>JASWHV010000016.1:10242393-10958589 GCA_030760725.1 Neostapfia colusana
TTTACCCGCTCGGTTTGCCCATCCGTCTGCGGGTGGTATGCTGAACTATGGATCAGCTTCGTCCCTAATGCACCGTGTAGCTGCTCCCAAAAACGGGACACAAATAAAGTGCCCCGATCCGATATGATGGTACGGGGTATGCCGTACAAGCATAGGATCCGTGAGATGTACAGTTCAGCGTACTTCTTGGAGTTGTAGTTGGTGTTGACCGAGATGAAATGGGCAACTTTGGTGAGCCAGTCGACGATCACCCACACAGAATCATGCTTCTGAAAAGTGGTGGGTAAACCGACGATGAAGTCCATGCTCACATCTTCCCATTTCCTGGCAGGAACGCCCAGTGGTTGTAGCAGTCCCGGTTTCCGCATATGATCTGCCTTGACTCTTCGACATGTATCACACTCGGACACGTACTTTGCAATCTCCCGCTTCATCCATGTCCACCAAAACATGCTTCTGAGTTCTTCATACATTTTGTTGCTGCTGGGGTGAATATAAAACTTTGACAAGTGAGCCTCATTAAAGATTTTCTTCCGTAATTCCGGGTTACGGGGTATGACGATCCGGTCCTTGAACCATAGGACGCCGTCTCCGTCTTTCTGGAAACATTTCAGCTCCCCACTGTCTATACGTCTCCGCAAATGCGACATGCCCTTGTCATGTTTCTGAGCTGCCGCTATCTCTTCACGGATGGTGGGGATCAAAGCTAAGTTGTAGAGAGCTCCATGTGGAATCACATGCAGTGGTGGTTCGCCCTCTTCCAACGGTGTGATGGTCAGATTATTGACGTGTGACTTGCGACACAGCGCATCTGCCACTACGTTCGCCTTGCCGTGGTGATAATGGATCTCTATTTCGTAATCCTTTATCAATTCTAACCATCTTCGCTGCCTCATGTTCAGCTCCTTCTGAGTGAATATGTACTTGAGGCTCTTGTGGTCGGTATATAAATGTACAAGGTTACCGAGTAGGTAGTGCCTCCATATTTTAAGTGCGAGTACCACGGCAGCAAGCTCCAAGTTGCGAGTTGGATAATTTTGCTCATGGTTTCTAAGCTGCTGTGACCCATACGTGACCACTCTTCGGTCTTGCATCAGCACACATCCGAGTCCAATGCCGGATGCATCGCAGTACACATCGAACGGTTTTGTTGTGTCTGGCTGCGCCAAAACTGGTGCTGATGTCAAGTGCTTGACTAAAGCCTTGAATGCCGCTTCACATGTTGGACTCCAAACATATTTGGTAGCCTTCTTCAGCAGCTCAATCATAGGCTTGGCAATCTTCGAGAAGTTCGGAATGAACCTCCGATAATATCCCGCGAGTCCGAGGAAACTCCGTACCTCGTGAACAGTTCTCGGGTACATCCAATTCAGCACTTGTGTGATCTTACTCGGGTCTACAGCGATACCCTCTGCTGAGATGATATGCCCGAGAAAAGGCACTTGCGATATCCAGAATTCGCATTTGCTGAATTTCACGTATAGCTTGTGATCACGCAACTGTTGAAAGACTATACGTAGATGCTTCTTGTGATCTTCCTTCGACTTGGAATATACCAGTATGTCGTCGATGAAGACCACGACAAACTTGTCCAGCTCCGGCATGAATACCGAGTTCATCAAATACATGAAGTGAGCTGGAGCGTTGGTGAGGCCGAATGACATGACCAGGTACTCATAAAGCCCGTACCTCGTCGAGAAAGCCGTCTTCGGAATGTCCTCAGCCCGTATCTTAATCTGATGGTACCCGGATCTTAAATCCATCTTGGAAAAGATCTTTGCTTCGACCAACTGATCAAACAACATGTCGATCCGTGGCAACGGGTACTTGTTCTTGATGGTTACGGCATTTAATGGACGATAGTCCATGCAAAGCAGTAACGTCTCATCCTTCTTCTTCACAAATAATGCCGAACAGCCCCATGGCGAGGAGCTCGGCCTAATAAAACCCTTCTCCAGCAGGTCCGTTAGCTGGGTCTTCAGTTCAGACAATTCCTTAGGCGCCATCTTGTACGGCCTTCGGGATATTGGCATGGTTCCCGGTGCAAGTTCAATCTTGAACTCCACTTCTCTATCGGGCGGCATCCCCGGTAAATTATCCGGGAACACATCAGGGAACTCTCGGACCAGTGGAATATCTTCCAATCTGATGGTTGTGGATTGATAGACACTTGGAAGTTTTATTTCTGGACTATCCAGAAATAAGGAGTGAGATCCGTGCACTTCTGAGTTCAAGTGCACGATTCGAAGGACGGTGTCTAAAACAGCGCCATGGCGGGTTAATCACAACATCCCTAAGATGACATCGATCTTCTGTCCCTCTAGAACTATGAGAGACGTAGGATACACTGTACCCGCTAAGCATAATGGTGCTCTGGAAACCATTACGCTTGCTGAAATCTTCCCACCCGGTGAATAAATCAAATACGGACTATCGGTGGGTAGTATTTGCATGCTGTGTTTAGCAATGAAAGCTTGGCTAATAAAATTGTGCGTGGCGCCTGAATCAAATAATACTATGGCGGGATGCTGGTGGAGTTGGAACATACCCGCAAGGATTGGCTCACCCTCCGGCATGTCCTCTATGGCAAGCTGGTGGATGGTGCCGGGCCTAGGGTTTGCCCGCCGCGCAGTAGTAGGGTTCCGGGGCTGATTCCTCCCTGAAAGTTGCGGTGCAACTCCGCCGCCTTGCCTCTCCAGGCAGCTGCTGGCGAAGTGTCCTGGACGACCACATTTGTAGCATGTGGCCGCTGCTTGTCCGGTGCTTGGGGGATGAAAGCCCGGCATGCGCTGCTGAGGTGCATACGCACGCGGCATCGCCCGCTGCTGCTGTTGTGGTTGCAGAGGTGGTGCTGGCAGTGCCGACCTGAACACCGGTGGAGAGTACGGCCGACTGCGGAATGGCATCGACCTCTGTGGTGGCTGCCAGCATGGACCTGATGGTGAGCGATTCACCATCCGGAATTTCTGAGAAGGACCGCCTCCTTCTCTGCTGCTTTGCGGCGCACTTCGCTTTCTTTCCGCCGCCGCTAACTCCTTGCCGGAGTCCTCCTGAACAATCGCAGCATCAATTATGTCATTGAGGCTGCCGCGATTGAACATCGCCAGCTTGTCCTTCAGGAGAAGTTTAAGCCCCTGTTAGAAGTGGTCCCGCCACTTCTCGTCAGTATCGGCGTGATACGACGCGTAGAGCGCGACATCATTGAACGCCCTGGAGTATTCCAGCGCGTTCCGGCTTCCTTGCTGCAGGTGTAGAAACTCCTGCGTCTTCCTCTTCATGAGACCCGGCGGTATATGATAGGCCCTGAAGGCCGTCCGGAACTCCGCCCAGGTTATAACTCGGTCGGTGGGCTGTGAAGCACAGTAGTTCGCCCACCATGCGCTCGCGGATCCCTGGAGCTGCTGGACCGCGAACTGAGTCTTGCACTGCTCACTCACGTGGAGCAGCCCGAACTTCATCTCCATCGTGCGGAGCCAATTGTCCACATCGATAGGTTCATCCGCCCTTGAGAATACCGGGGGATGAGTCGCTAGAAAGTCAGAGTAGGAGCTCTGTTGACGCTCCTCACGATCATGACGCCTCTCTGGTCCAGACGTATTTGCAATAAGAGTTTGCAGCAACTCCATGTGCTGCTGATGAGAACCCGCCATTGCCGCAACGATGTCGGCCAATGTAACCATTGGCGGTGGTGGTGGCAGTGTTTGTTGTTGCTGTTGCTGTCCCGAGGAGTCCTCGGGAGACCGTTGGGAGGTTTCTCCCCCTTGACTAGAACCCCCAACGTCCGGGTTGGCACGAGTACAAGTCATTCTAAAATTCAAAACAGCAGCGATTAGCACATGTCATACTTAAAAATTCCATATGCAACAGTAGGTATTGAAGTGACGCATGAATAATTTGCACAACATTCACATATATTGATAAATCATAAACTTTATACAAGATACATTATTCTCGGGTCTCCGAGAAGTCGTGCTCATGTCGTCACTACCTATACATACGCTACTGCCTACCCGACATGTCACTGGTTACAAAAATTTGGGTCATACTACACTGGTTGCCCTACTTGGCAATGGTAACCTCCTACTCGGAGTAGAACTCGACCTCCTGTGGGTCGTCCTCCTCTGGTACCTCTGCTAGTGGCACTGGATCTACAACCTCTTCTCCCATCTCGGGTTCTCCCATTGCCGGAAGACCCAAGACCACCGGTATGCCCAATACTGGAGGTACGAGGTCCTGCAATGCATGCACCTCGTCCATGGTTTGGTTGTAGTCTTCTTCCCAGCCTTGCCCTTCCTCAATAGTGTCGTCCCGCTCCTGAGTAAGGTCCTCGTTCTGCTGGGTTAGAGTCTGCACCAGTTCTTGCAACGCCGCCATGTCAACATGGCTTTTCTTCTTTCGCCTTCTTCAGACGATGCAACTGATTATGATGATCATTCAGTCGCTTGATCGTCGGAAGGAGCACATTGCAGAGTGCACTGTGAGCACTCTCGAAATGGTCTCCATGGCTTGTGCCCTCCTTGAGCTTTGCAGCGAGACACTCCGTATGAACAGCTTGGCTGTCCATCACGGCCTTTCCCGCCCTCATCTGGAGGCTAAGGTTTGCCTCCGCGAGGTTGTACCTTGGGCAACCCGGATCTGTTGCCTCCCGGTACCTCCCTTCCCACACATGATGAGCCCGTCCCTCCACCGGAATGAGCACGTATGGAGTACCCTCCATAGCTCTCACGTGTAGCTGGCAGAAACGTGACATGGTGTCGGGAGCTGCCACATGCAACTTCCCCTCCAGTTGTCTACCTCTCACCGTAACGGTGATTGGCGCCCAACCGGGTGGCGTAGGTCCTGCAGGAACCTCGACATGGATCATCCACGTCTTGTTCCCCTCCTCGCCTTCTTCCTTGGCGAAGTACTGCGGCATCGTGTCATACCCGAAATATTGAAGCATCTGCCTCAATGCTTCCGGATAGCTGCTGTGGTGAGAACAGTGAGATTCCACCCACCCATTCTCGAACTGTTTATCCGCTGTCATCTGTAAAAATATATTTGAGAAATGTCAAATATTTATTTGAAGAGTAAACCATTGAGTTATAACATAAGACATGCCATTGAACTCATAAAACTTGGAAATATAGTTCAGTTCAAATTTTAAACAAATTTGACTACTGATCTGCTGTCCAACACGACAGCCCTGACCAGTTTCCATCTCAACCTGATTTAGGCCATGCTAAAGCAAAACCAATTCTGGAGCTCAACATTAAAGTTAAAGCTAACTTCAATAGATTTCCATAAAGTATTTGCTTGGCCTAAGATCTGTCCTGGTTCAAAAGTTATGAGATGTCAAAGCTAACAGAATTTCTGGAAAAAAATTGGACAGCACCTCCCCGATTTAGGTACTGATTTGATCCAAGAATTTCAGTTAATTCTGCTCCCAATCTGACAAAACTTTCTGTTACAACGTTGTAACCCATCTAATAAGATTTCCAGAACTACCTTATTTTCTATTTTTAGATTTTTATGCAGGAAGTTATGCTCAATTTACAGAGAGTTTACAGAGAGTGTTTGTTCTGCCCTGTTTTCTGGACAGTTTCAACTCTACTGCATTTTTCGATGGGTTAAGGGATGAAACACCTCTGGACATAAACAGAAAAGTTGTAAAGCTCTTCCAAAGATTTTCAGAAATGTATCACATGACCCCAACCTCTAAATAACTCAACCTCTAACCTCTGATTAACTTCAGCCTTAATTCAGCTGAAAACAGGGGACTCTGTCCTTAGCAGCCTATAAGTTGAAAACTTGTTAACGTTGAATATCCTGATTAAGGGAAGGAGTTACATCAAGTTTTAATACTATGGATTAAAACTTTCAAATTTTACAATGAAGTTGTTCACTAGTGGAATGTGACGTCGATGCGTCACCAGAGCATGTCAGTACTACATTCTCACAAAGAAAAACCTATACCGGACTTAGCCGGCTTCGTTAGTTCAGTGGCACTAAGCATCTCTCGCACACGGATGCTACACGTCTACCTTTTCATGGTTAGACTACCTGCACAATACTCACACAGTCATCAGACTTGGCTGCACACCGAGCCCGGTATCCATACAGTTCGTACACCCGGCCGTCATCACTCGCCCGGATGTTCTCAAACCAAACACGCCTTGAGTTACGTGTTCACATTACTGACCACGTGACGGGGTCTCCCAAATTGCCCACAGCATGCCAGGGACAGACGTTGTTTGAATACCCCAAACGACATGAAGAGTCGTAGAGGATTTTAAAGCGAGACGGGTTACCTGCCACCTGTGGGGCTCCACCCATCAGCTTGTGCGCACTGGTGGACAGCGCTTACGTGCACCCCCCAAGACATAAACATCCCGAGATGCACGATTTTCCGACATAATCAAATAGGTTAGTATGCCACTTTCTATACACTAATAACATCCTTATATGGGATACTAACTCGTTCCTCACTGGATTTTTTTGAAAAAGATGAACCTTTTTAGTGCGTCAAACCTCAAGCGAGCTCTGATACCAACGCTGACACGACCCCAACGGTCTTGTCGAGCCAGGATCACGCTGAGGGGTGCTGCGTTGCACAGCACCGGATAACACACATCAAAGGTACAAAGCGGAAGCAAAGTTTATTACATAAAGAGGTTTATGAACATTTGTACAACAAAATATGTTCAGTCTACACTCACGGGCGTAGACTACGCATCGAGTTCACGTTTAGCCCGTGAACGTGTCCCCGCTAGCACGCACAAACACTAACACGGCGGCGTGCACGACTCCCACTCGACGGGGTTCCCCTCCTGGGGTTCCGTCTCCTCCTCGGGAGTCCCTTCCTCATAGAACCCTGCAAAAGCTTAAAAGACAAGCAGTGAGCACGAAGGCTCAGCAAGACTGACCCGTCTCTCCTAAACATGGAACTTCTACATGAGGGGTGATAGGTTACATGAGGTAAAAATCATTTGCAAGGACTTGCCTAATTAGTGGAACCTTACTTTCAAGTTTTAGCAGCCGGTTGTGAAGAACCTTACGCTAAGGCACATGAGAGAGCCGCAATCAAACAAGAAACGCCTTTCTCTCATGTACTTTGCCCAAAGTTAAAAAGAACTTTAGTTAGCTCTAAACTACAGCAAATCATTAACAGTCAAAATTCACCTTTCAATCAGCAATATTTTAACATGTAACTAGCCTGTTCTTTCTACGTCACGGTACAGTGAACAAGTGGTACTGACTAACCGCGAGGGACGGCGATTATAATCGATTTATACCTGCAGGGTTACCCGAATAACCCGTCACGTAAACCCGTACTCGATGTTGCCTACAGCAACCATCACGGACGTCGTATGCAACCACCTTTTGCCCGTTAGCCAAATATTGAACCGGTCCCATCGTACCGAGCAAGAGGTCTCTGCACGCGCATCTCTGTGCCGCCAGCCGATTTACACCTCAAGCTCTCAACCTACCCTCTGAACGACGGGCAATGCCTCAATACCCAGCTACCCGAGTTACATCGGTTTCCCGGTTCCCATATATCCGGTAGGTCTTTGGTACTGTTCTAGCTTGTTCAACAGGCCCGCACACGGCTCGGTCCTCAATCAACACAAGCGGAGCTATAGCACCCAGGCCCCAAAGTCCTGCTGCCCTTACTCTCCGCTCGGTCTCATTTTCTTGCCATGTGTTTCATTTGCTATCTCTACCCGATCGAGTGCCTCTAGCCTATTCTCGCGAGTAGTTCCAACTACTCGACTTGTACCGAATCCTACCCTACCTTAGCATTGCAGTAGCTAACGGGGTTTTCAATCCTAATCCCAACCCCTTGTTTTCTTGGCTATGCAATTGGGTTTTCAAACAAGACTCCAATGCAAGAAATAATGATACTCAAGTAAGTGCTCAAAACAATAAATTTTGTAAAAAGTTAATGTAAACCGGAGCTTGCCTTGCTGCTCTTGGTCGTAGGCTAGCTGCTCTTCCGGAGTAACGACTACATGAGATAACAAGTACATGTATTAATTTAAATGCATTTGAATTGAATTTACACTTGTGAAGTTTATAAGTCTTACTAGACAGACCTAATGACTCTGAAATTTTTAATGTGGCTTGGTTACAACCTAAACAGAGACTTGGCCAAGTTTTAGTTGCAGCAAAGCTCATTTGAGCCCTCCACAAATAATTATGTACTTGATCTTAATTGGAGGTCTTAGGGTTTTCTAGGAATTTTCATGGAGCAAGCCATGACTTTCTGAAAACTAGACTTTCAGAGGGTTGTAATGGAGTTGGTCTCACTTAATTTGAAGGTTTCTAGCTAAAGATATGAGCTAAACAATTTTAGAGAAATCTGAAAATGTTTCTGGACATTTTCTATTTTCTCTGGAACAGTTTCATTAATCACACCATTAGGCGGATCAAATTAGCTCAAATGAATCTGAAATTTTTATGGTAGTTCAGATATATTTTGGTGAACATCCCAGCAAAATTTCAGAATTTCCATCCAAAGGATTCTCCAGTTAAAAATCTAAACAGTTTAAACATTGAAGAATTAATCCTGGAGAAATGAGGATTTTCATGAAGTGAAACTTGATTTGCTGGAAAGTACTCAGAGATCTGAATCCAACAAAATTTGGTTCACTTGATTTGGAGTTTCCTAGCGAAAGTTATGAGGATTTGAAGTTTGAATGACATCTGAAAATCGGGAAAAGTTTAAATCTGCCGGTGGGTCCACGGGGACACGTATTGGGCGCTGGAGCGACAGCACACCGGGTCCATGGAGTTTTTGCGCACCAGCACACCGGATCCGAGCCGCAGACTGATCCCGGATTTAAAATCTGAGCCGCTGACACGTGGGCCACCCGCTTCGTCTTCCTCCCGACGCCCGCATTCGGCCGCCGCGATGCCTCGCCGGAGAGCACGCCGGCAGCCTCTGTGGTGCTCCAAACTTCATGATTCTGGCAGCCCCTGCCTAAGTCCACTCGGGGAACATGGTTCTGGGCTCAGTTCGTCATGAAAATGGCCGGCACATGGTCGGCCACGAGCGGTAGCTTCGGAAGAACTTCGGCCGTGTCAGCCGACCTTCTTAGCACTCCAACCGACCAAGCAAATGTCCGGAAAGCATCAGTGGTTCCTTAGGAATCTCGGCATGGGCTCGAAATAGCTCGGGGAAGGCCCGAAGTAGGCTCCCACCGTGCGCCTGATGCTTCCCGCAGGATCCGCCGTCGGCAAGCTTCGAATTACGCCGGGTACAGGGGTTCTCAAGCTAAGGGTTGTGAAGGCAAATTGTGCGCTACCAGGTCTAGTCTGTGTAGGAACGGATTGAGACTCTCTAACTCTTCCTAGAGCGTGAATTTGACAAAACCGCACCCGAAGGCCGGTCTGTACCGAGAAAGGGGAAAACTGGAAATTCACCGCCGACGATCAAGCCCTCGGGCTGTGGCTCGGGGGTGAGCAGCACCGGTCACCAACGCGTCCAGGGACGCCTTAGCTCGGGCGTGACAACCTCCCGGTTGGGCTGTCCACGGGAGCCCGAAGTGCGGCGGCTTTAGGTCTCTGAATGGAACTCTCGGTATAGCCAAGATCAACCGGTTTTAGCAAATTCTAGCGACGGGAAAGAAGAAGGAAGGTTCCTAGTACCTTGTCGTAGCTCTGGAGGGAGCAGGGAGGCTGTGATCGTGGCTCTCCGATCGGTTCTGAGCGGCGGAGGGAAGAATTCCGGTTCTATGTTCTTGCGAGGGGAAAACGGCGAGGAGGCTTCGGCCGAGGCGTGGAGAGCCTTAAGAAGGGCTCAGAACCGACCTGCGCCCGCGCTTGGCCAAGCTGCTGGTGGCGCGGCGGCCTCCCCTCGGTGTCGATCGCTGCTGAAGCACGAAGACCCGAGTGAGAAAGTCTTCAGTCGGTTGAACCTCTTCAGTGGCTGACAGGTGAGTCCCACTCCCATTTTAACCTCTGAACTTAACTCCATATTACTGTTGTAAACAGTAAGCCCTAAAATGCCCATGGTGACTTGAATTATTCACCCCTGAGACATTTGAATTGATTAGAATTCAAATTGGGTTTGGTTTGACTAAATTTCAGCACATGTTCAGTTTGAAATTCAAATAAAATTTGAATTTTCTACACCTAGCTCATGTCAAGATCAACTCCAAATGGAGTGAAAATTGGTGTGTGAGCTCACAAAAATGTGCTGAGTGATAATATGCTTCCCATTTTTGAATTCATGGGATAAAAACAGTTTGAATTTTAATTTGAGTCCAAACTACCCTGTTTCTAGCTATACCCAAAAGTACCTTAAAAAGGTTTTGAATTTGGGTGAAACTTGGCATGGACATTCCTAGCAATGGGTAGGAGTTTTTCATATGCCCAGCCCCTAGATGATGCATGTGGAAAATGCCACTTTTGCATTGTGTGAGTTTGTTCTCTAATGATCATGTTGATAATGGTTACTTGCTCTTCAAATGTGTTCATCAACTTTCTTCAAATGAGGTGTGTGTGTGGTGATGAACACTTTGAATGTGTCAAAAACTGAGGCCTTTACAATTACCCATATGCCATTTATTATAAATCCAATTTTTTTTATTTTTTATCTCTACTGACAGCAGCTTTCTTGCAGCCCACAACAAAAATCATATTTTCAAAATCCACCGCAGAAGCAAACACACATTAAGGATGACTCAGCTCGATCATTGGCTTGCTCTGCTGAAACGGTTCAGAGCTGCTTTCAGATTTGGTTTGAGTGGACAAATGGCACCAATCCAAGCAGGGGTTATAGATTCCAAAGGATCTTCTATCTGCATAGACCCAACTAGAGCTATGACTAAGGTATTGGGTCAGCTGAACCCAAAAATATTAGCCTTATAGTAGGTTAGGTTCCCTCTATATTTTAAATTGCACTCACACATCATCATATCCAATTTGAAAGTGAACCCAACATATATCCAATTCTATAACCATCCTGATGTATAGCCCCTAAGGTCTGATAGACCAAGGTCAGCTAGTGAAAAAATATATTGGTAATCATAAATATTGTATGCTTAGGAAACTAGTACCCTCTGACATTTTCTTTTAATGCCATAATTATAAAAGTTACAAAAAAATTAATTGTTAGCTTTCTATAGAGTATGTTAGAAATGAATTGTGTTAATAATATTAATTTCTAAAGTCATGTTGTATACATGAAAATGTATGATTATTTTCTTTTGGTGGAAATTTTGATGTTGATGTTGGCCTAATCTTCCGTTGGGTAGAGGACAAGTCAATTGTGTACGTGGAGAACTCGATGTATATGATCCAAAGGCTCTGATGAAACTAATCATCTGCCTTGCAATCACAACAACACGGCTCCAATGGTTATATTATGAACCTTATGTGAACACAGTTGACCTCGCCAAGAAGGCTAATTACTATAAGAACATTGAGAACGCCAGCAAGAACATATAAGAACTAATCCGAATTGGATTAAACTCACACGTTAGGTTCCAGAAACAAAAAATATCATCCTAATTGATTGGTACATTGGCAAAATCTCACAAAGCATGTGTGCAAATGTAATCTAAGTAAAACATGATTCTAAGAGCTATAGCAGCTATCTAGATATGATGGAGGATGTGTGAGGATGTCCTAAGGTTCGTGTGCAGAAAGTGGTGCGCACACAACCTAGGCCTGGACTCTCACACACTTACAAGGCCTAACACGGCCCTAACAGCGAAACATCACCTTATTTTGATGACTAACACATCACTTTATTTAGCTAATTCCATTCATGGATTAGATTAATCTTTTGCATGAGTTCTAAGGTGGTGGATCTTCTGGTTGAATAAAGTTTGTTGTTTCAAATTAGTGATAGAACATGAGTTGGTTCATATATAGTTCTTTCTATATGGTGACATCAATAGTTCTCTTTGTTGGTAATTATAGATTAAATTTTTATATGCATTTTCTTTATATTTTAATTCTCTTTTAGAGTTGTTGATGTAAGGGGCATGTGTTTCTCGAAGTTTTGATACAATCCCCTTTGATTGGCATTAAAAAAACAATTTGCAATTAATTTTTTAAGTTCAGCCACGTCCACAGAAAAATGAATGTCATTCCGCAAAATAAACAGATGCATCCAATATAAACAGATTTATACAAAATAAGCAGACAAAACCAATAGACACCTAAAGTTCGTAAATGGTAACATATCATTGTCATACATGTGTAGGAGTATCCAACTTTCTCTATATCTTTTTGATTATTTTTTAACATTCTAAACATTATATGGTAACATAAATAATATCATATCCTTCTTTATCCTTGGAGTATCCAGTGTTCACCTCATTTGATCTAAAATCTTAGATTTCTATGCATTAATTTCTCATCATCCATCTTATAAATAGAAGTGAACATAAGCTGGAGCAGTACATACATCGAGTTCAGACTCTTCTTGCAAAGCACCACCTGCTAGGATGTCTGAGAAAGCAGTAGTTCTCCTCCTAATGATGGTGGTAATTTCTTTCCACCATGTGAATGGTGGCTGTACGGAGGAACAAAAGAAGGACATCCTTCGGGAATGCGAGGAGTACATCAAGCATGGATATCCTCTTGTGTTGCCATCTTACAAGGGTGACTGTTGCGAAAAGGTAAGAAACGTGCCAGGGAGGGACATGAAGTGCGTCGTCGATCTTCTCACAGATGAAGAGAAACAGAAACACGATGAAAGAAAGATTCGGCGTCTGCATGAATTCTGTGAGGATCCTGATGCCACTCCGCCTCCCCATCGTCAGATAAAACAATAGCTGCTCAAGCATATACATTTCATACTATAAAATAATTTGTGAGCTTTGATAAGATAAAATAAAAACCTAGTCTAATTATGTTATCCTAGCTGATCATGGTGTATACAGACGGCTGTAATATCCCTGGAGGTTCAAATTCAAAGAAGATACACCGTCTGATAAAATTGATGAGCGTGTGCTCATTATTTATTAGGAAATGGCATTACATTCGATCCTCTATGTGTCCACAAACAGCAAACACATACAGTGCGGTTTATTATATAAACTACAAATAAAAAGAAACATATAAATCTAGTAAATGAATATTTATACTAAAGGTCCTGCATCCAATGTATATTTGGACATTTAGTTCTTCTGTCATCTGTATAAGTCTTTGCAACTAATACACCATCACATAAAGATCGCTAATGTATTCAACAATGAGCAACTAATACACCATCACATAAAGATCACTAATGTATTCAACAATGGGCTAAAGATCTTCCATTGACGGCCATGAGATGAGGCAGCACGAGCAGTGCACCACCTTCAAGGCCTACTATACGGGAAGGGCAGCTTTACAGACCGTTAGTTAATATAGTTGCATTAGCATGTTTGTTTCTTCATCGTCCATTGTTTTTGTGTTGTTTTCAGTCCATGTATTCAGGCTGTTGAGGACCTGGTTAATGGCCGAAGTCTTAGGTGCATCAGGGCGACCGTTTCAGGCGCGGGAGTGGCGACATTCCTGGCATTCCGTTCGGTCATGCGTGCGTGTGATCATGTTGCATGTAGACTGAGTTTTGTGGATCGTGAGATTGGTGTAACATTCATAGCGCGGCTATATAATGAACCAATCCACGGCCATTGAAGTAAGCCGGTTGAACAAACTGTTTAAGTGTGTTCTCAGAGTTCTTTCTCTCTGTTCTCGTGAACCCGAGTGGCACCAGCCAACTTCAAGGTTAACATTGTGTTACATCCTCGCCGAAGTTGATCGTGCGTGTGTTCCAGCTCCAACAGGTGGCATCAGAGCCGGTTCGGGGCAGAGAAAAGGAGAGACATGGCCGGCGACGAAACACCTACAACCATGCCCACCGGAGGGGCGGTCACCACCCCGATCATCGTCGAGCGAGTTGTGAAGGAGACGAGGGGATCGCTTGTCCTTCCCATGCTCACGCGTACCAATTACAACCAATGGGCACTCGTGATGCAGGTCAACTTGGAGGCGTAAGAACTCTAGCATGAGGTGGAGTCTGACGCGGTGTCACACCGCGAGGACAGGCTGGCGCTCGCAGCCATTCTGAGAGGTGTCCCCAGTGACATGCACATGTCATTGGCTGAGAAGGTGATGGCGAAGAAAGCGTGGGAGGCGATCAAGAGTATGCGGGTTTGTGATGAACGTGTTCACGAGGCGAATGCGCAACAGTTGCTGAAGGAGTTTGAAAACATCGAATTCAGAGAGGGGGAGCCGATCGATGACTTTGCCATCAGGATCACAGGCCTGGGCGAGCTCTTTGCGTTCACTAGGTGAAAACCTGGAGGAGGTATGTGTGGTGAAAAAAATTTCTACGTGTGGTACCTGCACAGTACATGTAGATCACCCTCTCGATTGAGACCTTACTGGATCTCAGCAAACTAACCATGGAGGAGCTGGTGGGAAGACTCCAATCTGCAGAAGAGCGTCTAGGGAACTCTAGAGAAGGAGTTGTGTCGGTACCCTGCAGACCGGATACCCCCGCGTAGTGGATAAAAGACAGCCTGGGCCCCGCCTCCCTGCTGAGGCGGGCCCCAGAGTAGCCACGTGCCCTTGGCCCCAAGGTCAGCCCTGGGCCTGCCATGTGCGCTTGTGTTCCCGAGCCGACACCTGCCCTGGGCTTCAGTCCATGCCTCACCGCTGAGGTGATGTCCGGGGCTGCCACGTGTCTCCTGGCTCAAAGCCTCCTCCCTGCTGAGGATAGCTCTGGAGCTGACACGTGCCCTGGACTCCGGTCCGAGCCTCCCCACTGAGGTAAGGTCCGGGGCTGCCACGTGTCTCCTGGCTCAGAGCCACCTCCCTGCTGAGGATAGCTCCGGAGCTAACACGTGCCCTGGGCTCCGGTCCAAGCCTCCATGCTGAGGTGAGGTCCGGGGCTGCCACGTATCTCCAGGCTCAGAGTCACCTCCCTGCTAAGGACAGCTCCGGAGCTGACACGTGCCTTGGGCTCCGGTCCGAGCCTCACCGCTGAGGTGAGGTCCAGAGCTGCCACATGTCTCCTGGCTCAGAGCCTCCTCCCTGGCTCCAAACCCGTCGATAAGAGCTCTAAAGATGCCACGTGCCCCGCTATCCGTCGTGGGCCATGGGTTGACAAAGTCAAAGAGGAAGTGCACTGTCAGGCTTCAAATTCAAGGCTCGCGCCTTCGCTAGAAGCATGGACACATGCCTCTACCCTCTGTCCGTTCACCATTACGGTGACAAGACAGGACGGCAAGGCGTGACGGCAGCACAGTGCCACCCAACGACATGAAGCCGCCCAAGCAGGGCGAGAAGACGCAGCGACAATACGGTTTCTTCATTATCACCTGACACATGGTCAGGGGCGCTCAGTGCGCCAGGCGGCGGGAGTTAACTCCCCCATCGACTACTCTACTCAGAGGACGAAACCATAGATCATGTATAGCATTCACATAGCTTTGGGGCCACCTGTTGGGCCCCAAGTCACATTGTAACCACCCCAGCCTTGGACTATAAAAGGACCAGGGTGACCACCCTACTAAGGGACTGTTCCCAATTCCACATAGGCACCCACACAAGCAAACAATACAGCAAGCACTCCTGTGGACGTAGGGTATTAAGCTCCAGCGGCCTGAACCACGTAAATCTCGGTGTTCATCCACTCTATCGAGCACGGTCGCGTAGGGCGTCAAGCCCCCTCCAATCAAAGAACCTCGCTGGCTGCTTCCGCAGCAGGCCGGGAGGAGTGTCACAACTCACACACTCTGACATTTGGTGCACCAGGAAGGGGGGCTTTCCGTGCTCTCCACGCGACCATGGTGAATATCACCTCCCATGGCGAGCCTTCTTGCTCAAATCACCGTCGTCTCCAGGCGGGAGACGACGAGGCTACCTCCCACTCCAGAGCAGGAAGGTGTGGCCAGGCCGGCGATCAGACAGCCGGTGTACCAGCGGTGCCCACAGTGCCCAAATCCGGCCAAGTCGGCGACCAGATCACTGGTGTCCCTGCGGCGCCCGTGGCGCCCAAGTCAGGACGGGCCGGCGACCGTTCAGTCGTTGCGCCGTAGGCGCTTATACCGCCAGCGGCCGCTTCCTCTCGGCAACCCTCTACTCCAACGGTGGCGACAGCACCACCACGGCCGAGCCCGGAGAGTGTGCTGGCCGCAGCACGCGCTCTGCTCCACAACCCTCCGGGCGAGGGCACCACCCCTGAGGCGGCAGAGCAGTGGCGACACGACATCGACCATCTCGTCGCTGCTGCCATGAACTCTCCTGCCTACAGGATACAGCAGGCTGAACCCTCGCTGGCCCAGTCGCGACGCCGATGGTGGCATGTGGGACGGAAGCCCCACGCGCGACGGCCACTACTGACCTCAGGGTTGAGCTGAACCATTGCCTTGCAAGCGAAGATGGTTGCACCACCATTGAGCGGCACGGAGAGAGGCGTCGCAACCTCGAAGGAGGGTACGGCTCCCCGAGCGTTGTACCATCAGGCCACACTCCGCCTCCTCGTGCCTCTCCAGGGGCAGTAGAAGGCTGCATGGCTCTAGCTCCGCACCTTCGCATGGTGGTCTGGCCACCTAAGTTCCGGACCCACTTGCCGGAAAAATACGACGGGACAGTGAACCCCGCCGAGTTACTGCAGATCTACTCTACCTCCATCCTAGCTGCAGGAGGGGATGAGGTCATCATGGCCAACTACTTCCACGTTGCCCTAACCGGCACAGCCTGGTCATTGCTCATGAACCTTCCCCCAGGCTCCATCACATCCTGGGAAAAGTTGTGCTGGAGATTCACAGCCAACTTGGGGAGTTCCTAGACGTGCCCCAGCACCGAGCTAGAGCTCCACGCTGTGCGTCAGCATGATGGGGAGTCGCTGCAATCCTACCCAGTGGTTCTCCTAGGTTAGGAACACCATCCCCCTGATCTCCAACGCCTTCGTCATCGTCGCCTTCAGGCAAGGCGTCCACGACAAGAAGATGCTCGAGAAGCTGGACACGCACAACGTGCAGGACGTCTCCGAGCTCTTCAGCCTGGACAACAAATGCACCAGGGCGGCGAAAGGTCGAGACTGGCACTCACGACCTGCCTCCGAGGCAGGGAGTGCCGGGGAGGCTGCTGCTCCACGCAGCAGAAAGAAGAACAAGGCCGGGGGCAGGAACAAGACTCTGGCTGGGGCACCCACTGCCGCCTAGCAGCGGCCAGTGGGGGCCGAGCCCCACGCACTTACAAGAGCCCAAGACCGTCGTCTGCCAAGGACGATGGCCAATGGTGCCCGGTGCACAACTCCGGCCACCACGGCGCTAGCGACTGCCGTGAGATCAGGAAGCTTGCAGAGCGCTTCCGCGAGTTGCAACAACAGAGGTGACGCCAAGATGGCGCACCCTCCCGCCAGCGGGAAGGAAAACAAAAGGCCAAAGCTGAGGCCAGCGCTGAGCAAGAGATGGAGTGTCAAGATGCCGAGCGGGCGTTGAAAGCTGTCTACGGCCACTCCGACTCCAGCACCGACAGCGAGCGACGCAAGACGCTCCACGTCTAACCAGACGTTCCCCCCGTCATGCGACAAGGGAAACACCCTCCTACACTGGTGCAGGGTGTCGAGGCCGCCCTCCCCCCAGAACACACCAAGGTTTCATCCCACATCCGGGCATACGACGAAGCCACGCAGGACCAGCTTTCTGCGTGAAGAAACCAACCTCGTCGATGAGGCAACATGGCTAGAGGCTTCTTGAAATGTGCTACACCGCTAAGCGCTCCGGCGATGTCAGCAACGGTACACGCAGAGTAGACAGCCCAAGGAAGGGCCACCTGGTGCTTCGGCTGACACTTTCTCGAGAAGGGGTGACAAACCCTCCCCCAGCTGGGAGGGTCCCTTCCGAGCTGCACAAGTATGCCGCCCCAGGTGCACCCACCTAGCCATGGAGGATGGGTACCTCTACCCAATCCGCAGCACATAGAACACCTCTGTAAGTTCTATCCTTAGCGCAGTGGTAGGTTATTTTTCTTTTCTCTTTCTTTGTAAAGGTGCCATAGTGTCTAGGAACAATGCCGCTTAGAACTGCAAAGCTCTGGAGGGGTCTTGCTACTCTTGTCATCCGGGGCGGGTCGCTGCCTTCTTGCACGGCTTGTTTCCTCCTATCATCCGAAGGAAGCCAGAAATAAGAAAAATTAATCCTACCCTGCGTAGCTTCTTTACAGTTTGTACTTACTCATGCATATCAACTGTAAATGGCATGTCCAGAGCCTGTCCTACATACTTGTCCTAGGTCCGTGGAGCTGGAGGGTCTCCTCGCTGAAAGGTTACACCCGCGGGAGGTCCGGGGTGTGTAGCCTGCTATGCCTGGTTTCGTACCCCTAGCGTGCACATCCTGCCTCCCCTGCGCTACAACTGAGTACTTGGGGGCCATAAGTAACACACCTATGGACAAGAAAAGTAACCGGAATCCAGACATTGCCCCAACTCTTTTCGTACTTTCTTTCCATACTGCTCCGGCCGTGTGGCTAGTATCTTTTTCTTGTGTTCAACCGTAGCAAGGGATGTGCTATCCTCTAGTGGGCGGGTCTGCTTGAGGTACCTGTGGCATACCCGGGGTCCTGTGGTTGTCTCATTGCTTGGGGGCCCTATGGCGCCGAATGGTCCCTCCCCCGAAAGGCTTACGCCAGCGGTAGGTCCAGGGTGTGTAGCCTGCTATGCCTGGTTCCGTACCCCTAGCGTGCGCACACCCTGCCTCTCCAGCGCTACAGCTCAGTACCGGGGAGCCGGATGGCTCATACCCCCGAGCAAAGTTGTGGGGGACCGCACACGGCCCCGGCAGGACCTCGTCGGGTGGTGTCGTGATATGTGGCATCCAACAGCACACGGGTCAAGAAAACACATCACATTACATAAATCATTTGCGGAAGCGTACAAGAGTATTTTACAAATACTTATATCAAAATAAGCTACAGCAGAACACTACAATTCTCACGACTCATTTCCACTTAGCATCAAAGAAACAGTCCAGCCCTCAGACGTTTCTTACTAGCAACACGAAGAACAATCCGCAGCGGCGAGGATGCTCTTGAGTAACCACTCGGAGGGTTCCTAGTCTCATCGGCATCCCTTCTCATAAGCATAAAGTTAATACATGCAAAACAACTCGGATAGCATCCGTGAGCATAACGCTCAGCAAGACTTAACCATCACCCTAGTCATGAAACTCTACGTGAGGTTATGAACATAAAGTAGGATGTCATAATGCATAATAAACTCGCCTAAATGTGAATCCTTACTTTCAAGTTTTATTAGCAGCAATTTAAGAATAACCTTGGGCACGCCACATCGGGAGTCCATAATCAAACAAGAAACGCTTTGCCCTGATGTAATTTGCTCATGATGTAAATAAATCGAGTTTGCACTAGCCTACTCATACCCAGTATCATCACAATGCAGTATAAACTTCAAACCAATGTCATTAGTTCCTTTCTCATGCAAGTTCTTACTACGTCACGACTGTGAGAACAAGTATGCTCGGTACTTTCCGCGAGCGATAATGATTCAAATCAATAACACCCAGACTACACGACATGTACGCCCGTACTCGACGTTGCCTACAGCAACCATCACTGACGTCGTACGTGGCAGCCTTTCCCCCGTTTCATCCACGTTGAATCGATCAAATCACCCCGTACAGTAGCCACTCTCATGGTGCACCTACCGACATGAGATGTCATGAGAAGGTTACCCACATACTGCACACCGGCCGTCTCGCCTAAGGCGACCCAAAAAGGCTCAACGCAAGCTTCCCGAGGTACATTGGTTTACTGGGTCCCATATAGCCAGCATGAGTCCGGTACACCAACTCAAACTTGTTCAACAGGGCCGCATACGGATCGGTCCTTGACCGACATGGACAGTTCTATATCCACCCAGGCCCCTATGTCCTGCTGCCCCTACAACCTTCCGGTCTCAACTTTAACTTGCTACACATTTTCTGAACCAATCCCGTATGCCCCTGTTGTCCCTGATCATGCGAGTGGCATCTCACCACTCGACTTCTACCGAACCTTACTTAAGCATGGCAGTTCTACATGGTGAAAAAACAACTACCCAATACTCCATGGGTTCATTTGGTCATGCAAGAGGAGTATCAAAGCACTAGACTTAATGCACATATCATAGCCTAACTAAAGAGTGAATACAATGTAAAAACTTAAAGCTGTTAAATGCAAACCGGAGCTTGCCTGTTTTGCAGTGTAATAGTATATAAGCAGTTAGTGATCCTTGCTCCCTTTATCCTCCGGAGTCTGATCCAAGTTCAATGAATCACTCCTTTGAATCCCCTTCGTTGTGAATCATATTGAAATGTATATGCACAATTTTTATAGAATGCAATGGAAAGAATTAAAGACTGGATTTTCTTAAGAACAGAGGCGGTGTGGAAATGCCATGAAGGGCATGCTTTGCCTCTGTTGTGCAAAGAAGTTTGAATGAACTAAATTTGTCTTAGTGTTTTAGTTTCTAACTATCTAAGTTTCCTAATGACCATATGAGATGAGTTGAAAAGATTTGAATGCAACTGAAGAACAAGAACTCCAATGGCTTCAAAACTTTTACAGCATGTTCTATACTACCTAGGGAGTTAGGTTGCCAAATTGCAGCTAATGTGGGGTCAAATTGTGTTCTCCATAATTCCTACAATGTCTCTTATATATTTCCCCATATACATAAGTATGGAGAACAAGACCAGGGAGTTCTAAAGCTCAACTTGATCTGATAATTTATATGTGAGTTCCTGGTCACATGAAAGTAATTTGATCCAAAATTTAGACATTTTACTCCAGTAGTTCCTCCAGAACAATTCTCTAAGAATTTTTATTAAAAAGAATTAATTATGAAGTCATGTCAATTTTCATGCCCAATTAAGTGAACTACAATTTCAAATATGTCTCAGAGAGCTTTCCTAAATTTCCCTATGATTTTTGGAGCTATGATTTACCTAGAATGGATTTTACAAATGGGCAACATTTTCTGAAAATGTTTCTGGACTCTTATGAACACAGCAGTTTGTATTTATCAAATTCCTACTCAAATGATCTTAAATCGAGCTGAAAATTTGCTAGGTGGTCAACAATATGCTAAAGAATAACCTGGCACAATTTGAGGATTTTTGGATGAACCAAACTCTCTCAATAATTCTTTTTCAGGAAACCTTCAAAGAATTTTCCAGAATTTAATATTGACTTTATTAAAAATTGGAGTTCATATTTGGATAGATCTTTGCAAAATGAATCCAACCCAATTTGAATCACTCAAATTGGAGGTTTCTACACAAAGATATGATTTTTCAAAGTTGGAACAATCTCTGGAATTGTTTTTCCTATTGAAATTCAACTGGGCCCACTATTTAAACTCCAGCACCTGGAATTGAAGCCACACCAGGTCACAGGGTTCCAGCGCACAGCCACAGGAGATCCCCGAGCCACAGCCCATCATACATTTAAATTTTCGGTCGCTGACAGCTGGGGTCCACCCGGTCTTCTTCTTCCTCCGGTTTCTTAACCGCGCCCTCGCTCTCCCCCTCGCCGGAGCAACTGTCTGCTCGCCGGACCAGAGTTTCTGGACGCCATCCAACCCAAAACTCACCGCCAGAGTGTTTGGGGGACCGGGAAGCACGATGGGGGGATCTGCTCGGGCTGCCGTTTATCGGAAGTACCCCGGCGACGTGCAGCGGCGGCCTCGGATGGACTTCGGCGCCATCGGCCGAGGTTTCTAGCCCGCCAAGGGCTCAACCAAAATGTTCTACAGCACCAGTGGTTGATCGCAGAGCTCTGCATGATTTCCAAAAGGCTCGGGAACAGCCGCAAATCGGTTGTCACCGTGCACCCGATTAGCTCCACCATGAACACGCTCGGAAGACCTCAAAATCCGTCGCCCCTAGATGGTTTCATGCGACGGATGCTGAAGGACATATGCTCGCCGGCTAGTCCAGCATCTATGTGTACAGTTTGATGACCTATGGAAGATTAGGGAGTGGGAATTTGAAGGTCTCGTACCGGATGCTCGGGTTGTGTACGCCGGAGCAAAAACTTCAAATTCGCCAGTGAGGATCGATGGCTTGCTCCAAGTTTTGGAGGATAGCAGCACCGAGGTAGGGCGCTCCCGTGGTCGTGCTTGCTCAGACGTGAAAGCTTCTGCAGAGTGCTGTCCATGTGAAGCCGACCGTCGGTTTGAGTTTGGTCGCCGCGGATGAGTTGTTTGAAGGGCAAGGGAGGCCGGGGCTCGGTGGTTTGTGTGTCGGGGAAGTGGGAAATAGGCTCATGGTGCTGTTTACCAGCTCAGAGTAGAGTGAGCTCGAGTGTTTCCCGGATGCTTCCAAGGAGGCAGCGGTGAGGTTCTCTTTGGGTGTGTTTCTCGCGAGGAGGAGGAGGCAAAGGGCGTTTGGCTCAGCTGTGGGGGAGTAGATCATGTTGAAGAGGGAGTGAAGCCGCTACACGGTTGCCAGCGCGAGGAAACGCAACGAGGAGGTGGCGGCAGTGCCCTGGGTGGCTCACGGTGAGAAGCTAATCGTGGGAGTTGAAAACAGAGGCTTTGTTTGCTTTAGGTGCAAGTTACAAATATCCCAATGACATGTGGGCTCCACCCAAATTTTTCCTTCCCAAAAGATCTCCTCATGTCAATCTTAATCCATTCAAAAGTTTTGAATTTGAAAAGTGGGCTAGCATTTGAATTCCCCCAAATTCAGTTTGAATTTGCATAGCAAATTTGAATTTGGTTTGAATTTGAAATGCGTCTATTGAATTCCTTTTGAGCCCACCCTACAATGACAAGTTTGTCATCCAACTTTTTCCACAAATTCCAAATGGCTGCATAAGTATTCAAAGTTTTTGGCCACAAATTGGTGTGAACTTTGAATTTGAAATCCGATTTTTAATCCTTCATGCAAAGGGGTATTTAAATCCTTATTGGTTCAACACCAAATAAAAATGTGAGCCTCATTTTGGATGATCATCCATGTATCACTTTGCATGAATAAAAGTTATAGCAAGTCCCATTTTTCATGACTTTGCCACACATATGAATTCACACCTCGGTTTTATTCATATACATTTTTGATACTTTTACATTCCTCCCCCCTTAAAAGAATCTCGTCCCGAGATTACAAAAGAAGAACGAGACGGGAGAGGTAATTGCAAACTGTACAACGATAAAAGTTCCGGATAGTTTGTGCGGAGGTAATCTTCACTTTCCCGCGTCGCCTCTTCCGTGGTATGATTACTCCACAGCACCTTGTAAAACTTTATCATCCAGTTCCGGGTTACCCGGGTCTTTTCATCCACAATCTGAACTGGTCTCTCGGTGTAGGTAAGGTCCGGTTTCAACTCGTCGATTTCTTTGGTGCGGACAGCAGCAGTAAATTTGAGGCACTTCCGCAGCTGTGACACATGAAACACGTCATGTACACCCGCAAGACTTGCCAGTAGTTCCAGCCGGTAGGCTATGGGTCCGCACTTCTCCGTGATAGCAAAAGGACCTATAAAGCGGGGAGCGAGTTTCCCCTTTACACCGAACCGGTGAATTTCCTTCATCGGAGATACACGAAGATAAACGTGCTCTCCAACGTCAAAATGCAACGGCCTACGCCTTTGATCAGCGTAGCTCCTCTGTCGGGATTGTGCAGCCTTTAAATTCTCTTGTATCAACCGAACTCGGTCTTCGGCTTCATTCACAAGATCAACCCCGAACAGTACTCTTTCGCCGGACTCACACTAATTCAGCGGTGTGCGACACTTCCGGCCATAGAGAGCTTCATACGGTGCCATTTTAATACTCGCTTGATAACCGTTGTTGTATGAAAACTCCGCCAACGGTAAGTGATCATCCCAATTCTTACCGTGGTGGATGGCACACGCTCTCAACATGTCCTCAAGCACTTGGTTCACCCTCTCAGTTTGTCCATCAGTTTGAGGGTGATATGCGGAGCTCCTAATCAGCTTGGTGCCCAACGAGGCGTGCAGCTGCTGCCAAAACCGAGCAACGAACAGCGCACCCTGATCTGAAACGATAGTCTTCGGAAGACCATGTGAGCATATAATTCTTGTGATGTATAACTCCGCATATTGCTTGGCTCGAAAATGAGTGTTCACCGGTATGAAATGAGCTGATTTTGTCAACCGGTCCATGATTACCCATATCGAGTCATGCTTCCGGGATGTGAGTGGTAATCCGATGATGAAATCCAGACTCACATCCTCCCATTTCCATGCCGGTATCTTCAGAGGTTGTAGCGGTCCGGCTTTCCGCATATGATCAGCCTTGACCCGTCTACACGTATCACATTCGGATACGTATTTAGCAATCTCCCTCTTCATCCTCGACCACCAAAATTTATGTTTCAAATTTTGGTACATCTTATTACTGCCGGGATGAATGGAAAATTTCAACAGGTGGGCTTCATCCAAGATCTTCTTCCGGAGTTTCATATTACGCGGTACCACTATACGGTCGCTAAACCATTTTGTACCGTGCTCATCCTTCCGGAAACATTTCACTTCTCCGCCGTCTAGTCTTCTCCGTATGTGAGACATACCCCTGTCTCTTCTTTGAGCCTCAACAATCTCTTCAAGGATCGTTGGAATAAGCGCGAGATTATAAAGCGCGCCATACGGAATGACACGGAGACTTTGTTCTTCATCTTCCAACTCAGCAATCGCCAAGTTGTGAACGTGGGCTTTCCGACTAAGCGCGTCGGCAACCACGTTTGCTTTTCCTGGATGGTAGTGGATCTCAATTTCATAATCGTTTATGAGCTCCAACCATCTCCGTTGTCTCATATTCAGCTCCTTCTACGTGAAGATGTACTTCAAGCTTTTATGGTCGGTGTAGAAGTGGACAAGATTGCCAAGTATATAATGCCTCCACATCTTTAACGCCAACACCACAGCAGCAAGCTCGAGATCGTGAGTTGGATAATGCTGCTCGTGGTTTTGCAGTTGACGAGACCCATAGGCGACTACACGCCCTTCTTGCACTAGAACACAGCCGAGACTGATGCTGGATGCATCACAATATACATCAAATAGCTTCGTTGTGTCCGGCTGAGCAAGAACTGGAGCTGTTGTGAGATGTTTCACCAGAGATTTGAATGCGGCTTCACATGCTGCATTCCACATGTATTTCGTGCCCTTCTTCAGCAGCTCCATCATTGGTTTAGCAATTTTTGAGAAGCTCGGAATGAACCTCCGATAATACCCCGCTAAACCTAGGAAACTTCGGACCTTGTGGACTTATTTGGGAGATTCCCACTTCAGCACTTGTTCAATTTTGCTTGGGTCCATGGCAATGCCCTCTGCTGAAATAATATGGCCTAGGAAAGGCACTTGATCAATCCAAAACTCGCACATACTGAACTTGGCGTATAATTGGTGCTCCCTCAACCGTTGTAGCACAATACACAAATGTTCAGCGTGCTCTTCTTCAGATTTGGAGTAAACCAAAATATCGTCTATGAATACCACGACGAACTTATCTAACTCCGGCATGAACACCGAATTCATCAAGTACATGAAGTGTGCCGGAGCATTGGTTAACCCAAATGACATGACGAGGTACTCATAGATTCCGTATCTCGTCGAGAAAGCTGTCTTCAATATGTCCTCCGGTCAGATCTTGATTTGATGATATCCCGACCGAAGATCCATCTTCGAAAATACCTTTGCACCCACAAGTTGATCGAACAAGATGTTGATGCGGGGCAAAGGATACTTGTTTTTTATCGTGACAGCATTTAGAGGATGATAATCAACACATAGCCACAGTGTTTCGTCCTTCTTCTTAACGAACAGCGCAGAGTAACCCCAAGGTGGAGAACTTGGTCGTATGAAACCCTTGTTCATGAGTTCATTTAATTGCTCCTTCAACTCTGCTAGCTCGTTATGTGCCATCTTGTAAGGCCTTCGTGAGATAGGTGTTGTTCCCGGCGCCAATTCAATCTTGAACTCGACGTCACGTTCGGGCGGCATGCCCGGTAAATCATCGGGAAACACGTCGGGATAATCACGTACCACCGGAATATCTTCAAGTTTAAGCGCTTCCGTGTGGTAGGCCTCTGCCATATCTGGGTCTTCGCTGTCTAAAAACAGCGTGTGATGTCCGTGAATCGGCGAGTCAATCTGGATAGTCCGGTTACTGATTTTGAGAAAGGCACTGTGACGATTTAACCAAGACATCCCCTATATTATGTCTATCTTCTGCCCATCCAACATAATCAGCGATGTTGGGTAAATTTTTCCTCCCAGACACAAAGCTGCTCAGGACACAATCTGATTAGCAGAGATATTTCCTCCCGGTGAACGTATAAGATAACTCGTTTTGGGAGTATTGGTGGATAATTGGTGCTGATCCACGCATGTTTTGCTGATAAAATTATGGGTTGCACCAGAATCAAAAAGTATGAGCACGGGTACATCGTTCAGAGTGAACATGCCCGCTAACACCGGTGCTCCCTCTGGGACATCCTCAATAGCAAGATGTTGCACACTCCCGGATTGCAACACTGTTATATTGACTTGAGCATGTGGCGGCATACCACCTGATGATGATGGTTGTCCACTGTTCAACAACTTCTCCCGGCATTCTTGCCTAGAATGCCCAGAACAACGGCAATAAGAACACGGATGTTTTCCCGGTTCTTCGTTGACTGGTGGTTGAGAAGTTGATGTACTTGGCTGCAGCAATGATGCACCAAGTATCATTCGTTGCTGCAGCAATGGTGGTGCTTCAAGACGTGATTCTTGAGCAGAAAATCTGTACTGAGTTGATCTTACTAGCGCTTGCCATAGTTCATCGGATGGTGTGTGATACACCACACGGTATTTATGAGGAACAACTGGTGTGTCTTCATGCACATCATCCCGGTCCCTCTTCTCTGCCTAACACTCAAGTGTCGCTTGTTCTTGCAGCAGGGCAGAACTGATCAACTCGGTGTAATTGCCTTGATTGAACAAAGCCAATCTATCTTTTAATATGGCACTCAGGCCATGGAAAAAGTAGTCACACCTTGCAGCTTCGCTCGTCGCGTAGTCAGGAGCATATTGTGCCAAATGGTTAAACCGTTTGACACAATTGAGGACACTCATGTCCCCCTACTTCAAGTTCCTAAATTCCTGCTGCTGGGCCTTGATAAAACCCAAAGGAATGTGACGAGCATGGAATGCTTCACGAAATTCCATCCATTCCACTTGATGGCCTTCCGGAGTGGTGGCGAGATAAGCGAACCACCAATTTCCGGAGGCTCCATGGAGTTGTAGAGCTGCAAATAAAGTCCTCTGATACTCATCACACTTGAACACTCCAAACTTGGACTCCATAACCCGAAGCCACTGATCAGATTCCACTGGTTCGTTGGCTTCCGTGAAAATTGGTGGTTGTGTCGCCAAGAAGTCCAAATAGGCGTTCCGAGGTGGAAAGACCTATTGTGTATGTTGGAGCATGCCTTGCTAGACCAAGGCTTGGAGTAGTCTTGTGTTATGCTGACTTTACTTGACCATCTGAGCCATGACATCCGCCGATACCGTTGATGGCGGTGCCCGTGGTGGAGTCGAGTCATCACCGGCTCGCCGAGAACCTTCAGCCCTACTCAGAGAATGAGTACGCACCATAATGCAAAAGGATAATTTGAGGGAAGTCAAAACTTGATCTCAGCAGTATGTGGAAGTATGTAAAAACATGAACATGCTAAAACTTTATGAAAGCATAACAAAATTTCATGTTTACACATCTTCCTAAAGCCAACAGAATCAGCCCCCTATTCTGTACAGAACAGACATTTCTGTACTTACCCAGATTTTGATCCGGTTATCAGCATTTTCATAACTCAAGTTGAATACCAAAGTTAAACTTAACTTCATTATATTTTCAAAGAGTACTCATATGCCCCTAGATAATTTGTTGATCAAAAGTTATGATTGTTCAAAGTTGACAGAATCTTTGGATAAAATTTGCCAGCATCTCCTTTGTATGTGGCTGTTTTTATCACAGTTGTACATAAAAATGGAATACAATTATGAACAAACTATGAACTACAAAATCGTTACAAATTTCATAACCTTTCCAACGGTGTATCATATGACCCTTAGAAATTTTTCTACAGAATGTTATGGCTAATTTACTGAAACATCCAGAGAGGTTTGGAGCTGTCCTGTTTTCTGGACAGTTTGCATTCATCTGGACATTCAACCAAATTGGCGTCTGATTTTGCTCTGGGGGTCTACAGAAAAGTTGTAGAGTACTTAAAAACTATTCACGAACTGTATCATTCACCTTCATTGGGTCAATCTACTCAGAGTTATGCTCTGTCAAAATCCAGCAAAAATTTCTGCCAGAACAGAGCACTCTGTTTTTGAGATCAAATGAAGCCTAGCAATTCTCTCCTTTGAAGCTTAGTCCAAACGAAGAGCTCAGTAACTAATATGTGCTTTCCAACATCCATTTTTAGTTTGAAAGTTAGTCATGAATGATTTCTTCATAGGAAAGAAAACTATCAAGTGTAGTACGGTGGCAATGCACCGTAAGACATATGACGATACTACGTTGCCTCACGAAAGAAAATCCTAACCGGATTACACCGGCATATACGTATTCTTAGGTGGCACTAAAACGGTCACTCGCAAACGTGTTCTACTCGTACTATGGTTTTCGTGGTTAGTACCTACATAAAACACACTCAATCATCAGGTTCAGCTGCACACCGAACACGGTCCCAATACAGTTCATACACCTGTCCGTCATCACTCGCACGGGTATTCTCAAGAAAAACATGCCTTGATATATGTGTTCACGTTACTAACCACGTGACGGGTCTCCATACTTGCCCGAAGCACGCCAGGGAAGGGTGTTGCTCGAATACCCCAAACGACATTAAGAGTCGTAGAGGATACTAAAGCGGGCCGGGTTACCTGCCACCCATGAGGCTCTACCCTTCAGCTTGTGCGCACTGGTGGACAGCGCTTACGTGCACCCCCCAAGACATAGAACGTCCCGAGATGCACGATTTTCCAACATAGCAAATAGGTTAGATTGCCACCTTCATAATATGCTAACATAATAGTCCTTATGTGGGTCTAATACCGTTATCTCATCGTATACTAAGTTTTTATCGTAATATGATGCTCAATTCGTGCGCTATTCCCAAAGCAGCTCTGATACCATGCTGTGGGGGAAACGCCAACGCGGCCCCGGCAGGACCTCGTCGGGTGGTGCCGTGATATGTGTCACCCAACAGCACACGGGTCGAGAAAACACATCACATTACATAAATCAATTGCGGAAGCGTACAAGAGTATTTTACAAATACTTATGTCAAAATAAGCTACAGCGGAAGACTACAACTCTCACGACTCATTTCTACTTAGCATCAAAGAAACAGTCCAGCCCGCGGACGTTTCTTACTAGCAACATGAAGAACAAAGCGCAGCAGCGAGGATTCTCTTGAGTAACCACTCGGAGGGTTCCGAGTGTCATCGGCATCCCTTCTCATAAGCATAAAGTCAATACCTGCAAAACAACTCGGATAGCATCCGTAAGCATAACGCTCAACAAGACTTAACCGTCACCCTAGTCTTGAAACTCTACATGAGGTTATGAACATAAAGTAGGATGGCATAATGCATAATAAACTCGTCTAAATGTGAATCCTTACTTTCAAGTTTTATTAGCAGCAATTTAAGAATAAACTTGGGCACGCCACATCAAGAATCCAAAATCAAACAAGAAATGCTTTCCCCCGATGTAATTTTCTCACGGTGTAAATGAATCAAGTTTGCACTAGCCTACTCATACCCAGTATCATCACAATGCTAGTATCAACTTCAAACCAATGTGATTAGTTCCTTTCTCATGCAAGTTCTTACTACGTCACGACTGTGAGAACAAGTATGCTCGGTCCTTTCCGCGAGCGATGGTGATTCGAATCAATAACACCCGGACTACACGGCACGTACGCCCGTACTCAACGTTGCCAACAGCAACCATCACCGACGTTGTACGTGGCAGACTTTCCCCCAGTTCACCCACGTTGAATCGATCAAATCGCCCTGTACAGTAGCCACTCTCATGGTGCACCTACCGACATGAGATTTCATGAGAAAGTTACCCACATACTGCACACCGTCCGTCTCACCTGAGGCGCCCCGAAAAGGCTCAACACAATCTTCCCGAGGTACATCAGTTTACTGGGTCCCATATAGCCAGCATGAGATCGATACACAACTCAAACTTGTTCAACAGGGCTGCATACGGATCGGTCCTTGACCGACATGGACAGTCCTATAGCACCCAGGCCCTATGTCCTGCTGCCCCTACAACCTTCCGGTCTCAACTTTAACTTGCTACACATTTTCTGAACCAATCCCGTATGCCCCTGTTGTCCCTGATCATGCGAGTAGCATCTCACCACTCGACTTCTACCGAACCTTACTTAAGTATGGCAGTTCTACACGGGTGAAAAAACAACTACCCAATGCTCCATGGGTTCATTTGGTCATGCAAGAGGATTATCAAAGCACTAGACCTAATGCACATATCATAGCCTAACCAAAGAGTGAATACAAAGTAAAAACTTAAAGCTGTTAAATGCAAACCGGAGCTTGCCTGTTTTGCAGTGTAGTAGTATATAAGCAGTTAGTGATCCTTGCTCCCTTGATCCTCCAGAGTCTGATCCAAGTTCAATGAATCACTCCTTTGAATCCCCTTCGTTGTGAATCCTATTGAAATGTATATGCACAATTTTTATAGAATGCAATGGAAAGAATTAAAGACTGGATTTTCTTAAGAACAGAGGCGGTGTGGAAATTCTATGAAGGGCTTGGTTTGCCTCTGTGGTGCAAAGAATTTTGAATGAACTAAATTTGTCTTAGTGTTTTAGTTTCTAACTATCTAAGTTTTCTAATGACCATAAGAGATGAGTTGGAAAGATTTGAATGCAACTGAAGAACAAGAACTCCGGCTTCAAAAAATTTACATCATGTTCTGTACTACCTAGGGATTTAGCTTGCCAAATTGCAGCTAATGTGGAGTAAAATTGTGTTCTCCATAATTCCTACAATGTCTCTTATGTATTTCCCCATATACATAAGTATGGAGAACAAGACCAGGGAGTTCTAAAGCTCAACTTGAGCTGATAATTTATATGTGAGTTCCTGGTCACATGAAAGTAATTTTATCCAAAATTTAAACCTTTTACTTGAGTAGTTCCTCCAACAATCCTCTAAGCATTTTTAATCAAAAGAATTAATTCTGACATCATGTGCATTTTCATGCCCAATTAAGTGAACTACAATTTCAAATATGTCTCAGAGAGCTTGCCTAAATTTTCCTATGATTTTTGGAGCTATGATTTTCCTAGAATGGATTTTACAAGTGGGCAACATTTTCTGAAAATGTTTCTGGACTCTTATGAACACAGCAGTTTGTATTTAGCAAATTCTACTCAAATGATCTTCAATCAATAATTCTTTTTTGTAAAACAGTAAAAGAATTTTCCAGAATTTATTATTGACTTTCATACAAATTGGAGTTCATATTTGAATATATCTTTGCAAAATGAATCCAACCCAATTTGAATCACTCAAATTGGAGGTTTCTACACAAAGTTTGTATTTTCCAAAGTTGGAACGATCTCTGGAATTGTTTTTCCTATTGAAGTTCACTGGGCCCACTATTTAAACTCCAGCCACTGGAATTGAAGCCACACCAGGCCACGGGATTCCAGCACACAGCCACAGGAGATCCCCGAGCCACAGCCGATCAGACATTTAAATTTTCGGTCGCTGACAGCTGGGGCCTGCCCGGTCTTCTTCTTCCTCCGGTTTCTTTGCCGCGCTCGCGCTCTCCCCCTCGCTGGAGCAACTGTCTGCTCGCTGGACCGGAGTTTCCGGCCTCCATCCGACCCGAAACTCGCCGCCAGAGTGTTTGGGAGACCGGGAAGCACGATGGCGGGATCTGCTCGGGCTGCCGGTGATCGCAAGTACCCCGGCGACGTGCGGCGGCCTCGGATGGACTTCGGCGCCGTCGGCCGAGGTTTCTAGCCCGCCAAGAGCTCGACCAAAATGCTCTACACCACCAATGGTTGATCGCAGAGCTCGGCATGATCTCCAAAAGGCTCGGGAACGGCCACAAATCGGTTGTCACCGTGCACCCGATTAGTTCCACCATGAACACGCTCGGAAGACTTCAAAATCCGTCGCCCCTAGATGATTTCATGCGATGGATGCTGAAGGACATATGCTATCAGCATTCACTGCAAGACATGGTAGGTGGTAGGAAATCATCCCGGGGCTACCTGTCGGGCCCTGAGGCCCACCTTGTAATCCGCCCGAGCCTTGAAGTATAAAAGGCTCGGGTAGGCAACGTTGCATGGGGTTCGGCAGTTCGCCACCCAGCCAACTCATCCTCATACGCAAAGAAGCAGTGCACCAAGCACTCCCGTGGACGTAGGGTTTTACGCTCCGGCGGCCCGAACAGCATAAAAATCTTCGTGTCGAGCATCTCACAACCGACGCGACCCCTCGAGAGGGCTAGCCCTCTGAAAAAGACCCTCCGCGGGCTGCTCCGAAGCAGGCCCGGGGAAGTGTTGATGGAACACTTCGATAGGAGGGATACGAGATTCTGCCGACGTCGCAAGGCGACAACACATATGACAAGAAAAAGAACACGGACGTGCTGCAAGACCACTCGAGTGACGATGAAGAAGCTAGGTTACTCAAGTAAAGAGGAGAAGAAGAAGATGAAGGATCAAGAAAGGAGTGGTCAACCGGACTACTCCCAATATACTTTCAACTATAAGCGATTAACTTCTAACAATCATTACTTGTCCATTCGTCTTGGCAAACCTACTCAATTCAATGGAAATGATTACTCAATGTGGAAGCATAATATGAAGATGCATCTAATCTCCTTAGACCCTAGCTTGTGGCAAATTGTTCTAACAGGTGTCCATCTTCCAAGAAATGAAGAAGACGTTACCCTGGAGCAAGCCATCCTACTTCATCGCGATGCTCAAGCAATTGGGGTCATCACCTCATCCTTGACCCGAGAAGAGTTCAACCGATCCGATGGATTGGAGGTGGCAAAAGTCATATGGGACACACTCAAGATGGCGCATGAAGGCAACCGAGTCATTAGGGAGGCCAAGATCGAGATGATCGAAGGAGAGCTTGGGAGGTTCACCATCATGGATGGTGAGTCCCCTCAAGACATGTACAACCGTCTCAAGTTCCTCGTCAACAAGATCCGATCTTATGGATGCACACGGTGGACAGATCATGAGGTGGTGAAGAGGATGCTTCGGGCATTCATGCCTTGAAACATTGCTCTTCGCTCCTTGATCCGTGAGATCCTGTGATATGCTCAAATGACACTGGAGGAAGTGCTTGGAAGAATCATCAACAATGAGATGATGGAGAAGGAAGCCATGTTCTACAACGACCTCCAAAGGCTCGTCTCCTCCAAGAAGAAAGATGTTGCTTTCAAAGCAACATCCTCATCACAAGACTTCGAAACAAGTGATTATGAGGGTCTCGACACCGATGAAGAAGAGGTGCTCTTCATGAACAAATTTAAGAGGATGATGAGAAGAAGGAAGGGGAGCAACCACTATGAGAACAAGAACAAGGAAAGGTCCAAGCCCAAGACGAAAAGAGCATGCTACAACTGTGGTGAATATGGACACTTCATTGTGGATTGTCCATATGAAGAGAGTAAGAAGAGGAGAGATGGCAAGTCCCAAGAGAAGAAATTCTTCAAGAAGAAGAAGCCATCAGGACATGCTCACCTTGGGAAGGAATGGGACTCAAACGAAGACTCATCCTCCGAGCATTAAGATAAATTGGCAACCCTTTCCATTGGAAGGAGCAAGCTCTTCCCAAACCTTGAAGACTTCAAGTCTACATGTCTCATGGCAATGGAGGGAAGAAGAAAGGTTAAATCTAAACCGTCCTCCTCTACTTCTTGACTTGATAACTTTGATAGTTGTAGTGAAAATGAATCCATGCTCAATGATCTAAGTAGGAGCACCTTGAAAAAGATGAGCTTGCTATCGGAAGAAATCTTTGAGAAGGATGAACTCATCAACCGTCAAGAAGACATGCTCATCTTTGAAAAGGAGAGATGTCATGAGTTTGAAGAGCTCCTTGAGGTTGAAAGGGAAAGAAGCAAGGCACTTGAGATTGAACTCGCTTTGAGCAAGGAAACTTGCTCAAATCTTGAGGACACAACTATTGTGCTCAAGGATGAAATTGTTGACATGACAAAAGTTAACAAGATCCTTGAAACACAAGTTGAGTCTCTCAAGATCAATGCACCTTCTTCCTCTATGGTTCCACCCTCCTCAAAGAAATCTTCCGAAGCAACTCAAACTTGCAAGTGCTCAAACTTAATCCTAAAACTTAAAGATGAACTCAAGTTGGCCCAAAACAAGCAATCACCAAAAGGTGGGATCTTTGACAAGGAAAAATTGGCATATGCACGAAGTGCATATACCAATGTAATACCTCCATATGTAAAAGATGGTCTTGGCTATTCTCGGGAGTGGAAGCAACATGCTAAAACTCCCAAGAATGGGAAATACTTGATTGTATTTGTTAAGGAGGTTTCATCAAACAAAGAAAATGTAAATAACACTACAAACTCATCTAACATGCCTAAAAATGAACCTCATCCTTTGTTCAATGACTTTGGTGCTTCATATGTTTTATTGAGAAACAAATTTGGAAAGATCTATGCTAGGTATGTTGGGCCACTCCGCAAGAGTCCAAAACCTTGTGTGTGGGTGCCCAAGTGCCTCTTGACTAACATGAAAGGACCCAACTCCGTTTGAGTATCAAAAGGTAAGGCATAACTCTATTTTGTAGGCATACTCCTCCGGTGGATCAAAATGGATGCTTGACAGTGGATGCACAAACCATATGACCGGAGAGAGAAGGATGTTTGTGGAATATGAGGAAAACGAAGATCTAAGTGAAGGAATATACTTTGGGGACAATAGCCAAGGGAAAATCCTGGGCACCGGTAAAATTTCTATTTCTCCCCATCATACTCTTTTCAAATGTTTTGCATGTTGACTCCCTTGATTATAACCTTCTATCCATATCCCAACTATGTGATAAAGGTTATAATTGTATTTTCACTAATGAGGGTGTGACTGTCTTAAGTAGAAGCAATGACTCAATCGCCTTTAAGGGCGTGCTCAAGGGAAAGCTTTACCTTGTGGATTTCATCACGGATAAAGCTCAACTTGACACGTGCTTAATGGTGAAGACCAACATGGGATGGCTTTGGCATAGATGGCTAGCCCATGTTGGGATGAGAAACTTGCAAAAACTTCTTAAGGGAGAACACATTCGAGGCTTGAAAAATGTTGTTTTTGATAAGGACAGGCCATGTAGTGCTTGTCAAGCCAGAAAGCAAGTTGGAGCTCACCATCCATCCAAAAATGTCATGACCACTACAAGACCTTTGGAGCTACTTCACAAGGACCTCTTCGGTCCAATGGCCTACATAAGCATCGGCGGTAACAAATATGATCTTGTTGTTGTAGATGATTATTCTCGCTTCACTTGGGTGTTCTTTTTGCATGACAAAGGCAAAACTCAAGGTGCACTCAAGAAATTCTTGGGAAGAGCTCAAAACGAGTTCTCCTTAAGAATCAAGAACATAAGCAGCGATAACAGCACCGAGTTCAAGAACACTCAAGTGGAAGAATACTTTGATGAAGAAGGCATCAAGCATGAGTTTTCAGCCCCCTACTTCCCTCAACAAAACAGGGTGTCTGAAAGGAAGAATATAACTCTTATTGAGATGACAAGAACCATGCTTGATGCGTACAAGACGTCGGACCGGTTTTGGGCGGAAGCGGTTAACACCGCTTGCCATGCCATCAACTCGTTGTATCTTCATCGACTTTTGAAGAAGATGTCTTACGAACTTTTAACCGGTAACAAACACAACATCTCTTATTTCCGTGTCTTTGGGAGCAAAAGTTATATTCTAAACAAGAAGCCTAGGACTTCAAAGTTTGCTTCAAAGTCCAATGAAGGTTTCTTGCTTAGTTATGACTCAAACAGCTACGCCTATCGTGTTTTCAACAAATCCTCCAGAATAGTTGAAATAGCGAGAGACGTAGTGTTTGATGAGACTAATGGCTCCCAAGTGGAGCAAGTTGATCAAAATGTGCTAGATAGAGAAGAGGCTCCACAAGAAGCACTTAAAAGGATGGCACATGGAGACATTTTTCCTCAAGAACATCCTCAAGACTCAAATGATCATCCAACAATCGAAGATACGTCTCCCTCCCATGATCAAGCTCAAGATGAGCAAGGCCAACCTCAACAAGATCAAAACGATCAAAGTCAAGAAGGAGGATTGGATCAAGGGGGAGACGAAGAAAAGAGCGACAATGAAGATGAAGATCAAAGAGTTCAACCACCTAATCCAAGAGTGCACCAAAGTGTTCAACGGGATCATCCCATCGGCAACAGACTAGGAGATATCTCCAAAGGGGTGACCACTTGCTCTCGAATGGCTAACTTTTGTGAACATTACTCTTTTGTTTCCTCTTTGGAGCCCCGCAAGGTAGAATAAGCACTACAAGATCCAGATTGGGTAGTGGCCATGCAAGAGGAACTCAATAATTTTGAAAGAAATCAAGTATGGGAACTCGTGAAGCAACCCAACGCAAATATTGTGGGAACCAAGTGGGTATTCCACAACAAGCAAGATGAGTATGGGATTGTAACAAGAAACAAGGCAAGACTTGTTGCAAAGGGATATGCACAAGTAGAAGGTTTGGATTACGATGAAACTTTTGCTCCCGTAGCTAGGCTTGATTCAATTCGTATCTTGCTTGCTTTTGCTACTCACCATGATTTCAAGCTATACCAAATGGATGTGAAAAGCGCTTTCCTCAACGGTCCGATCAAGGAGGAAGTGTACGTGTAGCAACCACTCGGATTTGAGGATGATAAGTATCCTAACCATGTCTTTAAACTTTGGAAAGCCCTCTATGGCCTCAAACAAGCTCCTAGAGCTTGGTATGAGTGTCTTAGAGATTTTCTTATTAAAATTGGTTTTAGGATAGGAAAGGCCGACTATACACTCTTCACTAAGCATTTTAATGATGATTTATTCGTGTGCCAAATATATGTCAATGGCATTATATTTGGTTCTACTAACAAAGCTTTTGTGATGAGTTTTGAAAGATAATGACCGAAAGGTTCGAGATGTCAATGATGAGGGAATTAAAGTTCTTCCTAGGATTTCAAGTCAAACAACTCAAGGAAGGAATGTTCATAAGTCAAACAAAGTATACTCAAGACATACTCAAGAGGTTCGACATGGACAAAGCCAAACCCATCAAGACTCCAATGGGAACCAACGGACACCTTGACCTCAATGAAGATGGTCCAAGTGTGGACCAAAACGTATTTCGTTCCATGATAGGTTCCTTGCTTTACCTTTGTGCATCTAGGCCCGACATAATGCTTAGTGTGTGTATGTGTGCACGGTTCCAAGCCGCTCCTAAGGAGTGTCACTTGACAGCCGTTAAGAGGATTCTTAGATATTTGGTTCACACTCCTAACGTAGGACTTTGGTATCCCAAGGGATCCAAGTTCAATCTCATCGGATACTCCGATGCCGATTATGCCGGTTGTAAGGTAGATAGGAAGAGCACGTCCGGGACTTGCCAATTCCTTGGTAGGTCCTTGGTTTCGTGGTCTTCAAAGAAACAAAACTCCATTGCCTTATCCACAGCCGAAGCGGAGTACGTTGCAACCGAGAGTTGTTGTGCACAACTCCTATGGATGCGACAAACTCTTAGGGATTATGGTTACACTTTCAGCCATAATCCACTCCTATGTGACAATGAGAGTGCCATCAAGATTGCTCACAATCCCGTGAAGCATTCTAGAACCAAACACATTGATATTCTTCACCATTTCCTGCGAGATCACTCTATCAAGGGAGATATCATTATCTCTTATGTTAGGAGTGAGAAGCAATTGGCGGACATCTTCACCAAACCCCTTGATGAGAAACGCTTTTGTGACCTAAGGAGTGAACTAAATATCCTATATTCTCAAAACGTTGCTTGAGTCGTGCACATCTATTTGTTGCTTGTTTATAAACTTCAAAAAATCGCATGCTTTCAAAATACTACTGTAATCTCTCTTACTCTATGAAAACTATGTTCAAAAGGATTCTTTGTCAAATATGGTCATTGTTTGTTTGATGTATGCTTACTGACCATGTTTGCCAAAGATATTTGCAAAATCTTGTCCAAAAAGGATCATATTGTTGAGCTAAAATTCAAATTATTTGAATTTCAGCATATAGCCGGACTAGTCCGCTCATGGGCCGGACAAGTCCGGGCTGTCTAGGTTGGACTTCTCAGCGGACATGTCCAAACAGGACTAGTCCGCCTGGGCTGCCGGACAAGTCCGGCACCAGAGAAGTCCGGCTTTGATCCGCCGACTGGACTTGTCCGGGCACCAGGCCGGACTAGTCCAGCTCCTGAGGACTTAACCTCCCAGTGGTGGCCAGATCCCTCTCTCTTCACAGTCTAGTCCGCTCTCAACTCTCTCTCAAGCAGGAAACGCCCCCATTGGCGATTTTCGCTTTTCTCCACCAAAAATCTCATCCAATCCACGGATTGGAGCCCTAAAGAGTGCGGAAATCCTTTCCCGTGCTTCGTTGCTCAAGTTTCGCCTCTGATTTCATCACATTTGAAGGTCTCAATAGGTGTTCTTGACCTAACCAAAACTCTTTCCTTTTCTTCATTCTTAGGTCTTTTGATAGAAACCTCTTCACAAATGTTGTTGCTAGTGTCAATGCGATCGTAGCCTAGGAGTATTGCGACCTGATTCAAAGTTTTTCGAAAAATTGTTAGAGTTAGGGTTCCTCCTGTGCAACCCGGACTAGTCCGGTTTCTGGGCAGACAAGTCCGTTCTCGGGCGGACTAGTCCGGCCCCTTAACAGACAAGTTGGGTTTACATAGGACAAACTCCAACTTTAGCCATTTTTAGTGAATTCTTTCGCAATATTCCACTTTCTTGACCTCTTATCTCTTGTTTCTCAGGCAATATGTCGGACTCTGACCAAAGCTCTCCTCTTCCAAGTCCCACGATCGAGTAGGCTTGACAAGTTCTTCATCGGCGCATTGCCGAAGAGAGGGCGGCAAAGGAGGCCCAAGCGGCTAAGGAAGCCGTCAGTTGAGAGGCAAGAACAAAGAAGAGACATGATCTCGACGAGGAGGCACAGATTGCCCAAGCCGTTGAAGAATCCTTGGCGGATCAACGGAAGAAGAAAAGGGCCGAACGTGAAGCCCATAGCTCCCAGGCAGCTAGTGCCATAGAGCCCAAGAGGAAGGGGCTGGTCACTTTGGGAGAGAAAGAGCGGGAAAAGGAGAAGGAAAAGGAACTCGAGGGTAGGGTTCTTCGTGACACGAGGAAAGGCAAGGTTCCACTTCCTGAGGAGCCCAAGAACAAAAAGGCAACTGCCAAGGCACCGACAAAGAGGGCAGGAGGGATAGTAATTAGGGAGAAAGGGAAACCAAAGCCCATCGGCCCCCCTAAAGATGGCTGCCCCTGCTAGAGATCCAAATCGACAGCCCAACAATCCGGCATATGTGTTCAAATGAAAGGGGGCTGAGAAGGCGAGAAGGCTGAGAATGGATAAAGTCTATGACTATGAGAAGCACACAGCCGACCCTAGGTTTTGGTGTGACTTCCATTGCGACTACTACCGCCTAGTGTACCTAAAAATGAAGACTCCAGTCGCTCAAGCTCAATGGGTAGATTGGGACTACATGGCCAAAAGGAAACACAAAGCCTTTGATGTCGTGATTGAAGCCGCAGAGCGCCATGGAATCAAGAAAATCATGAGTTTCAAGTATGACTGGAACATCAAGGTGATTGTGCAGTTTTACACCACCGTGTACTTCTCCACCTACGGTGACCAAAAAATCACCTGGATAACACATGGAGAGCAATACTCAGTCACATATGAGAGGTTTGCTCAGATACTTGGCCTTGAGGAGCACCTGGACCATGATATTATGATTTCCAACCTCAAGGCAGTAGATAGGGATCAGCTTGACTACATGTATCCTAGTCATGTTACCTATGAGGTCAGGATTGCTAGAAACATCAAGCCATTCTATAGCATCCTCAACCAGATTTTGAGGAGAACTTTTGCCCCTAAGGATGGAGATGCAGGGGTGATTCAAGGAAACTTAAGGCATCTTCTCCTGTTGATAGATGGTGAAGAGAAGTTCAACCTTGTTGAGCACATCTATGACGACATCTTCAACATCTCTCACACTCCCAACCGCTCATGTGGGTATGCACCATATATCATGTGCTTAATTGAGAAGGTGTCGGGGATTGTATTTGTCAAGTATGTCACTCATCGACCTCTCCGTCCTCAGCTACCCCCTATTGTGCCAGAACCCTCCAGAAGGAAGAATGCTCAACCTCCTTCCAGCTCAGCGGCCCCTCCTAGCTCAGTGGCTCCCTCATCACCTCCTCCTCCGTAGTCAATGAGTGGATTATTCAAGTGCTTCAACGCACTCTTCGCCTCTTGACAGCGTGTGGAGGTCTGAGACTCGACGCATGGAGAGGCGTCAGGAGAAGTACCTCAAGGCTGTGTGTGACAAGCTTGAGGTACCCATGTCACCTCCCGAGGAGAGTGATGGGGAGCTCACTCCATATCCAGAGTTCATCGCTGATGAGCTCGCCCAGTTCAGGGAAGATGGAAGCTCTTCAAAGGCCGTGTATCCATCCACCGCCGTCGATGACGAGGAAGATGATACGGAGGCCACGGAGAGCGATGAAGGTGGAGATGAAGAAGAAGACGATGAAGATGACGAGTAGACATAGGCGTATCTTCTTTCTTTTCCTTTTTGGTGCCTTGATGCCAAAGGGGGAGAGATGGAAGAGGATGTCTCTTTTATCATCTTATAGTCTTGTAATAGATCCTTGGACATGACTATCTATGTTTTATGCATTGTGTCTCTCTTATGTAAGACTATGTGTGGATCTTATGGCTTATATTTGATCATTGTTTCCTTTGCTATGTCTTATTGTCTTATCACATTTTTTGAGCACAACACGTAGGCACCCCACCATAACATGTGAGTGTATGTCAACTACCCTCTTTTACTCTTGCATACATCTAGGGGAAGTTTTGCATATGTACATTTGTTATGAAAATCAAATTTTTACCTCTTATTTTGAAACTTAATGTGTTGTCATCAATCACCAAAAAGGGGGAGATTATAATTGCATCTATGTATACCCGTGGGTTTTGGATGATTGATGACGACAATTAAGAGACTAATGAGCTGAGATGATCATAAGCATAGGATATTTCCAAGGCGGACACCTAAACTCTCAAAAAGGAAAAGGATGAAGAACGGCGTCGAAGACTCGAAGAGTAGAAATTAGGGTTTCATTTGAGTCTTTAGTAGGCTAGGCGTGGAAGAGTGAGAGTGTGTGTGTCAAGTACATTGAGATCATAGAAGAGAGCTCAAAGTGTTAGAAGTGTTGAATCCTTAGTGGAGAGTGCTAGTGAGGTAAACTCGGGTAGGCCGGACTTGTCCGAGCAAGAGGCCAGACTAGTCCGGAAGTCCAACGACTTAGTCTGTTTTGGGGCAGACTAAGAGTTCCTATCTTAGTTCGGACTTAACCGTTTTGGGACGGACTAGTCCGTTTCTCTCTTGGTGAGAGTGTTTTGGGACTAAGTCCTGGTAGACCGGACTTGTCCGTCTCAGTGGCCGGACTAGTCTAGGCTAGCCAGACTTGTCAGTTTTCACACGGACCAAGAGTTCCCGTGTGAGTTCGGGCTAGTCCGTTTTGAGGCGGACTAGTCCATATGGTTGTGAGATGAGAGCTCCCACGGCTAAGTCATGGTGGACCGGACTTGTCCGCCTCTGTGATCGGACTAGTCCGGGTCCTCCAGACTTGTCCGTTATCACCTTGACAAAGAGTCCCTATGTGAGTTCAGGCTAGTCCGTCCTGAGGCGGACTAGTCCGTATGGTTATGAGATGAGAGCTCCCACGGCTAAGTCTTGGTGGACCGGACTTGTCCGCCTTAGTAGCCGAACTAGTCCGGGTTCAGTAGACTTGCCCGTTCTCACCCAGACAAATAGTTCCTGTGTGAGATCGGACTAGTCCGTTTTGTGGCGGACTAGTCCGGACTTTGGTTGGTGGCAACGGTTGGCTGTCGGGACTTCTATAAAAGGAGATGCCCCGACTTCATTTAGACCTACTTGGAACCCTAGCGCCTCCACAGCCATCCTAGAGCCTCTACAAGCCTTCTCTCTTGACTACTCACCCTCTAAAACAAATTCTTGAGTGAATTTGGGTGTGTGAGGAGAGGAGAAGGAGGAACTTCGTGTTTTGTCTCTTAGAGTGATCTCGTGCACTTGGTGTGAGTCTTTTTGATCTGTGGCTTGTGAGATTCATGAAGGTTTTGGACTTGTTCAAGTGGGAGCCTCAGATTGTGAGCAGCCCCAAAACTTTGTAAGTTCACCCTTGAGATAGTGAAGAACCGGGTTGGCCTTAGTGGCGACTTGGTGAGGAAAGTGTTGTTAGACCCGGTCCTTTGTGGATTCCTCAATGTGGACGTAGATTCCTGAGTGGAATCGAACCTCGGGAAAAATCTCAATGTCTCTCTTGCATTTACATTTCCTTGAACGTCAAAATTGCTTAGGGTTTGTTTTGATTATTTCACTATTAGAGTATACATCATTACAATCTTGCAATTCATTTCATTATTCTATCACACCTGTCATATTAGATTGCTAGTTAATTTATCCGCATCTCATTAAACTAAAATCTGAAGAAAAACCTATAAAAATCAAGTTTTAGGCCTTTCCAGCAGTTTGACCAGACTAGCCCGCCCCTGAGCTAGACTAATCCGGCCTTTTTAGGCTTTTCAGCAAGCTGACCGGACTAGTCCGCCCCTGAGCCAGACTAGTCCGGTCCTTGTGTTCTAATCTCGTATTAATTAAGTCATTTCAGGTATTTTAGCCTATTCACCCCCCTCTAGGCAATTTCAATATCTTATATTTCTACATGTGTGCCACCAAATATTTCTTACTAGATTTCATATTCATGAACTGTTAATTTGTGGCTAAAAGATGAACTAAGGATGAACTTGTAGGCGTGTCCGTTTGCTGCAATTTACCATCCGATTTTCGTTATGACTTGCATGTAGAGTTACCTATGTAGGTGAGTCGGTTAAGCCTTGCTGAGCCATTGTGCTCACGGTTGCTACTATGAGTGTTTGCAGGTGAGGACTACCCCACAGACTCGGGGTACGAGTCCATCGGCGAGGGCTGCCCTCCGTCGGGGACCACGGCTGAGTGGGAGCCATACATGCCACGCTGAGATGCGGAGTGGAGATAGTGTGGGTTGTCCATAGGGCTGGACAACCGACTTTTGCTAGTTTGGTGGGCGTGAGTTGTATAAATTTAGCTTCCATTGTAGTAGACTTTGTAATTAGTTATAAACTTAAGGATTGTACTACTTTGTACATTTTTAGTTTGTTTTCTATGTAATACAATGGTTTCCTCATGATGTGTGATGTCGGGTGTCGCATCGTGCGGCACCACCCTCTGAGATCCTGGATGTGCGGATTTCGGTCCGTCACAGGAACCCCCCCCCCCCCCCCCGCCTGGGGGCCAGAGATGAAGCTTCCGTCAGGACGGACCAGCTTCCTCTTCGGCGCCCTGTTCGACTCTAGGGCATCCTTGGGTGGTTAGCGAGGGCGCGCCATAGGCGCAGTCCTCCCTGTCGACTCCTTCCCTCTGTTTGGGAGCGAGTTTGGCGCAGGCCCTGGCTGACAACCGGTGTCGTCTGCTCTGTGGATCTCGATGCCCCACGAGGGATCACCTATCTTCCGCACTGCGACATTGATGTCGTCCAGCGTTGGCAGTTCCCTCAGTAGCCTCGATCGCTCCTACGGGTTGAGATAGACGATTTGGCAATTCGCAGACGGGGTAATGGCGTCGCCCTGTGATCGGGTCACAGAAGAGCTTCTGTAGCATCGTCTCCAGCGATCCGGCGACGACCCCGCTCCATGCTACAAACAAGCGGCGCGGACTCGCTGCTGGAGAGGGGCGATCCAGCGGGACAGGAAGTCAACCAGAACCATCAGTGAAGCATGGCCTTCCTCCGCCAAGTACCTAATCCTCTCCGGCACCGGTGTGTAGGCGTCCTGCAGGTCGGGGATGTCATCCCCAATGGCCACCTCGGCCATCGGCGGGCCACTCGGCAGTTCCAGACGCTCGTGGACGTCAGTCTGGGAAATCACCCAGTCCTCCCTCCAGTGCTCCCACTTCCCGGCGGTAAAGGGCGCGATGTAAGGCGCGGAGTCCCTCCCTCGGTGCTGGAAGTAGTAAGCCCCTAGCTGGCTTGTGCTTCTCCCCAAGGCTTTTAAGGAGAAGAACACCCTGAAGAGCCCCACCGAAGGCCGCACGCACACGAACGTCTCGCAGAAGTGGACGAAGATGACCACTAGTGCGAGGGCGTGCTGTGTAAGGTGCTACCACTGGAGCCCATAAACCTCCATCAGGGTGAGGAGGAAGGACGACGCCGGGAGTGCGAACCCAGGCAGCACGTACGAGATGAAGATAACTACCTCGTCAGGTTGCATGTCGGTCAGCGGGACCCTTCCCTGATGGATCTTTCTGTTGAACGTGGCCGACTGCCAGCCGAGCAAGCGCCTCACAAGAGTGATGTCGCCATCGCTGCGAAACCTGGATGGATAGAGGCCGGAAGACATGGTGGCGAGAAAAGGTTGTGAGCGCTGGGGAGCGGAGGCTTCGAGCGCTCAGGAGGAAGACGAAGATTTCAAAAGGCAGAAGGGAACCATCTTTCTCTGGAAGGATTCCCTTTATGCGTCCGCAACCTCTGGCAGGGCAACAGGCGCGATGTTTGGATTAACACCGTACCACGCCGTGGGCTACCTGCCTCCCCCAACGATGGGTAGGACCCAAGTCCAACCATCAGACACTAGGGGCCAGGCGGGTAACCCCTCGGGGACGTCCAGCGGTTCCTGAGAAAAGCAGCGAGGTGGAACTGCAGCAGTCGACCCGAGGGATGCTACGGTAAATACCCCGGGGCAACCCCTCGAGCACGTCGCCATAACCCACCAGTTAGGAGCAAGTGTGTGCCCACTACGCCAAGGACGTGCAGCCTTGTCGTCTTCCAGATACAACCACTCGTCCACTACGTGAAAATCTCACCATCACTTTGGCTTCCAAAGTGCAGGTTCGAAACCACCACGTGGGAGAGATGGAGGCCGCACCTACGGGCTCGTTGCCTCACCCGAGATGGGCCCGAGGGCCACTATCGGTACCCTGCAGACCAGCTACCCCCGCGTAGTGGGTAAAAGATAGTCTAGGCCCTGCCTCCATGCTGAGGTGGGCTCCAGCGTAGCCACGTGCCCTTGGCCCCAAGGTCAGCCCTGGGGCTGCCACTTGCGCTTGAGTTCCAGATTCTACACGTGCCTTGGGATCCGGTCCAAGCCTCCCCGCTGAGGTGAAGTCCGGGGCTGCCACGTGTCTCCTAGCTCAGAGCGTCCTCCCTGCTGAGGATAGCTCTGGAGCAGACGCGTGCCATGGGCTCCGGTCCAAGCCTCCCCACTGAGGTGAGATCCGGGGCTGCCACTTGTCTCCTGGCTCAGAGCCACCTCCCTGCTAAGGACAGCTCCAGAGCTGACACGTGCCTTGGGCTCCGGTCGGAGCCTCCCTGGTGAGGTGAGGTCCGGGGCTACCACGTGTGTCCTGGCTTAGAGCCACCTCCCTGCTGTGTACATCTTCGGAGCTGACACGTTCCCTGGGCTCTGGTCGGAGCCTCCCCGCTGAGGTGAGGTCCAGAGCTGCCATGTGTCTCTTGGCTCAGAGCCTCCTCCCTGCTGAGGGGAGCTCTAGAGGTGACACGTGCCCTGGGCTCCGGTTCGTACCTCCCTGACGAGGTGACGTCCGGAGCTGCCACGTGTCCCATGGCTCCAAACTTGTCGATTAGAGCTCCGAAGCCGCCACGTGCCCCACGATCCTTTGTGGGCCGTGGGTCGACGAAGTTAAAGAGGAATTGCACTGTCAGGTTTCGCATTCAAGGCCCGCGCCTTCCTCAAACGCATGGTGCACTACACACGCCTCCATCCTCTGCCGGTTCACCATTACGGTGACAAGACAGGACGGTAAGGCGTGACGGCAGTACAGTGCCGCCCAATGGCACGAAGCCGCCCAAGTAGGGCGACAAGACGCGGCGACAAGACATCGTCTTCATCATCACCTGACACACGGTCAGGGGCGCTCTTCGCGCCAGGCGGCGGGACTTAACTTCTCCAGCGACTACTCTACTCAGAGGATGAAGCTTTAGATCATATAAGGGTTCATATAGCTTTGGGGCCATCTGTCGGGCCCCAAGCCACATTGTAACCACCCCGTCCTTGGACTATAATAGGACCAGGGTGGCCACCTGACAAAGCGTTGGTTCCCAATTCTGCATAGGCACCCTCACAAGCAAACAATATAACAAGCACTCCCGTGGACGTAGGGCGCTCCGGCGACCCGAACGACGTAAATCTCGGTGTTCATCCGCTCTCTCGAGCACGGTCGCGTAGGGCGCCAAGCCCCCTCAGATAAAACAACCTCGCGGGCTGCTTCCGCAGCAGGCTGGGAGGAGTGTCGCAGCTCACACACTCCGACTAGTTGAGAAGAATGGCAAGCTGCTGATGGCCGAGGAGGAGTGGTTGGCCAAGTATCGGCACATGCTGACACTGGAGACACCACAAAATGGCAACAAGGGAGGAACTTCCACACCTGCCAAGAACAAGTGAAGCCCACAGTCACACAACAAAGACAACTCGAAGAAACTCACTTCAGAAGGTACACCGAGGAGAAAAGGCAAGTGCAGGATGTGGTGCGTGGGGACATTGGATCAAAGATTGTAGAAAGCCTCGTCGAGATCAGAAAGATGAAGCACATCTGAGAGTTCATTTGGTTCAGCTGCACAAACCAGATTTTCTATTAAAAATAAGAAATTTAAACCAAAGAGATTCCCGTGACAATCATATTCTTCAAAATCTAGAGATTTTCCTAATTGAAACAGAATTTTACCAGGACCCAGATTTTCCTCCCAACTTTTCTCAAAATTAGCCACTCGTTACAAACCCAAACGTTATTTTTATCTTTTCTGCCCCAATCCGGCCGCCGACGCTTATCTCTTCTCCTTCCCCCGAGTTGCTAGGATTCCAGCGGCGCCTCTACAGGAATCCGGCGACTAGGCTTCCGGCGGCACCTCCCTCGACGGCGCGATATTCGGCAAGGTGAGCGTCGCCTGTTTTCTGTGTCGACTTTTGTCTCGCAGCGCTTGCTGGGAGCCGGATTCCTGCCCACCGTGCTTGCATGCGCTCTGGACCAACCAGGTGCGGGGGGGGGGGGGGGGGGGGGTGGCTACGCCTGCCTGCCTTGCCTCTCTCTTGATTTGTTGTCTGTAGAATCCAACTGTTACACTTCTAGAATGCTGGTACACAGAGGACTGTGATGGATGTATTCTGTTATCTAGTGCCTTTTTTTAACAGCTGCTTGTGTTCGCTTTTGGGGGAAAGAGATAGGAATATTGTTAGCTTTGTTCAGTATATTTCAGTTCTCCTTCTTCATGCTTGGAACGATCTTGGTAGTAGTGATTGGTACGATGCTCTGTTGTGTGTTGTGTGGATCTTTCCGGCGGTACCCAATATTTTGGTCATTATGGAAAGAAACATTGCAAACATCAGCTTTGGGTGGAATTATGAACTCCAAATCCAAATGTACCACATCTGTATGCCATTTGCACATTTTTACCATATTGTACTCTTTGTAGGTTTTTTCTGTTGTTTCCATTCTGTTTACATAATGTATGTTGCCCAACTTATTAATATTTTCTACATTAGTATGGCTGAGAAGGCAGTATGGGATCTGAAAACTACAAAACTTTTCTGTGACATTTGCAAAGCAGATGTTCTTGCTGGAAACAGGCCGTTGGGTCATCTTAATAAAATAGGATGGAAAAACCTTGAAACTAAGTTCAGTGAGAAAACTGAGGGGAAAATTGGAACATTTGCAATTGAAGAATAAATGGGACAGTGTCTGAAAAGAAGCTATACTTGTCTCATGGGGTTGAAAAATGCTGCAACTGGACTTGGATGGGATGAAACAAAGCAAACCATGCAGTGTGACGATGCATGGTGGAAAGAACACCTTGCAGTAAGTGTCACAAAATTTGACCATTTATTATTTGTACTTCATTTGTTTTGAAAGTGGCTAACTTCCTGCATATTCCATAGCAGAGATGTCATGATCCTGCTAATGGAAGGAAATGCAAACATGCACACTTCAGAAAATGTGGACTGCCTAATCTGGACTCTCTGCACATCATGTTTGGAAGTGCCCATGTTATTGGGGCAACTGCATCCATAGCTGGAGATTTTTCTGATAATTCAAGTTATGATGAGGTTGAGGTAATTCCCTCGGATGCTAAGCTCCCAAGTTTGCAGAAACAAATATATAGGAAGCGTAAGGCCCCTTCCACTACTGTTGTGGAAGACAAGGAAAAGAAAAGCCCATTTCTGTGATTGTACAAGCAAACCTGTAGCAAGATAAAAGGAGTGGACAAGATAACTACAAGTGTTGAAGCTTCATCGGCTCCTCCAATGAGCAGCCAAATTCCTAGCATGGCAGAAGCCATGAAGATGGTGAAAGAATGTGGAGTGCAAGAAAAAGCTGCCCTTATGCATACAGCCACACTGCTAATTATGAAACCTGAAATTAGAGAGGTTCTCAGTTTGTTTGAGACAAATGAAGGGAGACTTGATTGGCTTGAGAGGGAGCACGAGATGAAGAAGCTATGAACATATTGTGTCTGTTTATGTTTAGAATTGTTATGGTCTCCTGTCTGGATCAATATTCGATTGTTGTGATCTTTTATGTGGAACAATGATATTTATGTAAAACCATTATTGTGATCATACATTTTTGTTGTATTGTATGTGGAACAATGATATCTATGTAAAACCATTTGTCTTATCATGCATTTTCTATCTTTCTATCTGCTGATGTCATTATATGTATTCATTATATACTCATGATATGCTGCTTGTTGTGTAGATTGATGCAGTTATGGGAGAAGTTGCTAAAATGGGCAGAAAGGACTATTATTAGTAGCAGAATTGTCAAAACAAGCTTCCATCATTGGTCACTTAGGTAACCTATACTCTGAGAGGTACTTGAGAAAAAAAAAGGGCGTACCCAGTGCTGAAGGCTCCCACACATGTGGGTTCTGGGGAATGGTTATTTCCACACATAAGAGGTACTTGAGAAAAGTGAAATATAGAGATGGTCAACGATCTGGAATTTAATGGGTTATGGAGTGTTTTGATCGTCCTCGGTATTTTTACAAGATCTTTAGTAACTCCTGAGGTTTTCATGTCACTTAATGATTTGCGTGTCTCTACATATGGTTTGAAGTCAACAAGTAATGTTACATCATCGAGTCGTTGGCCATGTTTTTATGGATTGTTGGAGGCAATCATTCTCCCAAGCTGAAAATTGATTTGTTAGATCTTTATGGACAATTCACACGAAGTTTAAGGAAGTATTGTTATGTTTGCGAAAATTAGCAAGAGATAACATCCAACCGAGAGATCCTTCTTTTAGTACACATCATGCAAAAATGAAAGAAAATCGTTTCTGACCTCCTTTCAAAGGAGCTATTGGTTCTATAAATGGGTCACACATTTCAGTTTTTGTGCCTAAAGAGGAGGTTGTAAATCACACGTGTCGTCATGGGTACACATCTCAAAATGTGCTTGCAATATGTGACTTTGACATGAGGTTTATCTTTGTGGTTGCTGGTTGGCCAGTCTCTGCACATGACACACGGATACTCAATCATGCATTAACAAATTTTAGTGACAATTTTCCAAAACCTCCTCCACATATTACATTTTGACTCCACATACTCTAGTCATGCAGATTTGATTATAATTTTTTTTTCTAGGCAAATACTATCTTGTTGATTCCTGTTATCCAAACCGAACTGGATATCTTGCGCCTTTCAAAGGGAGTGCATATCATCTACCTGAATTTCGTATTCACATTCAAAGTGCACCTCAAGGAAACTACGAGATTTTCAAATTTTTACATCCATCACTTGGTAATGTCATTGAGCGTGCATTCGGAGTTCTCAAGCAAAAGTGACGTATATTGAAGGCGATACCAAGTTTTGCACCTCGGACATAGAAGCATGTCATTATTGCTTGCATGGCATTACACAATTTTATTCGTGATAGTGTATTAACGGATAAGGAGTTTGAGAGATGCGATGAAGACATTGGCACAACCACAAGAAGATGACATTCCTGATGAGGAGAATGAGACTACTATGAACAATATTCGTGATAGCATAGCTAATCCCTTGGTTAGTTAGTGCAAGAGAATAAATCCTATTGCTATGAACAATATTCATGATCATGAAGCGTCTTGTTGCAGTTCGCGACTTTGTATTACTTATATGAAATCACTTTTCTATTTATATTACTTATACAAACAGGCTTACAGAGTCACAAGGCTATAACAGACATTTCTTACAGAATCCATAGTTGACAGTTATTTCCAACCAAACAGATTTTAACTTCCGCGCACTTGTCAGCTCACAGCAGCTTCCCCATAGCTCACAGCTAGAATCGGATTTTTAGAAATCTACAGCTGAAACAAACACACCCTGAGTCGGACAAACATAGACCATCCAACACTGCTTTTGGCGGCAAAACAATCAGTTTCTGAAGAAAGCAATCAAGACTTTCAGAAAAATGCAGAGGCAGAGGGTGAGGCCAAGTGGTACCTTGATTCTGGCGCTAGTAACCACATGACAAGCAAAAGGTCTGTGTTAGCATCTCTGAATGACTGTCAAAGGACATGTGAGCTTTGGATATGGGTCATCAGTTGGAATATGCGGTTTTGGTTCAGTTGTTGAAAGTAAATCTAGGTCCCCATGTGGGTTTTGGAGGATTGATGACGAACAATAAAAATGCTAATGAATTTAAATGAGCATGTGTGCAGATAGATTGGATGGCAATAAGAGATTGAGGGCTTTTCAAAAGGGGGAAAGGGAGAAGACGACATGAAGCTACACAATAGAGTTAGGGTTTCTATTTTTCTTGAGTGTATAAACGCCGCACTATTAAGAGGGACACGACGCGCAGCAAAGAAAAGCAAGCTCAATCCCACAAAACAACCCTTAGTGTAAAAGAGAGTTGTTAGGTCAAAAACCTCGGACATGTCAGAGAGATTCGAAAAAGTACTCTCTGTATAGACTCGGACATGTCTGAAGGTTTCAGAGAAATACCTTCTGTTTAGGGTCGGACATATCCAAAGTGTGGCTCGGACATGTCCGATGTTTAGAGTTTCTAAAATTTCCTAAATCTAGAAGGTCGGACATGTCAGAGGAGTTCGAAGATGCACCTTCTGTTTAGTGTCAGACATATCTGAAGAATTTCGGACATGTCCGACGTCTCCAGAAGGTCGGACATGTCAGAGAAGTTCGGAGATGCACCTTCTATTTAGGGTCGGACATATCCGAAGCAATTCGAACTTATCCGAAGTCTAGGGTTTCTGAAATTCTCTAAATCTAGAAGGTCGGACATGTCAGAGGTGTTCGTAGATGCACCTTCTGTTTAGGGTCGGACATATCCGAAGAATTTCGGACATGTCCGAAGTCTAGGGTTTCTGAAATTCCCTAAGTCCAGAAGGTCGGACATGTCAGAGAAGTTTGGAGATGCACCTTCTTTTTAGGGTCGGACATGTCCGAAGTGGAGTCCCGACATGTCCGAAGTCTGAGGATATCCGAAGACTTGTTTTGATATGTTAGCTCGGGCATGTCCAAAGTGGAATCAAACGGACAGTCTGACTTAGTGTCAGATGAGGACGTCATTCTATCGTTGGTGGTACCCAATCTCGGACATGTCCGAAGTGGGGTTCAGACATGTCCGAACTTTAGTGATTGGCAACGGACATATTTTGAGGAGCCTTATAAAAGGAGGGATCTCGTCCCCATTTGAAAGTAGATCAACTCCAGAACTTTCAAAGGTGTTTTTGATCATTCCTACACCTCTCTCACACCCTCTAGCATTCAAAGGTGAATCTTGTGAGGATTTGAGGATCTGTGAGGAGAATTAAGAAGAGGAGATCTTAGTGTTGAGCTTGTTGAGCTGCACACCTACTTGCTACGTGATTTGTGTCTATTACTCTTGGAGCTTTGTTCCTAGGCGGCAAGGTGTCGCCCGGTGACTCCCAACTTGTGGTCAGACCCGGGAAGTTTGTAATCATTTTGGCTTGATAGTGGAACAGTCAAGTTTGATCTTTGTGATCACTTGGTGAGGGTTAGGGTTAAAAAGGACCCGGTCCTTTGTGGATACCTCAACGGAGACGTAGATTACTGAGTGGAATCGAACTTCGGTAAACAAATTCTCGTGTTCACTTGTGCTCATCTGCTTGTTTTTTTAATTTTCATATCATTACTCTTGCTTGTGATTGCTTAAAACCCTATCATTAAACTACTGTAGTATTAAATTCATCAAGTTTGTTTAGTAGGTTGTTAGACTAGTTTAAGAGCTACTTCTAGACCATATTGACTATACACTTGACCTAGAACTAGTTAGTTTTATATCCGCTATGACTAACTTCTGAATTTATTAGACTTATCCAAAAAATTTCGGACTTGTCCGAACCTGACAGAGCAAGTTAGTTCATAATTGTTCTTTAAATTTTAATTAGTCTATTCACCCCCCTCTAGGCAACTTTCAGTTATTTTCCAAGGAAACAGACGCACAAAGTCTTATCGGACGTGTATTACATCCCCAGGTTGAAGACTAATATCATCAGTCTAGGCCAGTTGGCAGAGGGTGGATGCAAGATAGTCATGGAGGAAAATCACTTGAGTGTGCTAGGTTCAGACAACATTCTCATGATGAAGACTCAAAGCACAGCCAGCAGACTCTATGTGGCCAAACTGAAGACAGTTCACTGAGTCTGTCTAATGACTAAAGTAGAGGAATTGGCATGGCTTTGGCATGCCAGGTTTGGACATCTGAGTTTCAGAGCCTTGAGAGAACTTGGAAGGCAAAACACAGCATATGAAGTACCAATCGTCAACCATATTGAGCAAGTGTGTGATGGGTGCATGCTAAGCAAGAATCACAGAAGGACCTTCCCTCATGCGTCTGAATACAGAGTAGAAAGATCATTAGAACTTCTCCATGTTGATCTGTGTGGACAGATCAACCCTCCAACCCCAGGTGGGAAAAGGTATTTCATCCTCATTGTTGATGATTATAGCAGATACATGTGGCTAGAATTACTGACAAGCAAGAGTGAAGCTCTCCACTTCTTCAAGGTAATAAAGGCTCAAGCTGAAAATGAGTCTAGCAACAGAGTGAAAAGTTTAGAACAGACCAAGGAGGGGAGTTTAACTCAGCTCAGTTCACAGTATGTTTGGAAGATCTGGGAATTAAGCACTATACAACAGCTCCATATACACCTCAACAGAACGGTGTTGCGGAGAGGAGAAATCAAACCATCGTGGAGATGGTCAAGTGTATGCTAAAGGGGATGAGAGTACCTGGTTGGTTCTGGGGTGAGGCTGTTAAAACAGCTGTTTATGTGCTGAACAGGACACCAACCAAGAGCCTCCAAGGAAGAACCCCATAGGAGGCGTGGACAGGTAGGAAACCTTCTGTCAAGCATCTCAGGACATTTGGTTGCACTGTGTTTGTATGAAATGCAGGACCGGGGGTGTCAAAGCTGACAGACAGGTCAGTTCAGGGGGTGTTTCTTGGATATGAATCTGATTCAAAGGCCTACAAGGTTTTTGATCCTATATAAAACAAGGTGATTGTGTATAGAGACGTCAAGTTTGATGAGAAGAGGCATTGGTTGTGGGGTGAAGCTCAGCAAGTTAGAGAAGAAGAAACACTATCCCCTTTCAGTGTTCAGTGGTCTACCACCATTGAAGCTATTGAATCTGAACAGGAAGATTCATCACCTGGGAATGGCTCACCTAGAACTCCACTGAATGAGCCTAACACTCCTCCAGGTGGGGTTCAGTGGGCAACTCCACCCACTGGGCAGGATTTTGACCCTGAAGGAGTGCCCTAGAGGTTTAGGAGGTTGACTGATGTGGTTCGGAGTTGTGAAGAGATTCAAAACTTTCAGTACTCAAGGCTATGTCTATTGTCTGCAGAAGAGCCTACCAGTATTGAGAAACCTCTAGTGGACAAAAATTGGAAGCCAGCCATGTTAGAAGAACTGAGTGCTATAGAAGAAAATCAGACCTGGTTTTATGCAGTTCTGCCAAAAGAAGGAAAAGCAATTTGTCTTAAGTGGGTTTTCAAGGTAAGAGACCCAAGTGGGAAGATCATTAAGCGCAAGGCCAGGCTTGTCGCTAAGAAATACTCTCAGAGGCAAGGTCTGGACTTTGATGGAGTATCGTCCCCAGTAGCTTGACTTGAAACAGTCAGAATGCTCCTAGCAACGGCAGCTAAAGAAAAATGGGCAGTGCACCATATGGATGTAAAATCAGCTTTTCTGAATGGGGAGCTGACAGAGGAGGTATATATCCTTCAACCACCTGGATTTGAAGATGGTGTACATTCAGAAAAGGTAGGGATGAAAACGAACAGATATGGATGGATAAAATGTTTTCCATATCTATATAAAAGTTTCAGAAATAGATTCGGATCGGATGTTGTCAGAAACAAATATGATATTGATATGTCGGTTGTATCGGAAACGGATTCATCGGATTGCAAAATTATGGATATCAGACGGATTCGAATATTTATTTTGGAAAAAACAATCGACAAGTAACATGTAATTTATAGTTCATACACATTATCCATAACACATCTACATCAAATGCATACATGGTTCATACATGAAACACACAAATAGTTCATACATAATGCATATATGGTTCAAACACACAAATATATGATGTGTAGTGGCGGAGGGGACTCCAAAAGAAGATGACGTAAAGGGACTGATTTCGGAGCCGACACGTTAGTGGGTATATCTTCAATTGACGGACTGAACGATATTCAGAAAAACGAATAAATCAGATACTACCAGCGCTACTGTCAGTCACAAATGCACGAAATGTATCATCCATAGATGGTATATGCAGGCACGGTGTATTAGTAGTACTAATATTTCATCAAGTGCATTAAAGAAGAACAGGGCGTCGATTTTCACCTTTAGCGTTGTGCTGCTGTCACTGAAGCCAAACAGAGCGTCTGTTTCGATGGGGTCGCGCCATGACGGTAGTGGTCACTGGCCATTGGGGCGATGGCCTACGAGTGGGCGGGCATAGGTGAAGTGTGCACCGTAGTCCGTAGCGTTTCGGTGGAGTGTGTCCTGTGGCCCGTCACCGTGAGCGTCGGACCGTCGGTGCATGTGCCTCAGTGGATCGTGCCTCGACGGAGTTGTGGGCGTCGGCACCTTGGCGGAGCGAGGCCGCGAGGCGACGACAAACGGGCAGGCGGCAGGTAGGACAGCGGCTGGCGACGGTAGGGCGGCGGTAGGCGACGGCCGGTGGCGTCACGGGACTCGGCCAGGAGTCACCGAATCGGGGAGACGGCTATAGGAAAGGGAGTAAGGACTGGATGTCTGGGTCGGGACGAGACGGTTAGGGTTAGCCGGTTTGGGCCAGGCCATCGGTGTACAATGGGATAAAATTCATTTGGATATTTTTTGGATTATGATTCGGATATATCCGATGAAACATGGATATCCGACCATTCAGACAGATATTAAGTCGTATTGTTTCTGATCCGATATCTGAATTTAAGTATCCGATATATGATCCTATCCGATTGAGATCCAACAAAAACAGATATGGACCGGATATTTTTTAATCAGAAACCCGGACGGATCAAAAAATATCCGACCTGTTTTCATCCCTATGAAAAGGTGCTCAGGCTGAGGAAGGCCTTATATGGGTTGAAGCAGGCTCCAAGAGCTTGGAATGCCAAATTAGACAGAGATTTATCTCAACTGGGTTTCAAGAAATGTGAAACTGAACATGTCTTGTATAGGAGAGGAGCAGGGCATGATTTACTTCTGGTTAGAGTTTATGTTGATGATTTGGTAATCAGTGGACCATATGAAGAAATGATCAAGTTTTCAAGACTGAAATGATGAAAACTTTTAGAATGAGTGACCTTGGGAAGCTCTGTTACTATCTTGGGATAGAAATAATTAAGAAAAATGGTAAAATTCTACTGTGTCAGAAAGCTTATGCCAAGATGATCCTAGAAAATGTTGGGATGCAGAAATGCAATCCCTGTGATACACACATGGAGCCTAGACTGCATCATAGTAGGTGAGCTGTTTGATCCCACCAAATACAGAAGTGTGATTGGGTGTTTCAGGTACCTTGTGAACACGAGGGCTGATCTGGCTTACAGTGTAGGGATTACCAGCAGACATATGGAATCTCCAACTGTTAATCACTGGAGTGCAGTGAAAAGAATTCTCGGATATGTGGCTGAAACACTTGACTATGGATGCAAATATACATCAGAGGGAAGTCTGACTATAGAAGGTTTCAGTGACCGTGATCTGGGAGGAGATGTAGATGACAGGAAAAGCACCTCGGGTGTGATCTTTTTCTTTGGAAAGAACCTGATAACTAGCTGTTCTCAGAAGCAAAGGATGGTAGCTCTATCCTCTTGTGAGGCGGAATACATGGCTGTTGCAACTGCAGTGTGTCAAGGCATCTGGATCAGCAGACTGATGGGAGAAGCTCTGAACATTTCTTCAGGAAGTTTCAGGTTGTGGGTGGACAACTAAGCTGCCATTGAGATTAACAGGAACCCAAAGCATCATGAAAGGGTGAAACACATTGACACTAAGTATCACTTCATTCATGATTGCATTGAAAGGAAGGAGGTCGAGCTGCACCATGTCGGAACCACCAGGCAACTTGCTGACTTGTTTACCAAGGCATTGCCTAGGGTGAAGTTCATAGAAAATCAACAGCACCTAGGAGTTTTCAAGGTGCAAAAAGATTAGGGGAGTGAAATGTTAGTTAATCTAGTTGCATTACACTATGTAAGAACCTCAAATCAGAGACAGATCGGAGATGAGCGCAAAGGCGACCGTCTCTGATCTGGAAAAACGAGACGCGGCCGCATCAGCGAGGATCAGAACTGGCTCGGTTGAGGGTAAAAGGAGACTACCTACTTTAAGGCGTGTCTCAGTTAAATTAATATCCGAGACGTGCCTGCTTCTCTGACAAAAGAGAGACGCGTGTTCCTACAGCCCGACTCTTATTATGAAACAAAAGGAGATGATGGTTCTCATTCTCTGCTCCTTTCCAATGTATGAAAATTGAGCAAACAGATAACAAACAGAACAAAATGCAATTGGTAAGGTACAATCAAATTGAATTGTTTTTTTGGCACTACACGATCTTGTGAAGCTGTCCGAAGAAACGATGGCCGAAAAGATCAAGTAGGATCACCAGAAACCAAGTTTTTGCAGCCGCAAGCATTTTTAGGCTCGGGTCATCGGTGAGAGCATACTTCCGGTGGTTTGCACCAGATCAGGATCTATTTCCGGATTAGGCATGTTCCACTGATGCTGTAGAAGCAAACCGTAGTGGATTTAGAGCTCTCACGACCTTTAGCGCCATCGCCGGAGTTGTTTTTGCCGCTGTCGTCGTCGAGCGCTATCCTCCGGCCATTCCCGGCCTCTGACAGTGTCGCGAGGAGTTCATCGGAGTTGAGCAGTGTCGCGGGCGCTGTCACGGCCCGGTATACATCAACCACATTTAGCATCAAACAAAAAGACAACAAATCATTCGATAATCGATAACAAACATTCATTAAAAATAACATTTTTACAAACAACAAAAGAAAACAACAGACGATTGCCTAGTCCTCCGGTGGCGGAGGAACCCCACACTTGTCGGTGATCGCCTCCACTAACTTCCTGCTGCCTTCACCCACAGGCACCTCACCGACTGTCTCCCGCATCGCGTCAATAGGACAGGCCATTGCGCTTAACCCTAAGAGGTAGTGGCCTATGGTGTCCATTCTAGTACATTCTGGAAGGGGACCAAGACCCAGAAGTCACATGTCATCTGATATACTGTTAAATACATCATTCGCGATTTGCCGGCTTAACGGTGTAAGGTGTAAAAGCCCAAGAGAAGGGACTTGCAAAAGTGATCAAATTCATTACCTCAAAAACCCACAGCTCATCTTGTGGATATCTTGTGAACACTTGTGAAGAGCAAGTAACCACCATCAAAAGAGGTGATTAGAGGGGAAAGGCCTAACTTCCAAAAAGTGGTATTTTCTACACATGAACATGAAAGGTTGAGCTCACCCCTAGACCTTATATATTCTTGGAAAGGCTCAGTCCAAATTTCATGCAAATCCAATACTTTTTGAGGCACTCTTGGAGGCATTTGAAAAGGGGGCCAATTTGAATGCAAATTCAAATTGCAGCAACTTTCATCACTTGAATTCAAAAGTTGACTTCATATTCAAACTCAGCACATTTTTCTGAGTTAGTCCACCAAGTTTCATCCCCATTGGACTTTATCTTGTCGGGAGCTAAATCTGCATTAATTCAAAACTGAGTTTGAATTTCAGTCCAATTGTGAAGCAAATTTAGCCAAACCAAATTCAAATTTAGCAAATCAAATTCAAACAATGACTTGGAGGCTAAGTCCGCGTGAATCCCCCCCATCATCCTCTCCGTTCTACCCGCACACAACCGAAGCAACACACGATGAGTTTGCCGCTCTCGGATCGCCGACGTCTGGGCGACACAGGGCTCCTCGTGCCCGACGATCAACACAAGAAACAACCGCCCTAAGGTGCTTGTCCTGCTAGTCCAAACGTTCATTGTTTCATGCGCTGTCGTGGGAGAATTTCCCCAAGAAAGTTTTAGTGTTCTTAGGACCGAGCCACCCCAAATCCTAAAATTTGCGGGTATTAGCTCATCACCGGGTATACCGAGCTACACACATGATCTACACCTTTCCCCGGCCATCCAGGATCAAAATTTACAAAGAAACATCGAGTATAGACTCTGGTTATCGAGTTTTTCAAGTCACCGCCGATATCGGGCCTAGGTCGACGTGAGCACATAGTTCCGGACGTTTCCACGGCGAGCTAGCACCATGTCCGTGCTCAGTAGTTCACCAGGGAGCTGTAGGGCCAAGAATTTCTTGAGGTAAGTCTCGGTAGGGGCCAGGAGACATCGCCGGAGTTGAGCTGTAATGGCGGCTTGTCGTCAAGTGGTTTCCGGCCGCCCAGAGACCGGGCTGACCCCGGGGATGAGTTCCTCGGGTCCAAAAAGGTAGAGGCGGCAAGGCTTGGCCCTAGAGGAGGTGGGGAAAGTCTTTCTGAATGACCTCGCCGGAGATCACCGCCGCGGGGTTTAGGTCGCGCAGGGAAGAAGAAGACGCGGTGTGGGACCCGCCCGCAGGATTTAAACTTTATTTGAATTTTCCAGTTTAGTTCAAACATCAATGGCATATAACTTTTGCTAGGAAGCTCCAAATTCAGTGAATCAAATTTTGCTGAACTCAGCTTTTTGAGTACTTTCCAGCAATACGAATTTCAGCTCATGAAACTTAATGGTTGTCCAGAATTAAATCCCTAAAATATAAACTGTTAGGAATTTTATCTGGAGGATTACTTCATAAAAAATTCTGAAGTTTGGCTTGGAAGTTCATTGGAAAATCCTAGGGCCACAGTAAAAATTACAGACCCATCCAAGTTCATTTAGTCCCCCTAATGGTGTGATTAAGTGAACTGCCCTGAGAAAATAGGAAAATGTACAGAAACATTTTTCAGATTTTCTCAAATCTTGTTTAGGATATAACTTCATCTAAAATTCTTCAAATGACATGAAACCAATTCCATTAGAACCATCTTGAATTCTAGTTTTCAGAAAGTAATGGTTGAAGCCATGAAAACCCCTGAAATTCCTTAGAGGCTCTAATATTGACCAAATAGGCTTTTATTTGTATAAGGCTCAAATGAACTTTGTTTCAAATGAAACTTGGTCAAGACTCTGGTTAGGACCCTACCAAGCCACCATAAATATTTCGGAACCCAAAGGGGAAGGATAGCTAGAGTTTAGTCATTACTTACTCAGTTCTAAACATTGCATTTGAATTGACATATAGTATCTCGTTGACGTGTAGTCGCTGAAGGCGAGGAAACTCCGGAAGTGCTCGACTTCCTTCTTTCGGACGAAGCCCTAACAACTGACCAGCAGCAACAAGGCAAGCCCCGGTTTACATTAACAAATTTTACAAAATTTTGCTTTATGAATACGTAGTGTGTGGTATGAATGTGCATTAGGTGTACGATGGATGACACCCAAGTGCATAACCAGACTTTTCCTATAAGAGTGAGGGTAGTGTCTGAGTCCTCGTGTAGACAGGCTATACTTAATGATTCATAGAACTTCGGTATAAGTCCAGTAGTTGGAATCTACTCGCGAGTTAGGCTTGGGACACACGGGATTGGTTCGAGTGATGTGAGATCATTTTAGTAAGAAAATGAGACTAGGCAGGGATTAGGGCGCAGCAAGAGGAAGTCTTATGTGCACAGCCCTGTCCGTGTCGATTGAGGACCGATACGTGTGCGACCCACGCTGATGAAGTTTGAACGTACCGAAGGCATATCGGATATATGGGCCCCGGTAAACCGATGTAACCTAAACCTCCGGGCATCGAGGCATAGCACACCGATTTATAGGTGTAGGTTGAGGGCAGCAAGGTGGAAATCTGCTAACGGGCATAGAGAGATGCTCCATGTAGGAAACCTCCTGTCCGTTTCGGTGCGACCGGTTCGACGTTTGGCTGTTGGGTGAAAGGTTGTCCCATACGACATCGAGTGAGCGTGCTGTGCAGCTCCACGAGTGGGCGTACGTGACGTGCTCTTCGGGTATCCCAGCAGGTGTATATCGAGTCGATTCACCGTCCCTCGCGGTGAAGAGTACCACTTGGTCACTGAGTCATGACGTAGGCTAATATATGAAATATGATGCTTCAATATTGCTGTTATGATAGAACTTGTGTTGCTACATGTGTGCCACCAAATATTTCTTACTAAATTTCTTATTCATGAACTGTTAACTTGTGGCTAAAAGATGAATTAAGGATGAACTTGTAGGCGTGTCCATTTGCTGAAATTTACCATCCCATGTTCGTACCAACTGCATGTAGAGTTTCATGCCTAGGTGAGTCGGTTAAGTCTTGTTGAGCCTCGTGCTCATGGTTGCTGCTATAAGTGCTTTTTCAGATGAGGAGCATCCCACGGACTCGGGTTACAAGTCCACCGGCGAGGGCTACCCTCCTTTGACGGGACCTCACCGTCCACGATCACGTTCACGGGGACGGGGCACCTTGCCCGGGAATCGCATTGGGTGGTGCCGTGTTATGCGGCACCCAACAGCACACATATAAGGAACAATGTATTACACAAATCAAAGCGGAAGCTTACAATTGTTCTTTGTAAATACTTTACATAAAATATCTACAGCAGAAGTCTATAACCAGCTCACGTCGAATAACTACGAAGCACCGAGAAGAGGTCCAGCCCGCGGACTCCTCTCGCTAGCAACACGAAGACATGGCAGCGGCCAGGTTCTCCTAGTGTGACATGACTCGGATGTTCCGAGTCTCACCGGACAACCTTCTTTATAGCGTCGAGGTTTACCTGCAAAACCACTTATATAGCAAGAGTGAGCTCAAAGGCTCAGCAAGACTTAACCGTCTCACCTAAAGCATGCAACTCTATATGAGGGTAACTTAAGACCTAATCCTGTAATTTGTGAAAAGACTCACCTACGAGTTCATCCTTAACTTTCAGATTTTAGCCATAATAGTAGTGACCTTGCGCCCAGCAACATTGGAACTCCACAATCAAACAAGAAACGCTTCATTCTAATGTTACTTGTCCCAAGGTGAAAAATAAATTTAGTTTGCTCTATCTCTACTTCAAACAAGGTTCTCATGCAGTTTAACATAATCATAGCAGCAATTATACTTTTGCAAACTGTTCCCACACAACTTGCTTACTACGTCACAACACAGTGAGCAAGCGGTACTCATAACCGCGAGGGATGGTGATTCGAATCAAACACTACCCGGATAACTCGACACATACGCCTGCCTTTGAAGACCCAAATCTGGCGTCCTTCATTACGTCGTATGTGGCAACCTTTCGCAGGACACTAGACTGTAGAACCGGTCATGCTGTCTCGGGCTCATAGGTCTAACGAGACGATGTGGTATGCCTCTACAACCCAGTGAACCTGGTACATTGGTTTCCTGGTTCCCATATATCAGTAAGCATCTGGTACACAACTCAAAACTTGCTCAGTGGGGCTGCACACGCTTCAGTCCTTAACCGACACAGGCAGAGCTACTCAACCAAGACCTCGTCTTGTCGCTGCCTAACACCACTGCCCGGTCTCATCTTTAGAAATGTAAACTTTAGTTTGCTTCCTTCCCCAACCACACTTATGATATTCTGACCTATAACTCGCGAGTAGATTCCAACTACTCGTCTTCTACCGGATGTCCTAGCCTATTTAGCACGGCCTTATTCTACAGCGATAAAACCATTCTACCCTTGATCCCAGGGTTCTTTTTGGTCATGCAAGTGGAGTATAAAACCTCCTTGACCTAATGCACATACAAACTTTGACCCATAGTAGTGAACAAAGTAAAAACTTTAGAAAACAACTTAAATGCAAACCGGGGCTTGCCTTGGTTTTGCAGGTGACTAAAGTAAGGGAGGTATGAAGTTAGTTTCTACTGACTTGAAGCTCAATCCCTGCCCTTCTTGCTCCTTGATCCAAGCTCAACTTCTCCTTCTTCACTTTCCACGTTTATTCACTACACGTTATGAATATGTATACATGTTTAATTATAAAACCTTTGCTAACAAGTGCTAAAGCCAAGTTTAAAACTGGAACTCTGTTTAAGAATTTAAAATGACACTGGGGCTAGTGGTTTGGATTCGGTGAAGCAACATGATCAAGTGATAATTACATCTCATCACTTGTGTGCTACTCATCTAAATAGGTTGAACAGGATAGTGGTGATCCAGGGCTCCAATGGAGTTGGAACTTTTTATGTGAGTTCCTTGTCACAAGAAAGTCCTCTCTGGACCAAAATTCAGAATATTTCACTAAGTAGATCACCCAGAACAATTCCCTAAACATTTAGATAAAAATAAATTATTTCTGAATAAATGTGCACTTTCATGCAAATTCAAGTGAACTAAACTTTCATACATAGCTCAGGGAGAATGCACGAATTTTCCTAGGATTTTTGGAGCTAAGGAATGCCCAGAACTGAATTTCCAAGTTTTGGAAATTCTCTGAAAATGTTTCTGTATTCATTTGAATACAGAAATTTGAAATTAGAATTACACTGACTAAATCAACTCCAAATTAGCTGAAACTTTTACAGGAGTCTCCTAACATCCTAAAGACTATTCTGGCAAAATTTGAGGATTTTTGGATGAACCAAACTCCCTATACAATTCTTTTGCTGAAAAGCTTTAAAGAATTTTCCGGAATTTTCTATTGGTTTTCATGCAAATTGGGTTACATATTTGGATAGAGTTTTTCATCCTGAATCCAACCCAATTTGAATCACTAAATTTGTAGCTTCCTAGCAAAAATTATGAGGTTCTAAAGTTTGAACAAAATCTGGAATCCAAATAAACCGGGGAAAAGTTTAAATCCTGACAGTGGACCCCTCGCACACGTGTCAGCTGCTGGAACTGAGCCACACGGGGCCACAGAACCTTTCCCGCGCAGCCACACCGGATCCCGGGGCCGCAATCGATCAGCAATTTAAACCTCCCATCGCTGACACGCGGGGCCCGCCGGTCGTCTTCTTCCTCGGACCGGCTTCTTTTCCCGTGCCGCCCCCTCGCTGGAACTTCATCGAAGCTCGCCGGAGTCGGCTTCCCGGCTGCTTTTTGGCTCGGTACTCGCCGCCTGGGGGTTTCTAGCTACGAGGAATTCAATGGTGCGGTGCTCTCGGGCTGCCGGTGGCCGGAAGTAGGCCGGCGACGTGCGGCGGCCTCGGGAGAGGTTCGGCACCGTTGCCCGGCGGTCCTAGCCCGCCAAGCTCTCGGGTTTTTGGCTCTGCAGCATCCTGGGAGGCTAGGGAAGCTCGGCGAAAGCTCAACCAAGCATGAAAACGGCGGCTACCCGGCTTTTACCGTGCCCCCGAATGGTAGTGCCGGTTTTGTGCTTGGAGAACATCAAAATACGTCGCCTCTCGTCGGCTTCCAGCTAGGTTTGAAAAGAGGGGATCACCGCCATCTAGCTTAGCTCCTCTGTGCCTAATTTCGTGACCAAAGATTGAGGACAGAGGGAGAATTTCTAGATTTCGTACCGGAAGGTCGGGTTGCGCCCTCCGAAGGAAAACTTCAAATTGGCGCTCGGTGGTCCATGGTTCACCGTGGGGGTTGACGATGAGCAGCACGGGTCAACAGCGCGTCGAAGGGCGCCGGTACTTGGCCGTGACAAGCGCTAGACTCAGCTGTCCACGGGAGCCTTCTCCGCGGTTCTCTTTCGGCCGCCGCGCGGACATGGCGCCCCAGGGTTAGGGAGACCAAACCTCGGTCGCTTTTGTGTCGGGGGAGGTGAAGGTGAGCACGCTGTGCTGTGCAGCAGCTCGGAGGGAAGTTGTGCACGGGCTTTTGCTGGGTTCCGATGGGGCACCTGGGAGCGGCGGCTCTTCTGCTCGGTTCTGGTGTGAGGGTCACAGGGCCTTGGGGTGGCGGTTGTGTGAACGAATGAGGGGCGCGAGTGGGCGCCGAGCAGGTCGCCAGCGCAAGAAATTCCCATGAGGAGGTGGCTTCCACGGTTCTCAGTCGGCAGCACAGTGTCACCCGGAGAAGGCCTCGGCTGCTCGAGTGCAACAGAGAGATTGCTTTGAGGATAAGTTTCAATGTCACTATGACAGGTGGGGTCCACCCCCCATCTTATCCCCAAAACTCTCACAAATATCTCCAAATCTTGGCACATTGCAAAGTTCACTCATATGTAGTTCAAATTCAAAAGCCCTTTGACAATTTGACAAGTTGTGCCTCAGTTTCAAATTTGAATTCAAATTTAGAGGAAATTTACAAGTCCCCTTGATATACATATCAAAGCACCTCCAAATTTTCTCAAAATTTGTCTCCCTCATAATTTGGACCTGAGGAATTCAATTATGCCATCTGATCCTTAAGTTGGCCATTGCAAATACGAATTTTCAAGAAACAGTTTGAATTTCGTTTTTGGAAAGGGCCTTCCTTGCCTTGAAGTAAACCATTTAATTCAAACTGAAAGTTAAGTCCTCTTTGGTGATGACCCATCTGAATTTGGGTGAAACACTTTGGTTTTCTCCTAGCCCATGCTTGATCCATCTTGGTCCCAAGCTGAACCTCACAAGTTCAGTTTGGCTATGCCCCTCAAATTTGAATTTGCAGGTGATCTCAAACAAGGATTTGAACAAATGGTATATGAGCTCAAAATCTCTCTAATTTTTGGAACTTAAGCACTTTAATACCTGAGGACTGCAATGGTCATCTCACATATATGCCTTTGGAACATCTGAACATGAATGCTTTGCAAGGGTTCAAAAATGGGGTTTAAACTTTGCTCCCCTCTACTCATAGAGAATTTGCATATGAGTTAGATTTTTGGGAGTGAAATTCTTCCCTAGGTTAACATGTGTTTAGTATGAGCTAAAGAACATTTTAGCTTTCACTACACTGCTCATGTTTGAGGCTATCATTTCATGTGACATAACTCAAATCATTCCCTTGCCTTAACATGTTTGAATTCAGCATGAACCCTACATGATCATAATCCATTCCTTTTTAGCTCTCCCTCAAATCAGAAGGTTGCCACCATAATCTCCTCAATTTCAACTGTATGAGGCTCCATGTGTATACGAAAGTTTGGCGGCAATTTGAGCTGAGCCATTGGGTCTAAAGACCTTATCTTTATTCTTTCTCATCCACATGTATGATTACACATGAGTTTATCTTCACCTTGGTCCAACACATTCAAAGGCATGCTTGAACACATGTGGTTGCACCTCATGTATACCATCCCATGTAAGAAAGTTTTTGTAAGTCCCATTTTTCATGAACCAGAGACACAATGACGTTCAATCATCCGTTTCTTTGCATTCACGTTTTTGGGACTTTTACATCCGTCGGGGACCACGGCTGAGTGGGAGCCGTACACGCCGTGCTGAGCTGAGGAGTGCAGCTAGTGTGGGTTGCCGTAGGGCAGGGCAACCGACTTTTGCTAGGTAGACGGGCGTGAGTTGTACAAGCTTAGTCTCCGCTGTTGTAATAATAACATTAGTTTGTAACTGAAGTAAGTACTACTTTGTACATTTCAGTTGGTTTTCTATGTAATACAATGTCGTCCTTATAATGTGTGCTGTCAGGTGTCGCATCGTGCGGCACCACCCTCTGCGATCCTGGATGAGCGCATTCCGGTCCGCCACAGGCTGGTATCAGAGCCGCATTGGGGATAGCACAATAATTAAGGACTGTATTATGGAAAACTTAGGTTTACAGTGAGGATTCGCTAGTTTACCCAAGTAAGGACTATATTAGCATAGTTACTTAAAGTGGCAAGACTAACATATGTGTTATAATTCTGAATTTTTGATTCTGTAATGACGTACCTACGCTCAGGTAAGAATGGTAAGGCACGCCACCGAAAGCGGTTCAATTTCAGTTAGCTCCCCTGACGAGGAACGTGGTTCAGGGATAGGTCTGACAGCTTGGTGTGAGACGTAAATATGAAACTCTTGGACTCTTCATGTTCCTGAGTTCATATGAAACGCTGATCCCTAGCGTGCATTAGGCAAGAAAGTGGAAACCCCATCGTGTGGTCAGTAACGCGAGAGTGTGTTCGTCTGGGAATAGCCCAGGAGGACATACGCAGCGCATGCCATCGGCGTGCCCTGCAGTGATAAAATTCCCAACCGTGATGACCCATTCGCGCTCTACTCGGGTTCCCCGCCGTGTGGTGTTAAAACACGATCACGTGCCTTGAGACGTGGCTTAACTCAAGGACAGCCGTATGGCAATGATACGGGCGTTTGTACTTACTTTTAAATATGGACCTGCCTGAAATGATAATAATCTTTGAGTGCATAATTATTGGGTGTTATTATGCAGGTACTAACCACGTATGTATCCCATGTAGTATACGTATGCGAGAGCCCGTTTAGTGCCACAATTGAGACGTATATGCCGGTATAATCCGGTTAGGATTTTCTTTTTGTGAGGAACGTAGTACCGACATATCATAGGCATGTACATGAAAGATAATGATAACAAGGAATTAAAATCACTAAGTTTCAACATTTAGGACCCTGGTTGGGTAGAGAAGTTCATTAGTTGATAAGAGTAGTCATAGGGATTGAAAAACAGAGTGCTCTGTTTTGAGCAGCAAGATTGCTGAATTTTGACAGAGCATAACTCACAGATTATTTAGCCAATGGAGTTGTGGGATATAGTTCTGGAAAGGTGTGTAAGTACTCTACAACTTTGTTGTATACCCCCAGAGCTGAATCACATCTTAAGATGGATTAAATTCCAGAGGAGTATAAACTGTCCAGAACCAGGACAGATTTAAAATACTCTCTGGACTGTTCTGTTTTTCAAGCATAACTACCAGTAGAAAAATCTAAAATTGTCATATAATACATTTTTTGGAAAGGGTAGGAGAGGTATTGCATCTTTGTAATTCAAAGTTTCTGTAATTTCAACACGGAATTCATTGGAAATTAGAGTTGAAAACAGCAACTTCCAAAGGAGGTGCTGTTGAAATTCTTCCAGAAATTCTGTTGACTTGGAATTACCATAACTTTTAAACCAGAGCTGATCTGAGGGCAAATAAATACTCTTTGGAAAGATACTGAAGTTAAATTTAACTTTGGTATTCAGCTTGAGTCATGAAAATGCCCCGCACCAGATCAAAATCTGGAATATGTAGAAACTGGTCATTCTGGCAGAGAGATAACCATTGAACTTATTGGAGAAATTGTTGCACCCTGAGGGGTTTGAGTACTTCCAATGGGGTAGACCATACTCATGAGGGGTTATCTTCAACTAGCGAAGGATTTGAGTATATGACTTACTCAAGTTTCTTTTCCTAGAGACCATGTTTGTGTCGTATTGAAGGCAAAAGGGTAGTATACGTGATGACAAATCGATTTTAACGTCTCGTAGTGACTAAACCTAGTTGAGATGAACTTCCAAAGAGGAAGTCCATCAAATTGGATTTAACTAGCTTGTATTTGGTCTGGTAATAGTGTAGCTTGTGCAAAGTTATTACATTATCTGTATACGAGATGTATCGTATGTTTTTACTGTCATTATGTTTTACGCCATTTTTATTGGACTGCATGAAGTATGTTGCGGAACTGATGTTTATTTTCGTATGGTTGCAGATGGTTCGCACTCGGACCACGCATGAGATTGGTGGATCTAGCCAGCAGGAAGGTGATGACTCCAAGCCACCTGCCTATGACAGCACCCCGCAGCAACAACCACCACCGCCGCCCCCGCTTACACTAGCGGATGTGATTGCGGCACTGGTGGGTGGTCGTGAGGAGCAGACCGACCTGCTCTGCACGATCGTGCACAATATGTCCCAGGCGGGGGACGTCAATAGAGGGGGCCTCGTGAGCCCCGGGATGTGACGTACTCGGACTTCATGAGTACGCACCCTCCGGTGTTCACTGACGCGGCAGAACCCCTGGAGGCCGACAACTGGCTGCGGACAATTGAGTCCAAGTTCGGGCTGCTCCAATGTACGGAGCGGCAAAAGACTCTGTTCACGGCGCAGCAGCTTCATGGTGCCGCTGGTGCGTGGTGGGTGAATTATGTCGCCTCACGTCTGGCTGGCCATGCCGTGGAGTGGGAAGAATTCTGGGAGGCGTTCCACACCTACCATATCCCTCCCGGGATAATGAAGCGGAAGTTCCAAGAGTTCTTGGAGCTGAAGCAGGGTGGGAGGAGTGCCCACGACTACTCCCGTGCCTTCAACCATCTGACGCAATATGCGCCAGATTACGTCTCCACCGAGGAGAAGAAGCGAGAGCACTTCTATCGGGGGTTACACCCCGAGATGAAGACGCATCTCGTCCAATGCAATCGTGGCACGTTCAATGATCTAGTCAATGCCGTGATCATGCAAGAAGACGCTCAGCGAGAGTTGGCGGCTGAGCTGCGGAAGCGCAGCACTCCACCCAGCAATGGGGGTGGAGCTCCCCAAAAATACTGCATGGTGTATCGGACACCATCCGGTCAGCAGTGGCATCCACCGGCGCGACCTCAGCAGTTCGGGGGTCGTTCATTTCAGCCACCCCCGTTCTGACCGCCGATGCCACCACCGCGATCGCCGCAACATCAGCAGCAGCAGGCGGCACCCCGGGCATTTCTACCACCCCAACGCGCCCCGGTTTTCCGTCCGCCAATCAGCGGAGGACCCCCTCGCTACACATGCTTTACGTGTGGCAAGGCGGGCCACTTCTCGAAGGACTGTCCCCAGGGGAAGCAGAGCAGCAGGCAAGCCCAGTTCCAGGGCAGTGCTCGAGGCCGACCTCCGGTCAAGAAGGTTGGTCAGCGAACTGGGGACGTTCGCAACTTCGACAATGAGGACGCCCCAGAGGGAGACAACATGCTGGCGGGTACGTTCACTCTCAGCGATCAAGCAATCATCATATTATTTGATTCGGGTGCAACCCACAGATTCATAAGGGCATCCTATGTGGCTAAGCATCAAATGCAAGTCTTCCCAACTGACTGCTCATATATGATCTGCTCACCGGGAGGGAATATTTCAGCAAATATGATGATTCCAAAAGCACCTCTGTGCTTAGGTGGGAAGATATATCCCGCCACCTTGATAATCCTTACGGGGCAAAAGATTGATGCAATCTTAGGGATGTCATGGTTACGTTACCATGGCGATGTCCTGGACACTCGGACACGGACGCTCCATTTGAGTTCTCCATTCCACCATCCACATTCCATGGCATTAGACAATCCTGTCCAGGAGGTTTCAGCAATTAATAATACTGAAGCTCTAAAGTTAGAGGACATCCCCGTAGTCCGGGAGTACCCCGACGTGTTTCCGGATGATCTTCCGGGCATGCCACCTGAGCGGGATGTCGAATTCAAGGTTGAGCTTGCACCCGGAACAACTCCCATCTCAAGGAGACCCTACAAAATGGCTCCAAACGAGCTGGCTGAACTGAAATAGCAGCTCAATGATCTGTTGAGCAAAGGTTTCATTAGGCCGAGTTCCTCACCTTGGGGATGCTCGGCGCTGTTCGTAAAGAAGAAGGATGAAACCTTAAGGCTGTGTGTGGACTACCGGCCGCTCAACGCCATCACCATCAAGAACAAATACCCACTGCCCCGCATTGACATCCTGTTTGATCAACTTGTGGGTGCAAGTGTGTTCTCCAAGATGGACCTTCGCTCTGGATATTATCAAATAAAGATCCGAGCAGAGGATATCCCGAAGACAGCCTTCTCGACGAGATATAGCTTATATGAATATCTCGTCATGTCATTTGGTCTCACCAATGCTCCGGCCCATTTCATGTATCTCATAAACTCGTGTTCATGCCGGAGCTGGATAAGTTCATGGTGGTGTTCATTGATGATATCTTGGTTTACTCCAAGACAGAAGCAGAACACGCCGAATATTTGAGAATCGTCCTTCAACGATTGCGGGACCATAAGCTATATGCCAAGTTCAGCAAATGTGAGTTTTGGATCAGCCAAGTGCCATTTTTGGGACATATTATCTTAGCGGAAGGCATTGCGGTTGACCCAAGCAAAATTGAGCAAGTGCTGAAATGAAAAGCTCCCACTTCTGTCCATGAAGTCAGAAGCTTCCTCGGCTTAGCACGATATTACCGGAGATTCATTCCAAGCTTCTCCAAGCTTGCTAAGCTGATGAAAGAATTGTTGAAGAACGGAACAAAATATGTTTGGAGCGCAGCATGTGAAGGAGCGTTCCAAACCTTGGTGAAACATCTCACAACAGCCCCGGTCTTAGCTCAACCGGATACGACTAAGCCCTTCGACGTGTATTGTGATGAGTCTGGAATCGGGCTCGGCTGCGTGTTGATGCAAGAAAAACGTGTGGTCGCATATGGCTCACGCCAACTTCGGAACCATTTGCAGCACTACCCGACTCATGATCTTAAGCTTGCTGCTGTGGTTTTGGCGTTAAAAATGTGGAGGCACTATCTCCTGGGGAATTTGGTGCATCTCTACACCGACCACAAGAGCTTAAAGTATATTTTCACCCAGAAGGAGCTGAATATGAGGCAAAGGAGGTGGTTAGAACTAATCAAAGATTATGAGATTGAGATTCATTACCACCCCGGCAAGGCGAATATGTTTGCCAACGCGCTGAGTTGGAAACACATGTCCATAACCTCACCATTACACCGGTGGAGGAGGAAGAGCCGAGTTTGTACTTGATTCCTTATGGATCACTCTACAACCTTGCCCTCGTTCCTACTATTAGGGAGGACATCATTACAGCTTAGAAAGTTGATAAGGGTATGGCACATCTCCGGAGGCGAATAGACAACGGGGAAATCAAATGTTTCCAAAAGGATGATGAGGGGACGCTTTGGTTCACCGACCGCATAGTCGTACCCCGGAATATGGAGCTGAGAAAGAAGATTCTTGATGAAGCTCACTTGTCTAAATACTCCATTCGTCCGGGCAGCAACAAAATGTACCAAGATCTGAAAAAGAAGTTTTGGTGGACACGGATGAAGCGGGAAGTGGCGAAGTACGTATCCGAGTGTGATACGTGTAGACGAGTGAAAGCTGATCATATGAGGAAATCAGGGCTGCTGCAACCCCTGAAAATTCCAGCATGGAAATGGGAGGATGTGAGCATGGATTTCATTGTGGGTTTACCCCTGACTTCCAACAAGCATGATTCCATTTGGGTGATTGTTGACCGGTTAACCAAGTCGGCTCACTTCATTCCCGTGCATACACATTTCCATGCCAACAGATATGCGGAGTTGTATATTGCAAGAATCCTATGCTTGCATGGAGTACCCAAGACCATAGTCTCAGACCGAGGGGCACTATTTGTATCTCGTTTCTGGGAGCAGTTGCACGCTGCTTTGGGTACTAAGCTGATTAGAAGCTCCGCCTATCATCCTCAGACAGATGGCCAAACCGAGAGGGTGAACCAGGTACGGGAAGACATGTTGAGAGCATGTGCCATCCACCACGGTAGGAACTGGGATGATCACCTACCGTTGGCGGAATTCTCGTTCAATAACGGCTATCAGACGAGTATCAAGATGGCACCATATGAGGCTCTCTATGGTCACAAATGCCGCACCGCATTAAACTGGTGTGAGTCCGGTCAAAGAGTCACGTTCGGGGTTGATGTGGTGAACGACACCGAAGAGCGCGTTTGGAAGATTCAAGCCAACTTGAAGGCTGCTCAATCCCGGCAGAAAATCTACGCTGATAAGAGGCGTATGCCGCTGCACTTTGACGTCAGTGAACACGTGTATCTCCGTGTATCTCCGAATGAAGGGCGTGCACCGGTTCGGCGTGAAGGGGAAACTCGCCCCCAGATTTATTGGACCCTATACTATCACCGAGAAGTGTGGACCAGTGGCGTATAGACTGGAGCTATCGGCATCTCTCGCTGGTGTTCATGACGTTTTCCATGTTTTGCAACTGCGAAAATGTCTGAAGTATATGGCTGCTGTTCCCACTGAAGACATCGGCGAACTACAACCGGATTTGACGTATAATGAATATCCGGTGGCAATTATTGATGAGAAGGCCCGGACCACATGTAGCTGGACGTTGTGGTTCTACAAGATACTCTGGAGCAACCACACCGCCGAAGAAGTGACGTGGGAGAGCGAGGAATTTCTTCACTCAAACTACCCGGAGTTCATGACGTCTCAGCACGGGTGAGTTCCTATTACATCGATGTCTCTTCTTTTGTAATCTCGGGACGAGATTCTTTTAAGGGGGGGATGTAAAAGCCCAAGATAAGGGACTTGCAAAAGTGATCAAGTTCACCACCTCACAAACCCACAGCTCATCTTGTGGATATCTTGTGAACACTTGTGAAGAGCAAGTAACCACCATCAAAAGGGGTGATTAGAGTGGAAAGCCCTAACTTCCAAAAAGTGGGATTTTCTACACATGAACATGAAAGGTTGAGCTTACCCCTAGACCTTATATATTCTTGGGAAGGCTCAGGCCAAATTTCATGCAAATCAAATACTTTTTGAGGCACTTTTTGAGGCATTTGAAAAGGGGGCCAATTTGAATGCAAATTCAAATTGCAGCAACTTTCATCACTTGAATTCAAAAGTTGAATTCATATTCAAACTCAGCACATTTTTCTGAGTTAGTCCACCAAGTTTCATCCCCATTGGACTTTATCTTGTCGGGAGCTAAATCTGCATTAATTCAAAACTGAGTTTGAATTTCAGTCCAATTGTGAAGCAAATTTAGCCAAACCAAATTCAATTTTAGGAAATCAAATTCAAACAATGACTTGGATGCTAAGTCTCACATTCAATTGTGAGTAGCTGGGATATTTTCAGTGGAAACAGAATGGAAAATCAGAAAAAGAATTAGAGGGGAGGGACCCACTGGTCAGACACACAGTGGCCAAACCGACTCAGTTCCTCGGTCAAACACCCTGAGGTCGCCAGCGCACGGGTGAACCCCACCCCAACGCGGTCGCCAGCGCACGGGTGAACCCCACCCCAACGCGGTCGCCGTGCCACCTCCTGCTCGGGGGGCTGAGGACGCCGTGTGCAAGACACTCGGTTAAAACGTCGGTCCGCGTGAATCCCCCCCATCCTCTCCGTTCTACCCGCACGCAACCGAAGCAACACGCTCTGAGTTCGCTGCTCTCGGATCGCCGACGTCCGGGCTACATAGGGCTCCTCGTGCCCGACGATCAACACAAGAAACATCCGCTCTAAGGTGCTTGTACTGCTAGTCCAAACCGTTCATTGTTTCATGCGCTGTCGTGGGAGAATTTCCTCGGGAAAGTTTCAGTATTCTTAGGACCGAGCCACCCCAAATCCTAAAATTCGCGGGTATTAGCTCATCACCGGGTATACCGAGCTACACACGTGATGTACACCTTTCCACGGCTATCCAGGATCAAAAAGTACAAAGAACCGTAGAGTATAGACTCTGGTTACCGAGTTTTTCAAGTCACCGCCGATATCGGGCCTAGGTCGACGGTGAGCACATTGTTCCGGCCGTTTCCACGGCGAGCTAGCACCATGTCCGTTCTCAGTAGTTCACCAGGGAGCTGCAGGGCCAAGAATTTCTCGAGGTAAGTCTCGGTAGGGGCCAGGAGACATCGCCAGAGTTGAGCCGTAACGGCGGCTCGTTGCAAGTGGTTTCCGGCCGCCCAGAGACCGAGCTGACCCCGGGGATGAGTTCCTCGGGTCCAAAAAGGTAGAGGCGGCAAGGCTTGGCCCTAGAGGAGGTGGGGAAAGTCCTTCTGACCGATCTCGCCGGAGACCACCGCCACGGGGTTTAGGCGCGCGCGGGGAAGAAGAAGACGCGGTGTGGGACCCGCCCGCAGGATTTAAAATTTATTTGAATTTTCCAATTTAGTTCAAACTTTAATTGCATATAACTTTTGCTAGGAAGCTCCAAATTCAGTGAATAAAATTTTGCTGAACTCAGCGTTCTGAGTACTTTCCAGCAGTACAAATTTCAGCTCATGAAACTTAATGGTTTTCCAGAATGAAATCCCTAAAATTTAAACTGTTAGGAATTTTATCTGGAGGATTACTTCATGAAAAATTCTGAAATTTGGCTGGGATGTTCATTGGAATATCCTTGGGACACAGTAAACATTTCAGACCCATCCAAGTTCATTTAGTCCCCCTAATGGTGTGATTAAATGAACTGCCCTGAGAAAATAGAAAAATGTACAGAAACATTTTTCAGATTTTCTCAAATCTTGTTTAGGACATAACATCATCTCGAATTCTTCAAATGACATGAAACCAATTCCATTAGAACCATATTGAATTCTAGTTTCCAGAAAGTAATGGTTAAAGCCATGAAAACCCCTGAAATTCCTTAGAGGCTCTAATATTGACAAAATAGGCTTATATTTGTACAAGGCTCAAATGAACTTTGTTTCAAATGAAACTTGGTCAAGACTCTGGTTAGAACCCTACCAAGCCACCATAAAAATTTCATAACCCAAAGGGGAGTGCTAGCTAGAGTTTAGTCATTACTTATTCAGTTCTAAATTGACAGATAGTATCTCGTTGACGTGTAGTCACTGAAGGTGAGGAAACTTCGAAAGTGCTTGACTTCCTTCTTCCGGACGAAGCCCTAACAACTGACCAGCAGCAACAAGGCAAGCCCCGGTTTGCATTAACCAATTTTACAAAGTTTTGCTTTATGAATACGTAGTGTGTGGTATGAATGTGCATTAGGTGTAGGATGGATGACACCCAAGTGCATAACCAGACTTTTCCTATAAGAGTGAGGGTAGTGTTGTTGGTGATATGCCCAAGAGGCAATCATAACAATTCGGATAAAGGCCTGATGGATATTTGATCCATAAGAAATTAGGGTACTAATGGGCCTGTGACCTAAAAGCCCATTAGCGCGCCTATAAATATGAGGGGTAGGGTTAGGGGCAGAACACTCAACCACATAACAGCCCCAGCCGCCGCCCGTCACAGGCCAGCCACCGAAACCCCTGTCGCGCGCGCGGTGCTAGTACACCGACGCACGGCGTTCCTCCCTGTACGTGTGGACTCCGTGGAGGCGCTGCTGTTACTGCTGCGCTGATCGGATACGACGCGCATCTACGATCCGCTGCGCTGCGCGTCTAGTGCTAACGATCCATGACCTTCTTACTCGCATGTTTCCTGGGTGATACAGTCGAATTGCTAGAGTAGCGCATCGCCTATTTCCCTACAGTGGTACCAGAGACAGGTTGCATAGTTTTTGGTCTGGATCTTAGATGCGATCTACTGCAGACAAGTTCATATGATGAATTTTTATAGTTCGGCTTTTGGGGTTTGGAATTGGTTAGAGTAGATGGCCATCATATGACTAAAGGATTAGTTCATGCTCCTTCTCTGCTGTGTGCGCAGCCTGTCCCTACCGGCTGGAATCACCATCAGGACTAATAGTGTACATAGCTAGCAGATTGAGCCAACAGATCACGGTCACGTGTCGCGATCTTCTCGTGGATAACCAGTCATTCATGAAAATAGAGGCATTCTGAGTGGCTCAGATTTGGGACCGCCGTTGCTGTCTGCTATAGTGACATCATTAAGTGGTTTCTCGATAGATCGTTCTACGCTTAACTTGTTTTTGTAGGGAATGATGTGAATGGTATGGCCTAAATGTGATGTGATGATCTGTGTGTAAAATTCGTGCAGCCTGCATGTTGCAAATTTAACACAACCAGGTTGAGGTTGTCACATAATTGTATAACGACCTGCCTGTCGCCCTGTGATGCCTGATCTCTCATGTAATTTATTTGATAGCTATTAGAAGTATTAGCTTCTTTTATATCCATTGAGAAACCTCAAGCATGATGGCGATGGTGATCACCATACGAAGGGAGACATGGCGGTGTAGATCATGATGGAACCATGGTGATGGAGACCACTATGATCCTAAAGGCCATACTATTCACAGATATGATATGATCGTATGCCTGTGATGTTTTACTATTCTTTTCATGCTTTTCATATGGTGGATGTTTTGTCATGATAGAATAGCTTCCCTTGGAAAAGTTGAGTATTTGATGCCATTTACCTATAGCTGCACCTATGTTGTTTTGATTGTTGTATGGTAGGTTTGCCAAAGCAAAATATCGTCATCTATCATAATGAATAGAGTGAATGTTGGACATTCACATGCATAGTATTGGTTTACTCAACAGAGCTATCAAAACGGTTTTGGGTTTTATGGCATAGTGTTGGGAGCCGGGGCATCGGATGTCACCCAACAAACAAGAATCATATAGAGATATGATTAACAATGGTTATTTACCTATGTCACTAATTTTCTAGCAGTGAAGCCAAAGCTCACTAGAAATTAGTGAATATGGATCTTGGACCACTATATGTCGTTAGAGGGAGGACGATGCTCATATAGTGGTGGTGTCTTTTATTAAACTGTTAATAAAAGATTGGTACATAACATAGTGCTAAAACCTTGCATATTTATTTTCTATTGCAGATCATGTCTGCTAGTAACAATTCCGGTTTCAATTTACGATCTGTGCTTGAGAAAGAAAAGCTCAATGGAGCTAACTTTATTGATTGGTACCGCAACCTGAGAATTGTTCTCAGGCAAGAGAAAATTGAGTATGTTCTTGAGCAACCATACCCCAATGACCTCCCCGATGATGCAAATGCCGCAACTCGCAGGACTTATGAGAAGCACTGCGATGATGCGCTTAATGCAGGCTGCCTCATGCTTGCCACAATGTCCCCTGATCTACAGAAACAATATGAGCATGCAGATGCTTATTCTATGATTCAGGGACTACGTGGAATGTTTGAGAACCAAGCAAGGGCTGAGAGGTACAACATCTCAAAGTCCTTGTTCTCATGCAAGCTGGCAGAAGGTAGCCCGGTCAGTCCCCATGTAATCAAGATGATTGGTTACATTGAGACTTTGGACAAACATGGTTCTGAACTCAAGGATGACCTGGCTATTAACGTTATTCTCCAGTCACTCCCACCGAGCTATGAGCCACTTATATTGATTTATCAAATAAATGGCATGGAGAAAACGTTGGCTGAATTGCATGGGATGCTTAAAACGGCCGAGGAAAGCATTAAGAAAAACACCACTCATGTGATTATAGTTCAAAAGGAGAATAAAAAGAGGAAGCGTGTGATGCATCCTAAAGGCAAGGGAAAGGTTCCCAATGAGACTTCAAGCTCAAAGCCAAAGGGTAAATCAGGCCCTTCTCCTAATGATGAATGCTTCCACTGTCATGCTAAGGGGCATTGGTCTAGGAACTGCAAGAAGTGCTTGGAGGATAAGAAGAAGAAAGGGAGTGAGACTTCCACTTCAGGTATAAATGTTATAGAAATCAATATTGCTACATCTTCTAGTGAATCATGGGTATTTGATACCGGATCAATGATTCACACTTGCAAATCATTGCAGGGTCTAAGTGAGACTAGAGGATTTGCAAAAGGAGAGTTGGATGTTCGGGTCGGCAATGGAGCAAAGGTTGCTGTCATAGCTGTCGGAACTTATCACTTGACATTACCCTCAGGATTAGTTTTGGAATTAAATAATTGTTATTGCATTCCTTCTTTGAGCAAGAACATTATATCTTCTTCATGTTTGGAAGAAGTTAATGGTTATGAGATTATAATAAGAACAAATGTTGTTCTATTTATTATAATAATATTTTCTATGCTCAATGTCCATTAGTGAATGGATTATATGTTCTTGATCTTGAGGATAAAACAGTCTATAACATTAATACAAAAAGGGCTCGACGAAATGATCTAAATCCCACTTTTATTTGGCATTGTCGCTTAGGTCATATAAATGAGAAACGCATTGAGAAACTCCATAAAGATGGTTTGTTAAGTTCATTTGATTTTGAATCACTTGACACATGCGAGTCTTGTTTGCTTGGGAAGATGACCAAAGCACCCTTCACTGGTCAAAGTGAGAGGGCAAGTGACTTGTTGGGACTTATACATACTGATGTATGTGGACCAATGAGTTCGGTAGCTAGAGGTGGTTTTCAGTATTTCATCACTTTTACCGATGACTTTAGTAGATATGGATATGTCTATCTAATGACGCACAAGTCTGAATCTTTTGAAAAGTTCAAAGAATTTCAGAATGAAGTACAAAATCAGTTGGGCAAGACAATTAAACTTCTACGATCTGATCATGGGGGTGAATATTTGAGCCATGAATTTTATGATCATTTAAAACAATGTGGAATTGTTCCACAGTTGACTCCACCTAGAACGCCTTAATGGAATGGGGTGTTCGAGCGGAGGAACCGAACCTTGTTAGACATGGTTAGGTCGATGATGAGCCAGACTAATCTTCCACTATCCTTTTGGGGTTATGCTCTTGAAACTGCTGCGTTTACACTAAACAGAGTCCCAACTAAGTCTATTGAGAAGACACCATATGAGATGTGGACCGGGAAACGTCCCGGATTATCTTTCCTCAAAGTTTGGGAATGTGATGCTTATGTCAAACGTTTGACGTCAGACAAACTTACTCCCAAATCAGACAAATGCTTCTTTGTGGAATATCCTAGGGAAACCAAAGGATATTATTTTTATAATAAAACGGAGGGTAAAGTGTTTACTGCTCGCAATGGTGTCTTCTTGGAGAAAGAGTTTCTCTAAAAAGGAGTTAGTGGGAGCAAGGTGCATCTTGAAGAAATTCAAGAAATAACGGAAAATGTTTCGGCACCCTCTAATCCTATATAGGATGTACAAGATGTTGTACAACCACTTGATGAAACACCAGCCCCACGAAGGTCTACAAGGGTACGTCGTGCAACTGAAAAGTTGTCACTCCTAACTACGGAACTACAGGACATGGTATTGTTGGACAATAATGAGCCTGTGACCTACACTGAAGCAATAATGGGACCCAACTCTGAGAAATGGCTTGGAGCCATGGAATCCGAAATAGAATCCATGCATGAGAATCAAGTTTGGAACTTGGTTGATCCAATCGATGGTGTGAGACCGATCGATTGCAAATGGATTTTCAAGAAAAAGACTGATATGGGTGGAAAAGTTCACATCTATAAAGCACGATTGGTGGCGAAAGGTTTCAAACAAATTCAAGGTGTTGATTATGATGAAACCTTTTCGCCCGTCGCTATGCTAAAGTCTGTTCGGATTCTCCTAGCAATTGTTGAATATTTTGATTATGAAATATGGCAGATGGATGTCAAAACAGTCTTTCTTAATGGGAGTCTGACTGAGGATGTGTACATGACACAACCTGAGGGTTTTGTCGATCCTAAAAATGCTAGAAAAATATGCAAAATTCAAAAGTCCATCTATGGATTGAAGCAAGCATCTCGGAGTTGGAATCTACGTTTTTATGAAGTGGCCAAAGGGTTTGGTTTCATCAAGAATGTAGAAGAACCTTGTATTTACAAGAAGGTTAGTGGGAGCGCACTTATATTTCTGGTCCTATATGTAGATGACATATTGTTGATCGGAAATGACATTCCAGTACTAGATGCTGTTAAATCCTCATTAAGGGAAAGTTTCTCAATGAAGGATTTAGGAGAGGCAACATACATTTTGGGCATAAAGATCTATAGAGATAGATCTAAAAGGTTAATTGGATTAAGCCAAGACACATATATTGACAAGATATTGAATAGGTTCAATATGCAAGATTCTAAGAAAGGTTTCTTGCCAATGTCACATGGCATCACTCTAAGCAAAAGTCAGAGTCCTTCGACGCCTGATGAGCAAAAGAGGATGAGAGCGATTCCTTATGCTTCGGCTATTGGATCTATCATGTATGCCATGTTGTGTACACGCCCAGATGTATCCTATGCTCTAAGTGTTACGAGCAGGTATCAATCAGATTATGGTGAGGCTCATTGGACAGTTGTCAAAAACATTCTTAAGTACTTGAGAAGAACTAAGGATGTGTTCCTAGTGTTTGGAGGTGAAGAAGAGCTCGTTGTAAGAGGTTACACCGATGCTAGCTTCCAAACAGACAAGGATGACTCTAGATCGCAATCCGGTTTTTTGTTCTGCCTCAATGGAGGGGCAGTGAGCTGGAAAAGTTCCAAGCAAGACACAGTAGCAGATTCAACGACGGAGGCGGAGTATATTGCAGCTTCTAAAGCTGCAAAGGAAGCTGTTTGGATCAGAAAATTTGTTTCTGAGTTGGGTATTGTTCCTAGTGCGTCCGGACCTGTGGATCTCTATTGCGACAATAATGGAGCCATTGCACAGGCAAAGGAGCCTATATCACACAAAAGATCCAAACATATACTACGACGCTATCATGTGATTCGAGAGATTATCGACCGAGGTGATGTGAATATATGCAAGGTGCATACGGATTTGAATATGGCAGATCCGTTGACAAAGCCTCTTCCACAATCAAAGCATGAGACGCACACAAGATCTATGGGTATTAGATACTTACATCAGTGATCCTAGTGGGTAGTGGGAGACTTGTGTCATAGCTATGTTTATGTACTATTTGAGTAACTATTATTCACATTGATCATCAAGTATGTGACTTGTTCGTGAGACTCTTTGTTAATTATAATGTTACTCAAAATGATCCCTAGTCTACATCGTTATATGAGATAATGATAGTACGCATACTAGCACATGTATTAATTGATAATCACGTTTCACGGATCATAGATATGGAGATATCAAATTAATAATGTGAACACATGTTAGTGAACAAGGTGTTGGATAGACCCATTCTGAGACACTGTTGGGATTGTTATTTACATATGTGCCATCAGTTGGTCTTGAGTGATACACCTGCTAGATTCTTAGACCTGAGATCACCATTGTTTCTCACTATGTGTAGTTGTGCACTTTGAAACTATCAAACGCTACTCCGTAGCTGGGTGGTCATAAAAATAGTCTTCAGGTACATGATGAAGCATGGAATGAGATGTGTGCGGATCAAGATGGGATTTGCCCTTCCTAAATAACAGGAGAGATATCTCTGGGCCCCTCGAGATAGTTGGATTGAAAGTGCATGGCCATGCCAAAGTGATTAAAGAGTTAATCATTATGACTAAAAGTTAGTCATAGATTGAATCCACAATTTGATTGAGTGAATGGTCGAGCTATCACAAGGATGGCACGTATCTCGCCTTGAGCTTGACTGGTATCGTGTGGAAAAGGAATTAGCATGTGAATGTATCTAGGTTCAGCCGATATGATCTTTATGTACATTCGGGAGTCAGTATGTCCTGCTAGGTACCTCTACTGACTTGTGTTTGAAAACGGTTTTCATTCATAACCGACTGTACATGAACCTAACGGGTCACACACTTAAGGGGATGGAATATTGAAAAACTTGGCTATATGATTGTCTCGAGTGCAAGTGGGAGATTGTTGGTGATATGCCCAAGAGGCAATAATAACAATTCGGATAAAGGCCTGATGGATATTTGATCCATAAGAAATTAGGGTACTAATGGGCCTGTGACCTAAAAGCCCATTGGCGCGCCTATAAATATGAGTGTTAGGGTTAGGGGCAGAACACTCCACCACATAATAGCCCCAGCCGCCGCCCCTTACAGGCCAGCCGCCGAAACCCCTGTCGTGCGTGCGGTGCTAGCACACCGACGCACGGGCATTCCTCCCTGTACGTGTGAACTCTGTGGAGGCGCTGCTGTTACTGCTGCGCTGATCGGCTATGACGCGCATCTACGATCCGCTGCGCTGCGCGTCTAGCGGTAACGATCCATAACCTTCTTACTCACATGTTTCCTGGGTGATACGGTCGAATTGCTAGAGTAGCGCATCGCCTATTTCCCTACAAGTGTCTGAGTCCTCGTGTAGAGAGGCTATGCTTAATGATTCATAGAACTTCGGTACAAGTTGAGTAGTTGGAATCTACTCGCGAGTTAGGCTTGGGACACACGGGATTGGTTCGAGTGATGTGAGCTCATTTTAGTAAGAAAATGAGACTAGGCAGGGATTAGGGCGCAGCAAGAGGAAGTCTTGTGTGCGCAACACTGTCCGTGTCGATTGAGGACCGATCCGTGTGCGGCCCATGCTGATCAAGTTTGAACGTACCGAAAGCATATCGGATATATGGGCCCCGGTAAACCGATGTAACCTAAACCTCCGGGCGTCGAGGCATAGCACACCGATTTATAGGTGTAAGTTGAGGGCAGCAAGGTGGAAATCTGCTAACGGGCATAGAGAGATGCTCCGTGTAGGGAACCTCCTGTCCATTTCGGTGCAACCGGTTCGATGTTTGGGCTGTTGGGTGAAAGGTTGTCCCGTACGACATCGAGTGAGCGTGCTGTGCAGCTCCACGGGTGGGCGTACGTGACGTGCTCTTCGGGTATCCCTGCAGGTGTATATCGAGTCGATTCGCCGTCCCTCGCGGTGAAGAGTACCACTTGGTCACTGAGTCGTGACGTAGGCTAATATATGAAATGTGATGCTTCAATATTGCTGTTATGATAAAACTTGTGTTGCTACATGTGTGCCACCAAATATTCCTTACTAAATTTCTTATTCATGAACTGTTAACTTGTGGCTAAAAGATGAATTAAGGATGAACTTGTAGGCGTGTCCATTTGCTGAAATTTACCATCCCATGTTCGTATCAACTGCATGTAGAGTTTCATGCCTAGGTGAGTCGGTTAAGTCTTGTTGAGCCTCGTGCTCATGGTTGCTGCTATAAGTGTTTTTCAGATGAGGATCATCCCACGGACTCAGGTTACGAGTCCACCGGCGAGGGCTACGCTCTGTCGGGACCACGACTGAGTGGGAGCCGTACATGCCGCGCTGAGCTGAGGATTGCAGCTAGTGTGGGTTGCCCTAGGGCAGGGCAACCGACTTTTGCTAGGTAGACGGGCGTGAGTTGTACAAGCTTAGTTTCCGCTGCTGTAATAATAACATTAGTTTGTAACTGAAGTAAGTACTACTTTGTACATTTCAGTTGGTTTTATATGTAATACAATGTCGTCCTTATAATGTGTGCTGTTAGGTGTCGCAGCGTGCGGCACCACCCTCTGCGATCCTGGATGAGCGGATTCTGGTCCGCCACATAAGGTTGTTTTCTACCCTGAGGGCAACCAAATGCTCCTCCAGAAAAGTGACTTTCCCAAGCAGGTACACTCTCTCTTCCGCCCAGGAAAGCGGCAAAGGTGCAGTTGGAGCCAAGGACGGAGGCGCGGTTGGAGCCGAGGACGGAGGTGCGGTTGGAACTGAGGACGTAGGTGCGGTTGGAGCCGGGGACGGAGGCGAGGTGAGTGGAGAGGATGGTCGGGAGCGCTTCGGTGGTGCCATTGAGACTAGGGCTATGGTGCGGCGAGGAAGACGAAGACTAGAGGGAAAAGGAAGACTGTGATGGTGGTCGGAGAAGGGAAAGGTGCATGTTATAATGGTGCGGAGAAGGAGAGGTCAGATCGCTTCGAATTCTGCGCCCGAATGGCAACGGCCGCACGATTAACCGCGTGAGTTTGCTTCATCGGGTTGTGCAGTTAAAAGTCAGAGGATCCCTGCGACAGGGATCCTCTGACTTAACTGCACGACGTGACTTGATCACTGACATGTGGGAACAAACCCACATGTTAGTGACCACAGTTTAAGTCAGTACCATATATCCACCGTTTGGCTTCATCGGGTTGTGCAATTAAGTCAGAGGATCCCTTTGCGCAGGGAGGGGATCTGCTTGCTGCTATGAAATTAACTGAACTCTAGCAGGTTTAAATGAAGTGATGGAGTCCAGTGGAGCCTACGAAAGTCTTGTACTGCATTTTCTTTTGCTGCTTGCTATGATGTGATGCGCCCTGAACGAACCAAATGCGAGACGCGCATGGAAATGCGAGAAGATCCCTTATGAGGCTCGTCTGTCATTCATGTAAATGCAAGACGCGCCCTTATGAGGAGGAAATTGCTATTATAGCATCCCTAATATGCGGCTTCGTTAAAATAGCACTCTTAAGATGGGTTTCCGTAAAATAGAATTCTTATCGTTGATGCACCGTCAGAATGGGATTTTAGTCCAATTAACCGCCTTTTAACATTTTTTCATTTCTCTTCTTTTTATTAGACCAACTGGAGTGACAATTCTGCCCTTATGATTTTTTGCTCCTAATCTGGATCTCCTCCCGTGGAATTTTTTCCAGCCACCGCCACCTCCTACCCTGTGTCTCTCCCCTGCCATGATCCGCCCGCCTAGGCCTCGCCACGCCCAAGCCGCCGCCATACCGGTCGTATAGGCAAGTGCGGGCGGTCGCACACCACAGCCGTGCGGTTTCCTGCATGCGGTTCTCCCCTGCGGTCGCCTTCTTGCGACGACATCGCTCGACGGCACGGTAGCGCTGCTTTCCCCATCCTCGCTCGCCATCATCGTCACCCTCCGCGGCCACGCCGCAGGCGTCTCAGACCTGTCCAGGTCCATGGAGTCATTCTACCTCTGCTCCGCCTCCGACGACCGCACCCTACGCATTTGGGACATTCGGCCTGTCCTTGCTGGCGCCACCCCCGGCGGCCAGCCCGCCTCCGCCAACCTGGAATAACACAAGGTATAATTGTCAATGTTGTTCTAATTTCAAACCAATTTTTAATAAATCCAACTTTTGAGGAGCATCTTCTAACCCATATTTTTGTGTGAACATAGTTTAACAATGAAAGAGACAACACTTCCAATTGTAGATCCATCAGTTCCATCATCAGATTTACCTCCATTAGTAGATTGGGATTCAATACAGATTGAAGAGGAAATGGAGGAGGAAGGGAGGTTAGAACTTTGCAGTGAAGAACAAGTCTATGCGCTTTTGGGTTTGAGGCGCAAGGATGAAAGGGATGAAAAAATGGCTAGACATGTTGTATCAAATTATAGAGGTGATGGACAAAGTGCTTCTGAAATTCCTTATGTAGATGGTATTGAAGGTGCAAATATGTTAGTGGATGATCATATTCTAGAGGAAATGGTGATGGCGTATGACAAAGATAACCCCACTATGGCTTTAGGTAGCATATACCCATCTATGGAGGAATTTCGATTGGATGTGAGGCAGTATGCCTAAATAAAGAATTTGAATTGGGTATCGAGGATATTGCAAGGGTGATGATTGTTCGGTCCATTGTTGCGTTCAAGAAGCAGGGCAATGTGACTGTTATGGTACTAACTTTAAAACTTACATGTTCATGAATTATAATATTTATTTATTTTCTTGTACAATTTGTTGTATTGTTTGTACAATTTACTTATTCCACCCTCTCTCAAGGATCTTTTATTCTATGCCAAGGGATCATAATCTACACCTCTATTAGGAGATTTGACATTGTATTAGGGTGCAAAGTATTACTTTACGTATCATTGGTGGAACACATGAAGAGGCAATACAATAAAGAACTTCAACACCGAATTAGCTTACTGCAAGTTAAATTATTATCGCTGAGACAACCTTGATCATCTATATTTCCTTGTGAGCTTAGCTAAAGCTGGTGGGACATATTGGGCATCAACTAGGATCTCTCTTGAGGCTTTCTACAAATTGGAACTGGGCAGAGACCGGACTAGAAAATTGGTTCTCAAAAAATAAATTGTGTATTGCAACATCTGTATCTAGAAAATAAAAAAATGCACAGATTTGGTATTTTTGAAGGAAATAGCACATAAGATTTCTGCCGTGATTAATGAAATATGTCAAGTCCAATAAAATTGTCTGCTGGAACATCAGGCTGCTGAGAAAAAAAATACTGTGAAGGAAAGAGCGTCTAAAGAAATTCTTGCCACTAGCGAAGTAGTTAAATTTATGCAATATTTAATGGTATCTGATAAAAAATTCTCCTGCTGTAGTTTTGTCCTCTAGTCTGTTGTACCATAGATTCTATAATTGTTTATAAACAGATTTATATTTAGTAAGGTCCTGTCCTACTGTTCTGAAAAGAAAAATCAAACTCTTATCCAATAGTGGTTCTCCAGTGAAACAGGTTCGAATACAGCTTGTATGATGCGCTAATTGACAATGGTATTGCACACTTAGTTTAGAGAACAGTATTCACGCACACATCATTTTGACAATGAAATATATTTGCACATAAAAGACTAGAGCAGCCTAAGAATTCGTGAAGGATGCACCTTGTATGCTTCTAGATGATCAGATTATTAAATACTAAGAACTGAAAACTGTCGAAGTGTCGGCTCGTGCGTTTCCATGTACTAGAGTGTGTATGTATGTTTGCTTATTTCTTGCCGATGGATGTTACTTGTGTTTGTCTTCTTGGCAACGCTGCTCGTGCGCTAAAGATGGATTAAAGTGTGTTTGTCTATCTAACAAGGCTGCTCGTGCGCCAAACAGCGGTAGTACGCGGCAGGGGCGAGGCGCCACACAAGCTAGGAGATGACACCTCGGCTGGAAAAAGTTCCACGGGAGGAGATCCAGATTAGGATCCAAAAATTATAAGGGCAGAATTGTCACTCCAGTTGGTCTAATAAAAATAAAAGAAAAGAAAAAATGTTAAAAGGAGGTTAATTAGACTAATATTCATTCTAATGGTGCGTCAACGAGAATTCTATTTTATCGAAGCCCATCTTAAGAGTGCTATTTAACGAAGTCGCATATTAGTGGTGCTATAATAGCAATTTGCTCCCTTACGAGGCCCGTCTTTCATACACCCATCTCAGATTGTTGCCCTAGGTATTTTAGCTCTCGCACGCTCTCTCTCCCAATACTTAGCAAAAGTTTCGTCCAATTTTTGACCTCGCGCTCTCTCGCTCTATTGTCGCCCTAGAAACCGTGGCGCCGGCGCTGCCGCCACCTCATCCCCGGAGCACGCCGCCGCCTCGACCCTGCCCTCGTAGCATGCCGCCGCCGTCCCTCTTCCTCAAGCTCTTGGTCATTGTCGTGCTGCCGCCGTCGACCTCGACTCCGCGCGCCTCGACCCCGACCTCGGTATCAAGCCCTAACTATTTGTGACTGTTTGTGTGAAATTGAATGTGAATTCCAGTTCCAGCATCTCTTTTCATCAAACTCCGCATCTCTTGACACCATTACTCATTTGCTTACTGGATCATACAACTTGTATGTTTTTTGCGTCCCACAACTTAAACATCATACTATATTCTGCGTCCCATAACAAGCTACGAGCAACACATGCAGCTTCCATGTCTCCTTAAGCATGGTTCTATTTGAAGAGCAACCGAATTGCAATGTACGTGTAAGTGCATTTATATTATTTTATTATTAATATTTTGCTAATTCTCATTTTATCATGTGGCCGGACTACGTAACCGCCTTCAGGAACGCAGACGGTTCTGGTCATTTCTCTAGCCTCAAGCATATTAGAGAGAGGCTACGCAAGTTCATCTTTTCTAAAATCATTAATCCAAAGGGGCAATTTATTACAATATACAGCATTAGATGATAGTTATGATTTGTGTAATTAGTTACTTGGTAAGCAGAATGAACAGGGGGCATTCTTTATGTAATAGTTACTTGGTAAGCAAGATGAGCAGGGGACATTCTTTGTGTAATAGTTACTTGATAACCACGATAGACACTTTGTTAATACTTGATTGGTCACTATAATTTGATGTGTGATATCCATATGTCTTATATATATGTTTTTGTATGTGAATGTTGCTGACCCTCGTAATGCGGCTGCCAAATCCTGGCTAGCTCCAGGATGCAGCTGGCAACCAGGATAAACAGAAGGGGCATCTAGTAGGCGACGAACGTTTAATAGGATGCGTCTCCTATTAGTGCCACAGTGACCTAGCCGGTATTTAAATCCGTGACGAGCTAACATAAACAATGTCTCGGATTTCTTACATAAAGAAGACAGACAGACTTAAAGAGTGTCTTGGATAAGTCTCCTATTTCTTACAAAAAGGAGACGAACAGCCTAGAACCCCGTCTCGGATTAGTCGTCAAATACGCGACGAGCTGACATAAAAACCGTCTCAGATATCTTACAAAAAGGAGACGGGCAGCCCTAACACACGTCTTGGATCTTTTACATAAAGGAGACGGGCAGCCTTAAAGCTCATCTCGAATTTCTTAAATAAGGAGACGAGCCGCCTTAACGCCCGTCTCGGATTTCTTACGAAAAGGATACCTGTTGTCTTAAAGTTTGTCTCCTATGTTTACTAATCTATGACGCGTCCAAAAGCGCGCGTCTTTGATGACTCTGTAATGCGAGACACGACGATGGAGACGTGTGGTCTGCACGTCTCTGTTTTTCGTGCGGGTGCGTCTCGAATGAGCCTTTCTCACGTAGTGTTAGCATGTTTGTTTTTTCATCGTGCATTGTTTTTGTGTCATGTTCAGTCCATGTATTCAGGACATTGAGGACCTGGTTAATGGCCGAAGTCTTAGGATCATCAGTGACTGTTTCAGGTGCGGGAGTGGCGACATTCTTGGCAATCCGTTCGGTCATGTGTGCGTGTGATCATGTTGCATGTAGACCGAGTTTTGTGGATTGTGAGATTGGTGTAATATTCATAGCACAGCTATATAATGAACCAAACCACGGCTGTCGAAGCATCTGCGGTCGACACTTCCCCCGGGTCTGCTCTGGGCAGCCCGCAGAGGTTCTTTTTCGCAGGGGCTAGTCCTCTCGGAGGGACTCGCGTGTTGGACGAAGGAAGGAGATGATTGACACAGGGATTTTTACATGGTTCGGGCCGCCGGAGCGTAAAACCCTACGTCCACGGTGAGCTGTGTTGCTCGTCGTATTGCTTGGTGCTTAGAACCGGAGTTCTAAGCTTGGGGGCAAGCTAAGTGCTAGCTACGTGTCGAATTCCCAGGGATCCGAACCCTTTGCAACGTTGCCTACCCGAGCCTTTTATATTTCAAGGCTCTGGCGTCTTACAAGGTGGGCCCGGGGCCCGACAGGTGGCCCCAGGGTGATTTCCTACCAGCTACTATGTCTTGGCGCTGGCTTCGAGGTCGTCGTCCTACCGCCCTGCCCATGACGCAGGCTAGGCGTAGTCGTTGGTGATGGCAGGGGCGGCAGGGCATGTCTTGTCGTTGTGCAGCTTCTGACACTGTGCGCCTGTCTTGACTGTGACAGGTCACAGTGCCTCCTGACAGGCGTGCACCGCGCCTCCACGTCTTGGGAAGGCGCGGGTCTTGAATGCCTTGTACGGTAAAGGCATGGCGCGCCTTTACTCCTGCTGCCTACCGCGCCGGGCGGGTAGCGTTGCACGTGGCCACGTGGCAGGCCCGGAGCTATCATCTAAGAAGAGGGGAGCTCCAGCCCTACTGGGCACGTGGCGCCTTCGGAGCTTGCCCCTGCGGAGGGGACGAGGTCCGGCCTTCTGGGTCACGTGGCAGGCCCGGAGCTATCCTCTGAGGAGAGGGGAGCTCCGGCCCTACTGGACACGTGGCTCCTTCCGAGCTCGCCCCTGCGGAGGGGCGAGGTCCTGCCTTCTGGCCACGTTGCAGGCCCGGAGCTATCCTCTGAGGAGAGGGGAGCTCTGGCCTTGCTGGACACGTGGCGCCTTCAGAGCTTGCCCCTGCGGAGGGGGCGAGGTCCTTAGGCTGTTTTGTCCTATGCGCGAGGGTACCGGTATTGAGGGTACCGACAGTGGCCCCGGGGCACATCTCGGGGGAGATGACAATCCTGAGGTGGGGCCTTCTCCTTGTCTACCCCGCGCACCCTCTTGTCTTGAGTGCTCCTTGTGCTTGTAGGGTCTTGCCCTCTTCGGAGCTCGACCCTGTGGAAGGGGGAGGTCCGCCATCGGAGTTCACCTCTGAGTAGAGAGAAAAGTCCGGCTTCAGAGCTCGCCTCTGAGGAGAGGTAGAGGTCCGGCTTCGGTGTTCACTCCCGTGGAGAGGGTGAAGACCAGCATCAGAGGTCACCCCTGCCGAGGGGGTGAGTTCTGGCATCGGAGCTCAGGCCAGCGGTATGCGTGAGGTACGGAGGTCATCGGAGCTCAGGGTAGCAGAGGGTGTGAGGTCCGGAGCTCATCGGAGCTCAGGCCAGCGGAGGGCGTGGGGTCCGGAGGTCATCGGAGCTCAGTCCAGCGGAGGGCGTGAGGTCCGGAGGTCATCGGAGCTCGGCCCTGCTGTGGGGCGGAGGTCCGGAGGTCATCGGAGCTCAGGCCAGCGGAGGGTGTGAGGTCCGGAGGTCATCGGAGCTCAAACCAGCGGAGGGCGTGAGGTCTGGAGGTCATCGGAGCTCAGGCCAGCGGAGGGCGTGAGGTCCGGAGGTCATCGGAGCTCAGGCCTGCGGAGAGCGTGAGGTCCGGAGGTCATCGGAGATCAGGCCAGCGGAGGGCGTGAGGTGCAGAGGTCATCGGAGCTCAGTCCAGCGGTGGGCGTGAGGTCCGGAGGTCATCGGAGCTCAGGCCAGCGGTGGGCGTGAGGTCCGGCATCAGGGCTCGCCTCTGAGGAGAGGGCGAGGGCTGGCATCGGAGCTCGGCCCTGCTGTGGGGCGGAGGTCTGGAATCGCCGGCCACGTGTCAGGCCCGGGGCTTACCTCTGAGGAGAGGGGAGGCCCGGCCCTGTTGGACACGTGGCGCCTTCGGAGCTCACCCCTACGGAGGGGGTGAGGTCCGGCTTCAGAGTTCACCCCCACGGAAGGGATGAAGTCCGACATCGGAGCTCGTCTCTGAGAAGAGGGAGACGAGGACCAGCTTTGAAGCTCGCCTCCGAGAAGAGGGAGGCAAGGTCCGGCTTCGGAGCTCGCCCCTGCTGAGGGGGTGACGCCCGACACTGCTCAGAGGTCCACCCTTCCCTGCCTCTTAGTCTTATTTGGCTTACAGTTCTAGGCCGGTATACGAGGCTTAGGCCATCCAGTGCACTTGGTCTCGGAGGTCCGGCTCCTGTCGTAGTCAGGGTGTAACCGTCCTGCCCCTAGTACTCAGACCGTAGCGCTGGGGAGGCAGAGTGCGCATGCTTTGGGTGCAAGACCCAACAAAGCAAGGCTTCTGGACCTCCCGCTTTGGCGTATGTCTTTTCCTGGAGGAGACCAACTGGCGTCACAGTACCCTAACTGGTGGAGGTCCGAGAGGCCCCCGGGCCTTTGGCAGGTACCTCAAGCACGACCGTCCTCGGTAGGATAGCAAATATTGACTAGGCATGAGAGTAGGAAAGGAGGGCCGAGTGTACGACGAGCATACACAGTTTAGAGCGTGGGGAGGTGATCATATAAATTAGCGCGTAATTTAAATGAACACCTAAGTGTGGAAGGACTTACAAAGGTAGGGCCGGAGCGCCTGCCTTGAGCTCCCATGCACGGTCCTGCGGTGGTAGCGCCAGAGCTCCCGCTAGTGCCGTGCGCTTCGGAGCGTTGCTTGCCATCTTGCCTCGTCGACGAGGTAGATGTCCTCACGCAGGAGCGGGTCTTGCGTGGCTTCGTCGTACGCTCGGACACGGGGGGCCCCCAAGGCAATCTCGGGGGGAAGCACGGCTTCGGCCCCCGCATACCATGAAGAAGGGTAGTTCCCACGACCTGGCTCGGGGATGTCTGACTGGCCCCCAACGTAGAGGAGCCGGTATACCCCGACGGCTCCTGGGCTCGCCTCTGAGGAGAGGGGAGCTCCAGCACGTCCACCCTCCATGTCACGAACGGCCTTGAGGTTGGGATCATTTACAGCGGCTGCACCGGTTGTGTGGGTCTGCTCGATATGGATCTGGCACGCCTTGCATCTCCTAACCGGCTCGACGGCGTCCAGGTGGCTCTCGGTCAGTAGAAGCCATGCCAGAAGGCTTAATCGACCATCGTGGGGGATGATGAGCATTCCCAGCACTCGCCTCTGTGGATTGCTGCGAGCAGGTCGCAGCCTTCCTCCTGGGTTATGCACCGCAATAGGATGTCGTCGGCGCCACGCTGATAAAGATACCAGCGAGTAGCTCTTAGCCATCTGCACAATCCATTCAGCGAATGCACATTCATCAGGAAGGATGTATTTCAAGAAGTCCCAAACCTCCGTGGTCCATGCATCGGGGCTACTTCAGCTTCTGGATCTTGGGCGCTGGGTTGCACGGAGTCCCCAGTGGCGCATACGATCCTTTGGCAGGCACCATGGCTGCAGGGCCGCTGGGACCGCCAGCTTTGAGGTGCTGGTCTCGCCCCCTTCGCCCGGTTCAGCAGTACGGGCTGTGAGTCGCGGCAACGTCCCTTCGAAGGATCCTTGTGGCTTCGGGGCTCCAGTGGAGGCCTTCGTTGACAGGTTGTTGGCGACGGTGTCGTCGGTGCACGGTACATGGCACAGGTCCAAGGTACCCAAACTGCTCCCCCGTTGGCATGAGGAGCAGCACGCCGTCGGAGTAGAACATCCAATGAGGCTCGGTGGAGGCTGGTGCTCGGGGCTCCGGTTCTCCACCTTCGGGACCCCCTGGGATGCTTGGTGGTGGCGTCCACCCGACCACGAAGTCAGCCGGTGCTTGGCTCTTGACTGTCTGACGTGGTTGGAAGTCCAGCTTGAACTCCGCCAACTCCGGGCTGTCCTCTGGCTTTGGAGGCTGGCTGTGAGTGCCAGTGACGCCCTTCTTCTGCCATGGCGCCCTTGTCCACCAGGCTGAAGAGCTCTGAGATGTATTGCACCTCCCTGGTGGCCAACTTCTCGAGCATCTTCTTGTCCCTCACACCCTGTCGGAATGCGACTATGACTGATGCATCCGGGATGTGGAGGATGATGTTCCGTACTTGGGAGAACCGCTGGATGAAGAGGCGCAGTGATTCTCCCGGTTGTTGTTGTATGGCGTGGAGGTCTAGCTCCATGCCGCGACGCGCATAGGAGCTGCTGAAGTTTGCCGTGAACTGTCGGCACAGCTCCGCCCAGGAAGTTATGGAACCCTAGGGCAGGTTCATGAACCATGACCGCGCCGGGCCGGTCAAGGCAACGGGGAAGTAGTTGGCCATGACGGCTTCATCCCATCCTGCCGCTAGGATGGCAGTAGAGTAGACCTGCAGGAACTCTGCCAGGTTGACGCTTCCGTCATACTTCCCCGGCAGGTGTGTCCAGAACTTGCGTGGCCACACTGCAAAGCGGAGGTGTGGCGCCAGGGCCGTACACCCCGTCGCTGCTGCTGCAGATCCAGGTGCCGCGAACCCTTGGACGGCTGCTGGCACGATGTACCCCAGCATGGGCATTGGAGGACCATTGTGAGACCCGGTGATCGCAGTGGGTGGTGCCATGCGATGCGGCACCCAACAGCATGCACGAAAAGACGATAAGAACATAACGAACCATTTTTTTACTCAAGATAAGTTCTTTTACAACATAAGTACACACGCAGTGGAGTGTAAAAACTGGACAATCTACTCACTCTCGACCCTAACTACGCCGAAGAGAAGTCGTTCAGTCCGTGAACGCTTTCTACTAGCTTCACCAAAGAAAGGCAGCGGCTAGATTTCCAATGAGTATAACGAACCGTGAGGTTCGCCGTCTCACCGAACAACCCTCTTCATAGCAGGCATCCTGCTACCTGCAAAACAACTCAGAAGCAACCGTGAGCACTAAGGCTCAACAAGACTTAACCGTCAATCCTAAACATGTAACTCTACATGCAGGGGTAGTAAGACAGTAGGAATAGGAATTTGCAAAATGCAGCTTGACTAAACTTGATCCTTATATTCAGATTCTTTTAGCCTTCATTTTAGTGGTCCTCACACCTCACAACATCGGAGGTCCACAATCAAACAAGAAACGCTTATCACGATGTTGCTAGCCTAAGGTGGAAATGAAATTTAGTTGGCTCTATATCTACTTCCGTCAAGGTTCCAATACAGTGATTAATCCACAAACAGCAAGTTAAGAGACTTAGTTCCTCTTCTTACTACGTCACGGCGCAGTGGGCAAGTATGCTCAATCCTCTTCCGCGAGCGACGGTGATTCGAATCAATAACAACCCGGAATACACGACACATACACCCACCTCGAAAGACTCTCTCAAGAGCTCTTTCTTACGTTGTATGCAGCAACCTTTCACACGACACCCCGACATAGAAAAACGCTTCGCGCCGAGCAGGATGGTCATCTACGCGGACACGTCGGAGTTGCCCGCTAAAGGATTTACACCTCCCGCCTTCTCAACGCCATTCCCACACGAAGGATGCGTTTCTATATCACGGTCCATCGAGTTACACCGGTTTCATGGGTCCCATACCCCACTATATATCCGGTACAGCACAATCTTGTCCAGCAAGGCCGCATACATACGGTCCTTAACCGACACGGACGGGGCTACAACCAACCTTCACATTAGCCTTACCATCCCGGTCCAGGCCAAATGTGGTCTCAAGCATTGTCACACCCATCGCAGGTCGAGACCAACCTTGAGCGCTCCATCCTACAGGAACATCCCCGTACCCATCTCATTTTTCAAGAGGGTGCTCTTATAATCAACCTCTCGCGAGTAACTCCATTACTCGACCTTTCTCGCGAGTAGATTTTTACTACTCGACTTCTACCGAGCTAGCTACAACATTAGCCTAGCATCTACAACGAGGCAAATCCTACACTAAACCTTCTACTCAGGGATGTAATAGCCATGCAAGTGGGTTTCAAACATCCTAGACATAATGCACAATATCAAGTCTAATACACATGAGGTGAAGTAAAGCAAAATTTAAAATGGTAATGATATGCAAACCGGGGCTTGCCTTGCTCAACGGTTTTGTTAGAAGCTAGGAGTTAGTCTTCCTCCGGAGAATCCTCCAAACTCGTCACGAGATGGAGATCCTCGCTGCAGAGTCGAGTCCTCGTTGAACGTCAACGTCACGTGCTATTAAGATGATTTATGCACATGTATCCAAAAGCAATTTAGAAAATGATTCATAACTGTTGTACCAGTTAACTCACACCTAAAAGGGAAAAACAACAGCAAGGTTTCTGTTGTTTGATCTACAACCTTAGAGATGATGAAAGCTAGGGTGAAAAGAGATACTAGTGATCACCATGTGATTAAGTCCAGTATATGAACACTTTAACCTAAAAGATGGTAGCTCAAGTTCCAAAGGTCCAATGAAGCTGAGAATTTAACCACAGCTTCTGTGGAAGGTATTTAGGCAGTGTGCAAAAATTGAGCTCATGACATAGCTTCATATGAGCACAACAAATCCTTATGTTGTTTTCACTAACCTGCCTTTAACCCCTAGATATTAAGCTTTCCTATGCTGCAAAGCAGACTTTTTGTGAAGTACAAAATGTCCTGAGTCCATAGGAATTGGTTTTACCATATTTGGAGTTTCCTACATGGAGCTATAAATTTTACAAAAATTGGGGAAAAGCTGAAAATGTCTCTGTTCATTTTCCCATTTTTCAGACACATAAGGTATGAACACATCATTTGACCAATCAAATGGGGTCCAATGCCTCTAAAAGTTTTACTGGAGTTCAAGGATTTTTGGAAGAATGTCCTGTACAAATTTGGGAATTTTCCAATAAAAAGAACTCCTGTAAAAATTCATACAAGTTTTTCCTTAAATGAATTAATGAGTCAAATCCAGGGATTTTCATAAACATTGGGCTGCACCCTTGGATAGTAATCTTTGAGAGGAATCCAACAAAATTTGTTTCACAATTTTTGGACACTCCTACACAAAGTTATGGCTCTCTAAAATTTGAACTAAAGTGGGAAAATCTGGAAAATGTTTAAATGCCGACAGTGGGTCCCACTAGTCATCCTTAACCTCCAGCCTCGCGCCAAACAGAGCAGTGGCGGCTCCCTCCGGCGAGGTCGCCCGAAAGGCGCTTCCCACCCACCTCTGGACCCCCTGCTGGCCGCCCCCCCCCCCCCCCCCCCCGCCCCATTTTTCCACACGCTGAACACGTTGGTGAGGTCGCCGGCGGCTGAAACTGTAGGGAAATAGGCGATACGCTACTCTAGCAATTCGACCGTATCACCCAGGAAACGTGCGAGTAAGGTGGTCATGGATCGTTACCACAAGACGCGCAGCACAGCGGATCGTAGATGCGCGTCAGTGTAGGAGAAGTAGAGGATCACGTTCATCTCCTTCTGAATCCTCGTCACAGGAATGTCGTCACGTCACTGCTGATCAGCGCAGAAGTGACAGCAGCGCCTCCACGGAGTCCACATGTACAGGGAGGAACGCCGTGCGCCGGTGTGCTAGCACCGCGCGTGCGACAGAGGTTTCGGCGTGTGGCCTGTGAGGGGCGGCGGCTAGGGGTGGCTACGGCTGCTACGTGGTGGAGAGCTCTGCCCCTAACCCTACCTCTCATATTTAAAGGCGTGCTAATGGGCTTTTAGGTCACAGGCCCATTAATATCCTAATTTATTATGGATCAAATATCCATCAGGCCTTTATCCGAATTGTTATGATTGCCTCTTGGGCATATAACCAACAATCTCCCACATGCACTAGAGACAATCATATAGCCAAGTTTTTCAATATTCCATCCCCTTAAGTGTGTGACCCGTTAGGTTCATGTACAGTCGGTTATGAATGAAAACTGTTTTCAAACACAAGTCAGTAGAGGTACCTAGCAGAACATACTGACTCCTGAATATACACAAAGATCATATCGGCTTAACCTAGATACATTCACATTCTAATTCCTTTGCCACACGATACCAGTCAAGCTCAAGGCAAGATGCTTGCCATCCTTGTGATAGCTCGACCATTCACTCGATCAAATAGTGGATTCAATCTATGACTAACTTTTAATCATAATGATTAACTCCTTAATCACTTTGGCATGGCCATGCACTTTCCAATCCAACTATCTTGAGGGGACCAGAGATATCTCTCCTGTTATTTAGGAGGGGCAAATCCCATCTTGATCCGCGGACATCTCATTCCATGCTTCATCATGTACCTGAAGACTATTTTTATGACCACCCAGTTACCGAGTAGCGTTTGATAGTTTCAAAGTGCACAACTACACATAGTGAGAAACAATGGCGATCTCAGGTCTAAGAATCTAGCAGGTGTATCACTCAAGACCAACTGATGGCACATATGTAAATAACAATCCCAACAGTGTCTCGGTATGGATCTATCCAACACCATGTTCACTAACATGTGTTCACATTATTAATTTGATATCTCCATATCTATGATCCGTGAAACGTGATCATCAATTAATACATGTGCTAGTCTGCGTACTATCATTATCTCATATAACGATGTAGACTAGGGATCATTTTGAGTAACATTATAATTAACAAAGAGTCTCACGAACAAGTCACATACTTGATGATCAATGTGAATAATAGTTACTCAAATAGTACATAAACATAGCTATGACACAAGTCTCCCACTACCCACTAGGATCACTGATGTAAGTATCTAATACCCATAGATCTCGTGTGCGTCTCATGCTTTGATTGTGGAAGAGGCTTTGTCAACGGATCTGCCATATTCAAATCCGTATGCACCTTGCATATATTCACATCACCTCGGTCGATAATCTCTCGAATCACATGATAGCGTCATAGTATATGTTTGGATCTTTTGTGTGATATAGGCTCCTTTGCCTGTGCAATGGCTCCATTATTGTCGCAATAGAGATCCACAGGTCCGGACGCACTAGGAACAATACCCAACTCAGAAACAAATTTTCTGATCCAAACAGCTTCCTTTGCAGCTTTAGAAGCTGCAATATACTCCGCCTCCGTCGTTGAATCTGCTACTGTGTCTTGCTTGGAACTTTTCCAGCTCACTGCCCCTCCATTGAGGCAGAACAAAAAACCGGATTGCGATCTAGAGTCATCCTTGTCTGTTTGGAAGCTAGCATCGGTGTAACCTCTTACAACGAGCTCTTCTTCACCTCCAAACACTTGGAACACATCCTTAGTTCTTCTCAAGTACTTAAGAATATTTTTGACAACTGTCCAATGAGCCTCACCATAATCTAATTGGTACCTGCTCGTAACACTTAGAGCATAGGATACATCTAGGCGTGTACACAACATGGCATACATGATAGATCCAATAGCCGAAGCATAAGGAATCGCTCTCATCCTCTTTTGCTCATCAGGCGTCAAAGGAGACTGACTTTTGCTTAGAGTGATGCCACGTGACACTGGCAAGAAATCTTTCTTAGAATCTTGCATATTGAACCAATTCAATATCTTGTCAATATATGTGTCTTGGCTTAATCCAATTAGCCTTTTAGATCTACCTCTATAGATCTTTATGCCCAAAATGTACGCTGCCTCTCCTAAATCCTTCATTGAGAAACTTTTCCTTAATGATGATTTAACAGCATCTAGTACTGGAATGTCATTTCTGATCAACAATATGTCATCTATATATAGGACTAGAAATATAAGTGCGCTCCCACTAACCTTCTTGTAGATACAAGATTCTTCTACATTTTTGATGAAACCAAACCCTTTGACCACTTCATCAAAACGTAGATTCCAACTCCGAGATGCTTGCTTCAATCCATAGATGGACTTTTGAAGTTTGCATATTTTTCTAGCATTTTTAGGATCGACAAAACCCTCAGGTTGTGTCATGTACACATCCTCAGTCAGACTCCCATTAAGAAAGGCTATTTTGACATCCATCTGCCATATTTCGTAATCAAAATATGCAGCAATTGCTAGGAGAATCCGAACAGACTTTAGCATAGCGATGGGCGAAAATGTTTCATCATAATCCACACCTTGAATTTGTTTGAAACCTTTCGCCACCAATCGTGCTTTATAGATGTGAACTTTTCCATCCATATCAGTCTTTTTCTTAAAAATCTATTTGCAATCGATCGGTCTCACACCATCGAATTGGATCAACCAAGTTCCAAACTTGATTTTCATGCATGGATTCTATTTCGGATTCCATGGCTCCAAGCCATTTCTCAGAGTCGGGTCCCATTATTGCTTCGGTGTAGGTCACAGGCTCATTATTGTCCAACAATACCATGTCCTGTTGTTCCGTGGTTAGGAGTGTCAACTTTTCAGTTGCACGACGTACCCTTGTAGACCTTCGTGGGGATGGTGTTTCATCAAGTGGTTGTACAACATCTTGTACATCCTGTATATGATTAGAGGGTGCCAAAACATTTTTAGTTATTTCTTGAATTTCATCAAGATGCGCCTTGCTCCCACTAACTCCTTTTGAGAGAAACTCTTTCTCTAAGAAGACACCATTGCGAGCAGTAAACACTTTACCCTCCGTTATATTATAAAAATAATATCTTTTGGTTTCCCTAGGTATCACATAAAGAAGCATTTGTCTGATTTGGGAGTAAGTTTGTCTGAAGTCAAACGTTTTACATAAGCATCACATCCCCAAACTTTGAGGAAAGACAATCCGGGACGTTTCCCGGTCCACATCTCATATGGTGTCTTCTCAACAGACTTAGTTGGGACTCTGTTTAGTGTAAACGCAGCAGTTTCAAGAGCATAACCCCAAAAGGATAGTGGAAGATCAGTCTGGCTCATCATCGACCTGACCATGTCCAACAAGGTTCGGTTCCTCCGCTCGGACACTCCACTCCATTGAGGCGTTCCAGGTGGAGTCAACTGTGGAACAATTCCACATTGTTTTAAATGATCATAAAATTCATAGCTCAAATATTCACCCCCACGATCAGATCGTAGAAGTTTAATTGTCTTGTCCAACTGATTTTGTACTTCATTCTGAAATTCTTTGAACTTTTCAAAAGATTCAGACTTGTGCCTCATTAGATAGACATATCCATATCTACTAAAGTCATTGGTAAAAGTAATGAAATACTGAAAACCACCTCTAGCTACCGAACTCATTGGTCCACATACATCAGTATGTATAAGTCCCAACAAGTCACTTGCCCTCTCACTTTGACCAGTGAAGGGTGCTTTGGTCATCTTTCCAAGCAAACAAGACTCGCATGTGTCAAGTGATTCAAAATCAAATGAACTTAACAAACTATCTTTATGGAGTTTCTCAATGCGTTTCGCATTTATATGAGCTAAGCGACAATGCCAAATAAAAGTGGGATTTAGATCATTTTGTCGAGCCCTTTTGTATTAATGTTATAGACTGTTTTTCATCAAGATCAAGAACATATAATTCATTCACTAATGGACATTGAACATAGAAAATATTATTATAATAAATAGAACAACATTTGTTCTTTATTATAATCTCATAACCATTAACTTCTTCCAAACATGAAGAAGATATAATGTTCTTGCTCAAAGAAGGAATGCAATAACAATTATTTAATTCCAAAACTAATCCTGAGGGTAATGACAAGTGATAAGTTCCGATAGCTATGACAGCAACCTTTGCTCCATTGCCGACCCGAACATCCAACTCGCCTTTTGCAAATCTTCTAGTCTCACTTAGACCCTGCAACGATTTGCAAGTGTGAATCATTGATCCGGTATCAAATACCCATGATTCACTAGAAGATGTAGCAATATTGATTTCTATAACATTTATATCTGAAGTGGAAGTCTCACTTCCTTTCTTCTTCTTATCCTCCAAGTACTTTTTGCAGTTCCTAGACCAATGCCCTTTAGCATGACAGTGAAAGCATTCATCATTAGGAGAAGGGTCTGATTTACTCTTTGCCTTTGAGCTTGTAGGATCATTGGGAACCTTTCCCTTGCCTTTAGGATGCGTCACACGCTTCCTCTTTTTATTCTCCTTTTGAACCATAATCACATGAGTGGTGTTTTTCTTAATGCTTTCCTCGGCTGTTTTAAGCATCCCATGCACTTTAGCCAACACTTTCTCCATGCCATTCATTTGATAATTCAATATAAATGGCTCATAGCTCGGTGGGAGTGACTGGAGAATAATGTCAATAGCCAGGTCATCCTTGAGTTCAGAACCAAGTTTGTCCAAAGTCTCAATGTAACCAATCATCTTGATTACATGGGGACTGACCGGGCTAACTTCTGTCAGCTTGCATGAGAACAAGGACTTTGAGATGTTGTATCTCTCAGCCCTTGCTTGGTTCTCAAACATTCCACGTAGTCCCTGAATCTTAGAGTAAGCATCTGTATGCTCATACTGTTTCTGTAGATCAGGGGACATTATGGCAAGCATGAGGTAGCTTGCATTAAGCGCATCATCGCAGTGCTTCTCATAAGTCATGCGAGTTGCGGCATTTGCATCATCGGGGAGGTCATTGGGGTATGGTTGCTCAAGAACATACTCAGTTTTCTCTTGCCTGAGAACAATTCTCAGGTTGCGGTACCAATCAATAAAGTTAGCTCCATTGAGCTTTTCTTTCTCAAGCACAGATCACAAATTGAAACCAGAATTGTTACTAGCAGACATGATCTGCAATAGAAAATAAATATGCAAGGTTTTAGCACTATGTTATGTACCAATCTTTTATTAAAAGTTTAATAAAAGACACCACCACTATATGAGAATCATCCTCCCTCTAACGACATATAGTGGTCCAAGATCCATATTCACTAATTTCTAGTGAGCGTTGGCTTCACTGCTAGAAAATTAGTGACATAGGTAAACAACCATTGTTAATCATATCTCTATATGATTCTTGTTTGTTGGGTGACATCCGATGCCCTGGCTCCCAACACTATGCCATAAAACCCAAAATTGTTTTGATAGCTTTGTTGAGTAAACCAATACTATGCATGTGAATGTCCAACATTCACCCTATTCATTATGATAGATGACGGTATTTTGCTTTGGCAAACCTACCATACAACGATCAAAACAAAATAGGTGCAGCTATAGGTAAACGGCATCAAATACTCAACTTTTCCGAGGGAAGCTATTTTATCATGACAAAACATCCACCATATGAAAAGCATGAAAAAAATAGTAAAACATCACAGACATACGATCATATCATATCTGTGAATAGTATGGCCTTTAGAATCATAGTGGTCTCCATCTCTATGGTTCCATCATGATCTACACCGCCATGTCTCCCTTCTTATGGTGATCACCATCGCCATCATGCTTGAGGTTTCTGAATGAATATAAAAGAAGCTAATACATCTAATAGCTATTAAATAAATTACATGAGAGATCAGGCATCACAGGGCGACACGCAGGTCGTTATACAATTATGTGACAACCTCAACCAGGTTGTGTTAAATTTGCAACACGCGGGCTGCACGAATCTTACACACAGGTCATCACATCACATTTAGGCCGTACCATTCACATCATTCCCTGCAAAAACAAGTTAAGCGTAGAACGATGTCTATCGCGAAACAACTTAATGATGTCACTATAGCAGAAAACAACGGAATTACATAGATCGCATCTATGAAATCACTATGAAAATTTCATCGAATTGATCAAATCAACCCAAATCTGAGCCATTCAGAATGCCTCAATTTTCATTGTGACTGGTTATCCACGAGAAGATCGCGACATATGACCGTGATCTGTTGGCTCAATCTGTTAGCTATGTACACTATTAGTCCTGATGGTGATTCCAGCTAGTAGAGACAGGTTACGCACACAGCAGAGAAGGACCACGAACTAATCCTTTAGTCATATGATGGCAATCTACTCGAACCAATTCCAAACCCCAAAAGCCGAACAATAAAAATTCATCATATGAACTTGTCTGCAGTAGATCGCATCTAAGATCTAGACTAAAAACTACGTAAGTCGGCTCTGATACCACAGTAGGGAAATAGGCGATGCACTACTCTAGCAATTCGACCGTATCACCCAGGAAACATGCGAGTAAGGAGGTCATGGATCGTTACCACTAGACGTGCAGCGCATCGGGTCATAGATGCGCGTCGGTGTAGGAGAAGTAGACGATCACGTTCGTCTCCTCCTGAATCCTCGTCACAGGAACGTCGTCACGTCACCATAGCCGATCAGCGCAGCAGTGACAGCAACGCCTCCACGGAGTCCACATGTACTGGGAGGAACGCCGTGCGTCGGTGTGCTAGGGGCGGCTAGGGCTGCTACGTGGTGGAGAGCTCTGCCCCTAACCCTACCCATCATATTTAAAGGCGCACTAATGGGCTTTTAGGTCACAGGCCCATTAGTACCCTAATTTCTTATGGATCAAATATCCATCAGGCCTTTTATCCGAATTGTTATGATTGCCTCTTGGGCATATCACCAACAGAAACTCGCCGGAAAACAGGGCGCACCGGCAACAGCAAACCCTAGGGCTCCGGCGAGGTCGTGCACGGTGAATTCTCCACCAAATGGTCCGTTCATGGGCTCTAAAGTTCCAGGGGATCATGTATAAGACCGACATGAGGTCTAAACAAACCGGGGAGCACTCTAAACCTATCGGCACCGTGCGTCCGATATGGTCCAGCGGTATACCCTCGAAAAGAACTCGGATTCCTCGCTCTACACTCAATTTATTGGTTTAAAATCGATGAAGGGGGTGTGCTAGGCAGTTAACATCCTGTGTGTGAAGTTTGAAACCCAACAAACACGATTTGAGGACGAATTTTACAATTCCTTACCTCAAGGTCAGTTTCTGCCGCCCGGGAGAAAAACTTGAAATTCTCCCTCTGTGATCAATGGCTAGGGCTGAGCTTCGGAGGTGAGCAACTATACTTGTAGGTGCACCGATGGGGTGGCTGCTTGGGCGTGATCACTCCTGGTTTGGGCTGTCCACGGCGATAAGTTCCGGCTCCTTCAGTTTTAATTCGGGAGCAGTGGCAAACAAACTGTTTCTAGGCGCAAGCAAGCATGGATCACTGGGGTGAGGTTGCTAGCCGGCTAGAGCACTCATGGGCGAAGGTTTTTGTTGTGGTAAGCTTTGGCAAAGGTTGTTTGGTTTGCTCTGGCGATCAAAAAAACAGAAAGCGGCAGGCTCTGTTCTTATCGGGAGGAAAACACACGGGAGCCGAGCTGTGAGCAGAAAACTTCGGTTGTGCTACCCGTGTGGAGGATAAGAGCAGGGTGCGCCTCGGAGAGCAGGAGATGGCGAGCCACTGACGTGGTCAGAGCAGCTGCTGTCGCTCGCACGTGCGTTCGGGAGGAAACAGAGCCGGTTGTTGAACTGTGGTGTATGACATGTGGGTCCGGCCCCTTTTATTTGATTTCGCCACTGTGCTTTGAGATTCCCATACAAACGTTGTCCAAATCTCACCAAATTTGGAGGATAGGCCAAACATAATGTGAGGAATTTGAATATGAAATCTGATTTCCAAATTGAGCACATTTGGTTCAGTTTCTAAATTCAAATCTGAATTTGAATGTGCTCACAAATATTCCTTCAAATAAATGGTAGATGAGCTCCAAAATTCTGCAAACTTGGAACTTAGGCTCTTGAATACATGAGAAATGCATCTATGATCTCACATATAGGCTTCTGGACAATCTGAATAGGAATCCTTTCAAAAGATTCAAAATGGTGTTTAAATTTCCTCCACTCTCCTCACAGAGAAGGTGCACATGAGTTAGAGTTTTTTGGGAGTGTAATTCTTTCCCCTAGGTTAACATGTGTTGAGCATGGGCTAAAGAAATTTTTTAACTCCCTCACATGTCCATATTTGTGTTCATCATTTCATGTGACACAACTATAGTCTTTTATCACCTTAACTTTGTTTCATAAGTTGACATCAAACTTTACAAAAGTAAGGGCTGTTACAACCATATACCGGGGGCGCCGTCTGCAGGACATATGGTTGCTGCATATGCTGCATGGCGTACGCCTGGGGTAGAGGGTGCATGGCGAATGACTGCGGCCCAGGCTTAGTTGAGGCAGTCGGCGTGCTGTAGTCGGCTTCCTGGATGCGACACCTTTGCCTCTGTCGCTCGATGGTTACGCGAGCGTCTTCTCCCAGGCGACGTCGCTCCAGTTCTTCCCTCAGGTCTGCCGTTGAGAGCCTGGTAGAACGGGAGTCTGCCGTATGCCTGTCAACTGTTGGTGTGCGTGACAGCGACACACCTGGTTGAGCAGGGCATCGTCCCCGCCGCAGCGGAGGGTTGACGGCAGTAGCGACGAGATGGTTGATGTCGCGGATCTACTGCTGGGCGGCCCCCTGAGGGGCGTCTACAGCAGGTGGACTGTCCAGGAGCGCTTCTTCGGCGGCTAGTGCACTTGCTTGAGTGGCACTCCACGCCGCAGCAGATCTTGAGGTCGAAGGAGTTCGCCGGTGTTGAAGTGTGTAGCCGACACTTCCCCCAGGCTTGCTCTGGGCAGCCCGCGGAGGTTCTTTTTCGGTGGGGCTAGTCACTCACGGAGAGCTTCAGCGTTAGGGACGATTGAGGGAGAAGCTTGACACGGGGATTTTTACGTGGTTCAGGCCGCCGGAGCATAAAACCCTACGTCCACGGTGAGCAGGGTTGCTCGTTGTATTGCTTGCTGCTCAGAACCGAAGTCCTGAGCTTGAGAGTATAAGAGGTCGAATGGCTAGGGTGCGAGGGTGTGTAAGAGGCGAACCCCTGCTAACGTTGCCTAGCCGAGCCTTTTATAGTCCAAGGCTCGAGTGGCTTACAAGGTGGGCCTGGGACCCGACAGGTGATCCCGGGGAGATTGCCTGCCATCTACCGTATCTGCAGTTACGCCGGTAGTTGTCTCTGGCGAGGGCTTCCGAGTCTTCGTTCTGCCGCCCTGCCCATGCCGCAAGCTAGTCGTAGTGGTTGATGATGGCAGAGGCAGCAGGGGATGTCTTGTCGCTGTGTTTATTGGCGGGCAGGCTCTGACGCGGCGCGCCAGTTTGCGATGTGACTGGGCGCAACGGCACCTGACAGAGGCATGCTCCGCGTCTCCGCACCTTGGGAAGGCGCGAGTCATGAATACCTTGTACGGGCAAGGTATGGCGCGTCTTTACTCTTGCTGCCTACCGCGCGGGGGCAGGCAGCGCTGCTCCGCTGGCCACGTAGCGAGCCCGGAGCTCTCCTCTGAGGAGAGGGAGGTCCGGCCCCGCGGGACACGTGGAGCCTTCGGATCTCTCCCCGCGGAGGGGGGAGGTCCGGCTTCTGCTAGCCACGTGGCGGGCCCGGAGCTCTCCTTTGAGGAGAGGGAGGTCCGGCCCCGTGGGACACGTGGAGCCTCCGGAGTTCTCCCCGCGGAGGGGGGAGGTCCGGCTCAGTTGGACATGTGGCAGGTCCGGAGCTCTCCTCTGAGGAGAGGGATGTCCGGCCCCGCTGGACACATGGCGCCTTCGGAGCTCTCCCGACGGAGAAGGGCGAGGTCCTTAGGCATTTTCCCCTATGCGCGGGGGTACCCTGTATTGAGGGTACCGACAGCCGGGAACGATGGCGCGAAGAGCTTGCCTCTAAAGGAAGCTTGGACATCTTCGCCGGCGTAGACTCATCGCGAGAGGGAAAAGCCCCCTACCTGGAGCGCCAAATGTCGAAGCGGCTGCGGTCGACACTTCCCCCGGGCATGCTCTGGGCAGCCCGCGGAGGTTCTTTTTCGGAGGGGCTAGTCCTCTCGGAGGGACTCGCGTGTTGGAAGAAGGAAGGAAATGATTGACACAGGGATTTTTACGTGGTTCGGGCCGCCGGAGCGTAAAACCCTACGTCCACGGTGAGCTGTGTTGGTCGTCGTATTGCTTGGTGCTTAGAACTAGAGTTCTTAGCTTGGGGGTGAGCTGAGTGCTAGCTAAGTGTCGAATGCCCAGGGATCCGAATCCTTTGCAACGTTGCCTACCTGAGCCTTTTATAGTACAAGCCTCGGGCGACTTACAAGGTGGGCCCGGGGCCCGACAGGTGGCCCCGGGGTGATTTCCTACCAGCTACTATGTCTTGGCGCTGGCTTCGAGGTCGTCGTCCTGCCGCCCTGCCCATGCTGCATGCTAGGCGTAGCTGTTGGTGACGACAGGGGCGGCAGGGCATGTCTTGTCGCTGTGCAGCTTCTGACACTGTGCGCCTGTCTTGACTGTGACAGGTCACAGTGCCTCCTGACAGGCGTGCGCCGCGCCTCCACGTCTTGGGAAGGCGCGGGTCTTGAATGCCTTGTACGGTAAAGGCATGGCGCGCCTTTACTCCTGCTGCCTACCGTGCCGGGCGGGCAGCGTTGCACGTGGCCCCGTGGCAGGCCCAGAGCTATCCTCTGAGGAGAGGGGAGCTCCGGCCCTACTGGGCACGTGGCGCCTTCGGAGCTCGCCCCTGCGGAGGGGGCGAGGTCCGGCCTTCTGGGCCACGTGGCAGGCCCGGAGCTATCCTCTGAGGAGAGGGGAGCTCCGGCCCTACTTGACACATGGCTCCTTCGGAGCTCGCCCCTGCGGAGGGGGCGAGGTTCGGCCTTCTGGACCACGTGGCAGGCCCGGAGCTATCCTCTGAGGAGAGGGGAGCTCCAACCCTACTGGACACGTGGCTCCTTCGGAGCTCGCCCCTGCGGAGGGGGCGAGGTCCGACCTTCTGGCCACGTGGCAGGCCCGGAGCTATCCTCTGAGCAGCAGCCCTGCTGCAGACGTGGCGCCTTCGGAGCTTGCCCCTGCAGAGGGGGTGAGGTCCTTAGGCTGTTTTGTCCTGTGCGCGGGGTACCCGGTATTGAGAGTACTGACAACAGCCATTGAAGTAAGTGGGTTGAACAAACTGTCTAAGTGTGTTCTCTCTGTTTTTTCTCTCTGTTCTCGTTAACCTGAGTGGCACCAGCCAACTTGGGCGTTAACCCGGTGTTACATCCTAGCCGGAGTTGATCGTGCGCGTGTTCCAGCTCCAACACAAACTGCCGATGAATGCCGGCGCACCGCGCTCCAAGCATGAACTGCACCCCCTCCTCGCGTGAGCCATGCGGATTGAACCACATGGAGATCACGCAGCAGGTGTTCAGGTACGTGGAACCAACACTCCCGCAGTCAGCTCTGCACTGCCAGATCATTGCGAGATCCAGGACCATCCTGCTCCTCCCCGTCATTCTCCAGGTGGTTGCCGCCTCCGCTATTCGGAACAAGTGCACTGCTTGTAGTCACGCTTGGAAACGTTTGTGCGGAGTCCAGAATAGGGTGGCGGCCGTCGGATCTGTGGCCCTAGGGGATGGTTTCTCGGGTTGATGCCTCTCTGGCATACGATTAGCCTTGGCACTAACCTCCATTACGGTGATGTCTTGATGTTTCTGCCTTGCCAGATCTTTGCATTAAAACTTAATCTAATTATGAAGAGACGTTGTTGTAGTGGTTACAGACGTGTAATGATTATAGTGGTTGTTCGAGTTCTTCTCAGAGCCTCTGTCGAATTTTTCACTTGAATCGAGTTATTTTTTTAAAAAATCAGGCCTAATACACTAATCGGGATGGAGCACAACATCCTGGTCTTTGAACATCTCTTCCTACTTCTCCTTATTATCAGGTAGATATCACTATGGGCTGATCCTATTCGTACTTCAGAAAAGCAATATGCAAGCAGTGCATTAAACTCATGAGTTCTGAAAAGGAATATAAAATATGACATCTAAAAACAAAATATAAGACCCTCTTGTTAAGTTTAGGGATCTCTCTAATCACTTGATCATTTGGGTTAATGGTAGATTAAAGGTACTAATCCTAGATTCTAGATGATTGAAGACAAATTTGATTACCTTCCGCACTAGAAGCTGAGGACATTATTGGTGCAGCGATGATCATTGACGCTGTGACAGGGGTTGCGTCGCGGTGGCGTCGCGGTGGCCTTCCCTCTTTTCCGCGCAGATCAGATCAGGCGAGCAATTGTGGGGAGCCAGTTGTGCGGCAAGGTAATTGTTGGATGGCTTGCCCCTGGCGCGCTCCCTCGTTTATATTATGCAGTAAAGAAGGGGACCACTACCATATAGGGTAGTTACGCCACCGATCAGGGCGTATTAGGAGATCAGTTTCCTTAACACCTCTATCCCTTGGATTATATATGATTGAAGGTTTTCACACTGAGAGTTAACTTATGATGACCCGTTGGTTGATGTTTTTTCCCTCGTATGTATTGGAGCATACGCATTCCATCACTATAAGAAACACGGCTATTGACAACAGCCAAAACCGTCGTAATTAAAGTAAAAGTCATCGTAAATAACTTAATTACAACTTATTTACAACGGCGTTGACCGTCACAAGTCTGTAGTCGTAAACAACGTTATTTACGACGGCCACCATCGTAAATAAGTTATTTACGATGGTCTGGACCGGCTGTCGTAACATATGGAGACGTGTCAGATGGCACCCTCTATAATCTTATTTACGACAGGCAAAAATAGACCGTCGTAAGTAATACATGCTTATTTACGACGGAAAGCTTCAAGCCGTCGTAAATAACTTAGACTTATTTAAAATGGCCACCTACATGCCATCGTAAATAAGAGATTTTATTTAAAAACACAAAAATGCTAACCTGGCATAATGACCAGCTCACAGGCAGATACAAAAATAGATATATAACATCACAGGCAGTTCAATTACAATAGTTCTAAATATAAGACACGACACTACACACTCCCACGTCCGCTACCTCTGGAGCTCGAAATGTCATCCTCAAGTCGTGCTCCAGGTCTATCTTTGATCTCTGGGACGTAAAAGTGTAGTTAGAGCAATTGTGGCTAAGTTTAGCTATATTTTAGCAATTATTGCTAAGTTTGGTTATGTTTGAGCAATTATAGCTAAGTTTGAGTATGTTTGAATAACTATAGGTAAGTTTAGCTATGTTTGAGCAATTATGGCTAAGTTTGGCTATGTTTAAGCAATTATAACTAAATTTGGCTATATGTGACTAATTTTGGCTCAGTTTGCTATAGTAACCTAATTTATTTTGATTTGAATAAATGTTGCTTACCTGTACCGTTGAAAAAGGCACCTGTGGCTCCGCCGGCAGCTGTGGTTGCATCCGTGGCTGCCATGAGGGAATGGCAACCTGCTGCTCGTTCTGTTGGGCTAAGGCCCTGTGATAGCAAAGCATTAGCACATAAATAGTAATGAAATGATATGATTGATTTATATTTTAAGTTATTACCTGTATCGCCGCTTGTATCTGTGCATTGTAGCTGGCTTGATACTCCTGTGTGGCCTTCAATAGCGTTGCTTGCTCTTAGAGCTTCTTCTGTATCACGCGTAGCTCCTCCTGGACACTTTGAAACTCCAGATCCCTCTGCGACATCCATTGGCTCGGTCCAGTGGACGAAGACTGCGAGGAGAAGCCCCTTGAAGACCTTGCCTCTCCCGAGTCAACCACTCCATCGAAAATGGCAAAACTACAAAAAACATTAAAATACGTCGATTGGTGCGTTCTAACAATCGTAGTCTTTGCCGTGAATCATTATCGCCTCCTCACCATACTTCTCCTACAAATACAAACAATACATGAAAACTTGTCAATAGCAATTTTAGTTACAAATAATATAAAGCAATTTTAGTCAATAGTTGTCGTCATCGGAGTGCACAGCTGGCCAGGGTGTGAAGGGCACTTGCCTTGTGACCTCTCTTTCACACCTAAACATCGCTTGATCATTAATCGAGCTCGTTTTCTTGTAAGTACGAGTTAGTAGCATAAACATATAATAAATAAAGATTAGTAGGTATTTTCCTTACCATTCCTCTAGCCAGACGTAGTTGTTCATCCGGACCATACGTATGGCCTCCAGCAGACCCTCTACACTATTGGACCCTCTTGGACTTGGCGACGAAATCCGCGCTGGACGACAGCCGACAAAGGACTCGGTAAGCCTCCGGACAGTCCTCCAACCAAGAATCCCCACCTGCATACATTTAGTAATTGATTGAAATAACATTCACATTACAAAATAAGGGTCATATTTTAAACAATCCTAGCTTACCTCCACGTACTGTTAGTCCATCAAGTACGTGTCAGAGCCGTCTCTGAACGCCGCTAGATTCTGCCTTTGATGCCTCTTTAAGTAGTCGTTTGTTGCTTGAATCCAGGCATAAGAGATCACTTGCGTAACAAGCTTCCTCGCGTTATTCTTGAAGACGACTCTTGCATGCTCGGCATCTGCTTGATCCGTCAAACGGAACCGTCTCTACAAGAAGATAGAAACATAAGTGTTATTAAACATTCTAGTTATTGAAGAACAAAAATTCAAATAACGTATTAAACATACTTACAAAGAAGTCAGCCCACACTACACCCTGAGCAGTCCCGTACGTCGGGTCAGTAGCACGAGCGTAATCATCCCATGACTTGGCAGTGAAAGTGCATCTAGGTAATCCCGTGGGTTTTGGATGATTGATGACGACAATTAAGATACTAATGAGTTTTACTGAGTATGAGCACAGGTCCTTATCAAAAGGAATGAATGTGGAATCTCTCAAGAAGTAAAAAGGAAAATAAGAAGACTTGCAAGAGTAGAAAATAGAATTTTTCTATTGAGTTTCATATTTTCTAGTTGTGTACAGGGTCTCCTCTTTTAGAGTGCTTGAGAATCATTAGAGAGCTCAAATTTTAGTTAGAATCTTGGGAGGAAATAGTCATAGGTATGGCTGAGAAAGTAGACCGGACTTGTCCGGACTCAAGGCCGGACTAGCCCGTTCCCAACTGGACTACTCCGTTTCTGACCGGACAAGAAGTCTCCGAGTGAGTTCGGACTTGTCCGTTTTAGGCTGGACTAGTCCATTTTTCGATTGAATCTGAGCCTTTATGAGACTAAGTCCCAGAAGGCCGGACTAGTCCGCTAAGCGGACTAAGCCGTTTAAGTGCGGAGAAGGAGTCTATGAGTGACCTCGGACTAGTCCGCTCCACAGTCCAGACTAGTCCGGTTCCTTTAGACTAGTCCGATTAGGACGGAACAAATGTTCCTGTGTGAGCTCGGACTAGTCCGGATATGGCCAAACTAGTCCGCAATCTGAGATTAAAGAGTTATCGAGACTAAGTCTGGTAAGACCGGACTAGTCTGCCTTTGAGGCCGGACTAGTCCGCTCCCTACCGGACTAGTCCATTCTTATCCGGAACAAAGGTTCCTGTGTGAGATCACCGGTATTTTATGGCCGTTTGAATTCAAAGTTTCCAGGACTTTAGTTGGTAGCCTTTGTGACGTAAGTGGTCCCCCAAGAACGGATTAGTCCGGGGTTCTGACAAGACTAGTCCGGACTTTAGGAGGTGTAACGGCTAGATGCCGGGATCTCTATAAAAAGGGACCCCCGGCCTCTAATGAAACTCCTCGAAACCCTAGCGCTGAAAACTCATTCCTTGAGCTCTTCTAAGCCTCTTTCCTCACATTCTTGACCCCTAAGATTGGATCTTAAGGGGTTTGAAGATGTGAGAGGAGAGATGCGGTGATCGACGTTTGAGCTCTCGATTTGAATCTCCTGCACTCTAATTGTTAATTTGAGTTCTTGGCTATTGTATTTTGATTCCTAGAACTGCTAGGTTGTTTTAGGGAGCCTCAAGTTGTGATTAGCCCCTAAGAATATTGTATTCACACTTGATTGATAGTGAAAGATCCCGGGCTTGATCTTGGTGATCGCTCGGTGAGGGAAGGGTTGGAAAAGACACTGTCCTTTGTGGACTCCTCAACGGGGACGTAGATTCCTGTGTGGAATCGAACCTCGGGATAAATTGTGTCTCTTGTTTCCTTTACCTTCTCGCTCATTCACTAACGTTACTTGTTAGATTTCATCTCACTTAAAACTTGTGAATTGCTTTATTGTTGTGAGTATTGCAATCTAATCATTCCTTCATTCACAGACTAAATAGTTAGATTGTTAGACTACTTACATACCTTCCACTTAAACAAACTTGAAAAGAAATCCTAAAAACGCAATTTCTATACCTAGACCGGACTAGTCCGCCCCAGACCGGACTAGTCCGGCCCCCTTCAGGTTTAATGCGCTGTTTTCAGTAGTTTCATGTTTTATTAGCCTATTCACCCCCCTCTAGGCAACTTTCAATTTGTATCAGAGCCTAACTCTCCCCAAAAGATTAACCGCTTGGAGAGGAGATGGGGGACAAGACCGGTAGCCAAATTGATCTTATCAAGGGAAAAGGAGCAAGTCCGAGCAACTTTGAAGAGCAAGGTTCTAACCCACCTCTAGTGGTTACTCCTCCACAAGACGTCTCAAGCTCGGAAGAAAATGAAGAAATTCTTTGTCTCATGGCTCTCCTAAAGAAGAAGAAGAAGGAGGAAGGAAAGAAGAAAAAGGAGAAATTGAAGAAGAAGCTCAAGAGTAGTAAACAAGACTGCTCGCAATATCCTTTTAATTATGAACGTCTAAATTCTCACTCTAGTTATTTATCAATTCCACTAGGCAAACCATCTCACTTTGATGGAACTAACTATACCATGTGGAAGCACAACATGAAGTTGCATCTAATTTCCTTAAACCTAAATCTTTGGCATGTTGTCTGTACAGGTATAGATATCCCCGAAGACGAGGATGAACTCACCCAAGAGCAAGAACAACAAATCCACCGCAATGCACAAGCGGCGGCCATGCTCAAATCATCCCTAAGCCTTGAAGAATTCAACAAGGTAGATAGGTTAGAGCTCGCCAAAGATATTTGGGACACCCTCAAGATTGCACATGAAGGAAACCGATCCGTGAGGGAAGCCAAGATCGAGATGATCGAAGGAGAGCTTGGAAGGTTCGCCATGGAAGAAGGCGAAACACCTCAAGAAATGTACAACCGGCTCAAAACTCTCATCAACAAAAGACGGGCATACGGATGCAAGAAATGGAATGATCATGAGGTGGTAAAGAGAATGATAAGAGCTTTCATGCCTCACAATGTGACCCTATGCACTTTAATCCGGAAAAGTCCAAACTTTCACATGATGACTCTGGATGAAGTGCTAGGGAAGATCATTAACCACGAGATGATGAAGGAATCCCAATACGTCAACGACCTAGCGAATATCACCTAATACAAGAAGAAGGGCATTGCTCTCAAGGCCACATCCAAGTCCAAGGGAAAAGAAATACAACTCACAAGTGAAGATGAAGAGAGTGATGATGAGAGCAGGGACATGGATGATGAAGAAATGGCCTTCTTCATCAAAAGATTCAAAAGGTTGATGAGAAGAAGAAGAAGCCATCACTATGAGAACAAGAAGAAAGACAAGGGCAAGTCAAGAACAAAGGGGACTTGCTACAACTGTGGCGAATATGGGCATTTCATTGTAAATTGCCCCCATAGCAAGGAAGATGACAAGAGGAAGAAGAAGGATGGGAAGCCTCAAGACAATAAGATCTTTAAAAAGAAGAAGGCTGATGGACAAGCTCACATTGGAGAAGAGTGTGACTCAAACGAGGAATCCTCTTCTGAAGATGAAGAAAAAGTGGCAACCGTCACCATCAAGAGGCCAACCATGAAGAAATCACTCTTGCCAAACAAGGGTGATTGGAAGAGCCCAAGCCACACATGCCTCATGGCAAAGGAAGGAAAGCGTAAGGTAATATCTAAACCTTCCAAGTTACATACTATAGATGATAGTGACTTTGATAGCAGTAGTGAAAATGAATTAATGTTTAAGGGATTAAACAAAAAAATATATAGCTAAAATGAAAATGCTATCGGATGAAATATTTGAACAAGAAGAGCTTCTCAATCAACAAGAAGAATTGCTTATCCTTGAAAACGAAAGAAAACTTGAGATCGAGAAGCTCCTTGAACATGAGAGAGAGAGAGGAGTAGAGCACTCGAAAGCAAACTTGCCATGAGCAAGGAAACTTGTATTGAACTTAAGAGTAAGAATGTAGTACTTCAAGATGAACTTGTGGGTTTAACCAAGACTCACAAGAATCTTGAAGCACAACTCAACTCACTTAAGTCAAGTGTCTCAACTACTTCATCCTCCATGAACTCCCTCTCAACAAATATGGAATCCAACACTAAAACTTGCAAATGTGCTAATCTTGTTCTAAACTTTAAAAATGAGCTCAAAGAGGCACAAAGCAAGAATACACATAAAAGTGGGATCTTTGATAAGGAGAAGATCAAATATGCACGTAGTGCATACTCAATCACAAGATCTCCTCTTATCAAAAATGGACTTGGTTATACTAGGGGAGGAAAGCGAAATGCTAGAATCCTTAAAAATAATAACAAGTGTGTAGCTTTTGTCAAAGAAACTCAACTCAAGTCAAGAATAACAACCTTGCATCTACCTCACATGAAATTGCCAAAAATATAAACTCTAGCGTATTTCATAATTTTGATGCATCTTATGTTCTTATGAAGAGCAAGTATGGTCGAGTATACGCTAAATATGTTGGGCCACTCCACAAGAGTCCAAAAACTTGTGTGGGTGCCCAAATGTCTTGTGACTAACCTCAAAGGACCCAACCGAGTTTGGGTACCTAAGACCAAAGCTTAAATTGTTTTGCAGGCCTACTCCTCCGGTGGCACTAAATGGGTGCTAGATAGTGCGTGCACTAATCATATGACCCGAGAGAGAAAGATGTTCGTTGAGTATGAAGAAAATGATGATCCAAGTGAAGGCATCTACTTCAGCGACAATAGCCAAGGAAGGGTGCTCGGTATTGGTAAAATAGCAATCTCTTCTAAACACTCTCTTTCTCATGTTCTACATGTTGAATCACTAGATTATAACCTATTGTCCATATCTCAACTATGTGAGAAAGGTTATAATTGCTTGTTTACTAACGAGGGTGTGACCATCTCTAGAAGAAGTGACAACTCGATTGCCTTTAAGGCTGTGTTAAAGGGAAAGCTTTACTTAGTGGATTTCTCCACGGATAAAGCTCAACTTGACACATGCTTAATAGCAAAAACCAACATGGGATGGTTGTGGCATAGGAGACTAGCCCAAGTTGGCATGAGGAACTTACAAAAACTTCCAAAGGGGGATCACATCCGTGGACTAAAAGATGTTGTTTTTGAGAAATATAGGCCATGTAGCGCGTGTCAAGCTGGAATACAAATTGGAGCAGCTCATCCCGCCAAGAATGTGATGATGACAACAAGACCACTGGTATGCTTCACATGGACCTCTTCGGCACAGTCACCTACATAAGCATTGGCGGTAACAAATATGGTTTAGTAATTGTTGATGACTATTCTTGTTTCACTTGGGTGTTTTTCTTGCATGATAAGGGAGAAACTCAAAGTGTCCTCAAGAAGTTCTTGAGGAAAGCTCAAAACGAGTTTTCCTTAAGAATCAAGAAGATAAGGAGTGACAACGGCTCCGAATTCAAGAACACCCAAGTAGAAGAATACTTGGATGAAGAGGGCATCAAGCATGAGTTTTCAGCCCCCTACTCTCCCGAACAAAATGGGGTGGCCGAAAGGAAGAACCACACACTCATAGAGATGGCAAGAACCATGCTTGATGGGTATAGTACTTCAGATCGGTTTTGGGCGGAAGCGGTCAACACCGCTTGCGACGCCACAAACCGCCTCTATCTTCATCGACTTTTGAAGAAAACTCCATACGAGCTCCTAACCGGTAACAAACCCAACATCTCTTACTTTCATTTTTTGGAAGTAAATGCTACATTCTCAACAAGAAGCCTAGGACTTTGAAGTTTGCTTCGATCCGATGAAGGTTTCTACTTGGTTATGACTCAAACACCTACGCCTATCGTGTTTTCAACAAAGCCTCTGGTTGTGCTGAGATTGCACGTGACGTGGTGTTTGATGAAACTAATGGCTCCCATGTGGAGCAAGTTGATCAATGTGTGCTAGATGAAGAAGAAGCACCATGTGTAGCAGTAAGAAGAATGGGGCTTGGAGATGTCCATCCTCAAGAAGACGTAGGACAAGATGCTCCAAAGTTCATCACAATCGGCACCTCTCACACAAGATCAAACTCAAGACGGTCAAGTTCAAGAAGGAGAAAATCGAGACCATGATGTTGATCAAGGGGGAGACGAAGAAGAAGAAGACTACTCAAGAACTCAAGTGCCTCACCCAAGGGTTCATCAAAGCATTCAACGGGATCACCCCGTTGACAACATCCTTGGAGATATCACAAAAGAGGTATCAACACGTTCTCAAATGGCTAACATTTGTGCACATCACTCTTTTGTGTCTTCCTTGGAACCATTTAGGGTGGAAGAAGCACTCAATGATCTAGATTGGGTGGTGGCCATGCAAGAAGAGTTGAACAACTTCACAAGAAACCAAGTGTGGGAGCTGGTGAAAAGACCAAATGCAAATGTGGTAGGCACCAAGTGGGTGTTTTGTAACAAGCAAGACGAACACGGGTGGTGACAAGAAACAAGGCCCGACTTGTGGCAAAGGGATATGCTCAAGTCGAAGGTTTGGACTTCGATGAAACTTTTGCTCCAATAGCTAGGCTTGAGTCAATTCATATTTTGTTGGCCTATGGTACTCACCATGACTTCAAGCTTTATCAAATGGATGTGAAAAGCACCTTCCTAAACGGTCCAATCAAGGAGGAGGTGTACGTTGAGAAACCACCTGAGTTTGAAGATCAAGAATATCCTAATTATGTGTTTAAATTGCATAAAGCTCTCTATAGCCTCAAACAAGCCCCTAGAGCTTGGTATGAGTGTCTTAGAGACTTTCTTATTGATAATGGTTTTAAGATAGGCAAAGAAGATTACACTCTTTTCACAAAGAATGTAGATGATGATCTCTTTGTGTGCTAAATATATGTCGATGACATTATATTTGGTTCAACTAACAAATCTTTTTGTAATGAGTTTAGTAAGATAATGATGGATAGGTTTGAGATGTCTATGATGGGAGAGTTGAAGTTCTTCCTAGGATTTCAAGTCAAGCAACTCAAGGAAGGCCGTTAATTAGTCAAACGAAGTACACACAAGACATACTCAAGAAGTTTGACATGGACAAGGCCAAACCTATCAAGACACCAATGGCAACAAACGGGCACCTTGATGTCAATTAAGATGGACCAAGCGTGGATCAAAAGGTATATCGCTCTATGATGTGTTCATTGCTTTATCTTTGTGCACCTAGGTTCGACATCATGCTTAGTATATGTTTGTGTGCAAGATTTCAAGCATCACCTAAACAATGTCATTTAACCGCCGTTAAAAGAATCTTAAGATATTTAGTTCACACACCTAACGTAGGATTGTGGTATCCAAAGGGTTCTAAGTTTAATCTCATCGGATACTCTGATGCGGACTACGCTGGATGTAAAATAGATAGAAAAAGCACCTCAGGGACTTGTCAATTCTTGGGTAGGTCCCTAGTATCATGGTCATCCAAGAAACAAAACTCCATTGCCCTTTCCACAGCCGAGGTGGAGTATGTTGCAGCTGGAAGTTGTTGTGCTCAACTTCTTTGGATGCGACAAACTATAAGAGAGTATGGTTACAGTATGAACCACATTCCACTCCTATGCAACAATGAGAGTGCCATTAAGATACCCCATAACCCTATTGAGCACTCTAGGACCAAACACATAGACATCCGGCATCACTTTTTGAGAGATCATTCTATAAATAGGGATATAGCTATCTCACATGTAAGAACCAAAAAACAACTAGCCAATATTTTCACCAAGCCACTAGATGAAAAATGATTTTGTGAACTTTGAAATGATCTAAATATCCTAGACTCTAGGAATGTGACTTGAAATGTTGTGCATCTGAATGCTAGTAATTAGGAGTCTTCAAAAATTTTCATAAACTTCAAAAATATGCACGATTGTAAAAAACTTGATCCCTCTCTAATTTTTTTCTCATATTATTTTTGGCTATGTTATGGTCACCATCTAATTGTGTGCTTTGATATATATATATATATATATATATATATATATATATATATATACATATATATATATTGACCATAGATATCTAATAGAAGGTGCAAGTAAATTCACTGCAATCACTCTTGGAAAAATTCTAATATATAAGAATTTTTCAGCCTTCAAGAACCGTACTAGTCCGCCTAGCAGGACGGACAAGTCTGGATATATTGAATAGTCCGGATTGCATCCGGACAGCAGACTAGTCCGGCCCCTGGATACTTAACCTCCAAGGGTCGGGGCCAAACCCCCTCCATCTCTCATTCACTTCTACTCCACTCCTCTCCTCCAAAACTCGGCCCTATTGGCGATTTTGGAGCTCTCCCTCAAATCCATTGAAGGAATCCTCGATTCAAGGCTTGTGGAGCGCGGGGAATCCTTCTCCGACCAACTCCGCTCCTTTGATCCGCAGATTTCATCAAATTTTTTCGCTCTAAGGTATTTTTGACCTAATTTTGATTTTTCACAAATCCCTTGTTTCAAAGTCATACTTCTAGTGCCTTAGGCATCCCCTGATGTCCTTACGCCATATCGTTGCAATTCCTCGTAGTATTACGTCTAGTTTGTTAATTTTGTGTTCAAATCACTTAAGTTAGGGTTTAATACTATAGAGTCCGGACTAGTCTGGACACCAACCGGACAAGTCCGACCAGGGCGGACTAGTCCGCCCCTGGCTCGGACAAGTCTGGCTGATGCAGTTTTAGCCCTTAACTTTGGGGATGTACACTAATTCAAACGCAATGCTCCCATGTCTAATCCTTCCCTTTCATCTATCACCAGATCATGTCAAGATCCGGAGACAGTCCTCTTCCCAACCCCAAGGCCGAAGCGGCTCGCTAAGCCACCTATCGTGCAGCAGCTGAGGTAGAAGCAGGAGAGGTTGCAGCAAGAGAGGCTCGAACAAAGAAACAGGCTGACAGAGAAGCACAAGCTTCTCAGTCCATTGATCCACCAAGAAGGAAGAGGCTAGTGACACTGAAGGAGAAACAACAAGCTCAGTCACAAAGAATGACCCAAAACAAAGGGAAAGGAAAAGCAGCGGATTCTCCTAGGAAAAAGGCTTTGGCCAACAGTGGACTTGTCATTCGTGACAACCCTAGACGGGGAAGGGAGAATCCCCTACAAGGACCGATTGGTCCACTTGAGAGGGCACCACCTATGCACAATCCAAACCGCCAACCAAATTTGGTGAGTGCAACATTCAAAGGGAAAGGAACTGACAAAGCCAGAAGGCTCAGGGAAGAAGTGGTCTACAAATATGAGAAGTACACACCAGACCCTCGTTTCTGGTGTGACTTCCATTGTGACTACTACCGGCTCGTCTATCTTCCAATGAAGACACTGGTAGTCGACACTCAGTGGGTGGATTGGCCCTACATGGCAAATAAGAAGCATCAAGCTTTTGATGCAGTGATTGAAGTGGTAGAACACCATGGGATCAAGGATTTGATGGCTTTTCAGTATGATTGGAACATCGAGGTGATAGTCCAATTCTACACGACCTGCTACTTCGACACCTATGGAAACAGAAAGATCACTTGGATGACAAATGGTGTGATTTTGGTGCTGTACGATGAGTTTGCGAGGATCCTTGGACTTGAGGAGCACTTGAACTATGAGATCATATTTCACAATGAAAGGACCTTAGGAAAGGATTACTTGGACTTTATGTATCCCTCATACCTCACCTATGAGCCATCCTCATCTCACAACATCAAGCCATTCTTTGGAGCGCTCAACAGAATCCTGAGGAAGACACTAGCTCCCAAAGATGGCGATGCATGGATGATACAAGGGTATCTCAGAAACTTGTTGAAGCTACTCAATGAAGAAGAGCGATTCAACGTTTTCGACTACATATACAATCTTCAACATCTCTTACGTCCCAAACAGGTCCGGTGGATATGCGCCATACATCATGTGCATGATAGAGAGAGTCACAGGCATGGAATTTGTAAAGGATGTGAAGCATAGGAAGCTGCATCCAAAAATGTTGACTCCTCTTCCTCACCCTCCTGTGTCTTTGTGCAGGAGCTCCTCTGCAGCTCCATCCTCTTCAGCTGGGCCATCTGCTCCTCCATCGTCGAGTGGCTCCTCTAGTGGGCTGCTCAAAATATTCAAGGCCATTTTCTCCTCGTGCCGAAAAGTGGAAGTTCGCACGCAGAAAATGAAGCAACGCCAAGAGAAGTATCTCAAGACAATGTGCGACAAGATGGAAAACCTATGTCTCCACTGTCATCGGAAGAGGAAGAAGTGACAGAGTTTCCCACTCTCACCGAGGACGAGCTTGCCTACTTTGGTGAAGTTGGTTCCTCCTCTGCTGCGACTCCTACCTCCCACGCTCATCATGAGGATGACGATGAAGACGACGATGAGGATGAGGATGAGGAAACTCAGAGTGACCAAGCCGAAGATCAAGATGAATATGATAGCGATTAGGCCCTTCTCTCTTTTCTTTCCCTTTTTGGTGCTTTGATGCCAAAGGGGGAGAGAACAAGGGGGAATAGTCTAGCTCTTTAATTGACTTGTCTTGGTTTGTAATAACTATGCCACTATGCAACGTTATGTTATTCTGTAATGACTATGCCACTTTATGTCTTCATACTATGCCATATTGAGATGATCTTGTTGTTAGATGTTATTTATACTTCCCTCAATGCATTTAAAACTCATTTTATCACATAACACTTATATGCCCCACCATAACACATGTATGTATGAAATCCCCAAAGAACTCATTCATGTGCATATTTTTCTTGACAAACTCTTGTGCACACATTAAGGGGGAGTGAACCATACACACATGTATTATGAAAACAAACTATTATATCCATTTATCGAGAGTCTTAATGTGTTGTCATCAATCACCAAAAAGGGAGAGATTGAAAGTGCATCTACGTAATCCCTATGGGTTTAGGATGATTGATGACGACAATTAAGATACTAATGAGTTTTACTGATTATGAGCACATGTCCTTATCAAAGGGAATGAATGTGGAGTCTCTCAAGAAGCAAAAAGGACAAGAAGAAGACTTGCAAGAGTAGAAAATATAATTTTTCTATTGAGTTTCACATTTTCTAGTTGTGTACAGGGTCTCCTCTTTTATAGTGCTTGAGAATAATTAGAGACACTACAGGAAACCCGATCATTTGCGATGGCTAGAATTATTTGCGACGGGACGCCGTCGCAAATAATCTAAATTGCAACGGTTAACCCTAGGTCGTCGCAAATAAATGAGCCATCGCAAATAGTACCCTATTTGTGACGGCTACGATGTAGCCATCACAAATAGCATTAATTTGTGATGGCCAGACCTGTGGCCGTCGTAAATTAAGCAATCGTCGCAATTAAAAGCTTGTTTGCGACGGTCAAAGGAAATGCCGTCGCAATTAAGGAAGCTGTCGCAAATGACCCCGATATAGTCGACCGAGCACCTCCCGACTCAAACAATTGTTATCGCCGCCGCACCGTGCTGCGCCGCCGCCTGCCGCGCCGCTGCCCACCGCCGCCGTGGCCTCCGCGCACGCCGCGCCTGCCTCCATTGGCTGCCCGCTCGGCTCCCGCCGCCACCGCAGCGCGCCACCGCCCGCCAGCCGCCTCCCGCCGGCCGCCGCTCGGCTCTCGCCGCCCGCGTCCGGCCGCCCTCGCCTCCAATTTCCGGCCCACAGCCCGCTGCCACACCCCGCCGCCTCTCGCTGCCGCGCCACACACGCCGCCTCCCGCAGCCTCCCACCGCGCCCACCGCCATCGCCGTCTCCCATCGTGCACGCTGCCTCCTGCAGCCTCCCGCCGCGCCCGCCGCCGTCGCCGCCGCGCCCACCTCCCGTCGACGCCGCGCCCGCCGCCATCACCGCCTCTCGGTAAACTCCTCCATGTAAATGCATTTTTCATTTTTTTTCTTGTTATTTGTTAGATTAGGATAGAGTATAGTTAATTCAATTTGTTTTAGAGTAATATGTAATTAATTTGGCAATTAAATTGTTTTTATAGTTAGTTTGGTAATTAGGTGGTCATAGTTTAATTTGTTTTATAGTTAACTGATTTGCGACGAACCACCCCTCCGCGCACGCGCCGCCCCCCGCCACCGCGCCCCACCGCGTCGCCTCCCGCCGCGCGCGCCACCTCCTGCCACTGCGCCCGGCCGCCCGGCCGCCTCTCAGGTCCAGCGCCCGGCCACCCGCCGCCTCCCTGCTCCGACTCCGGCGCCCGGCCACCCGCCGCCTCCCTGCTCCGGCGCCCGGCCGCCCCCTGCCTCCCGGCTCCCGTGCCCAGCCGCCCCCGCCTCCCGCCTCCGGCGCCCTGCGCCTCTCGGTAACCAATGTTCATGCATTTTTTTAATTTTTTCTTGTTGTTAGTTAGATTTAGTTAGAGTAGAGTTAATTGAATATTGTTTTAGAGTAATTTGTAATTAATTTGGCAATTAAATTGTTTTTTGTAGTTAGTTTATAGTTTTGTAGTTGTAGTTTAAGTTGACCATTAACTAGGGTGTTTATAGTTTAAGTTGGTAATTAGTTTGATTTGCGGCAAAAGGCGGCGCGGCGGGGCGCGACGGGCCGGTCGTCCCTAGTTATTTGCGACGACTGGCCCGCCGCGTCCCGCCGTGCCGCCTTCCGCCGGCGTGCGTCCCGCCGCACACACCTCCCTCGCCTCCTCCCTCCCGTCGCCTCCCGCCACTGCGCCTCGCCGCCCCCGCCTCCCGCCACTGCGCCCCGCCTCTCCCGCCTCCCGATGCTGCGACCTGCCGCGCCCGCCTCCCGTCGCCGCTGCGCCCGCCTTCCGCCACCGTCGCACCGCCTTCCGCCGCACGCGCCTCCCGCCACACGCGCCTCCCGCCTCTCGCCTCCTCCGTGTGACACCCTCATCTCGGGTGTCAGCATATGTTCATGTGTTAGGAAGAAGAAAACATTTTTAAAAAAGATGGAACAATGACAAGTACCAAAAGGATAGCCAATAAAGCTCTCAGAGAGCACCGAAGGCAACTACCACGGCCAACCGGCCACGTGGCGTGTTCGGAGCTCGTCCCTGCGAGGTAAATAGAGATCCGCTGCTGAAAGAGGTACGTGGCGGGTTCGGGGCTCGTCGCCACAAAGGAAAAAGGTTCGACCCTGTGGGACACGTGTTGCCCCCGGAGCTAGCCTCTGCGGAAGAAGCAAAGGCATTTCTCGTAGGACACATGTCATCCTCGGAGCTAGTCCTCGTGGAAATAAGAAGACCCGTCGCCGGGATACGTGTCGATCTCGGAGCTCATCTTAGAGGAATCCGGATCTATCGAACACGTGTCGCCACCGGAGCTTATCTCCGAGAGGTCTTTCATTGCTAGACACGTGTCGACCTCGGGGCATGTTCCTGAGGAAAGAAGAGGGGGAAGACCGGCGCCAACACGTGGCGTGCGCGGAGCTCACCTCCAAAAGAGGGAGAGGTCTCGGTCGATTGACACGTGGCACAATCGGAGCTCGTCTCTGCGGAGGAGTAGATACCAGGCCCCGGGAGGACACGTGGAGCCTCCGGAGCTCATCACCGCGGAGGTAACGAGTCTGGAGCGGTTTTTACGCGTAAAGATACCGGTACGCAACAGAAACCGATCTAAACTCCGCGATGTTACCAAAAATAAGACGTCAGGATCCAACAAAGATCTGAATAAGACTCTTATTCGGGATCCAATCAGATTAGGACTCTTCTCTTCCCGATTATAAATAGAACCCAAAACCTCTGGCCGAAACCACAAACTTCTCTTTCAACTCCTGAGCCGACGACTTAGAGCCCTAGCCCTAACTCGCCGAGCAAAACATCGCCGAAGCACAACAAGGGAGATCATCAGAGAAGGACCAAGCGGTCTGAGGAGGACCTCGAAGACAAGAAGAGCGTGAGGTAGGACTTCAATACCACCTTACGACATCATTGTGTTTGTCTCTTGCATCTATTTTTCAATTCCTTTCGAACAGAAGCCTTCTCGTGGGCAGATCACTCGATGATCAGTTTGATCTAAAGACAAGATCATCGCCACGTCCACCTTTGATCCGAACACCTCTGTCCATGCAAGCCATGCAAGAGCACAACAATCTAATAACAATCATAGGATAGCATGCATGTGCATCATCGCACCTAGTTTAAGGTTTGAGCATAAATATTGATTGCTGTGAATCCTGTATGCACGTGATCCTACCTAGCAGGATAAGCTCAGGGAGCTGTCTACGACGAGCTGCAGCAACAAGGTTTTGAGAATCAAGAACAACCGGAACCGCAAGTACAAGGCAAGTGCTCCTTGACCATATTGATCCTATGTTTTAGAAAACTATTTTGTTTTGCAAAAGGGTGTGTGTGCTGAGTCAAACATGATGGGAAACCCTTTTTATAGGAGTTTACTAGTTTTGGTTAAACCACCCTTGTCGCCAGGGAAGTTTATGAGTCGGGTATGATTTTTTCTTTATGCTTCGCTGAGTCCATGGGATTGGGAAGCGAGATAGATGTGTCTAGCTAACTGCACTCGTAATGATAATAAGTAACTGATGAGGACAATGAACATGGATCGGAGGGAGATCTAGGCAAGCCTGGGTTTGTGAATGAGGTAGCATGAGATGATGGTTTTACTTGCCTTAGATCTAAGGACCGGTTCATGCATGCACATGCCAGGATAACAGTGCCACCACAAGGCCAAATATGGGTGCGGCATAGCTGAGTAATTAGGTAAGTTGCTAGAGTGTTATGGACTGTGAAAGGCGCGGGGAATGGGAGTCGAGTGAGGACTGCCCTGGGAACTGCATGGCACAAGAGGGGGCCTGTGGGTGGGAGAATTGGAGATTTAGCCTGCCGGTGAAACCTTAGTGAGTCCATACATCTAGTAACCCCTTTGTAAAGGCTATTTTGTGATCTCTTGACCATACACCGACGGATGTGTACTGGTATAATGGAGGTTCTGCAGTTGCCGACGGGTGACGAAATCACAAACTTGTGGGTAAAGAGGTGCAAACTCTGCAAAGTTATTAAAACTATCATGATAGCCGAGCTTACGGTCACGAGCACCTGGCTAAACTGCCATGATTAGTTGGGAATGGTTTTTGGGATGGTTATTGGAATGGTTTTTGGGATGGTTATTGGGAAGGTTCTTGGTTATGGTTATTGGTTTGGAACTGTTGAGTCTGGATGATGAGATGTTTGCATGACTGTTGGGTCATGACATGAGATTGGTCTCGGTGTGAGACGAGGTTGATTTGTGAGATGAGATGGTAGCGAATACGAGGAGGTATTCGTGAGTATGAATAAAGGATTGGTTAATGTTCGGATGGAACACGGGAAGTGATGAAGGTACGTTGGTAATTTAATATATGCTGGGATTACATTCATCTAAAGTAAAGTTGCTGTTTTATCATGGTTTTACCAGATTGATTTTCTGCAAATAAGCCTTTTATGCCTACCTTGTTTATGAGCTGCATATCATGTGTTTTTTCGCACTTGCTGAGTACATCATTGTACTCAACCTTGCATTATTACTTCATCCTCAGCAGCAGGAGAAGCCTACTATGAAGATCAAGTGGAACATTATGGCGTGTGATCTGTTCTCAGCCTTGTCTATGGAGGGAGTAGAGATGGAGCCACTTCTGCTTAGTTTTGCTTCCGCATTAGTTTTTGCTTCCGCATTTAAATAAGGACTTCCGCTGCATAGAAATAAGACTTCCGCTGCAAGCATGAGTCCAAGACTCATGAGGTATTGTAATAAACTCTGTTATTCGTGGTAATATATAATCTGAATTCAGTTTGTGAAACGTATGTGTATGTGTGAAGAACATCCTGGGCACACATATGCATTAGTTCTCGGTTCCGTGGTTTTCCCACAGAATTGAGGGTGTCACAGTCCCTCCAGCCGCCCCTCCCTCCCCCTCCCGCCGCCGCATCCCACCGCCCCTGCCTCCCGCCACCATGCCCCGCCTCCTGCCTCCCGCCGCTGCGCCCCGCCGCGCCCGCCTTCCGTCGCCGCCGCGCCCGCCTCCATCACCACCTCTCGATAATCTCCTCCATGTACATGCATTTGGTAATTAGATTGTTTTTTATAGTTAGTTAGGTAGTTAGGGTGTTTATAGTTTAATTTGGTAATTAGATTGATTTGTGATGACCAGACTTAGGGCCGTCGCAAATTAAATAATCATCGAAATAAAGTCCTATTTGCAACGGCCAAAGAAAAAATGTCGCAAGTAAAATAAATTGCGACGGCCAAAGAAAAAGCCGTCGCAAGTAAAATAAATTGCGACGACCAACCCTAAATGGGATATACCTGGCCCCAACTCACACACCCCGAGGCCGCTCTTGACTACGCGGCGGCGGCCCCGGTGAGCGGTAACCGTCGTAAATAAAGTTTCCAAGCCATAATTGGCGATGGTAACCGTCGTTCGTCCCCAATATGTCATTATTTACGACAAGCTACCGCGCGTGGATGGCGGGCCCCATCGGGTGGTTTTCTCCCGTTCATTCCTCCTCTTTCGTTATTCCTCGCCTCCTCCCGTTCATTCCTCCTCCATTGTTGTTGGACAGTTGACCCCAAAGCTTTAAGAACTGCACCATTTTTGGGGGGTGCAGTGTAAAACAAGCGATGTTATGCTACCAAAATTTTGTTGGGCTTTAGGTATTGTGTCTCGTTAGAAGCAGGATAAATCCTGCATATATTAACGATAATTTCTTCGGCTTTAAACTGCAGAGTCAAATATGGGTGAAGACTGCACTTGGATGTATACTGGCTGGAAGAGCAGAACTGGTGGTCACTCGGATGAGTGGTGCATCAACTTAGATAAATTCTTGGATCGAGCATTTTCATTGTCAACTGATGATAAGGTGCGGTGCCCATGTACGAAATGTCAGAACACCAAGTTTTTGAGCAGATTGGAACTATCGTTTCACTTATGTCAAAACGGTTTAACACCAAGTTATGAGGTGTGGACCTTCCACAGCGAGACTAAACCTCGAGACATAGTAGAAGTGGATGAGGATGATGATATAACGGGGGTTGATAGGATGGATGAGATGCTAGAAGCTCTGGAAGTGGAGGATCCTCTTACAAAGGAGGCAGACGATTTCTTCGAGGAGCTCAAGAAATCTCAACAGCCGTTGCATCAACACACGGATGTTACCGTCCTTGCTTTTTGGACCAGATTTATGGCAATTAAGTCTAAGTATTTTTTTCTATCAACTGCTACAATGATATCATGAAAATGATATGTGATATCCTTCCACAACCTCACAAAGCGACTAAAGATATGTATCAGTCGAAGATCCGGATATCTGGTCTTGGTATGAATTATGAGAAAATCGATGTGTGCCCAGACAACTGCTTGCTATTCTGGAAAGAGCACGCCAACGAGAACATGTGCTTGAAATGTGGTAAACCGAGGTATGTCGAAGTTATTAAAGACGATGGCGATAATGTGATGACAGATGTCGCACATAAGTAGCTTCGTTACTTACCTGTGACACCTTGGTTGAAGCGGTTGTTTCTTTCAAAAAGAACTGCTAGACACATGAGATGGCACAAAGAAGGTAAATGTGAGAACAAAGAATTCTTGACGCATCCGTCCGATGGTGATGCATGGAAGGCGCTAGGCCTTTTCGATCCAGAATTTTCTCGTGATGCGAGAAATGTTCGCATCGGGTTAGCGACAGACGGATTCTCACCATTCAGTACAAATGCCACGCCATACTCCTGTTCGCCTGTCTTTGTCATTCCCTACAACCTGCCACCGGCTTTGTGTATGAAGAACGAGTTCATGTTTCCTCAGCCTCATTGTACCTGGACCTGATCATCCTAGGTTACGTCTCAACGTGATGTTGAAACCGCTGATCGAAGAATTTAAAGAGTTGTGGACAGGAGTCAAAACGTACGACAGTTACAAGAAGCAGAAATTCAACCTTCGAGCTGCTTATTTGTGGTCCGTCCATGATTTTCCGGCATACAGCATGTTTTCTGGATGGAGCACTCACGGTCGTTTGACGTGTCCGATATGTGCTTCGGACACGGATTTCTTTTGAATAACTCATGGCGGCAAGATATCTTGCTTCAATTGTCACAGACATTGGTTGTCTTCGAATCACATATTTAGGCAACAGAGGCATGTCTTTAGAAAGAACTCCGTTGTCACTAAAGGACCACCGAAACGTCTCAACGGGTCAGAAATTTCTGATATGTTGAACAAACTGGTGCCAGATGAAGGTCGTCCTGGATATTTCGTAGGTTATGGCGTGGAACACAATTGGACTCACATATGTGGACTTTGGGAGCTATTGTATGTGAAATCGTTGATTCTAATATACAATATTGATGTGATGCATCAGGAGCGTAACATGAGCGAAAGTATCATAAGCACATGCATGGATATGTCTGGCAAAATGAAAGACAATATAAAAGCTAGACTAGATTTGGCAGACATTTGTCACCGTCCAACTCTTGAATATCTGAAATTGGTGGCAAGCCACGTGCTTCTTTCTGTCTTCGATCTAAAGAAAAGAAAGAAGTCATGAAATGGTTGAAAACTTTGAAATTCCCAGATGGTTACGCAACTAGCCTGAAATGAGCCGTGAATGTGAACACAGGAAACCTCACTGGGTTAAAGAGTCATGATTATCACATTATCATGGAAAGACTCTTACCTGTTATGTTTCGTGGCTATCTAGATGATGAAGTGTGGAAGGTTTTAGCCGAGCTCACCTATTTCTATAGACAGCTTTGTGCTAAAGAAATCAAGACAGGGCTGATGGATAAGTTAGAGAAGGAGATACCCATACTTTTATGTAAAATGGAAATCTTTTCCACCGGGTTTCTCCAATGCAACATCTACTTATCCATCTTCCATTCGAAGCTAAAGTTGGCGGTCCTATGCAATATAGGTGGATGTATCACATTGAAAGAGCGCTACGATATCTGAAACCAATGGTTGGCAACAGGGCAAGGATGGAAGGGTGCATCGCTGAGGCATATGCTCTTAAGGAAGTAGGATACTTTTCAAGTGTCTACTTTGCAGATGAACACAATGTCAATATTTCGGCTATGCGGTACAATGTGGACGAAGCCCCCCCCCTTTAAGTGACCTCTCCATTTTTCAAACGAGAGGCACTACCGTTGGTAGCTACATGACCTATGTCCTACCCGAACGTGACAGGACTGCTGCTTTACTTTACATGTACGCAAATATAGAAGGCATGCAAGAATACGTCGAGTAAGTGTTTCTCCTACATTTATGCTAATCGACATATTTTTCTACACATGTATTCTAAAAAACTGTTTTCTCACGTTCAGCGAGTTCCACAGACAATATTGGCCACATAGGCATCAACCTACGGCCAAACAAGTGGAAGGAATGCGATAAGAAGGAATAAATGGAGGGCCGGGTTTCCTATCCTGGTTTCGAGATTATGTAATACTTTCTCGTCTTCTATATATTATAAGTTACTATTATTAAATAAATTATTATTTTAACTTACGATCATGTTTGACAGTGCCGCACTCACAATGTCAATAAAGATTTGCGGCGGCTATCTTATGGATTGGTGAATGTTCGAAGCTATGGTCGATATGACGTAAATGGTTTTCAATTCCGTACAACTCATTTTGAAGCTCTTCGTCCTCTCGCGGCAACATCAAATACGGTGTTCTGACGAGAGCAATTGACAGTCAAGGCAATGTAATCAATTATTATGGGATCATTAACAAAATCCTTGAATTTAGTTTTACCGGAAATAAGACAATTCGAGTTGTCTTCTTTGACCGTGACTGGTTTGATAGCACTCATGGAACTCGAGAAAACCAATTTGGAATGGTGGAAGTCAAACATAAGGACCGACTACGATGTTACGATACATTTGTTCTTGCACACCAAGTGGAGCAAGTGTATTATCTACCTTATCCATGCACAAAGCTCAGTGCTTGGTGGGTGGTATATAAGGTGAATCCTCGTGAGCGGTTATATACTCCTTGGGATGATGGTTACCATGATAGTGAAGACGTTGAAGAAGTGTACCAAGAAGAAGAGTTGCCAGACACTTTTATCGTCGAGCCTGGGGCAGGACTCGATCAATTAGTAGGAGATGTTGAAGATGTAGAGACAGATGATATTCGAAAACGAAAATTAAAACAGGTCACGATGGAAGATCGTTGGGCTGGTTTAAGGAGTAGGGCACATGATAATGATGTTGAAGAATTTTGAAAGTGATTACAAGTTTTCTTTTAGATAGTAACATGAATTATGTATATCTTTTAGATGTTTAAGGAGTAGGACACTGATTATCTATTAAAACAGGATGGCGTCAAAGAAGGGTAAGAAGATGGAGGCGACGAGGGGGTTCTTCCCCTCTAGAGCTGAGGACGCTTTCGCTGGTGCCTCGTCGACCGGGAGCAGACGCTCTCAGCTGCTGGGGTACGTTCGGAGCAGCTCTAGGGCTTCGTCACAGCAGTCCACACAAGTAAATTTCAGTATTCTTTGACGAATTCTTCAAATTCAATTTCCAATTAAAATTACTTATGAATCATTTGAATGTTGTAGTCCTCACCGACTAACTCAGTGGCTACGGCGCCAGTTGAGCTTGGCTACCCTTCGGTGAGCCAGCCCTCGGCCAACCAGCCCTTGGCTGACGAGCCTTCTGTTCCAGAGACGTTTGTTCCTCAGCCTTCTGTTCCTGAGCCTTCTGGGTCACCAGACGTGGTGCTCCAGCAGACGAGGAGGACGAGGAGGACTCACTTTGTCAGTCCTCCTACGGTCCCTTCACAGAGGATCGTGATTTGTCCGGTCGGAGACAGGTAATAAAATCATAGTGTTAAATTCTGGTTTCTTTTTGTTACTGAAGTAATGAATTAATAAATGTCTTGCAGCGCTTGGTACGATGCGTCTTTCACCGGTGAGAGACACCACAGACCGGTGAACGGTGTCCTCGGGTCCTTTGTGCGTTTGCACTATCCCGGGGTCATCGACGGGCTGCCTGCTACTTCCTGGGAGGATTACGCACGCGCCCATCACTAGGAGCACGACAACGTTCAGGAGGCCGTATGGGCTGATTTTATGTTAAGTATGTTAAATAAAGTTCCTAAGTTTTAACTCTGAAACTCTTTTAATGTACATCTCTTTCAATATTTATCACAGGAAAGGTATATTTTAGAGGACCCGGACGACCCTCGCATGTTGGAGGATGCGAGGAAAGTGTTTCACGTCAACGCTGCGAAGGCGGATCGGCAAACTTTGTCGAACGCTCGCATTCAAGTTATCAACGAGCACTTGAAGGCAAACAAGCACCACGTGCTACACTTTCGGCAGGAGAGCGAGAGGCACCTGACAGAGGAAGAGTACGCACAGGTACGTGGGGTGTAGTAAATATTTTTTTCTGAGCATGGAGCAAATGCATCAATGATATTTTTAACGACCTACAACTATTTGCGGGGCCACGTGAGCTGGTTGCAGGGTCGGTCCGATGCATACTGGGCCCTTTGTCGGTACTGGGCTAGCGATGAGTTCAAGGCTAAGTCCCAGAGGGCTCAAGGGTGCAGAGGGGTCGAGGGGAAGCACAAACACGGTCAAGATAACCACTTGCGTTTAGCTAAACGCATGGTAAGTGTATCTAACTTATGTTTAATATATTGTTCGTACTAACACGTATTGACAGGACCGCGAGACGGGGGTGCTACCGACTCCTGCTGAGATCTGGAAGAGAGGTCACAGGGACCCTTCTCAGCCCCAGGGGTGCAGTCAGGCCGCAGCCGAGCGGTTGGTAAGTATAGAAATCATTCATAGTAAATATAACTATATGGATTGATGAAGTTACATGGTTTTCTTGTTTTTCAGGCTAGGTACAGGGAGGAGGCTAGGAGGATACACAGCGCAGATTTCGATTGGGAACATGAACCAATCGATCCTCAAGCCGCGTATGCAACCGGAGGTAGAAAAGCCCACGGAAGGTGAGTTCATAAGTCATTTTATTGTTTTTAATTCAAAATATTAAATATATTTCAATTCCATATTACTGATTCTTTTTTTATAGGCTCGTCATATTCGACGGAGTTGTCGACTCGAAGGCGGCGAGACCTACGAGAGGCAGCTCCACACAGTCTTCGTCGGCGGGCCCGAGTCACCGTGTCTCGCAGGTGGATACTCTCGCCCGTCAGGTCCAGGAGAGTCGCGAGCAGTTTCAGTCGGACCTGGAGGCGCAGAGGGCGGCGATGGAGGCGTAGAGGGCGGCGATGGAGGCCACTATCTCCTACCAGCGAGCCTGCATGGAGCAGATGCGACAGACGATAGAGATGCAGCGATAGGCGATGACGGTAAGCTAAAGTAATTTAAATTTAGCGCATTCTTAATAATATGTAATAACCTCAACTTTTGCAACCATAGAGTTTCTTTCAAGGCTGCGATGTCCAGGGGTTGCACCTCCAGCTTCCTCCACTGCCACCGCCGATTCCACCCTGGAACTGGAGCTACCGCCGCCGGTGCACGTTTCTCCGGGTGTTCAGGTAATCAAAAACGTTCTTACTTAGTCTTAATTCATAAAATTTAGTCTTACTTTCATGCCAAACAAATTGTAGTCTTACTTAGGTATTGTAGTCTTACTTAGTCTTACATAATCAAACATATAGCAAATCTAACTCAAATTAAATAAACTAAGTTCAATATGATCAATTCTAGCTTGTTTAATCAATTGTAGTCAAAAACGAAGTTCTAAACAAATTAATATATCCAACAACTTCTATGTGTTGCAGGGATCGGTGACGGAGGCTCAAACTCTGTCGCCGTCTATACCGGCGCCTGGACTGACGCGCGGCGAGGATGTTGGCGGCTCTGGAGGAAATGGACGCTAGCGGAGAGCCTCTCTTCCTCATTTTTCTATTCTTGTGATGAGATGTGAGACTTTTGTGTTGTGATCGATGGAGATGTTGTATGTCTATTGTTACTGCTGCTGTTATGTCTATTTTCTATGTCTTGTGTTTCTGGCCATCGAGCCAGGCAGAATGTTCAGTTTTTTTAAAAAAACCTTATTTACGACGGCTTTTTATACAGTACCGTCACAAATAAGTGTGCAGCTGTCGCAAATTAACCTACGTAATTCGCGACAGCCACCGCCGACCGTCGCAAAATTAAGTACTTACTTGCAACGGCCACCGCTGGCCGTCGCAAATTGTCGAGTCGGGCCCATCGGCTGGGACCGGGCTCTTGTTTGCGACGGTCAGTCTAAGCCATCGCAAACAAGTTTATTTGTGACAGCGGCCATCGCAAATAAAGTTAATTGCGACGAAAAATAAGCGACAGCCAGAAACCGTCGCAAATAAGTAAAGCCATCGCAATTTGATTATTTGCGACAGTTTTACACTTATTTGCGACGGCCCTGGCCGTCGCAATTCGCCAGGATTCCTGTAGTGAGAGCTCAAATTTTAGTTAGAATCTTGAGAGGAAATAGTCATAGGTATGGCTGAGAAAGTAGCTTGGACTTGTCCGGGCTCAAGGCCGGACTAGTCCGTTCTCAACCGGACTACTCCGTTTCTGACCAGACAAGAAGTCTCTGAGGTAGTTCGGGCTTGTACGTTTTAGGCGGGACTAGTCCGTTTTTTGAGTGATTATAAGCCTTTATGAGACTAAGTCCCAGAAGGTCGGACTAGTCCGCTAAGCGGACTAAGCCATTTAGGTCCGGAGAAGGAGTCTCTGAGTGACCTCAGACTAGCCCGCTCCACAGGCCGAACTAGTCTGATTCCTTTAGACTAGTCCAGTTTAGGACGGAACAAAAGTTCTTGTGTGAGCTCGGACTAGTCGGGATATGGCCAGACTAGTCCGCAATCTGAGATTCAAGAGTTATCGAGACTAAGTCTGGTAAGACCGGACTCGTCCGCCTTTGAGGCCGGACTAGTCCGGAACCTGCCAGACTAGTCCGTTCTCATCCGGAACAAAGGTTCTTGTGTGAGATCGGACTAGTCCGCTCTTCAGCGGACTAGTCTGGGATTTTATGACCGTTTGAATTCAAAGTTCACGGGACTTTAGTTGGTAGCCTTTGTGACATAAGTGGTCTCCCAAGAATGGACTAGATCGGGGTTCTGTCTAGACTAGTCCGGACTTTTGTAGGTGTAACGGCTAGATGTCGGGATCTCTATAAAAAGGGACCCTCTGGCCTCTAATGAAACTCTCCGAAACCCTAGCGCTGAAAACTCATTCCTTGATCTCTTCTAAGCCTCTTTCCTCACGTTCTTGACCCCTAAGATTAGATTTTAAGGGGTTTGTGGATTTTTGAGAGGAGTGACGTAGTGATCGACGTTTGAGCACTCGGTTTGAATATCCTGCACTCTACTTGTTAATTTGAGTTCTTGGTTGTTGTATTTTAATTCCTACAACTGCTAGGTTGTTGTAGGGAGCCTCAAGTTGGGAATAGCCCCTAAGAATATTGTATTCACACTTGATTGATAGTGAAAGAGCATGAGCTTGATCTTGGTGATCGCTCGGTGAGGGAAGGGTTGGAAAAGACCTGGTCCTTTGTGGACTCCTCAACGGGGACGTAGATTCCTATGTGGAATCGAACCTTGGGATAAATTGTGTCTCTTGTTTCCTTTACCTTCTCGTTCATTCACTAAAGTTACTTGTTAGGTTTTGTCTCGCTTAAAACTTGGGAATTGCTTTATTGTTGTGAGTCTTGCAATCTAATCATTCCTTCATTCACAAACTAATTAGTTAGATTGTTAGACTACTTACATACCTTCCGCTTAAACAAACTTGAAAAGAAATCTTAAAAACACAATTTCTATACCTAGACCGGACTAGTCCACCCCAGACTGGACTAGTCCAGCCCCCTTTAGGTTTAATCCGTTGTTTTCAGTAGTTCCAGGTTTTATTAGCCTATTCACCCCTCCTCTAGGCAACTTTCAGGCAGGGATATGCTCGTCACTGCTGCTAGGGACCTCACCTGGTAGTGCAAATGCACGAGGTTCCTAAGACATTGTTGACCTGTCTCTGATATCATCTACCCTCAAAGGCAGTGTCCTCCCATCCGTTGCAAGAACAATTGTGCATTAAAGATTTTTAACACTACGTAATTTTTTAAAGCTACAACGTACGGGCTTCTTACCTATCGCCAACACGACAAATAGCCGACAGTGTTGCTTCATCTCTAGGAACCAGAGGAGGAGCCACATAATGGCTCCTCCTAGTCCGTTGCCTTCTCTACGGCTTCGTGTCCTCGGATGATCCGGAAGGGTGGTCAGGCAACTGTGGCTCAGGAGGCGCCTCGGCCTCGGCCTCTGACTCAGAGTCATGCTGCAATATCATAATAGTTTAAAAATATAAATAGATTAACCAATAATGTAATAGAATACGGTTGGTAAGTCAAATTGCCTCGGTCTGCTGAAAGACAACAGGTCCGCCTGCCAACTTTAAGTGTACGTGTCTCAACAACTGAGTCAGTCTGCTCTCTCTTGAGATACTACTCTAAAAAGGGTATTCACAACGTCCCGTGTGCGAGCCATCCTGCATGCACTGCTGAGAAACCTCTTCACGGTCCTCTTGATCCCCTTACCCTTGTCCGACGACATCCTATTTAAACAATTCATTGATAAGTACAATTATTATAAAATATACAACATGAGACAATAAATGAAGAAAACATTACCTGCATTCATTTCTAAAAGTAATCAGAATCCCGCTCATTTACTCTACCCCTTAAACTAGACCATCGAATTGTTTTAGTGACTGGTTTCCGTTTATGATTCCCATGAGTTTGTACATTATTGGCGTCTCCAACTAAGTCATCGAGTTCTTGACAAGGCTCAACGACAAATGAAGCTAGAAGATTTTCTTTTTGGTAAACATCATCAAACTCACCAACCAACGTCAGAGTATCATGGTACCCAACATCGTCTAGGGTATATAACCGTTCACGATGATTGACCTTGTGTACGACCCACCAAGCACTCATCTTCTCGCATCGATAAGGTAGATCATATACTTGCTCAACTTGGTCTGCAAGGACAAAAGAGTCGAACCCTCGCAGCCTTTCGTTGTGTTTCACTTCAACCATGCCAAATTGTAGGAGAATCTTCGTTAAAGTCTAGTTGTATAGATTCAAGCATCTCGTCCATCCAATCAACCCCCACGCTATAAACATCCTCTTCTTCTATGGATTTAGGCGTTGATTCGCCGTGAAAGACCCATACTCACGAAATGGTATCGGCACAAGTCAATTGAAAGCGTTTTCTTGTCTAAACACCTCATATTCTGGCATTTGCTACATGGACACCACACCTTATTTTTCTTGGCTAATGAAAAAACACGGTCCACAAAAGCCGTAGTCTTGGTCACCCACTCATCTGAGTGACTTCCATTCTTGTTCCAACCAGTATACATCCAACTATGGTCTTCACTCATATTTGAGCCTACAAACCAAATGCGGACAAGTCAACATTAGACATAACACTTCTACATCTGTTAGAAAGGATGTGTCCTAAACCCACCCAAGAGTGACCGAGAGAGCTTGCTTACAACGAGACGGGGTTCGGATCCTGATGAAATTTTGGCAGCATAACACCGCAGTTCTCCAACTGCACGTCCGAAATGGTGCAGTAGAGAACGTCAGGGTTATGCAACCAAAATTTTAATCTGATCTGGACCTCTCACGTCTCGCCATAAGAAAGCTCTCTCAGACACTCTGAGGCTGTCCAAAAAACGGACAATTCTAAACCTACATGTGTTATATGCGTAGCGCAAGTGACACGTGCCGGTTCAAAATGGATGACGCATAGGTTACGTTACTCATTTTCTAGTCATTCAATACCGTCATAAAAAAGATTATTTACGACAGTTTTCATGTGTTCCAATGAGAAAGAGAAAAGAAATAGAGTGAGTGAGAGAGAGGGATTAAGAAATGGTCATGTTCGCACTTTATTGAAAGTATTGTGTACAACACCGTGTTCCAACAAGCCCTTGTCTTCTGCACCGGAAAAGTTCGATGGTTGTTCTACTAATTATTGTCGTACTACTTGTGACCGCCCAGTGCAAAGCTGTCGTACATAACAATACGCATGCTCTCACAACGATGTATATGGTTAACATCGTAAGAGCATATAATTATCACTCAATTTTATAATAATTCTCAACTAAATAATGAAAAAAAGAAAGAGAGGGAAAGGTTACGAGATGGCCGGTGAATGTCTTGTGTACACTGCCGTGTTCCAACAAGCGCTTCGGGTCCGCATCGGCACCGTTCCCCTCCAAGCACGACTCGGAAGTTGTCCTACTAATAATTATCGTCCTACATGCTCTAACGCCAGTGTATATAGCTAATCATCATGGAAAAAATAATTAACGATCAGTTTTCTAATAAATCAGCTACTCTATCAATTAAACTACTAAATATTCATCTACATTAAGCTACTAAACAGACAACTAAATTATAAACTAAGTAATTAACAATAGATAATTAAATTAATGATAATTATAAACTAAAATACTAAATCAAGTTACTAATAATTAACAACAAATAATGAAGTAATTGATAAACTAAACTAAATAACTAAATAAATAATCAACTACATAAACAACTAAATAAACAAAAAATTAAACTAATTAACAATAAAGCAACTACAATAGAAAAGAAACTACATAAAAAATTATTTAATGAACTACACAAATTTTTAATTTAAGACAAGCACTAATTAATAAAAAAAATTACTTGACGCGCGGCGGCTGGCGGTGGCGTAGTGGCCGGACGGATTGGGGGCGGGGGCGGCTGGCTCGGGGGCGGGCAGCGGCGGGGGCGTCGCGGCCTCGGGGGTGGCCGGCTCGGCGGTGGGCGGCGAGGGGGGTGGCACGGGCGTGTAGCGTGGCGGGGCGATTAGGCGCCGGCGGGCCGCAAGGCGTCCCACACATGAATAGGCATAGGTGCTAATTTACGACTGTCTTGCCTAGGCCGTCATAAATAAGTCTTATTTACGACGGTCTAGAAACGACCATCATAAATAAACTTTAAGTTACGATGGTTTGTTTCCGACCGTCTTAAATAAGTGGTTACTTACAACGGTCGAGTTTAGCCGTCGTAAGTAAATTATCTTACGACGGCCAACCCTAGTGCCGTTGTAAGTAAGGAAAGCCGTTGTAAATGATGGCTTTTCTTGTAGTGCCTGTCCCTCACAGCGTGGTATCAGGGCTGTGACAGGATCAACACTAAGGCAAGCCCTGGTGTCTACTCTACGCGTACCATTGCCGGAGTGTTTTGCGGTGTGGCGCATTTCGAACAGTCTCTAGCCACGTTGCCTCGTCGACGAGGTTGATTTCTTCATGCAGAAGCTGGTTCTGCGTAGCTTCATCGCATGTCGGTATGTCGGGTGAGCCCCTGGCTTGTTCAGGGGATAGGGCGGACTCGACCCCCTACACCAATGTAAGAGGGCATTTCCCTTGTCGCACGACAACATCCAGGAGAGCTGTCGGCCTGTAGAAGCCATGCCGGAAGGCTCTACCGACCAGCGTGTGGGACGAAGCGTGGTTGCCGCACTCGCCTCCCTGGATCTCTGGGAGCAGCTTGCAGCCCTCCTCCCGGGTTATGCACCGCAATAGGACGCTGTCGGCGCCATGCCAGTAGAGATCCCATCTACCAGTGTGTATCTCTTAGCCATACGAACGATCCGTTCAGCGGATACATGTTCATCGGGAAGGATATTGTCCTTCAAGTAGGCTTGGACCTCCGTGATCCATGCATCAGGTCCTACTTGAGCTTCTGGATCTTGGGCGCCAGGTTGCACGGAGTCCCTGGTTACGCATACGATCCTTGGTGGGCGCCATGGTTGCAGGGCCGTCGGGACCGCCAGCTTCGAGGTGTTGAACTTACCCCCTTGGCCTGGTTCGGCAGGCCAGGCTGTTGAACGCAGAAGCTTCCTTTCAAAGACACCTTCGGAGACCGGAGCCCATGTAGAGGCTTTTGTTGAAAGGTCGTCTGCCACGAGGTTGATTTCTTCACGTATAAGCTGGTTCTGCGTGGCTTTGTCGTTTGTCTAGACGTCGGGTGAGCCCGTGGCATGTTCTGGGGGGAGGACGGCCTCGACCCCCTACAACAATGTAAGAGGGTGTTTTCCCTTGTGGCATGACGGAGGGAGGGAACGCCTGGTTAGGCGTAGAGCGTCTTGTGTCACTCGTTGCGGTTGCTGGAGTCGGAGTCAGAGTGGCCGTAGACGGCTTTCAACGCCCTCTCGGCGTCTTGATAGTCCATACCCTGCTCAGCGCCGGCCTCAGGTTTAGCATTTTGTTTGCCCTCCCGCTGACGGAAGGGTGCTCCATCTTGGCGCGGCCACTACTGTTGCAGCTCACGGTAGTGTTCTGTGAGCTTCTTGATCTCGCGGCAATCGTTAGCGCCATGGCTGCCGGTATTGTGTACCGGGCACCACCGACCGTCATCGCCAGCGGACGACAGCCATGGGCATTTGTCTGGGTGCGGGGCCCGGCCCCCACCGGCTGCTACTAGATCTGTAGTGGATGCCCCAGCATGAGGCTTGTTTCTGCCTCCGGTCTTGTTCTTATAGCCGCTGCTCTGCGCTGCGGCTCCAGTGCTGTACCCTCTGGTCTTCCCCTTGCCAGGCGGTGTGTGCCAGTTGTGGCCCTCCGCAGCCCTAGAGCATTTGTCCACCAAGCTGAAGAGCTCCGAGATCTCCGAGACCTTCTCGAGCATCTTCTTATCTCTTACGCGCTGCCTGAAAGCAACTACCACAGAGACGTTCGAGATACGTGGTATGGTGTCCCTAACCTGAGAGAAAGGCTGGATGAAGGAGCGCAGCGACTCTCTGGTTGCTGTTGCAGGGCGTGGAGGTCGGCCTTTGTGCCCAGTCGGGTGTAGGAACTCCCGAAGTTGGCCGTCAACTGATGACACAACTCTTCCCAGGAGGTCATATACTCCTGGGGTAAGTTTATGAGCGACCGGGCTGACCAAGTCATGGCCACGGGGAAGTAGTTGGCCATGATGGCCTTATACCCTCCTACAGCTCAGATGTCCGTGGAGTAGATCCGCAGGAACTCGACGGGGTTGACTGTCCCGTCAAACTTCTCTGGCAAGTGCGGCCGGAATTTATGCGGCCACACCTCCATACGAAGGTGTGGTGCTGGAGCCATGCAGCCTCCCACTGAGCCTGGGGAGACGGGGTTCTGGCCCGCGTAGATGGGGCGCATGGCAACCAGGGTACCATACACCTCCTCGAGGTTATGACGCGGTTCATGCTGTCGCTTGATGGTGACGCGATCATCTTCTTTCTGACAGAGGCGGCGGTCCAGCTCGGCTCTGAGATCTGTGGTGGAGAGCCTGGACGCCACCGTCGAGTGGGTTGCTGCTGTCCTGTGATCCATTGTTAGGGTACGTGTTGGCAGCATTACCGTCTCTAGTCGCCGTCGCCGGTCACACGGTGAGTTGAGCGCGACGACGACCAGGTGGTCGACGTCATTGCGCCACTGCTCAGCAGCGGATGGGGAAGCTCTCGAGCTCGGGTGGTTACGAAGGAGCGCTTGAGCTGCTAGCAGCGCACTCTCCGGGCTGGCTTCGGTCGGTGCTTGCGACGCCATTGCCACCGAATGAGCAACTGGACGGTGCACATCTTCCTTTACTTCAGAGTCTTTACGGCCCACGACTGGTCATGGGACACGTGGCGGCTCCGGAGCCCTCCTTAGCGGGGAGGTCCAGCCCGAAGCCCGGGGACACGCAGCAGTGCCGGACCTTGCCTCAGCAGGGAGGCCAGGTCCGGGGGCCAAGGACACATAGAAGCTATGGAGCCCTCCGTAGCAGGGAGGTACGGCCCGGAGCCCGGGGACACGTGGCAGCGCCGGACCCTGCCTCAGCTGGGAGGCCAGGTCTGGGGCCAAGGACACGTGGCCATGCCAGGGCCCGCCTCGACAGGGAGGCGAGGTCTTTTATGTCTTCAACCTTCCACGCGGGGGTACCCGGTCTTGAGGGTGCCGACAGAATCTATGAGGTTAAACTTCCTCCGGAGAATCCGCCAAATCCGTCATGAGATGGAGATCCTCGCCTTTGAGATGAACTTCTCGTTAGGTATCGTCGTCACGCAAGCTATTGAGATGCAATGCACAAATATTTCAAAAGCAACATAGAAAAAGGCTTTAAAGCTGTTGTACAAGTTAACTACGCCTAAGATGGGAAAACAACAGCAAGTTTTCTGTTGTTGGATCTACCAAAATAGAGAAGAAAATGCTAGGTGAAATTAAAGTAATATTAATCACCATGTAACACCCTCAATTTCATAACAATATATTGCATACATTTTTCATATATAAAAGCATTTAAAAAGAAAAAGAAATAAAGAGAGGAATATAGAAGCAAATAAAATAATAAAAGGGAATAGAAATAATGAAAAAATAGGAAAAGAAAAAAATAAAAAGAAAAATAAAAATAAATAAAATAGCCAAATTGGGCCACCCCAATTTTCTCCAAATTCCCCCGTTCCCTAATTTTTCCTGATTTTCCCCAAATTCCCCAAAATTCACCCGGTGGGAATTTTCCCCGCATTTGGGGGACCCCCCCCCAATTGGCCGCACTAAATTATGGGGGAACACTAATTGGGCCCCACCCCCTTGGCCGCAGCCCATTAGGGGGGGGGAACCCTAGTCCCCCACCTCTAGGACTCTATTGTTCCCCCACTTCTAGCACTCTTTTATTCTGCCACCTCTAGGACTCTTTTGTTCCCCCACCTCTAGGAATCTTTTAGGCTTTTATTTTCTAATTAAATCATAGCCAATGGATGAAAATAAATAATAAAATCCTAGCCACCCTAGCTCTTTTCCCCCTAATAAATATAACTTCCCCCCTAGCCGCAAACCCCATTTTCTTTTGGGCCGCCCCCTGCTGCCAAGCCGCGCCCCCCTTGCTGCCAAGTTGTTACTCCCCCCCCTTGCCGGAATTTGGCCACCATTGAGCCCCGTCACGCCTCGCTGTTGCCGGAAGAGAAGCCTCGACATTCTGCCCTACCCACAGCCCCATAATTCTCCACAGAAAATCCTCCGCTGCCGCCATTGCTAGGAGGGAGGCCCTGATGCAAGGAAGAAGTGAGGTAGGTCTTTGTTACCCCTTTTACAACGTCACCGCTGTTTCTACGCACCCGTTGTCTTCGCCCCGTTCGAGCAGAAACTTCTGAGTGTGGACAGACCATGTTTTGGTCAATTTTTGACGGTGGAATTGACCTACACCTTGTGTTAAGATCATCACCACGTCCACACTTGATCCCGGCAACCTTGCACCATAAAACCGCATGGAAGCCTACTAAAACATGCAAGAACACGTGCAAACTGGTTTTATAAAACTGCACCATAGGAATTGCATTCATTCACCTCATTGCATCTTGATTAAAGTTCTGCATGACAATTGATTGCTGTAAATTTTGTATGTGCGTGGTCGTGAGTAGAAGTACAAGCTCAAGAGGCCGTCTACGAGGAGCTACAGCACCAAGACTTCGAGATGCTTGAGAAACACGAAGCACAGGAGCAAGGCAAGTGCCCTTTGACCATATTGATCCTATGTTTTCGAAACTGTTTAGCTTACAAAAACTCATATGCTTGTGTAAACTTGATGGGACACCCTTTTATAGGAGTTTACTAGTTTTGTTAACCATCCTTATCGCCGGGAAAGTTGATGAGTGTAAGGGCCTCAGTTTTTGACACTCATTTGCAGTGTTCATCACCACACCACACACCTCATTTGAGGAAGAATGATGAACACAAATAAAGAGCAAGTAACAATTATCAACATGCTCATTAGGGAACAAACTCACACATTGCAAAAGTGGTACTTCCCACATGTGATATAGATGGGCTGGACATATGAAAACTCCTACACTTTGCTAAGGATGTCCATGCCAAGTTCCACCCAAATTCAAAACCTTTTTGAGGTCATTTTGGGTATAGTTAGGAAGAGGGCAGTTTGAAACCATATTCAAATTCAAACTGTTTTCACCCACTGAATTTAAAAGTGGAAGGCATATTCTTGCTCAGCACATTTTTGTGAGCTCACACACCAATTTTCACTCCATTTGGAGTTGATCTTGACATGAGCTAAGGGGGAGAAATTCAAACTTTATTTGAATTTCAAACTGCACTTGTGCTGAAATTCATTCAAACCAAACCTCATTTGAACTTTGATCAATTCAAATGGCTCTTGGGTGAATAATTTGAATTGCCAAGGGTAGAATAGGGTTCACTGTTTACCACAGCTGTTAGGAATAAATTTCAGAGGTTAAAAGAGGAGTGGGACCCACATGTCAGCCTCAGCCTCAAAGCAAACCGACTGAACCACAGTTCAGTCGGTTCCCGGCTGTTGTGCGCACGCGCCACCGAAGGGGCCGGCCGGCGCCAGCTCCTGCTGCGTGCCCCAAGCCGGAGACCAGACCGCCGGGCTATTTATTCCCTCCCCGGTGTGCTTCAGTCGCCATTCCTCGAGCTGCCGACGCACACGACTTGTTTTTCCACTGCCATCGCCGCCGCTCGAGTTCCTGCTTGATCAAGCCGATCGCAGCTCCCTCTCTCCACTCCAGGGTCCCAGCAAGGTACTAGAGACCTTCCTCCATCCTCCCCATTGCTTGAGATCGATTGAAACCGAGTGATATCGGCTGTGCCGAAAGATCAAACTCGGAACTGGAAACCGCCGCACTTCGGGCTCTCGTGGACAGCCCAACCTGGGCGTTATCACGCCCAAGCCAAGGCACCCTTGGACGCGCAGGTGACCGGTGCTGCTCATCCCCGAGCCACAGCTCGAGTGGTTGCTCACCGGCGGCGAATTTCCACTTTTCCCCTTTCTGTGTGCAGAACGACCCTCGGGTACGATTCTGTTTAATTCGTGCTCTAGAAAGGATTAGAGGGCCTCAGGCCACTCCCACACGAACTACACACGGTGACGCACAAGTTGCCTTCACAACTCTGGGCCGGAGAACTTCTGTGCCCGGCGTAATTCAAGGTCTACTAATGGCGGAACGCACGGGGGGTATCGGGCGCACGGTGAGGACCTATTTCGGGCCTTCCCCGAGCTGCCCCGAGTTCATGTCGACCTTCTCTGAGGTCCACTGATGCTCTCCGACCGATTTCCCAAGTAGCTGAGGCACTAGGAGCGTCAGCCGACATGGCCGAAGTCGTTCCGATATGGCGGCTCGTCGCCGACCATGCTCCGGCCGTTGTCATGAGCAGCTAACCCTCGGATCATGTTCCCCAAGTAAAAGTAGGCAGGGGCGGCCAGAATCAAGAAGTTTGAAGCGGTACAGCAGCCAGCGGCGAGCTCTCCGGCGAGGTCCCTCGGCGGCGGAGCGCGGGTGTCGCGAGGTTGAAGAAGGGGGTGGACCCCAGCTGTCAGCGGCCGATATTTTAAATCGGGATCCGGCTGCGGCCGGGATCGGGTGTGCTGGCGCGCAAAAGCCTTGTGGGCCGCGGTGTGCTGTCGCTTCGGCGTGCGACGCGTGTCCCCTGGGCCCACGCGCGAGTTTAAACTTTTCCCCGATTTTCAGATTTCCTTCAAACTTCAAATCCTTATAACTTTGGCTAGAAAGCTCCAAATTGAGTGAACCAAATTTTGCTGGATTCAGCTCTCTGAGTACTTTCCAGAAAATCAAGTTTCACTTCATGAAATTCCCTAATTCTCCAGAATTAATTCCTTAATGTTTAAACTGTTAGGAATTTTAACTGGAGAATCCTTTGGCGGAAAATCCTGAAATTTTGCTGAGATGTTCACCAAAATATCATTGAGCTACCATAAAAATTTCAGATCCATTTGAGCTCATTTAGTCCACCTAATGGTGTGATTAGTAAAACTGTTCCAGAGAAAATAGAAAATGTTCAGAAACATTTTCAGAATTTTCTCTGAAATTGTTTAGCTCATATCTTTAGTTAGAGACTTCCAAATTAAGTGAGACCAATTCCATTAGAACCCTCTGAAAATCTAGTTTTCAGAAAGTCATAGTTTGTTTCATGAAACTACCTAGAACACCCTAAAAGCCTTTAATTAAGGTCAAGGACATAATTATTTGTGGAGGGCTCAAATGAGCTTTGCTGCAACTAAAACTTGACCAAGTCTCTGTTTAGGTTGTAACCAAGCCACAGTAAAAGTTTCACAGTCATTAGGTCTATCTAGCAAAGGTTATAGACTTCACAACTTCAAAGTTAATACAAAGGCATTTAATTAATACATACATTGTTCTTATCATGTAGTCGCTAAGGTCGAGGAGGAACCCGAAGTCCTAGACTTCGTTACTCCGGAGGAACAGCTAGCCTACGACCAAGAGCAGCAAGGCAAGCCCCGGTTTGCATTAACCTTTTTAAAAATTTTTATTGTTTTGAGCACATACTTGTTTCCTTTGTTCTTTGCATTAGAGTCTTGATTGGAAACCCAACTGCACAGCCAAGAAAACCATGGGTTGGGTTTAGGATTGAAAACCTCGTTAGCCACTGCATTGCTAGGATAGAGTAGGATTCGGTACAAGTCGAGTAGTTGGAACTACTCGCGAGAATAGGCTAGAGGCACATCGCTCGGGTAGAGATAGCACATGATACACATGGCAAGAAAATGAGACCGAGCGGAGAGTAAGGGCAACAGGACTTTGGGGCCTGTGTGCTGTAGCTCCGCTTGTGTCGATTGAGGACCGAGCCGTGTGCGGGCCTGTTGAACAAGCTAGAACAGTACCGAAGACCTACCGGCTATATGGGAACCGGGAAACTGATGTAACTCGGGTAGCTGGGTATTGAGGCATTGCCCGTCGTTCAGAGGGTAGGTTGAGAGCTCGAGGTGTAAATCAGCTGGCGGCACAGAGATGCGCGTGCAGGGACCTCTTGCTCGGGACGATGGGACCGGTTCAATATTTGGCTAACGGGTGAAAGGTAGTCGCGTACGGCGTCCGTGATGGTTGTTGTAGGCAACATCGAGTACGGGCGTACGTGACGGGTTGTTCGGGTAACCCTGCAGGTGTAAATCGATTATAATCGCCGTCCCTCGCGGTCAGTGAGTACCACTTGTTCACTGTACCGTGACGTAGAAAGAACAGGCTAGTTACATGTTAAAATGTTGCTGATTGAAAGATGGACATTGATTGTTAATGATATGCTGTAGCTTAAAGCTAACTAAAGTTCTTTTCAACTTTGGGCAAAGTACATGAGAGAAATGCGTTTCTTGTTTGATTGCGGCTCTCTCATGTACCTTCGCGTAAGGTTCTCCACAACCTGCTGCTAAAACTTGAAAGTAAGGTCCTACTAATTAGGCGAGTCCTTGCAAATGATTTTACCTTATGTAACCCATTACCCTCATGTAGAAGTTCCATGTTTAGGTGAGACGGGTCAGACTTGCTGAGCCTTCGTGCTCACTGCTTGTGTTTGAAGCTTTTGCAGGGTTTTATGAGGAAGGGACTCCCGAAGAGGAGACGGAACCCCAGGAGGGGAACCCCGTCGAGTGGGAGTCGTGCACGCCGCAGAGTTAGTGTGCGTGTGTGCTAGCAAGGACACGTTCGAGGGCTGAACGTGCACTTGATGCTTAGTCTACGCCCGCGAGTGTGGACTAAACTTATTTTGATGTAAACATGTTGATAAACTTGTTTATGTAATAAAGCTTCCGCTTCCGCTTTGTACCTTTGACGTGTGTTATACGGTGTTGTGCAACGCAGCACCCCTCAGCGTGATCCTGGCTCGACAGGACCCAAAGGGGTCGTGTCAGCGTGGTATCAGAGCTCGCTTGAGGTTTAACACAGTACAAAGGTCTTCTTTTTCAAAAATCCAGTGAGGAACGAGTTAGTAGCCCGTATAAGGATGTTATTAGCATATAGAAAGTGGCATATTAACCTATTTGTTATGTCGGAAAATCGTGCATCTCGGGACGTTCATGTCTTGGGGGGTGCACGTAAGCGCTGTCCACCAGTGCGCACAAGCTGAAGGGTGGAGCCCCACGGGTGGCAGGTAACCCGACCCGCTTTGATATCCTCTACGACTCTTCATGTCGTTTGGGGTATTCGAGCAACGTCTGTCCCTGGCGTGCGTGGTGCAACATGGGAGACCCCGTCACGTGGTCTGAAACGTGAACACGTAACTCAGGGCGTGTTTGGCTTGAGAACATCCGGGCGAGTGATGACGGCCGGATGTACCAACTGTATGGATTCCGGGCTCGGTGTGCAGCCGAGTCTGATGATTGGTTGAATTTCTGCAGGTAGCCTTACCACGAAACGGTAGACGTGTAGCATCCGTGTGCGAGTGACGAGTAGTGCCACTGAACTAACGAAGCCGGCTAAATCCGGTATAGGTTTTTCCTTTGTGAGGACGTAGTACCGACATAATCTGGTGACGCCTCGACGTCACACCCAACTAAATGAACAACTTCATTTAAAAACTTGAAGGTTTTGATCCAAAGTAGTAAAACTTGATGTAACTCCTTCCCTTGAACAGGATATTCAAAGTTAATAAGTTTTCAACTTACAGGATGTTAAGGACAGAGCACTCTGTTTTCAGCTAAATCAAGGCTGAAGTTAATCAGAGGTTAGAGGTTGAGTTCTTTCGAGGTTGGGGTCGTATGATACATTTCTGGAAAGCTTTGGAGGAGCTTTACAACTTTTCTGTTGAGTTCCAGAGGTGTTTCATCCCTTAACCACTCGAAAAATGCAGTTGAGTTGAAACTGTCCAGGAAACAGGACGGAGCAAAGACTCTCTGTAGACTCTCTGTAAATTAAGCATAACTTCCTGCATAAAAATCCAAAAATAGAAAATAAGGTGGTTCTGGGAAGCTTATGAGATGGGTTACAACTTTGTAACAGAAAGTTTTGTCAGATTAGGAACAGAATTAACTGGGATTCTTGGATCAAATCAGTACCTAAGGCAGGGAGGTGCTGTCCAATTATTTCCAGAAATTCTGTTAACTTTGACATCTCATAACTTTTGAACCGGAGCAGATCTTAGGCCAACCAAATACTTTCTGGAAAGCTATTGAAGTTAACTTTAACTTTGATGTTGAGCTCCAGGACTGGTTTTGCTTTTAACCTGGCCTAAATCAGATTAATATGGAAACTGGTCAGGGCTGTCATGGGAACAGCAGATCAGCAGTCAAATTTGTTTAAAAATTTGAACTATGTTTCCAAGTGTTAAGGGTTCAATGACATATCTTATGTTATAACTCAATGGTTTACTGTTTAAATAAATATTTGACATTTCTCAAATATATTTTTTTACAGATGGCAGCAGATAAACGGTTGGAGAACGGGTGGGTAGTTTCCCACTGCTCTGACCGTAGCGGCTACCCGGGAGCATTGTGGCTAATGCTCCAATATTTCGGGTACAACCTGATGCCGCAATACTTCGCCAAGGAAGAAGGCGAAGAGGGGAACAAGACGTGGACGATCCATGTCGAGGTTCCTGCAGGGCCTACGCCACCCGGTTGGGTGCCATTCACCGTCACGGTGAGAGGAAGACAACCGGAAGGGATGTGGCAAGTGGCAGCCCGTGACACTATGTCACGTTTCTGCCAACTACACGTACAGGCTATGGAGGGAACTCCATACGCACTCGTTCCGGTGGAGGGACGAGCTCAGCATGTGTGGGAAGAGAGGTACCTAGAGGCAACAAACCCGAGTTGCCCAAGGTACAACCCCGCGGAGGCAAATCTCAGCCTCCAAATGAGGGCGGGAAACGCTGTGATGGACAGCCAAGCTGTTCATACGGAGCATCTCGCCACCAAGCTCAAGGAGAGCACAAGCCGTGGAGATCATTTTGAGAGTGCTCACAGTGCACTCCGCAATGTGCTCCTTCCGACGATCAAGCGACTGAATGAACAACACAATCAGTTGCGTCGTCTGAAGAAGGCAAAGAAGAAGAGCCGTGTTGACATTGCGGCGTTGCAAGAGCTGGTGCAGACCCTAACCCAGCAGAATGAGGACCTTGCTCAAGAGCGGGACGACGCTATTGAGGAAGGACAAGGCTGGGAAGAGGACTACAACCAGGCTATGGACGAGGTGCATGCATTGCAGGACCTCGTGCCCCCGGTATTGGGCGTACCGGTAGTCTTGGGTCTTCCCGCCATGGGAGGACCTGGAATGGGAGAAGAGGTGGTAGACCCCGAGCCACCAGCAGAGGTACCGGAGGAGGACGACCCACAGGAGGTCGAGTTCTACTCCGAGTAGGGGGTTACGGTTGCCAAGTAGGGCAGCTAGGGTAGCGTAACCCAACTTTTGTAATCGGTGACATGTCGTGTAGACAGTAGCGTATGTATAGGTAGTGACGGCATGAGCACGACTTCTCGGAGGTCCGAGAATAATGTATCTTGTATAAAGTTTATGCTTTATCAATATATGTGAATGTTGTGCAAGTTAGTCATGCGTCGCTTCAATACTTACTGCTGTTTATGGAATTTGAGTAAGACATGTGCTAATTGCTGCTGTGTTGAATTTCAGAATGACGCGTACTCGTGCCAACCCCGATGTTGGAGGTACCAGTCAAGGGGGAGAGACCTCCCAACCACCTCCCGAGGACTCCTCGGGACAGCAGCAGCAACAGCAACAGCAAACACCGCCACCGCCACTGCCAACGGTTACATTGGCCGACATCGTCGCGGCAATGGCGGGTTCACATCAGCAGCATACAGAGCTGCTGCAAACGTTAATTGCGAATACGTCTCGCCCAGAGAGACGTCAAGATCGTGAGGAGCGCCAACAGAGCTCCTACTCCGACTTCCTGGCGACTCATCCCCCTGTATTCTCAAGGGCGGATGAACCACTTGACGCGGACAACTGGCTCCGCGCCATAGAGATGAAGTTCGGGCTGCTCCAAATCAGCGAGCAGCGCAAGACTCAGTTCGCGGTCCAGCAGCTCCAAGGATCCGCGAGCGCGTGGTGGGCCAACTTTTGTGCTTCACAACCCACCGACCGAGTGATGACCTGGGCGGAGTTCCGGACGGCCTTCCGGGCCTATCATATACCGCCCGGTTTGATGAAGAGGAAGACGCAGGAATTCCTACACCTGCAACAAGGGAGCCGGAACGCGCTGGAGTACTCCAGAGCGTTCAACGATCTCGCACTCTACGCGTCGTATCACGCAGATACGGACGAGAAGCGGCGGGACCACTTTTACCAGGGGCTTAACCCGCTCCTGAAGGACAAGCTGGCGATGTTCAATCGCGGCAGCCTCAACGACATAATTGATGCTGCGATTGTTCAGGAAGACTCCGGCAAGGAGTTAGCGGCGGCAGAGCGAAAGCGAAGCGCGCCGCAGAGCAGCGGAGAAGGAGGCGGTCCTTCTCAGAAGTTTCGGATGGTGAATCGCCCACCATCAGGTCCGCGCTGGCAGCCACCACAGCGGTCGATGCCGTTCCGCGGTCGGCCGTATTCTTCACCGGCATTCCGGCCGGCACTGCCAGCACCACCGCAACAACAACAGCAGCAGCGGGCGATGCCGCGTGCGTTTGCACCTCCGCAACGCATGCCGGGCTTTCGTCCACCAAGTACTCCACCAGCAGCGGCCACATGTTACAAGTGTGGTCGTCCAGGACACTTCGCGAGCAGTTGCCCGGAGAGGCAAGGCGGCGGAGTGGCACCACAGTTCCCGGGGAGGAATCAACCCCGGAACCCTACTAATGCGCGGCGGGCAAACCCTAGGCCCGGTACTGTCCACCAGCTTGCCATTGAGGACGTGCCGGAGGGCGAGCCAATCCTTGCGGGTATGTTCCAACTCCACCAGCATCCCGCTATAGTACTATTTGATTCAGGCGCCACGCATAATTTTATTAGCCAAGCTTTCATTGCTAAACACAGCTTGCCAATACTACCCACCGATAGTCCATATTTAATTTGTTCACCGGGTGGGAAGATTTCAGCAAGCGTAATGGTCTCCAAAGCACCATTATGCTTAGCGGGTAGAGTGTACCCCACGTCTCTCATTATCTTAGAGGGACAGAAGGTCGATGTCATCCTAGGGATGTCGTGGTTAACCCGCCACGGCGCTGTTTTAGACACCGTCCTTCGAGTCGTGCACTTAAACTCAGAAGTGCACGGTTCTCACTCATTATTTCTGGACAGTCCAGAAATAAAACTTCCAAGTGTCTATCAAGCCACAACCATCAGATTGGAAGACATTCCAGTGGTCCGAGAATTCCCTGATGTATTCCCGGATGATTTGCCGGGGATGCCACCCGATAGAGAGGTGGAGTTCAAGATTGAACTTGCACCGGGAACCATGCCAATATCCCGAAGGCCGTACAAGATGGCGCCCAAGGAGTTGGCTGAACTGAAGACTCAGCTCACGGACCTTCTGGAGAAGGGTTTTATTAGGCCGAGCTCCTCGCCATGGGGCTGTTCGGCATTATTTGTCAAAAAGAAGGATGAAACGTTGCGGCTTTGCGTGGACTACCGTCCATTAAATGCCGTAACCATCAAGAACAAGTACCCGTTGCCACGGATCGACATGTTGTTTGATCAGTTGGTCGAAGCAAAGATCTTTTCCAAGATGGATTTAAGATCCGGGTACCATCAGATTAAGATAAGGGCGGAGGACATTCCAAAGACAGCTTTCTCGACAAGGTACGGACTTTATGAGTACCTGGTCATGTCCTTTGGCCTCACCAATGCTCCAGCTCACTTCATGTACTTAATGAACTCGGTGTTCATGCCGGAGCTGGACAAGTTTGTCGTGGTCTTCATCGACGACATCCTGGTATATTCCAAGTCGGAGGAAGATCACAAGAAACATCTGCGTATAGTCTTGCAACGGCTGCGGGATCACAAGTTATACGCAAAGTTCAGCAAAATGCGAATTTTGGATATCGCAAGTGCCTTTCCTCGGGCATATCATCTCAGCGGAGGGTATCGCTGTGGACCCGAGCAAGATCACGCAAGTGCTGAATTGGAAATCCCCGAGAACTGTTCATGAGGTACGGAGTTTCCTCGGACTCGCGGGATATTATCGGAGGTTCATTCCGAACTTCTCGAAGATTGCCAAGCCAATGACAGAACTGCTGAAGAAGGCTACCAAATATGTTTGGAGTCCAGCATGTGAAGCAGCATTCAAGGCTTTAGTCAAGCACCTAACATCAGCACCGGTTTTGGCGCAGCCAGACACAACAAAACCGTTCGATGTGTACTGCGATGCATCCGGCATTGGGCTCGGATGTGTGCTGATGCAAGACCGAAGAGTGGTTGCGTATGGATCACGACAGCTTAGGAACCATGAGCAAAATTATCCAACTCACGATTTGGAGCTCGCTGCCGTGGTACTTGCACTGAAAATGTGGAGGCACTACCTACTCGGTAACCTCGTACATTTATATACCGACCACAAAAGCCTCAAGTACATCTTCACTCAGAAGGAGCTGAACATGAGGCAACGAAGATGGTTAGAACTGATAAAGGATTATGAGATAGAGATCCATTATCATCCGGGCAAGGCAAACGTTGTGGCAGATGCGCTGAGCCGCAAGTCACACGTCAATAATCTGACCATCACACCATTGGAAGAGAGCGAACCACCACTCCATGTGATTCCACGCGGAGCTCTCTACAACCTAACTTTGATCCCCACCATCCGTGAAGAGATAGCGGCAGCCCAGAAGAATGACAAGGGCATGTCACATTTGCGGAGACGTGTAGACAGTGGGGAGTTGAAATGTTTCCGGAAGGACGGAGACGGCGTCCTATGGTTCAAGGACCGGATCGTCGTACCCCGAAACCCGGAATTACGGAAGAAAATCTTTGATGAGGCTCACTTATCAAAGTTTTCTATTCACCCCGGCAGCAACAAAATGTATCAAGAACTCAGGAGAAAGTTTTGGTGGACACGGATGAAGCGAGAGACTGCAAAATACGTGTCCGAGTGTGATACATGTCGACGGGTGAAGGCAGACCACATGCGGAAACCGGGACTGCTGCAACCACTGGGCATTCCTGCCTGGAAGTGGGAGGACGTGAGCATGGATTTCGTCGTCGGTTTACCCACCACCTTACAGAAACATGATTCTGTGTGGGTGATCGTCGATCGGCTCACCAAAGTTGCCCATTTCATCCCGGTCAACACCAACTACAACGCCAAGAAGTACGCTGAACTGTACATCTCACGGATCCTATGCTTATATGGCGTACCCCGTACCATCGTATCGGACCGGGGCACTTTATTTGTGTCCCGTTTTTGGGAGCAGCTACACGCTGCCTTGGGGACGAAGCTGATCCGTAGTTCAGCCTACCACCCGCAGACGGATGGGCAAACGGAGCGGGTAAATCAAATCCTAGAAGACATGCTACGAGCTTGCGCTATCGACCACGGCAAGAATTGGGATGATCACTTGCCATTAGCCGAGTTCTCGTACAACAATGGGTACCAAGCCAGCATCAAGATGGCGCCCTACGAGGCGCTATACGGCAGGAGATGCCGCACACCACTGAACTGGTGTGAATCTGGCGAGAGGGTTACCTTCGGGACTGATCTTGTCAACAACGCGGAAGAAAAGGTTCGATTAATTCAAGCGAACCTAAAAGCCGCTCAATCCCGACAGAAACAGTATGCGGACCGGAGGAGGCGCCCATTACAATTCGAAGTTGGAGATCACGTATACCTACGAGTGTCTCCAATGAAGGGCGTAAAAAGATTTGGGGTGAGAGGAAAGTTAGCACCCCGATTCATCGGTCCATTCCAGATTACCGAAAGATGTGGATCGGTGGCATACCGGCTAAGATTACCAGAAGCACTTTCCGGTGTGCACGACGTCTTTCACATTTCCCAGCTGAGGAAGTGTCTCAAGCTATCAACTACCGTTCAGCTGGAAGACATTGAAGAACTGCAACCGGATCTCACCTATCGGGAGGAACCGGTGCAGATTATTGATGAAAAGGCCCGAACCACACGCAACCGTACGTTGTGGTTCTACAAGGTTCTATGGAGTAATCACTCCATGGACGAAGCGACATGGGAGAGCGAAGAATTCCTTCGCACTAACTACCCCGACTTTTTCACGTCGCATATTCGGTAATTTTCCACCGTCCTCTCTCTCATTTCACCTTATAATCTCGGGACGAGATTCTTTTAAGGGGGGAGGAATGTAAGGGCCTCAGTTTTTGACACTCATTTGCAGTGTTCATCACCACACCACACACCTCATTTGAGGAAGAATGATGAACACAAATAAAGAGCAAGTAACAATTATCAACATGCTCATTAGGGAACAAACTCACACATTGCAAAAGTGGTACTTCCCACATGTGATATAGATGGGCTGGACATATGAAAACTCCTACACTTTGCTAAGGATGTCCATGCCAAGTTCCACCCAAATTCAAAACCTTTTTGAGGTCATTTTGGGTATAGTTAGGAAGAGGGCAGTTTGAAACCATATTCAAATTCAAACTGTTTTCACCCACTGAATTTAAAAGTGGAAGGCATATTCTTGCTCAGCACATTTTTGTGAGCTCACACACCAATTTTCACTCCATTTGGAGTTGATCTTGACATGAGCTAAGGGGGAGAAATTCAAACTTTATTTGAATTTCAAACTGCACTTGTGCTGAAATTCATTCAAACCAAACCTCATTTGAACTTTGATCAATTCAAATGGCTCTTGGGTGAATAATTTGAATTGCCAAGGGTAGAATAGGGTTCACTGTTTACCACAGCTGTTAGGAATAAATTTCAGAGGTTAAAAGAGGAGTGGGACCCACATGTCAGCCTCAGCCTCAAAGCAAACCGACTGAACCACAGTTCAGTCGGTTCCCGGCTGTTGTGCGCACGCGCCACCGAAGGGGCCGGCCGGCGCCAGCTCCTGCTGCGTGCCCCAAGCCGGAGACCAGACCGCCGGGCTATTTATTCCCTCCCCGGTGTGCTTCAGTCGCCATTCCTCGAGCTGCCGACGCACACGACTTGTTTTTCCACTGCCATCGCCGCCGCTCGAGTTCCTGCTTGATCAAGCCGATCGCAGCTCCCTCTCTCCACTCCAGGGTCCCAGCAAGGTACTAGAGACCTTCCTCCATCCTCCCCATTGCTTGAGATCGATTGAAACCGAGTGATATCGGCTGTGCCGAAAGATCAAACTCGGAACTGGAAACCGCCGCACTTCGGGCTCTCGTGGACAGCCCAACCTGGGCGTTATCACGCCCAAGCCAAGGCACCCTTGGACGCGCAGGTGACCGGTGCTGCTCATCCCCGAGCCACAGCTCGAGTGGTTGCTCACCGGCGGCGAATTTCCACTTTTCCCCTTTCTGTGTGCAGAACGACCCTCGGGTACGATTCTGTTTAATTCGTGCTCTAGAAAGGATTAGAGGGCCTCAGGCCACTCCCACACGAACTACACACGGTGACGCACAAGTTGCCTTCACAACTCTGGGCCGGAGAACTTCTGTGCCCGGCGTAATTCAAGGTCTACTAATGGCGGAACGCACGGGGGGTATCGGGCGCACGGTGAGGACCTATTTCGGGCCTTCCCCGAGCTGCCCCGAGTTCATGTCGACCTTCTCTGAGGTCCACTGATGCTCTCCGACCGATTTCCCAAGTAGCTGAGGCACTAGGAGCGTCAGCCGACATGGCCGAAGTCGTTCCGATATGGCGGCTCGTCGCCGACCATGCTCCGGCCGTTGTCATGAGCAGCTAACCCTCGGATCATGTTCCCCAAGTAAAAGTAGGCAGGGGCGGCCAGAATCAAGAAGTTTGAAGCGGTACAGCAGCCAGCGGCGAGCTCTCCGGCGAGGTCCCTCGGCGGCGGAGCGCGGGTGTCGCGAGGTTGAAGAAGGGGGTGGACCCCAGCTGTCAGCGGCCGATATTTTAAATCGGGATCCGGCTGCGGCCGGGATCGGGTGTGCTGGCGCGCAAAAGCCTTGTGGGCCGCGGTGTGCTGTCGCTTCGGCGTGCGACGCGTGTCCCCTGGGCCCACGCGCGAGTTTAAACTTTTCCCCGATTTTCAGATTTCCTTCAAACTTCAAATCCTTATAACTTTGGCTAGAAAGCTCCAAATTGAGTGAACCAAATTTTGCTGGATTCAGCTCTCTGAGTACTTTCCAGAAAATCAAGTTTCACTTCATGAAATTCCCTAATTCTCCAGAATTAATTCCTTAATGTTTAAACTGTTAGGAATTTTAACTGGAGAATCCTTTGGCGGAAAATCCTGAAATTTTGCTGAGATGTTCACCAAAATATCATTGAGCTACCATAAAAATTTCAGATCCATTTGAGCTCATTTAGTCCACCTAATGGTGTGATTAGTAAAACTGTTCCAGAGAAAATAGAAAATGTTCAGAAACATTTTCAGAATTTTCTCTGAAATTGTTTAGCTCATATCTTTAGTTAGAGACTTCCAAATTAAGTGAGACCAATTCCATTAGAACCCTCTGAAAATCTAGTTTTCAGAAAGTCATAGTTTGTTTCATGAAACTACCTAGAACACCCTAAAAGCCTTTAATTAAGGTCAAAGACATAATTATTTGTGGAGGGCTCAAATGAGCTTTGCTGCAACTAAAACTTGACCAAGTCTCTGTTTAGGTTGTAACCAAGCCACAGTAAAAGTTTCACAGTCATTAGGTCTATCTAGCAAAGGTTATAGACTTCACAACTTCAAAGTTAATACAAAGGCATTTAATTAATACATACATTGTTCTTATCATGTAGTCGCTAAGGTCGAGGAGGAACCCGAAGTCCTAGACTTCGTTACTCCGGAGGAACAGCTAGCCTACGACCAAGAGCAGCAAGGCAAGCCCCGGTTTGCATTAACCTTTTTAAAAATTTTTATTGTTTTGAGCACATACTTGTTTCCTTTGTTCTTTGCATTAGAGTCTTGATTGGAAACCCAACTGCACAGCCAAGAAAACCATGGGTTGGGTTTAGGATTGAAAACCTCGTTAGCCACTGCATTGCTAGGATAGAGTAGGATTCGGTACAAGTCGAGTAGTTGGAACTACTCGCGAGAATAGGCTAGAGGCACATCGCTCGGGTAGAGATAGCACATGATACACATGGCAAGAAAATGAGACCGAGCGGAGAGTAAGGGCAACAGGACTTTGGGGCCTGTGTGCTGTAGCTCCGCTTGTGTCGATTGAGGACCGAGCCGTGTGCGGGCCTGTTGAACAAGCTAGAACAGTACCGAAGACCTACCGGCTATATGGGAACCGGGAAACTGATGTAACTCGGGTAGCTGGGTATTGAGGCATTGCCCGTCGTTCAGAGGGTAGGTTGAGAGCTCGAGGTGTAAATCAGCTGGCGGCACAGAGATGCGCGTGCAGGGACCTCTTGCTCGGGACGATGGGACCGGTTCAATATTTGGCTAACGGGTGAAAGGTAGTCGCGTACGGCGTCCGTGATGGTTGTTGTAGGCAACATCGAGTACGGGCGTACGTGACGGGTTGTTCGGGTAACCCTGCAGGTGTAAATCGATTATAATCGCCGTCCCTCGCGGTCAGTGAGTACCACTTGTTCACTGTACCGTGACGTAGAAAGAACAGGCTAGTTACATGTTAAAATGTTGCTGATTGAAAGATGGACATTGATTGTTAATGATATGCTGTAGCTTAAAGCTAACTAAAGTTCTTTTCAACTTTGGGCAAAGTACATGAGAGAAATGCGTTTCTTGTTTGATTGCGGCTCTCTCATGTACCTTCGCGTAAGGTTCTCCACAACCTGCTGCTAAAACTTGAAAGTAAGGTCCTACTAATTAGGCGAGTCCTTGCAAATGATTTTACCTTATGTAACCCATTACCCTCATGTAGAAGTTCCATGTTTAGGTGAGACGGGTCAGACTTGCTGAGCCTTCGTGCTCACTGCTTGTGTTTGAAGCTTTTGCAGGGTTTTATGAGGAAGGGACTCCCGAAGAGGAGACGGAACCCCAGGAGGGGAACCCCGTCGAGTGGGAGTCGTGCACGCCGCAGAGTTAGTGTGCGTGTGTGCTAGCAAGGACACGTTCGAGGGCTGAACGTGCACTTGATGCTTAGTCTACGCCCGCGAGTGTGGACTAAACTTATTTTGATGTAAACATGTTGATAAACTTGTTTATGTAATAAAGCTTCCGCTTCCGCTTTGTACCTTTGACGTGTGTTATACGGTGTTGTGCAACGCAGCACCCCTCAGCGTGATCCTGGCTCGACAGGACCCAAAGGGGTCGTGTCAATGAGTCAGGTATGGTCATTTTTCCTTTTTGCTTCACTTAACTTACAGGATACGGGAAGCTGAAATAAAACTTGTTAGCTACTGCACTCATGATATTAAAAATGATGAGAACTTGATGATGTTGATGAGCATGCAGTTGGGGATATCTAGGCAAGCTTGGTTCGTGGATGTTGATGAATGAGATGGTGGTTTTCTTGCCGTAGATCTAAGGACCGGTTCATGCGAGCACATGCCAGGAAAACAGTGCCACCACAAGGCCAAATATGGGTGCGGCTTAGCTGACTAATTAGGTGTGTTGCTAACCTTTTATGGACCATTGGATGGCGTGGAGAATGGAAGTCGAGGATGACTGTCCTGGGAACTGCATGGCACAAGAGGGGCCCGTGGGTGGGAGAACGGAGATTCGAGCCTGCCGGTGAAACCTCAGTGGGTCCGTACATCCTAGTAGCCCCTTTGTAAAGGCTATTTTGTGATCTCTTGGCCATACACTGACGGTTGTGTATTGATATAATGGAGGTTTCTCTAGTTGCCAACGGGTGACGAAATCACAAACTTGTGGGTAAAACTTGGGATGTTTATTCGGGTATGGTCATTGGGATTAGTTTTGGGACTGTTTTGGGTCATGACAATGAGTTTGGTTTCGGTTATATGAAAATGAGATGGTTACTACTATTTATGACTATGAGATGAACTTGAGAATGAGTAATGGCTGGTTGAGACTTCATAAATGGTGAATTATGGTGAAGAAATGTTTCTGAATTACTTGATTATTATGGGATTTAACTCACCTAGAAATAGTTGCTATTTTTACCATATTTGTGAAATAAAATATGCTTGCTGCAATTAATCTTTTTATTCCCTACCTTGTTGTAAGCTACATGTCATACTTTTCCCCGCACTTGCTGAGTACGACATGTACTCACCCTTGCATTCCCACATATACATCAGCTTCAGGAGAAGAGTGCTTTGAGGAACAAGTGAAGTACTAGGCGTGCGCACCACCGTTAACATGCCTGTGTAGTTGAAGTTGGAGCCTGCTGTTTTAGTCATTTTCCGCTTCGTTAAAATCTTCCATTGCAAGAATAAGTTAGATATTCATGAGTGAGACATTGAGTCAATGTAATAAAGTACTTAAACATTATTCGTACATGGTTATATTATGAATTTCAGTTTGTGGAATACATGTGTTTGTGTGATGAACATCCTCGGCACACATATGCATTCACTTGGTTCATTTTTGGAACCGGGTGTCACAAATTGATACCAGAGCCACATTGACAGTAGGACGCAAGTCTAGGTATAATGGACACTCTAAAACACATAGGAATACCCCTCTAAACTTTTATTTTTGAAAATTTTTTGCTGCTGCACTTTACTTGTCAATTCAGCCACCGCAAAGTGCTATTTTCAGCCCCTCTTTATTCTTTTCTTGTGGACAGCCACACTTCTATTTTCTTGCTTCATAGCTTCTGAAGTTTTGGGATGATTTTCTTCTTCTCTAAATTTTCTCATTTCTTATTTATAGATGCTGGTGACTAGGAGCACAGCACGCATAAGGACTCGTCCACCACCACATGGGTGTCCGATGGACCATATTGGGAGGAGGTGAAGATGGAACCTCATGATGAAGATGAAGTCAGTAGCTTTATGCATGAGGAAGAAGATCTAGAATAGGTGCAACCAATCTATGAAGACATGGAAGACTATCCACAAGAACAACAGCATTGGTACGCACCTCAGGAGGAATTTCACGGGGGTTTACACCCAGCGGAGCCTCATGAAGCTATGTCGGAAGAAGATGGATCCGAAGAGGAGACACCCCCTGCTAAGGCCGAGAATGAAGGTGATGAACGGGCCAACCGTTGAGTTCAATAATTCTGGTTCGACGAGATGGAGGGAGGACACATATCCAAGGAGCTTAAAGAGTTTCTGGATTGCTGCAGCCTATACCCGGAGTATCTCCTCAAGAAAGTCCCTCGTCTCGGACATGAAGAGTGTAAGGCTGAGGTAACCATTCTATCTAATGGTAGGGTTGTCACTCGGCACTTCACGCCCACATGGAGAGCTACAAGGGCAGATTCTATTGATGATGTTGCATGGTATGCACTCACCGAACTGTGCTACGCTTTCTGTGAGCAGCTTGAGAACACTACTTTTGAGCTGCACCCGTATAGGAAGAGTGGTACAAGGGAGATCATTGGACCCCATGGAGGAGCTCTTTCCAACCCACAAGCTGCTGATAAGTCTCAGAGGTTGCTTGTGGAGTTAGGAAACATCTATGCAAACACACAAGAAGAGATCCGTTACCTCCGCAAGAAGCTGTACTTGTTTGAAAAACAAGAGGAGACTTGTGCCAACGCGGGAGCAAATGGAGCACCAACATCATCTATCCCTACATGGACTGCCGACTCACCATGGCATGCGCCCATGTATGGACCACCCCTGTCGCACGGCGATAACAGCACCGGTTCTCATGATTAAGTTTAGTTTTCCCATTGAATAAAGTTGTAATAGGAACACTTAGACGTAGTAGGCTGAAATAGGAGTGGTGTGCAGAATTTTATGACGACTGCTTGTGTTTGTGTGCTGGTGTGAGTTGTGTGTTGCTTCGGCGAATGCCCACATCCACACATAGTGGAGAGATGTGAGATGCTTCGGCACGTGTTCACATCCTTATATAGGATGATTTTAATAAAATAAGTTGCTTAGTTCATACACCTTGATGCATATAGTTGGGAAATCGCTTCTTTCAAATCTGAATTCTAGCTCCTACAAATATAGTATGTCCGAAAGTAAGCCTTAAAATAAGTGGGAAGACTTTATCACCAACCTTATCGTCTTGGATTCCCAAGGGATTGACATAATACTTTTAATGGAATGGTTAAGCAAGTACAACGGAGTAATTCAATGTGCTCAGAGGATCGTGTAGTTGACGAGCATGGTACTCGTATCAAGTTCGAGGCAGCCCAACCTGCAACCGAGAAGACAGTGCTGAACCACGTCGAGGAAGCGGCATTGGAAAACATTCCGGTGGTTCGAGAATATTCAGATGTGTTCCAGGAAGAACATCCAGGTATGCCACCTGACCGCGGCATTGAATTTGCCATTGATTTAGTGCCCGAAACTGCACCTATAGCAAAGAGGCCATATAGGATGCCTGCTAATGAATTAGTGGAGCTCAAGAAGCAAATTCAGGAGCAGCTAGAAAAGGGTTTTATACGCCCAAGATCGTCACTGTGGAGAGCCCCTGTGCTCTTCGTGGCCAAGAAAGATGGGACCCAAAGGATGTGTGTGGACTATAGGTCTCTCAACGAAGTGACTATCAAGAATAAGTACCCGCTGCCCCGCATAGAGAACTTGTTCGATCAAATGAAAGGTGCACGAATTTTCTCCAAGGGTGATCTTCGGTCGGGATACTTCCAGCTGAAGATTAAGCCCTCTGACATATCCAAGACTGCATTTCGAACACGGTATGGTTCGTATGAATATACCGTTATGTCATTTGGTTTCACGAATGCACCCGCATACTTTATGTACCTCATGTATAAGGTATTCATGTAGTACATGGACAAGTTCGTTGTGGTTTTCATCAACGATATCATGGTGTATTCAAAGAGTGAGGAAGAACATGAGGAACACTTGAGATTGACATTGCAGAAACTGTGAGAGCATCAATTGTATGCTAAGTTCAGCAAGTGTTAGTTTTGTCAAAGGGAGATATCATTCCTAGGCCACATCATCTCCGAGCGAGGAGTATCGGTTGATTCCAGAAGAATGAGGGATGTTTTGAAGTGGAACCAACCGCAGAATGTGAGGGATATTCGGAGTTTCCTTGGGATGGCTTGATACTTCCGCCGGTTCATCAAGGATTTCTCCAAAATAGTGAAGCCTATGACTGAATTGCTGATGAAAGGGAAAGCATTTCGGTGGACACAAGCGTGTCAATACAGCTTTGAGGAGCAAAACAAGAGATTAACAACAACGCCGGTTTTAGTATTGCCGGACGTGAGCAAGAGTTTCGATATATATTGTGACGCATCAAGACAAGGGCTCGGATGTGTGCTAGCCTATGAATCAAGACAACTAAAGAAACATGATCTGAATTACCCCACACACGACCTGGAACTTGCAGCCGTGGTACATGCCTTGAAGATTTTGAGGCATTATATCCTTGGCCACCAATGTGAGATCTATACGGATTACAAAAGCCTCAAATATATATTCACGCAAACGGATCTGAATTTGAGGTAACATTGATGGTTAGAACTCATCAAGGATTATGGTGTTGGAATCAAATATAACATTGGAAAGGCAATTGTAGTAGCTGATGCGTTGAGCTGAAAGGGAGCATGTCACCAACTCACGGTTCGGGAGCTGCCACCCGAGCTGCGTAAGGAGTTCGAACGGTTACATCTCGGGTTCTTGAACGAGATGGAGGTGATCGAACTGAAATCAACACTGGAACAAGAGATACGATATGGCCAAGCAACAGATGAGGAAATCAAGGAAAGAATCCGACAAGGCATAGAAAAGGATTTCAAGGAAGACGAGAGAGACACGCTTTGGTTAGGGAAAAGGATTTGTGTGCCTAACGTGAATCACATCCACGACACGATACTAGAGGAGGCACATGACTCATCTTATTCCATACACCCCGGCTGTACAAAGATGTAGAAGGACCTGAAATCATGCTATTGGTGGGATGGCATGAAAAGGGATATTGTTGAATATGTTGCCCTATGCGACAAATGCCAAGGAGTGAAGGCCGAACATCAGAGACCCGCTGGATTGTTGCAACCATTAAAAGTACCGGAGTGGAAGTGGGAAGACATCAGCATGGATTTCATAGTCGGATTGTCAGTCTGGCTACGACTCCATTTGGGTTATCGTGGACCGATTGACAAAAACAGCCCACTTCCTTCCTGTTAGAACCCAGTACACCGTCACACAACTAGCCGAGCTGTATATGGAGCAAATCTTGTGTCATCATGGAGTTCTGAAGAGGATAGTTTCAGATCGAGGTTCTCAAATTACATCTAGGTTCTGGAAGAAGCTGCATGAAGTCATGGGTACACGATTGAATTTCAGCTCCGCATATCACCCGCAAACCGACGCCCAAACTGAGAGGACAAATCAGATGTTGGAAGACATGTTGAGAGCTTGCGCTTTGAAGCATGGGCATAGTTGGGATAAGAGCTTGCTATATGCTTAATTCTCGTACAACAACAGCTACCAAGCCAGCTTGAAGATGTCACCTTTCAAAGCATTGTATGAGATGGTGTAGAGCACCACTGTTCTGGAATGAGACCGGAGAAAGCCAAGTATTGGTACCCGAAGTGCTGCAAGACACCAAAAAGCAAGTCCAAACGATACGTGAAAACTTGAATGCCTCTCAGTCACGACAAAAGGGTTATGCGGACAATAGGCGAAGAAGATTGACCTTCGAAGTTGGAAACTTCGTGTACCTTAAGGTGTCTGTGAGACCTATGTGTGCTGAATACATTGGCTTTGATGATAAAAGTTTTGAATACTACCAAAACACCTTTTTAACAAGATCTGACTCTAGGTCCGAGCTCCTGCAAGGTCCAACGATAGGTCCGACTTGTTTTGGGTAGCTCCGACGATAGGTCTGACGTAAGGTCCGACTTGCTTTATCTAGGTCCGACTTATTTTTGCTAGGTACGACTTGTTTTTGCTAGCTCCGGTGCTAGGTCTGACTAGCTTTGCTAAGTTCCATGCTAGGACTGACTAAGCTTTAGTAAGCTCCGGCGCTAGGTCCGACTAGCTTTGGTAAGCTCCGGTTCAAAGTCCGGTTAGCTTTGGTAAGGTTCGGAGCTTGATTGCAATGATTCTGCTTTTAACTTGCAATGTTTCAAACTTGCTTTACTCTTATGGAAAGTTTGCTTAGTATTATTTTACTAAGTTTTTGGTGTGTTTTGGTGGTTTTGGCAGATATCATTTTGCTATGGTTTACAACATGCTTATGTGAGGTGCTCACGTAAGATGTTGTAGTTTCAGAACTAACGAGAGTCAAGTCGAGGACTTGTGCTCGGAAGTATTGGTTGTTTATTCATGTGCAGGTGTTGCTTGAGTTCAAGACATGGCTGGTGACGGGATCCATTGAACTAGTCTTAGGAAGAAGATGAGGTTCAACAACCAAGTTCGGGAGGAATTGTGGTTGAGTTGATCGGGAGGTTGCACAGTATGTTTGAATTAAGAACAATGCATATGAAGGTATCTTGGACGTCGTTGGAAGATGTTTGCACATGTGCAAGGAGTGCATGGACGTGGCTGCATGGTTCCAAGGCGTGATGAAGATATGTGGACGTAAAGAATTGGTCGGAAAGGTCCAACGGACTAGGTTATGGACTCAGGCTGCGGCTGAGTCGTGTTTGACTCAAATATGGAAAGTTTTGAGTTGGTTATGATAGGATTTCGTGTGGGTCACGAATTTGAGTTGTTTTAGGAATGTTTGGGACGTTACTAAGGTGTTTGGAAGTTTTAAGATTGCTTCTATCTGCGTGTAGAAGAGTCTTGAGCAGTATTGGAAAGTTACAGTTTGAATCCAAGTAGAAGTAGGAGTCCTAGTTTGAATTGGGTTGGCCTTAGGGCTGGTTATATAAGCAAGGGAGGCCAAGGCTCGTGTGTGCACGACTTTGGGGCTGTTCCTCTTGTGTTCTGATAAATAAAATTCGTATTCTAAAGGAACTTTTGTGCCTTGTTCGTCAGACTTGTTTCAGACAAGTTTTTTTCGTCGAGTTTCTGTTCAGCACTACCTTGCTTCGGTGGATTTATCATGACTCGAGTTTTACAGATCCAATTGATGTGATTATTTTTGGGTTGTCTTCACAACTTGATTATCTATGATCCGTGATAATTTCAGGGTCATTGAATTTGTGGTTTATGATCTACACGAGTGTCTTTACAATATTCTAGAACTGTTTTTGTCGCGTAGGACAAATTGACCTTTGTTCGATCTTTCAATCGTAACTTGAATTTCTCTCAACAGATTTTCATGATTCTTGTTGTGATGTCTTCGTGACTTGATTCTCTACAATCTATACTAGTTTTGTCACAGTTGACCATGTTTAGATTAGTCGCACACACGGTTTTTTTAATAGATCGGTTTTCTGCTGAGGGGTGTTTTGTTGCTTCCGCTGAAAAGTTTTTATCTACCATTCACCCCCCTCTGGTAGCTTTACATGTTTACTTCGATCCTACAATTGGTATCAGAGCCAGGTTGCTCTAATCTTTGTGATTTTCACGTGTTTTTACTAATCATCAAGGAGAAATACTCCACCAAACCTTGTGCGTTTAGTGGTATTGATTTTTAGGTTTGGAAGGCACACATGGAAGCTTTCATCCAGGCGCAAGACTTTGCAATATGGGAAAAGGTGTACAAGCCTTACAATGTGCCTTCAAACGATCAAGTCACGGCTACAAACATGAGATATGTCGACAACAACAACAAGGCTCGGAACTTGATCATACAAGGACTAACTCAGAGCGACTTCGACCATGTTGCACACCTCTGATCGGCGTACGATGTGTGGAGAGCACTTTGTGACTACAACGAAGGATCCAACACGATCAAGGAGGTAAGACAGGATATGTTCAAGAAAGAATACATGCACTTTGAGATGCAACCCAGTGAGTCCATTGATGACCTCTTTGCTCGCTTTAATAAAATTCTCAGCAACTTGCGTAGCGTCATGTTAATTTTTCAGATGCTGAAAATGCTAGGCAATTACTAAGTGCATTAGACATGTCAATTTGGGAGATGAAAGTAACATACATACGTGAATCAACTGTCATGAGTACTCTTAGATTAGATGTGCTTTATTCTAAGCTAAAAACTCATGAAATTGACATTATATCATGTAAGAACCCAAATAACACTATTGCATTTGTCTCACAATGTGATATGCCTAGCTCCGGCCAATCATCTAGCAATACACTTGCTTTGCTGTCTTCACTAACCCTGGAACAGATTGAGGAGTTTCCAGAGGAGGAGCTAGTACTTCTTTCTACTAGGTTCTCAAAAGCATTGCAAAATGTGAGAACTAGAAGGAGAGGAAGCTCCGGACCTCAACGATGCTTTGAATGTGGTAAGACAGGACACTTTCGTACAGATTTCCCTAACCTTTCAGGTCCTTCTAACCGTGATGAAAAGCAGAATAAAGTCAAGTCCTCTTTTGGCAACACCAACAAGAAAAAGAAGGGTTTTACAAGACGCAAACTGATAAACAGTTTCATCACCACACTTCAAGAACTTGGCTCGAGTGATGTAGACATTGGAAGTGATGAAGATGAAGATGATCTGGCAAACCTGTGCTTCATGGCGGGCAAATCAAAATCAAGTATGGAGGATGCAGAACACAACAGTGACAACGAAGAGGTATGTCCTACTTGCGAAGAAATGTGTGATGCTATTTCTCAAGCCACTATTATTGTCAAGAAAAAAGACAAAAAGCCTAGGGACAACGCTGTTAAAATTGAGTCACTAGAATCTGAAATTAATCGTTTAAAATCCTTGATTTCTAGTGATGATTCTTGTTCCTCATGTGATTTAATATATGAACAATTGTCCTCTCTAAGAAGTGCACACACCTCCACACTTGATAACCTTGAACTTGAAATTGAAAAGAACAAAAAGCTTGCTGCACTTAATGATAAAAATTTGAAAGATGCTTGTTGTTATACAATTGATTTGCATTGTTCTACTTGCGATGATCTTGATAAGAAACTACAAGATGCTATGAAAGAAATTTCTATATTGAACAATGCTTTACGTTCTCATGAAGTTAAATATTGTTCCATTTGCAAATTAAAAGGAAAAACTTCATGTGGAAATTGCCTTGATCTATCAAATAAACTTGATAACATGCATAGGACATTAGATCGGTTTTGTAATGGGAATAAGAACCTAAACTTGCTGCTGAATTCTTCCAAGTCTTGCAATAATAAAACTGGTTTAGGTTTTGATTCACATGCTCATGCTATGAAACATCCACCTAAAATTGTAAAATCATTAGGAAGTGGTTTGATTCAAACAGTTTCTAAACAAAAAGAAGTGGTTTTTAAATCTACAGGAGTGTTGTCACATTCGGGTTCAAATAAGCATACTGCATGCTCATCTAGACATGAACACAAAGTTAAATTTTATTGTACCTATTGTGGTAGAGATGGTCATGTCATAGATTTTTGTTATAGACTAGCTAAACAACATAAAAAGGAAAGAATGCAAGCTAGATCTTATAATTCTCATAAAAAATTTGCTGCACATACTAAACCGAATGTCAGAAACATGCAACCTGCTTTTCTGAGTCAGAAATATTCAAAGTTTACCTCCGGAGCTTCAGTTTTTGCCTCTGGACCTTCTGTTTTTGCCTCCGGAGCTACTGATTTTTGTGCTACACAAGTAACACCTCATAGGTCAGTAGTTAAGAACAAAAAGTCTCAAACTTTGACTCATAAACCTGCTGTTTTATCTCAGCTTTCGCATGTTATTCCTGGTGGACATCGTGTGACTCAGTACTGGATTTCTAAATGCCTTTTAACTAACCCCAGTATTGAGTCATCGAAGTATTGTGCTTCTATGTAGGTTACACGCTTGAGGAAGGAGAACATTTGGATTGTGGATTCAGGTTGCTCACGCCACATGACCGGTAACAAAGAATGGTTCTCCTCTCTCTCTTTTGTGTCACATGTAGAGAATGTTACTTTTGCCGATAATTCTTCAACTCCTATAATTGCTAAGGGTTCGGTTAGAGTAAATGATCACTACACTTTGAAGGATGTGGCACTTGTCAAAAATTTGAAATACAACTTGCTTTCTGTTTCACAATTGCTAGATGAAAATCTTGAAATTATTTTCAATAAAAACTGCTGCAAAGTTGTAGTTTCAAATAGTGAGCTTATCTTTAACATGTCTCGGTTTGGAAGAGTTTTTAAAGCTGATTTTTATATGTCTTCCTCTAAGCATAGAAGTCTAGTTGTAAATGATTCCAAAGATTTATTTTTTTGGCATCGTAGACTTGGTCACGTAGGCTTTGATCATCTCACGCGTGTTAGTGCTCTTGATTGCATACGTGGGTTGCCGAAGCGTAAAGGGGACAAAGAAATTGTGTGCTCTTCTTGTAGACAAGCTAAGATGGTTGCAGGTTCACATGCTCCTCTCACAATGACCATGACAACTGAACCGGGTCAACTTTTACACCTTGACACCGTAGGACCTTCACGTGTTCAATCCTTCGGAGGTAAATGGTATGTTCTTGTGATTGTTGATGACTATTCTAGATACTCTTAGGTTTACTTTATGGCATCTAAGAATGAAGCTTTTAGTCACTTTAGAACTTTATTTCTTAGATTATCAATTGATCACCTAGGATCTTTAAGAGCAATTAGAAGTGATAATGGAACCGAATTTAAAAATCAATCGTTTGATCACTTTTGTGCTGAAAATGCAATATATCATCAATTTTCTTCACCATATGTACCTCAAAAAAACGGTGTTGTAGAGAGAAAGAACATAACCTTAGTTGAGATGGCAAGGACTATGCTTGATGAATATGAAACTCCTAGGAAATATTGGGCTGATGCAATTGCAACCGCTTGTTATGTCTCAAATCATGTTTTCTTGCGTGCTAAGCTAGGTAAAACACCATATGACCTCAGGTTTGGACATAGGCGTAGTGTCACACACTTTAGGGTCTTTGGTTGCAAATGCTTTGTTATGAAACATGTTAATCTTGATAAATTTGAAGCTAGATCTGTTGATGGCATGTTTCTTGGTTATCCATCTCATACTAGAGGCTACCGTGTGCTTTTACTTGATACTAACAAAATTGTGCAGACTTGTGAGGTTTCTATTGATGAAGCTAGCCCAGGTACTAGTTCAAATATTGCAGGTCCGTATCCATATCCGCAGGGGGAGAGTATTTTCGTTGAAGAAGAGGAAGAAATGGTGCTGCTGCCCGAAAATTCAGCAGCTAATGACATTGTTCCAGCTCCTCATCTTGATTCACAGCCAGCACCGACGACCACCATTGCTGGTCCAGATTCTCCTCACATCACAAGCTCATCTATTTGTGATGAACATGAAGAAGAAGAAGCTTGTGAAGTGTCCACTCCCCTCCGGATTCTTAAAAGTCATCCTCCACAACAAATTATTGGAAGCTTGCATGAACGAGTTACAAGATCCAGGTTTTTCGACCCCAATTCTCATGCTCATTCTGCTTTTGTTGCTTCTTTTGAACCCAAAGATATATCACACGCACTCACTAATGAATCTTGGATTATTGCCATGCAAGAAGAGTTAGAAAATTTTGAAAGAAATAATGTTTGGAAACTTGTACCTCCACCTCAAGGTAACACTTTAATTGGAACTAAATGGGTGTTTAAAAATAAACAAAGTGAGGATGGGGTTGTGGTTAGGAATAAGGCTAGGTTGGTTGCTCAAGGTTTCACACAAGTTGAAGGTATAGATTTTGATGAAACTTTTGCTCCTGTTGCTAGATTAGAAGCCATAAGAATTTTATTAGAATTTGCTGCATCTAAAGGTTTTAAGCTATATAAAATGGATGTTAAAATTGCTTTTCTTAATGGCTACATAGATGAGGAGGTTTATGTCAAACAACCACCTGGTTTTGAAAATCCAAATTTTCCTAATCATGTTTACAAACTGTCCAAAGCCTTGTACGGTCTCAAACAAGCCCCTAGAGCATGGTATGATAGGTTAAAAACATTCTTACTTGAAAAGGGGTTTACCATGGGCAAGGTTGATAAAACTCTTTTTGTGCTTAAGCATGGCAATGACTCATTATTCGTTCAAGTGTATGTGGATGATATTATCTTTGGTTGTGCTTCTCATGATCTTGTGTCCAAGTTTTCAGTTATGATGAGTTCAGAATTTGAGATGAGTATGATGGGAGAACTCACGTACTTTTTGGGGCTGCAAATTAAGCAAATCAAGGAGGGTACCTTTGTGCATCAAACAAACTATACAAAAGATCTCCTAAGGCGCTTCAACATGGACAAAAGCAAGCTTCTTCGGACACCAATGGGAACAGCAACGACACTTGAACTTGATGAAGATTGTGATCCCGTTGATTAAAAAGAATATAGAAGCATGATCGGATCACTTTTGTATCTCACGGCATCAAGACCGGACGTACAATTCAGCGTATGTCTTTGTGCACGGTTTCAAGCCTCCCCACGTGCTTCACATCGTCAAGCCGTCAAAAGGATCCTCAGGTACTTACATGGAACTCAAGAATTTGGCATTTTTTTCCTTCTTCCTCAACCGTTACTTTGAAAGCTTTTTCCGATGCTGATTTTGGGGGTTGTAGGATTGATAGGAAAAGTACTTCTGGTGCTTGTCATTTTCTTGGTAATTCACTTGTTGCCTGGTCCTCTAGAAAACAAAGTTCAGTTGCACAATCCACAGCCGAATCTGAATATGTAGCTGCTGATAGTGCTTGCTCACAAATTCTTTGGATTGTTCAAACACTTAAGGACTATGGGGTTGATCTAGATAGTGTTCCACTGTTTTGTGATAACACTAGTGCCATTTGCATTGCTAAAAACCCCGTGCAACATTCGAGAACTAAGCACATTGACATTAGGTATCACTTTCTCCGTGATAATGTCGAAAAAGGGAACATTGTGCTTCACCATGTAGATACCGAACAAAAATTGGCTGAAATTTTTACAAAACCTTTGGATTTCACTCGTTTTTGTTACATTCATAGTGAAATAGGGATTATGCATCCTCATGGCTTAAATTGAGGGAGAATTTTGAAACTTTGGAAGTCTATGTGTGAATCTGAAATTAAAATAATATGAGCATAGTATTTCATGCTTTATGACTTTGTGATTCCTTTTTCATGCTGAAAGTTCTTACTACATTACTCGTGTCATACATTTTGTATTTTTTACCATGTCTAGTAATTGGAATAATTACTTACACTAAATCTGGTCATGGTCGAACTTTCTTGCTGTTTTGAACTTGTTGCATTCTCACAAGTGCTTTTAATCATAAATAATTAATCAAGTAATCAAAATGAGAAAAGATCAAGAGAATATGCATGCATCGCACTTCTTCTTTTGAGATGGCTTATCATTGCACTTAGATATGAACTTGAAAGGAGTTGTGTATGACTAAAACCATGTCCTTAAGCTTCTGAATGTCAAATGACATAGGCTTGGCTTGGTTGGTTAGAATAAGGCTGATGCTGCATATAATCTCTTGCAAATGTCATAAGATCAAAATTTGTGCTTTAAATGATAAATAAAATGCAGCAACAAGTGTCATGCTTTCAGGTCTTGAAATAGTTAAGTTTGTGAGATCATCACTTGCTTAAATTGAAAATTACACTTGATCTCTAGCATGGCTTACACTACTTTATGTATCTCATTGATGTGATAGTGTAAGTTACTTGATAGTATGATTTGGATGAGCTTTGTTTTATATGTATATGTTATAATGTGTTCATAACAAATTAAAATTTCTCTTTTGTACCTTGCTGAATACATTGTCAAAGGAGGAGAAATTGATCACACATTGCACACATTCACAAGTGTTTTGGCACGATTCTTCTCAGGCGGAGAATTTTTTTGTATTTTTGTTTTTCTTCTCATTTTATTTCTGATTTAAGAAGGGGGAGAAATTGTTTTCAAAACTTTTCATGTGAATAAGCCAATGTTCGGATTTTAAGTGGTGTTTCCAATGCATTCATCAAGGGGGAGATTGTGAGACCCATGTGTGCTGAATACATTGGCTTTGATGATAAAAGTTTTGAATACTACCAAAACACCTTTTTAACAAGATCCGACTCGAGGTCCGAGCTCCTGCAAAGTCCGATGATAGGTCCGACTTGTTTTGGGTAGCTCCGACGATAGGTCCGACTTGCTTTGTCTAGGTCTAACTTATTTTTGCTAGGTCCGACTTGTTTTTGCTAGGTCCGACTAGCTTTGGTAAGTTCCGTGCTAGGTCCGACTAAGCTTTAGTAAGCTCCGGCGCTAGGTCCGACTAGCTTTGGTAAGCTCCGGTTCAAGGTCCGGTTAGCTTTGGTAAGGTTCGGAGCTTGATTGCAATGGTTCTTCTTTTAACTTGCAATGTTACGAACTTGATTTACTCTTATGGAAAGTTTACTTAGTATTATTTTACTAAGTTTTTGGTGTGTTTTGGTGGTTATGGCTGATATCATTTTGCTATGGTTTACAACATGCTTATGTGAGGTGCTCACGTAAGATGTTGTAGTTTTGGAACTAACCAGAGTCAAGTCGAGGACTTGTGCTCGGAAGTATTGGTTGTTTATTCATGTGCAGGTGTTGCTTGAGTTCAAGACATGGATGGTGACGGGATCCATTGAACTAGTCTTAGGAAGAAGATGAGGTTCAACAACCAAGTTCGGGAGGACTTGTGGTTGAGTTAATCGGGAGGTTGCGCAGTATGTTTGAATCAAGAACAAGGCATATGAAGGTATCTTGGACGTCATTGGAAGATGTTTGCACGTGTGCAAGGAGTGCATGGATGTGGCTGCATGGTTCCAAGGCGTGATGAAGAGATGTGGACGTAAAGAATTGGTCGGAAAGGTCCAACCGACTAGGTTATGGACTCAGACTGCGGCTGAGTCGTGTTTGACTCAAATATGGAAAGTTTTGAGTTGGTTATGATAGGATTTCGTGTGGGTCACGAATTTGAGTTGTTTTAGAAATGTTTGGGACGTTACTAAGGTATTTGGAAGTCTTAAGATTGCTTCTATCTGCGTGTAGAAGAGTCTTGAGCAGTATTGGAAAGTTACAGTTTGAATCCAAGTAGGAGTAGGAGTCCTAGTTTGAATTGGGTTGGCCTTAGGGCTGGTTATATAAGCAAGGGAGGCCATGGCTCGTGTGTGCACGACTTTGGGGCTGTTCCTCTTGTGTTTTGATAAATAAAATTTGTATTCTAAAGGAACTTTTGTGCCTTGTTCGTCAGACTTGTTTCAGACAAGTTTTTCTCGTCGAGTTTCTGTTAAGCACTACCTTGCTTTGGTAGTTTTATCATAACTCGAGTTTTACAGATCCAATTGATGTGATTCCTTTTGGGTTATCTTCAAAACTTGATTATCTATCATCTGTGAAAACCTCACGGTCATTGAATTTGTGGTTTCTGATCTACACGAGTTTCTTTGCAGTATTATAGAACTGTTTTTCTCGTGTAGGACAGATTGACCTTCGTTCGATCTTTCGATCGTAACTTGAGTTTCTCTCAACGGATTTTTATGATTCTTGTTGTGACGTCTTCGTGACTTGATTCTCTACAATCTATACTAGTTTTTTAACAGTTGAACACGTTTATATTAGTCGCACACATGGTTTCTTGAACAGATCGGTTTTCTGCCGAGGGGTGTTTTGTTGCTTCCGCTGAAAAGTTTTTATCTACCATTCACCCCCCCTCTGGTAGATTTGCACGTGTACTTTGATCCTACAGTGTCACCTAACTGAGGCCAACGACGGTTCAACGTCAGAGGCAAGATAGCACCCCTCTACATCGGGCCATTCCAGATTTTGGGCAAGCGATGAGAGGTACCCTATCAACTAGAGCTGCCAACGCACCTCTTCGACGTGCATGACGTGTTTCACGTATCTCAGCTCAAGAAATGCCTAAGAGTACCAGAAGAACAAGTACCGATGGATGAGCTAGAGCTTCAAGAGAATCTGACCTACGTAGAACAACCCATCAAAATCTTAGACGTGAAGGAAAGGGTAACAAGAAACAAAGTAATCGGTTGGTGCAAGGTACAACGGAGCCATTACACCGATGCCGAAACTACATGGGAACGTAAGAAAGATCTCAATGCGGAATTCCCTCATCTTTTCTCCACTCTATCGAATCTCAAGGGCGAGATTCATTTTAAAGGGGGTAGGTTTGTAACACCCTCAATTTCACTACCATGCATTGCATACATTTTTCATATAGAAAAGCATTTAAAAAGAAGAAGAAATAAAGAGAGGAATATAGAAGCAAATAAAATATAAAAATGGAATAGAATTGGAAAATAATGAAAATAAATAGGAAAGGAAAAGAAATAAAAAATAAATAAAATAGCCAAATTGGGCCACCCCATTTTCCCCAAATTTCTCCCTTCCCCAATTTTTCCAAATTTTTCCCAATTTTTCCTGTTCCCCAAATTCCCCAAAATTTCCCTAGGGGGAATTTCCCCCAAATTCGGGGGGATTTGTCCCCCCGAATTGGCCGCACCAAATTAGGGGGGAACCCTAATTGGGCCCCACCCCCTTGGCCGTTGGCCATTTGGGGAGAACCCTAGTCCCCCACCTCTATGACTCTTTTGTTCCCCCACCTCTAGGACTCTTTTGTTCATCCTCCACCTCTAGGACTCTTTTGTTTCCCCACCTTTGGGACTCTTTTGTTCCCCCACCTCTAGTACTCTTTTTGGCTTTTATTTTTCTAATTAAATCCTAGCCATTGGATGAATATAAATAATAAAATCCTAGCCTCCCTAGCTCTTTTCCCCCTTATAAATATAACTTCCCCCCTAGCCGCCCACCCCTTTTTCTTTTTGTCCGCCGCCCCCCTCCTGCCAAGCCGCGCCCCCTTGCTGCCAAGTCACCGACTCCATGCCCCCTCTGCCGGAATTTGGCCGCCGTCGAGCCCCGTCACGCCTTGCCATCGCCGGAAAGGAAGGCCCGACGTTTTGCCCTACCCGCAGCCCCATAATTCTCCATCGAACAAAGGTCAATCTGTCCTACGTGAGAAAAGCAGTTCTGGAATACTGCAAAGAAACTCGTGTAGATCAGAAACCACAAATTCAATGACCGTGAAATTTTCACAGATGATAGATAATCAATTTGTGAAGCCAACCCAAAAAGAATAACATCAATTGGATCTGTGAAACTCGAGTTATGATAAAACCACCGAAGCAAGGTAGTGCTGAACAGAAACTCGACGAGAAAAACTTGTCTGAAACAAGTCGGACGAACAAGGCACAAAAGTTCCTTTAGAATACGAATTTTATTTATCAAAACACAAGAGGAACAGCCCCAAAGTCGTGCCCCACGAGCTCTGGCCTCCCTTGCTTATATAACCAGCCCGAAGGCCAACTCAACTCAAACTAGGACTCCTACTCCTACTTGGATTCAAACTGTAACTTTCCAATACTGCTTAGAACTCTTCTACACTCAAATAGAAACAATCTTAAGACTTCCAAACACCTTAGGAATGTATCCCACATTCCTAAAATGACTCAAATTCGTGACCCACACGAAAACCTATCATAACAAACTCAAAACTTTCCGTATTTGAGTCAAACACGACTCAGCCGCAGCCTGAGTCCATAACCTAGTCGACTGGACCTTTTCGACCAATTCTTTATGTCCACATCTCTTCATCACGCCTTGGAACCATGCAGCCACGTCCATGCACTCATTGCACATGTGCAAACATCTTCCAACAACGTCCAAGATACCTTCATATGCATTGTTCTTGATTCAAACATACTGCACAACCTCCCGATCAACTCAACCACAATTCCTCCCAAACTTGGTTGTTGAACCTCATCTTCTACCTAAGACTAGTTCAATGGATCCCGTTACCAGCCATGTCTTGAACTCATGCAACACCTGCACATGAATAAACAACCAATACTTCCGAGCACAAGTCCTCGACTTGACTATCGTTACTTCCGAAACTACAACATCTTACGTGAGCACCTCACATAAGCATGTTGTAAAACATAGAAAAATGATATCAGTCATAACGACCAAAACACACCAAAAACTTTGTAAAATAATACTAAGCAAACTTTCCATAAGAGTAAATCAAGTTCGTAACATTGCAAGTTAAAAGAAGAACCATTGCAATCAAGCTCCGAACCTTACCAAAGCTAACCGGACCTTGAACCGGAGCTTATCAAAGCTAGTCGGACCCAGCGCCGGAGCTTACTAAAGCTTAGTGGGACCTAGCACGGAACTTACCAAAGCTAGTCGGATCTAGCACCGGAGCTAGCAAAAACAAGTCGGACCTAGCGAAAATAAGTAAGACCTAGACAAAGCAAGTCGGACCTTACGTCGGACCTTGCCGGAGCTACCCAAAACAAGTTGGACCTATCGTCGGACCTTGCAGGAGCTCGCACCTAGAGTCGGACTTTGTTAAAAAGGTGTTTTGGTAGTATTCAAAACTTTTATCGTCAAAGCCAATGTATTCAGCACACATAGGTCTCACAATCTCCCCCTTGATGAATCCATTGGCAACACCACTTAAAATCCGAACATTGTCTTATTGAAAAGTTTTGAAAACAATTTCTCCCCCTTTGTAAATAATATAAAATGAGAAGAAAAACAAAAATACCAAAAATCCCCCCCTAAGAAGAATCGTGCCAAAACACTTGTGAATGTGTGCAATGTGTGATCAATTTCTCCCCCTTTAACAATGTATCCAGCAAGGTACAAAAGAGAAATTTTAATTTGTTATGAGCACATTATAACATATACATATAAAACAAATCTCATCCAAATCATACTATCAAGTAACTTACACTATCACATCAATGAGATACATAAAGTAGTGTAAGCCATGCTAGAGATCATGTGTAATTTTCAATTTAAACAAGTCATGATCTTACAAATTTAACTATTTCAAGACCTGAAAGCATGACACTTGTTGCTGAATTTTATTTATCATTTAAAGCACAAATTTTGATCTTATGACATTTGCAAGAGATTATATACAACATCAGCCTTATTCTAACCAACCAAGCCAAGCCTATGTCATTTGACAGTCAGAAGCTTAAGGACATGGTTTTAGTCATACACAACTCCTTTCAAGTTCATATCTAAGTGCAATGATAAGCCATCTCAAAAGAAGAAGTGTGATGCATGCATATTCTCTTGATTTTTTCTCATTTTTTTATTTGAACATAAAAACTCAACATGTGAGTTGATTACTTGATTAATTATTTATGATTAAAAGCACTTGTGAGCATGCAACAAGTTCAAAACAGCAAGAAAGTTAGACCATGACCAGATTAAGTGTAAGTAATTATTCCAATTACTAGACATGGTAAAAACTACAAAATGTATAACACGAGTAATGTAGCAAGAACTTTCAGCATGAAAAAGGAATCACAAAGTCATATATGCATGAAATACTATGCTCATATTATTTTAATTTCAGATTCACACATATACTTCCCAAATTTCAAAATTCTCCCTCAATTTAAGCCATGAGGATTCATAACCCCTATTTCACTACGAATGTAACAAAAACGAGCGAAATCCAAAGGTTTTGTAAAAATGTCAGCCAATTGTTGTTCGGTATCTACATGGTGAAGCACAATGTTCCCTTTTTCGACATTATCACGGAGAAAGTGATACCTAATATCAATGTGCTTAGTTCTTGAATGTTGCACGGGGTTTTTAGGAATGCAAATGGCACTAGTGTTATCACAAAACAGTGGAACACTATCTAGATCAACCCCATAGTCCTTAAGTGTTTGAACAATCCAAAGAATTTGTGAGCAAGCACTAGCAGCAGCCACATATTCAGATTCGGCTGTGGATTGTGCAACTGAACTTTGTTTTCTAGAAGACCAGGCAACAAGTGAATTACCAAGAAAATGACAAGCACCAGACGTACTTTTCCTATAAATCCTACAACCCCCAAAATCAGCATCGGAAAAATCTTTCAAAGTAACTGTTGAGGAAGAAGGAAGAAAAATGCCGAATTCCTGAGTTCCATGTAAGTACCTGAGAATCCTTTTGACGGCTTGACGATGTGAAGCACGTGGGGAGGCTTGAAACCGTGCACAAAGACGTACGCTGAATTGTATGTCCGGTCTTGATGCCGTGAGATACAAAAGTGATCCGATCATGCTTCTATATTCTTTTTGATCAACGGGATCACAATCTTCATCAAGTTCAAGTGTTGTTGCTGTTCCCGTTGGTGTCCGAAGAGGCTTGCTTTTGTCCATGTTGAAGCGCCTTAGGAGATCTTTTGTATACTTTGTTTGATGCACAAAGGTACCCTCCTTGGTTTGCAGCCCCAAAAAGTACGTGAGCTCTCCCATCATACTCATCTCAAATTCTGAACTCATCATAGCTGAAAACTTGGACACAAGATCATGAGAAGCACAACCAAAGATAATATCATCCACATACACTTGAACGAATAATGAGTCATTGCCATGCTTAAGCACAAAAAGAGTTTTATCAACCTTGCCCATGGTAAACCCCTTTTCAAGTATGAATGTTTTTAACCTATCATACCATGCTCTAGGGGCTTGTTTGAGACCGTACAAGGCTTTGGACAGTTTGTAAACATGATTAAGAAAATTTGGATTTTCAAAACCAGGTGGTTGTTTGACATAAACCTCCTCATCTATGTAGCGATTAAGAAAAGCACTTTTAACATCCATTTGATATAGCTTAAAACCTTTAGATGCAGCAAAAGCTAACAAAATTCTTATGGCTTCTAATCTAGCCACAGGAGCAAAAGTTTCCTCAAAATCTAGACCTTCAACTTGTGTGGAACCTTGAGCAACCAACCTAGCCTTATTCCTAAACACAACCCCATCCTCACTTTGTTTATTTTTAAACACCCATTTAGTTCCAATTAAAGTGTGACCTTGAGGTGGAGGTACAAGTTTCCAAACATTATCTCTTTCAAAATTTTCTAACTCTTCTTGCATGGCAATAATCCAAGATTCATTAGTGAGTGCGTGTGATATATCTTTGGGTTCAAAAGAAGCAACAAAAGCAGAATGAGCATGAGAATTGGGGTCGAAAAACCTGGATCTTGTAACTCGTTCATGCAAGCTTCCAATAATTTGTTGTGGAGGACGACTTTTAAGAATCCGGAGGGGAGTGGACACTTCACAAGCTTCTTCTTCTTCATGTTCATCACAAATAGATGAGCCTGTGACATGAGGAGGATCTGGACCAGCAATGGTGGTCGTCGGTGCTGGCTGTGAATCAAGATGAGGAGCTGGAACAATGTCATTAGCTGCTGAATTTTTGGGCAGCAGCACCACTTCTTCCTCTTCTTTAACGAAAATACTCTCCCCCTGCGGATATGGATCCGGACCTGCAATATTTGAACTAGTACCTGGGCTAGCTTCATCAAAAGAAACCTCACAAGTCTCCACAATTTTGTTAGTATCAAGTAAAAGCACAAGGTAGCCTCTAGTATGAGATAGATAACCAAGAAACACGCCATCAACAGATCTAGCTTCAAATTTATCAAGATTACCATGTTTCTTAACAAAGCATTTGCAACCAAAGACCCTAAAGTGTGTGACACTAGGCCTATGTCCAAACCTGAGCTCATATGGGGTTTTACCTAGCTTAGCACGCAAGAAAACACGATTTGAGACATAACAAGTGGTTGCAATTGCATCAGTCCAAAATTCCCTAGGAGTTTGATATTCATCAAGCATAGTCCTAGCCATCTCAACTAAGGTTCTTTTATTTCTCTCTACAACACCATTTTGTTGAGGTACATATGGTGAAGAAAATTGATGATCTATTGCATTTTCAGCACAAAAGCGATCAAACGATTGATTTTTAAATTCGGTTCCATTATCACTTCTAATTGCTCTTAAAGATCCTGGGTGATCAATTGATAATCTAAGAAATAAAGTTCTAGAGTGACTAAAAGCTTCATTCTTAGATGCTATAAAGTAAACCCAAGAGTATCTTGAATAGTCATCAACAATCACAAGAACATACCATTTACCTCCGAAGGATTGAACACGTGAAGGTCCTACGGTGTCAAGATGTAAAAGTTGACCCGGTTCAGTTGTCATGGTCATTGTGAGAGGAGCATGTGAACCTGCAACCATCTTAGCATGTCTATAAGAAGAGCACACAATTTATTTGTCCCCTTTAAGCTTAGGCAGCCCGCGTATGCGATCAAGAGCACTAACCCGCGTGAGATGATCAAAGCCTACGTGACCAAGTCTACGATGCCAAAAATATAAATCTTAGGAATCATTTGCAACTAGACATCTATGCTTAGAGGAAGACATATCAAAATCAGCTTTAAAAACTCTTCCAAACCGAGACATGTTAAAAATAAGCTCACTATTTAAACCTACAACTTTGCAGCAGTTTTTATTGAAAATAATTTCCAGATTTTCATCTAGCAATTGTGAAACAGAAAGCAAGTTGTATTTCAAATTTTTGACAAGTGCCACATCCTTCAAAGTGTAGTGATCATTTACTCTAACCGAACCCTTAGCAATTATAGGAGTTGAAGAATTATCGTCAAAAGTAACATTCTCTACACGTGACACAAAGAGGGGGAGGAGAACCATTTTTTGTTACCGGTCATGTGGCGTGAGCAACCTGAATCCACAATCCAAATGTTCTCCTTCCTCAAGCGTGTAACCTACATAGAAGCACAATACATCGATGACTCAATACTGGGGTTAGTTAAAAGGCATTTAGAAATCCAGTACTGAGTCACACGATGTCCAGCAGGAATAACATGCGAAAGCTGAGATAAAACAGCAGGTTTATGGGTCAAAGTTTGAGATTTTTTGTTCTTAACTACTGACCTATGAGGTGTTACTTGTGTAGCACGAAAATCAGTAGCTCCGGAGGCAAAAACAGGAGGTCCGGAGGCAAAAACTGAAGCTCCGGAGGTAAACTTTGAATATTTCTGACTCATAACAGCAGGTTGCATGTTCCTGACATTCGGTTTAGTATGTGCAGCAAATTTTGCATGAGAGTTATAAGATCTAGCTTGCATTCTTTCCTTTTTATGTTGTTTAGCTAGTCTATAACAAAAATCTATGACATGATCATCTCTACCATAATAGGTACAATGAAATTTAACTTTGTGTTCATGTCTAGATGAGCATGCAGTATACTTATTTGAACCCGGATGTGACAACACTCCTGCAGATTTAAAAACCACTTCTTTTTATTTAGGAAGTGTTTGAATCAAACCACTTCCTAATGATTTTACAATTTTAGGTGGATGTTCCTTAGCATGAGCATGTGAATCAAAACCTAAACCAGTTTTATCATTGCAAGATTTGGAAGAATTCATCAGCAAGTTTAGGTTCTTATTCCCATTACAAAACCGATCTAATGTTTTATGCATGTTATCAAGTTTATTTGATAGATCAAGGCAATTTTCACATGAAGTTTTTCCTTTTAATTTGCAATTGGAACAATATTTAAATTCATGAGAACGTAAAGCATTGTTCAATATAGACATTTCTTTCATAGCATCTTGTAGTTTCTTATCAAGATCATCGCAAGTGGAACAATGCAAATCAATTGTAGAACAACAAGCATCTTTCAAATTTTTATCATTAAGTGCAGCAAGCTTTTTGAGCTTTTCGATTTCAAGTTCAAGTTTATCAAGTGTGGAGGTGTGTGCACTTCTTAGAGAGGACAATTGTTCATATATTAAATCACATGAGGAACAAGAATCATCACTAGGAATCAAGGATTTTAAACGATTAATTTCAGATTCTAGTGACTCAATTTTAACTGCATTGTCCCTAAGCTTTTTGTCCTTTTTCTTAATAATAATAGTGGCACGAGAAATAGCATCACACATTTCTTCGCATGTAGGACATACCTCTTTGTTGTCACTGTTGTGTTCTGCATCCTCCATACTTGATTTTGATTTGCCCACCATGAAGCACAAGTTTGCCAGATCATCTTCATCTTCATCACTTCCAATGTTTACATCACTCAAGCCAAGTTCTTGAAGTGCGGTGATGAAACTGTTTATCAGTTTGCATCCTGTAAAACCCTTCTTTTTCTTGTTGGTGTTGCCAAAAGAGGACTTGACTTTATTCTGCTTTTCATCACGGTTAGAAGGACCTGAAAGGTTAGGGCAATCTGTACGAAAGTGTCCTGTCTTACCACATTCAAAGAATCGTTGAGGTCCGGAGCTTCCTCTCCTTCTAGTTCTCACATTTTGCAATGCTTTTGAGAACCTAGTAGAAAGAAGTACTAGCTCCTCCTCTGGAAACTCCTCAATCTGTTCCAGGGTTAGTGAATACAGCAAAGCAAGTGTATTGCTAGATGATTGGCCGGAGCTAGGAATATCACGTTGTGAGACAAATGCAATAGTCTTATTTGGGTTCTTACGTGATATAATGTCAATTTCATGAGTTTTTAGCTTAGAATAAAGCACATCTAATGTAAGAGTACTCATGACAGTGGATTCACATATGGATGTTGCTTTCATCTCCCAAATTGACATGTCTAATGCACTTAGTAATTGCCTAGCATTTTCAGCATCTGAAAAAATAACATTGACGCTACGCAAGTTGCTGAGAATTTTATTAAAGCGAGCAAAGAGGTCATCAATGGACTCACCGGGTTGCATCTCAAAGCGCATGTATTCTTTCTTGAACATATCCTGTCTTACCTCCTTGATCGTGTTGGATCCTTCGTGGTAGTCACAAAGTGCTCTCCACACATCGTACGCCGATCGGAGGTGTGCAACACGGTCGGAGTCGCTCTGAGTTAGTCCTTGTATGATCAAGTTCCGAGCCTTGTTGTTGTCGACATATCTCATGTTTGTAGCCGTGACTTGATCGTTTGAAGGCACATCGTAAGGCTTGTATACCTTTTCCCATATTGCAAAGCCTTGCGCCTGGATGAAAGCTTCCATGCGTGCCTTCCAAACCTAAAAATCAATACCACTAAACACACAAGGTTTGGCGGAGTATTTCTCCATGATGATTAGTCAAAACACGTGCAAATCACAAAGATTAGAGCAACCTATCTCTGATACCAATTGTAGGATCGAAGTACACTCCTCAGCAGAAAACCGATCTGTTAAAGAAACCATGTGTGCGACTAATCTAAACGTGTTCAACTATAACAAAACTAGTATATATTGTAGAGAATCAAGTCACGAAGACATTACAACAAGAATCATGAAAATACATTGAGATAAACTCAAGTTACGATCGAAAGATCGAACAAAGGTCAATCTGTCCTACGTGAGAAAAACAGTTCTGGAATCCTGCAAAGAAAATCATGTTTATCAGAAACCACAAACTCAATGACCGTGAAATTTTCACATATGATATATAATCAAGTTGTCAAGACAACCCAAAAAGAATCACATCAATTGGATCTGTAAAACTCGATTTATGATAAAACCACCGAAGCAAGGTAGTGCTGAACAGAAACTCGACGAGAAAAACTTGTCTGAAACAAGTCGGACGAACAAGGCACAAAAGTTCCTTTAGAATACGAATTTTATTTATCAAAACACAAGAGGAACAGCCCCAAAGTCGTGCCCCACGAGCTCTGGCCTCCCTTGCTTATATAACCAGCCCGAAGGCCAACTCAACTCAAACTAGGACTCCTACTTGGATTCAAACTGTAACTTTCCAATACTGCTTAGGACTCTTCTATACGCAGATAGAAGCAATCTTAAGACTTCCAAACACCTTGGGAACGTATACAACATTCCTAAAATAACTCAAATTCGTGACCCACACGAAATCCTGTCATAACCAGCTCAAAACTTTCCATATTTGAGTCAAACATGACTCAGCCGCAGCCTGAGTCCATAACCTAGTCGGTTGGACCTTTCCGACCAATTCTTTACGTCCACATCTCTTCATTACGCCTTGGAACCATGCAGCCATGTTCATGCACTCCTTGCACACGTGCAAACATCTTCCAACGACGTCCAAGATACCTTCATATGCATTGTTCTTGATTCAAACATACTGCGCAACCTCCCGATCAACTCAACCACAATTCCTCCCGAACTTGGTTGTTGAACCTCATCTTCTCCCTAAGACTAGTTCAATGGATCCCGTCACCAGCCATGTCTTGAACTCAAGCAACACCTGCACATGAATAAACAACCAATACTTCCGAGCACAAGTCCTCGACTTGACTCTCGTTAGTTCCGAAACTACAACATCTTACGTGAGCACCTCACATAAGCATGTTGTAAACCATAGCAAAATGATATCAGACATAACCACCAAAACACACCAAAAACTTAGTAAAATAATACTAAGCAAACTTTCCATAAGAGTAAAGCAAGTTCGAAACATTGCAAGTTAAAAGCAGAACCATTGCAATCAAGCTCCGAACCTTACCAAAGCTAACCGAAGCTTACCAAAGCTAGTCGGACCCAGCGCCGGAGCTTACTAAAGCTTAGTTGGACCTAGCACGGAACTTACCAAAGCTAGTCGGACCTAGCACCGGAGCTAGCAAAAACAAGTCGGACCTAGCCAAAATAAGTCAGACCTAGACAAAGCAAGTCGGACCTTATGTCGGACCATGCCCGAGCTACCCAAAATAAGTCGGACCTATCGTCGGACCTTGCAGGAGCTCGGACCTAGAGTCGGACCTTGTTAAAAAGGTGTTTTGGTAGTATTCAAAACTTTTATCGTCAAAACCAATGTATTCAGCACACATAGGTCTCACAGCTCCCTTTGAGCAGAAACTTCTTGTGGACAGACCATGTTTTGGTCAATTTTTGATGGTGGAATTGATCTACACCTTGTGTTAAGATCATCACCACGTCCACACTTGATCCCAGCAACCTTGATCACCATAAAATCCCATGGAAGCCTAATAAAACATGCAAGAACACGTGCAAACTGGTTTTATAAAACTGCACTATAGGAATTGCATTGATTCACCTCATTGCATCTTGAGTAAAGTTTGTGCATGACAAATGATTGCTGTAAATTTTGTATGTGCGTGGTGGTGAGTAGAAGGACAAGCTCAAGAGGCTGTCTACAAGGAGCTACAGCATCATGACTTCAAGACGCTTGAGCAACACAAACCATGGGAGCAAGGCAAGTGCCCCTTGACCATATTGATCCTATGTTTTTGAAACTGTTTTGCTTGTGAAAACTCATATGCTTGTGTCAACTTGATAGGACACCCTTTTATAGGAGTTTACTAATTTTTTTAACCATCCTTGTCGCCGGGAAAGTTGATGAGTTGGGTATGGGCGTTTTTCCTTTTTGCTTTGCTTAACTTATGGGATACGGCAAGCTGAAATAAAACTTGTTAGCTACTGCACTCATGATATTAAAGATGATGAGAACTTGATGATGTTGATGAGCATAGAATCGGGGATATCTAGGCAAGCTTGGTTCATGGATGTTGCTGAATGAGATGGTGGTTTGCTTGCCGTAGATCTAAGGACCGGTTCATGCGAGCACATGCCAGGAAAACAGTGCCACCACGAGGCCAAATATGGATGCGGCTTAGCTGACTAATTAGGTGTGTTGCTAGCTGGTTATGGACCATTGGATGGCACGGGGAATGGGAGTCGAGGAGGACTGCCCTGGGAACTGCATGGCACAAGAGGGGGCCCGTGGGTGGGAGAATGGAGATTCGAGCCTACCGGTGAAACCTCAGTGGGTCCGTACATCCTAGTAGCCCCTTTGTAAAGGCTATTTTGTGTTCTCTTGTCTATACACCGACGGTTGTGTATTGGTATAATGGAGGTTTCTCTAGTCGCCGACGGGTGACGAAATCACAAACTTGTGGGTAAAATGGTGCCACCTCAGTGTAAAACTATCATGATCGACGTGCTTCCGGTCACAAGCACCTGGCCAACTTCCATGATTAGAGACAAAACTTGGGATGTTTCTTCGGGTTTGGTCATTGGGATTGGTTTTGGGACTGTTTTGGGTCATGACAATGAGTTTGGTTTCGGTTATATGAAAATGAGATGGTTACTAATATTTATGAGTATGAGATGTACTTGAGAATGAGGAATCGCTGGTTGAAACTTGATAAATGGTTAATTATGGTGAAGGAATGTTGCTGAATTACTTGGTTATGATAGGATTTAACTCACCTAGAAATAGTTGCTGTTTTTACCATATCTGTGAAATAAAATTTGCTTGGTGCAATGAACCTTTTTATTCCCTACCTTGTTGTAAGCTACATGTCATACTTTTCCCGCACTTGCTGAGTACGACATGTACTCATCCTTGCATTCCCACATATACATCAGCTACAGGAGAAGAGTACTTCGAGGAACAAGTGGAGTACTAGGCATGCGCACTACCGTCAACATGCCTGTGGAGTTGAAGTTGGAGCCTGCTGTTTTAGTCATTTTCCGCTGTCGTTAAAATCTTCCGCTGCAAGAATAAGTTAGATATTCATGAGTGAGACATTGAGTCAATGTAATAATGTACTTAAACATTATTCGTACATGGTTATATTCTGAATTTCAGTTTGTGGGATACATGTGTATGTGTGATGAACATTCTGGGCACACATATGCATTCACTTGGTTCATTTTCATAACCGGGTGTCACAACTTTTTATGTACACCTAGATATAAAGAAGGCTAGATCAAGTTCAAGAGGTCCAATGAATCTCAAAATTTACTAGTAGCTCCGAGGAAGGGTATGTAAACAGTGTGCAAAATTTGAGCTCAAGAAATAGCTCAATGGAGTCACAACAATTTCTTATGTGGTTTTAACTGTTCTTCCTTTACCTCCTAATTCTTGAGCTTTCCTATGCTGAAAAGTGGACTTTTTGTGAAGTACACACTGTCCTGAGTCTATATGACTTGGTTTCATCATTTTTGGAGTTTTCTACATGAAGATATGGATTTTACAAGAATTGAGGAAAAGCTGAAAATGTTTCTGTTTTTTTTCATATTTTTCAGAGACATACAAGATGAATCATCATTAGGCCTACCAAATGAGGTCCAATGCATCTGAAATTTTTACTGGAGTTCAAGTATATTTGGAGGAATGTTCTGCCTGAAATTGGGTATTTTCCAAATAACAGAACTTCTGGAATTAATTCCCTAATATTTTTTAAAGGAATTAATGAGCCAAATCCAGGCACTTTCATAAATATTATGATACATTAATGGATAGTAATCACTGAGAGGAATCAAGTGAAATTTATTTGACAATTTTTGGACTTATCTACACCAAGTTATGGCCGTTTGAAGTTTAATCTAGAAACTAAAAATACTGGAAAAGTTTAATCGCTGAGAGCGGGTCCCACCCCATTCGTCTTCCTCCTAAGGCCAACAGAACCCAGGCGGTGGCGCACTCTGGCGAGTGTCGCCGGAACGAGGTTTTTCCAGTCGCCTCCCGGTGCCAAACTCGCCGCCTCACCCTAACTCGCGACGCTGAACTCCCTTCGGTGGTCAGAACTCGCTGGCGGTGACCGGAAACACCCGTGCGATGGCAACCGCGGTGGCTAGGGTTCCGGAGATGTCGTTCTTGTGCTACGAGGCACCAAAAGGGTTGGGGTTTGCTCGGAAAGCACCAGTGGAGCACGGGGAAGAAGAAATGAAAAGGCTTGGAAGCTGAAAACGCCAGCAAACCCACTCTCGATGGTGAGCCGAGGTGTTTTGCGTTGGCGGCGAGGAAAATGGCTGTATCTTGGCCGATCCTTGATGGTTTTCTTTTCTGCTTCTTTAAGGGTGACCACTAGGGAGTGAACAAACTATTTGCAAGCAAGCTCGCTCGTTGATTGTTTATGTAAACCGAATTTTGTGTTAGACCGAGCCTTAGGAGGATGAACTAGGGTTCGTTAATTTCAGAAATTAGAGCTACCGGGTTGATCATTTGCTAAACGGCTTTCGGATACATGAGCTAGGCATCTGAACGCACCTTTCTTGTATAGGGAAATCGAGGTGAGGACAGATGTGGCGTTCTGTCCTTGGTGAGCCTATCGTGCTTCGCCGTTTGCACCTCGGTTCTCGGCGGGTATCGTTGAATTCCAAGCGCAAATGAGCAGGAGCTTCAGAGTTGAGCTGGGAGAACACTTGTGCACTAACCTGCGCTCCTTTTCAGTTTTGGAAGCTCGATCATCCAGAGCTCGGACAGCTGTGTGCAAGCAATAACAGAGAGCGCACGCCGTCGGCGGTTCTTCGTGGGAGAGAAACAGAGATAGAGCTGCGAGCTGGGAAAGGAGGCAAATTTCGTTTGTGCATCGGCGTGGAAGATAAGAGCCGGAGAACCGAGCGGGAGAGCAGGAGCTGGCACGATGAATCCATCGGGGCGGGGGTTCACTGCCGGGAGCTGTCATGCGCTCAGCCGAGGAAAGAAACAGTGGCGGTTGAATGAAATGTGCAGCTGACAGATGGGGTCCACAGCCCCACAATTTGCCCCCCCTCTGTGCTTTGAGATTCCCGCACATTTGTTGTCCAAATTTCACCAAAATTTGGAGGGTAGGCCAAACAAAATATGGGGAACTAAATTCTTAACTCAGATTTTAAAATTGAGCCAGTTTGCTTCAGATCCAAATTCAAATTTTGAATTTAAAGGTGCTCTCAGTTATCCCTTCGAATAAATAGTATATGAGTTCCAAAAATTTCCAAATTTGGATTAGAAGCTCTTTGATACATGTGAAATTCATTGGTTGCATTACTTGTATGCATTTGTTAAATCTGAACATGAATCCTTTTAAAAGAATTCAAATTATGTTTAAATTTTTCCCCCACTCTCTTCATAGTGGATGTTCACATGAATTTAAATTAGGGAGTGAAATTCTTTTCTCGTGTTGACATGTTAAGCATGAGTCAAAAAAAATTAACTCCCTCACATGTCCATTGTGTGTTTATCGTTTTATGTGACACAAATAGTCTTTCTTCTCTTTAACTTTGCTTCATAAAGTGAAATACAACTTTACAAAAGTTAGGCCTGTCACACATTTATATAAGTTACATCAGAGTGTGAGGTCAACATAAGTTTAAAACAACGGTGGAAAGTCATCTAATTTTTTACAACACTTCAATAAAATTGCAGTAGCTGTAGCAATGTATCGTGCCCACCAAGATGTAGATTTAGCAACAGTCATCATGTCGGCAGCAACTTGGGCTTCCACAAGACCGTCTATCCTGCACCGGGTGGTGCATCTTCTAGAAACCTGTCATTCATATATTTATAATCAAAACCATGCTCACCTAAAAAATGTTAAGAAGCAAACCCTGAGAAACTAATACTCAGCAAGAGTTACCCATCATATGACTCGCTACGACACTTACTAATGTGCAGCAGAAATCAGACATAAGGGGGGCTGCATTTGCAAAAAAGGAGCCTAATTTTAATCTTTACATAGTAAACTTAATTGTAACTAGTCTAGATCATACAAGTTGCAAAGCAATAATTAACCAACAATTAAGATCTAACATTATGAAAATTTACTTATACTACGCGATTACAACATGAACAAGTGGGACTCACTATCACGAGTGATGGTTATTCGAACCAATTTATGCCTTCAAGGAAAATCCGAGTGTACGCGTACACACTTCAATAAAGCTGCACTCATGCACACTTCTCAGATGTCGTGCGCGGCAACCTTTTGCAAAACACTTAAATGTTAAATTAGTTCTACAGTTCAGGACAGAAGGTCCCTACACTTGTTCAAGATCCCGCCTACGACAAGGTACTTAACTGACACAAGCAGGCCTACTCATATGAAACCCATGTCCTGCTGCTCCCCTACCACCTCTCTGGTCCCCAATTATCAAATATGATCTATGGACAAGGTCATTTCGATAACCCTAAAAACATGGAACTTGAGAGTAGGTTTAACCACTCGACTTATACTATTAGTACTAACTCATTAGCATAGCAAGCAGCGTTCAAAAGGCGTTGCGAGGCGGCCGCCTAGGCGTGCTTCAGTGCAACGCGTCGGACGTCCGCCTCACCTTGGGGGTAGATGGTCACGTGGCGCACGCCCGTGGGAAAACAGGGTGGGATGAGGGGGGCAGATCCCTCGGAAGGTTGTGGCACGGGGCGTGGATCCATCTAGTGTTGGTGCAGATCCGTGCTGGCGCTGGAAGAGGAGGCGGCGAGGGGAGGACTCGAGAAGATGGTGTGGGAGGGGGCCCAGATCCCTCACACGCTGAAGAGGAGGCGGAGGCAGGGGGAGGGGAGATCCCTCTCGCAAGAGGAGGCGGCAGGGCGTGGATGGAGGCAGCGCAGGTAGGTAAGGCGAAGGTGTTGGCTGGGCTGGGCTGGGTTGTCTGCGCGGTAAAGAGGGAAGGTTGGATAGGCCATGAGAATAGTTCAGCTAGGCTGTGTGTGAGATATAGGGAGGAGAGCCAAAGACGGCCAAGCAAAATCAGCCCAAGACAATAGAAATATATGTACACTTCTATATTTTTGAAAATTTTAAAATACATCAATTATATAGTACAATAACGCCTAGGCGCGCCTAGGCCCTAGGCGGATGGTCACCGCACGTCTAGCGCCTAGTGCCTTTTGGAACATTGATACCAAGAGAACATTTCATGGCTGACCTACCCATTGTTCCAAACAGGATTTTATAAGCTATACAAGTGGAGTTTTCAATCAAATTCTAGATTTAATGCAATCCATAAACTAATCACACATTATCATGTGCAAAAGAAAATATTTAGTAAAACAGCTAATGGAACTGAGGGTTGCCTTGGTTATTCTCGGAGATAAATTCAGCAGCTGATTCTGTGATAGCACGAGTGTCCTTCGAGTCGTGCTCCTAGATCGTCGGTTTTACCAATATGCACATACAAAATGCACATATTAGCCAATTGGTAACCTTAAATTGTAGAATAATTATATTGGTTATGAAATTAGTTATTTAGACATGTGAATATATGTTTTCATTCATATGTAACATTCATATGAAATTAATCCCATTTACGGCCTATACGTTAGGTGTAAATATGATCTTCATTATTTAACCATGAGTGGTAACCTAATTTTATAACCTTACACTCAGTAATTTGTTATGGGTCAATTGCCGGAGGTTGTAAACATATTAAAGGCAGTTACCACAAAATTTCAGAATTTATTAATGCATGTTTAATTCTCTACTATTTAATTCACAAAGATCACTAGATAATTAATTTACCAAGATCCACATGTACAAATGAGCTGAAACTTTTACTATGAGATTTAGGAAGTGCACATTTGTTATCAACAATATATCAGATTTTTCCAATAGTTGTATCTACCATATTTTAGTTTCTAAGATTCTTACTTAATGCAATTATTAGTCCAATACAAAATATTTTCATATAAAATAAACATGCTCAAAATTCAGATAAGCTCTAAAGAGTCTACAAAACATTATTTCACATTTTCTGAAATTTTTTGAAATTTCAGTAACTTTTAAAAGCAATTTAGAAATTATTTTCAAAAAGAAAAACATTTAGAACTCTTGGGCCACACTGAAACGAACAACATGGGATACTACAGAGTTCGGTCCCGAACCCCGGCCCGAGTGCCCAAGAGACCATGGCGGAGGGTGGCCGGAGACCAGCGACGAGTTCAACGGAGCGGGCGCCCGGCGGCGAAACTCGTCGGATCATGGGGAAATTGAGCGTTGCAATGTTGCGAACCTGTTTGAGGGTTGGATGAGGGGTGGAAGCGGACAGTGAATAACATGGTCGAGAGGGTTCACTAAGGTCATATGGGTGAGACAAGGGGTGGAGAGGCTTGGAAGGACTCGGGGAGGATCGTGAGGCGCGTAGAATTGAAGGCCGGATTGTACCCCAAAGTCGACGAGGACTGCTGGAGTAAGGTGGCGACAGCGGGCCAGCTGTGTGGTTTACGGCCGGCAGTTTGGCGTGGAAGAAATTGTGATCTTAGCCATCGTAGATGACGGGTTTCTATTGATAATGCAACGAGGGCTCCGTGGGAGAAGTCCAAATCCTGTCGGGTTGACACTTGAGTAGGGGATTGGAGTGGCGGGCTGGTTGTCTCATGGGTGGGTGAAGCTTGTGTTGGTCTCAGCCGAGTGGAAGAGGCAACAGAGGGACTGCTATGGTATGCTACTCACTCGGACAACACTGGTGACGGCCGAGCTCGTGAGGAGGGTTAAGGGGAAAAGGGATTGGAGGAGAGAAGGGAGATTGAGAGAGCAGGTTTAGAAGAGAGTTTAAGTCTGCAGCCGGCAGCAGCGTGCATACACCATGCTCATTGTGGTGGGACGCATGCAGGCACCACGGCGTAAGGGCGGGAGAGAGAAGGAAGGAAGATTAGACTGACTGGTGGGCCTAGGAACGCGGCACGCCGAACCAGGTTCCTGTCATACCTAGCCCGAGCACAGTCCAATGACTGTACTATAGGGCCTGCTTGTCAATGGCAGTGGAAGGTGACACCGACAGGTGGGTCCCATGAGTCATAGACATATTAAACAATTTTTTAGTGCTACACAGTAAAAAAATAAAAAATACAAAAAATACTGGAGTTTAAGCTGGTTATATTACATGTTCCCAAAAAAATTACTCGGGAAATCACAATATGTTAAGTGGAAAAAAAACTATTATTTGTATTTTTATATATTTCAAAATCAAGTGAATTTAGAAGTGAAATTTGTTGCGTGAATTATATATGGTAATAGACACTTATGATATTTTGGGGGATTTTATAAATTAATTTGAAAGGGCGTTTGAATTAAAGAATGGCATATATGTTTATGATCAATTGAATGAAATGAGGGTCAATTTGAATTTACACAAGTTAGAGTGCTTCAAAAAATCACACAAAATTCATACGTGTAGACATATAGAATATACAGATGCACAACAAAATTATCCTATCTGCTTACTTTTTGAAGATTTACAAAATAAATAAAGAATATGTACATATAATTTGTTTTGGACCAAATTGAGCTAAAGAAGATTCTAATATGGGTGGGACTCCCACCCATATTTCATCATTGCAGGACAATGTGGGGCCGATTCAAGTTTCGAGCCGTTTCCGTGCCGGACCGGCCCGAGAACGGCCGCAATGTTGTGCCGCCCGTCGTGCTCGGATCCCATGCACGGCACAGCCCGCGGTTTCATGTCGGATCGGCATGGCCTGAAACTTTTTCGTGTCGGACCGGGCCATGGGGGCCGTGCCGCCACGTCGTGCTTTGGCCCGCCTTTTGGCCTGGCTCAACTCCCAGGACTAAGTACGTCTACTAAAACAATATTAATTGCTACAGATCTTTATTAGGCAACATATGTTATTTGTTCTTGCTATATTATTAGGGTGAAGCTTGCCACACGCATGAGCCCGGCCATGATGGGAATTCTATCCAATAGACTGTGGCGGACAGGAATCCGCTCATCCAGGATCGCAGAGGGTAGTGCCGCACGCTGCGATACCCGACAGCACACATCATAAGAAAACATATTGTATTATATAGAAAACCAACTGAATATGTACAAACTAGTACAAGACTTCAGTTACAAACTAGTATTTGGATTACAAAAGGGAAAGCTATGTTTATACAACTCACACCATCTACCTAGCAAAAGTCGGTTGCCCAGCCCTATGGGCAACCCACACTAGCTGCACTCCTCAGCTCAGCGCGGCGTGTACGGCTCCCACTCAGCCGTGGTCCCCGACGGAGGGTAGCCCTCGCCGGTGGACTCGTACCCCGAGTCCGTGGGATACTCCTCACCTGAAAAACACTTATAGCAGCAACCATGAGCACGATGGTTCAACAAGACTTAACCGACTCACCTACGCATGAAACTCTACATGCAGTTCACAACGACAATGGGATGGTAATTTGCAGCAAACGGACACGCCAACCAGTGCATCCTTAATTCATCTTTTAGCCACAAGTTAACAGTTCAGGAAATCTGAAATTTAATGAGCAATATTTGGTGGCACACATGTAGCAATACGATTTTATCATAACAGCAATATTGAATCATCACATTTCATATATTAACCTACATCACGACTCAGTGACCAAGTGGTACTCATCACCGTGAGGGACTGCGAATCGACTCGATATACACCTGCTGGGATACCCGAAGAGCACGTCATGTACGCCCACCCAGGGAGCTGCACAGCACGCTCACTCGATGTCGTACGGGACAACCTTTCACCCAACAGCCCAAACGTCGAACCGGTTGCACCAAAACGGGCAGGAGGTTCCCTACACGGAGCATCTCTCTATGCCCGTTAGCAGATTTCTACCTTGCTGCCCTCAACCTACACCTATAAATCGGTGTGCTATGCCTCGATGCCAGGAGGTTTAGGTTACATCGGTTTACCGGGGCCCATATATCCGATATGCCTTCGGTACAATAAAACTTGATCAGCGTGGGCTGCACACGGGTCGGTCCTCAATCGACATGGACAGGGATGCGCAAACAAGACTTCCTCTTGCTGCGCCCTAGCCCCTGCCTAGTCTCATTTTCTTACTAAAGTGATCTCATATCACTTGAACCAATCCCGTGTGCCCCAAATCCTAAACTCGCGAGTAGATTCCAACTACTCGACTTGTACAGAAGTTCTATGAATCACTAAGCATAGCCTGTCTACTCAAGTACTTAGACACTACCCTCACTCTTGTAGGAAAATTCTGGATATGCACTTGGGTTTCATCCATCCTACACCTAATGCACATATATACCACATACTAAGTATACATAAAGCAAAACTTTGTAAAAGGGGTTAATGCAAAGCGGGGCTTGCCATGTTGCTGCTGGTCAGATGTTAAGGCTTCGTCCGGAAGAAGGAAGTCCAGCACTTCCGGAGTTTCTTCGCCTTCAGCGACTACACGTAAGCGATATACTATATATCAATTTAAATGCAACGTTTTAAACAGAATATGTAAAGACCATGACTCTAGCTAGCCCTCCCCTTTGGCTCTGAAACTTTTATGGTGGCTTGGTAGGGTTCTAACCAGAGTCTTGACCAAGGTTCATTTGAAACAAAGTTCATTTGAGCTTTGTACAAATAAAAGCCTATTTGGTCATTAGTAGAGCTTCTAAAGAATTCCAGGGATTTTCATGGCTCCAACCATTACTTCTTGGAAACTAGAATTTGAGATGGTTCTAATGGAATTGGTTTCATGTCATTTGAAGCATTCTAGAAGAAGTTATGCCCTAAACAAGATTTGAGAAAAATTGAAAAATATTTCTGTACATTTTTCTATTTTCTCAGGGCAGTTCATTTAATCACACCATTAGGGGGACTAAATGAACTTGGATGGGTCTGAAATTGTTCCTGTGACTCAGGGATTTTCCAAAGAACCTCCCAGCCAAATTTCAGAAATTTTCATAAAGTAATTCTCCAGATAAAATTCCCAACAGTTTAAACTTTAGGGAATTAATTATGGAAAACTATTAAGTTTCATGACCTGCAATTTGTGTTGCTCGTTAGTATTCAAAAAGATGAATCCAACAAAATTTGGTTCACTGAATTTGGAGCCTACTAGCAAAAGTTATATGCATTTGAAGTTTGAACCAAATCTGAAAATCATTGAAATGTTTAAACTCGGGTTGTGGGCCCCACTATTTAAACCGGCGCACTGAGATCTTAGCCACGCCACAGCCCACGGAGTTTTACCTGCGCTGCCGCACCAGATCCTGTCCGCAAAGCGGATCCCCGCTGGAAAACAGGCACTGACCGGTGGACCGGGCCCCCCCTTCGTCTACCTTGCGACCACCTGCGACACCTGTGGCGGCGCTTCGCCGGAGAGCTCGCCGCCGGCCATTTTACCACATGACCTTTGATAGATTTCTCTGCCTGTGCCCAACATTGCTCGGAGAACACGTTGGTGCACTCACCGAAGCTCGGCGATGGCCGGAATCACGCTCGCGACGGTGACAGCGGCGATCCCCACTTTGGCGATGTCGCCCGAGCTATTCAGGCCCCTATTTTTGGAACGGTCTGCTCCTACAGCTCCTCTGTGGCATGCTTAGCACGAAAATGAACTCGGTTTGGCATGGAAACGGCCGGAGCTAGGACTTCACCATCGACCTAGGGCTAAAACGGCGGATACTCGAAAAACTCGAATAGCAGCGCCAAAACTCGATGGTTTCTGATGGTCTTTGATCCTAGGTGGCTGTGGGGACGTGTAGAACATGTGTTTAGCTTTGTTTACGAGGTGGTGGACCGATCACCATGAATTTTGGATTCTTGGCTACCTCGGTTCTTTGAACACCGAGGACTGAACTCAGAAATTCTTTCCCGACAGGGCATGAAAAGAGGTAGGGTTTTCACCGTGAGTTCGAGCAGCCTCTGATGCGTATAGTTGCTGTTGATCGTCGGTCACGAGGACGCTAAGATCGGAGGCGCACCGAGGACCCGAGAGAGCGGCCGAAAGGTGGATGTTTTCGGTCGAGATGCAAAACAGCGTACGGGGTTCGGGGCTGCAGCGCTGGGTTTGCCTTCGTGAGCAAGCAGCGGCTGCGCGGCGTGCCAGCCTGTCGTGTGCTGAAGCGGTGGAAACCGAGCAGCTCGGTGGTGTCGTCTGGTGAGGAGACTCAGGAGAAACAACACCGAGCGCTGAGTCTATGGCTGTTCCCTCTGTTTCTCTGGCTGACTGATGGGCCCCTTCTCCCCCTTTCTCTCAATTTCATTTGTTGCTGAAAATATCCCATCTACTCCCTCTTAAATGGTATGCTTAGCCACCAAGTCAGAGAGTAAATTTGAATTCATCAAAATGAAATTGGTTTGTCTGAATTTCCTTCATATTTGAATTTGAAATTCAAATTCAGTTTTGAATTAATGCAAATTTAGCTCCCGACAAGATGAACTCCAATGAGGATGAAAATTGGTGGACTAACTCAGAAAAATGTGCTGAGTTTGAATATGAAGTCAACTTTTGTATTCAAGTGATGAAAGTGGCTGCAATTTGAATTTTCATTCAAATTGGCCCCTTTTTCAAATATCTTCAAAAGTGCCTCAAAAAGTATTGGATTTGCATAAAATTTGGCCTGAGCCTTGCCAAGAATATTTAAGGTCTAGGGGTGAGCTCAACCTTTCATGTTTATGTGTATGACTTCTACATTTTGAAGTTAGGGCTTTCCCCTCTAATCACTCTTTTGATGGTGTTTACCTGCTCTTCACAAGTGTTCATGAGATATCCACCACATGAGGTGTGGTGTTGTGAGGTGATGAAAATTTTTTTGCAAGTCACTTTCTTGGGCTTTTACATCCCTCCCCCCTTAAAAGAATCTTGTCCCGAGATTGTAAAAGAAGAGACTACGATGTGAGAGGAGATTACCCGTGGTGAGACGCCATGAAATCCGGGTAGTTTGAGCAAAGGAATTCCTCGCCCTCCCACGTCGCTTCTTCGGCAGTGTGGTTACTCCACAGTATCTTGTAGAACCACAGCGTTCGGCTACGTGTGGTTGGAGCCTTCTCATCAATAATTGCCACCGGATATTCAGCATACGTCAAATCCGGTTGCAGCTCGCCAATGTCTTCGGTGGGGACAGCAGCCGTATATTTCAGACATTTCTGTAGTTGTGAAACATGGAAAATGTCATAAACACCAGCGAGAGATGCCGGTAGCTCCAGTCTATACGCCACTGGTCCACACTTCTCGATGATAGCATAGGGTCCAATAAATCTGGGGGCGAGCTTCCCCTTTACGCCGAATCGGTGCACGCCTTTCATCGGAGATACATGGAGGTACACGTGTTCCCCGGCATCGAATTGTAGCGGCCTATGCCTTTTATCATCGTAGCTTTTATGCCGGGATTGAGCGGCCTTTAAATTGGCTTAAATAATTCGAACGCGCTCTTCAGCGTCGTTCACCACATCAACCCCGAATGTGACCCTTTCACCGGACTCACACCAGTTTAATGGGGTGCGGCATTTGCGACCGTAGAGAGCCTCATATGGTGCCATCTTGATACTCGCCTGATAACCGTTGTTGTACGAGAATTCCGCCAACGATAGATGATCATCCCAGTTTCTACAGTGGTGGATGGCACACGCTCTCAACATGTCTTCTAGTACTTGGTTCACCCTCTCAGTTTGCCCATCTGTCTGAGGGTGATAGGCGGAGCTTTTAATCAGCTTAGTACCCAATGCAGCGTGCAACTGCTCCAAGAAACGAGATACAAATAGTGCGCCTCGATCTGAGATTATAGTCTTGGGTACCCCATGTAGGCATAGAATCCTTGCATTGTACAACTCCGCATATCTGCTGGCATGGAAATGTGTATGCACGAGAATGAAGTGAGCCGACTTGGTTAACCGGTCAACGATTACCAAAATGAAATGATGCTTGTTGGAAGTCAGGGGTAACCCCACAATGAAATCCATGCTCACATCTTCCCACTTCCATGCTGGAATTTTCAGGGGTTGCAACAGCCCTGGTTTCCTCATGTGATCCGCTTTCACTCGTCTACACGTATCACACTCCTATACGTATTTAGCCACTTCCTGCTTCATCCGTGTCCACCAAAATTTGCTCTTCAAATCTTGGTATATTTTGTTGCTTCCCGGATGGATGGAGAATTTAGACAAGTGAGCTTCATCAAGTATCTTCTTCCTCAGCTCCATATCCCGGGGTACGACTATGCGGTCATTGAACCGCAGCGTCCCCTCATCATCTTTCTGGAAACATTTGATTTCCCCATTCTCTATCCGTCTCCGGAGATGTGCCATACCCTTGTCAACTTTCTGATCTGCAATGATATCTTCCCTAATGGTAGTGATGAGGGCAAGATTGTAGAGTGATCCATAAGGATCCAAGTACAAACTCGGCTCTTCCTCCTCCACCAGTGTAATGGTGAGGTTATGGACATGTGATTTCTGACTCAGCGCGTCGGCAACCACATTTGCCTTGCCAGGGTGGTAATGAATCTCAATCTATTAATCTTTGATTAGTTCTAACCACCTCCTTTGCCTCATATTCAGCTCCTTTTGGGTGAAGATATACTTTAAGCTCTTGTGGTAGGTGTAGAGATGCACCAAATTTCCCTGGAGATAGTGCCTCCACATTTTCAGCGCCAAAACCACAGCAGCGAGCTCAAGATCATGAGTTGGATAGTTCTGCTCATGGTTCCGAAGTTGGCGTGAGCCATATGCAACCACACGTCCTTCTTGCATCAATACGCAGCCGAGCGCGATACCAGACACATCACAATACACGTCGAAGGGTTGGGTCGTATCCGGTTGAGCTAAGACCGGGGCTGTTGTGAGATGCTTCACCAATGCTTGGAATGCTCCTTCACATGCCGCGTTCCAAACATATTTTGTTCCCTTCTTCAATAATTCTGTCATTGGCTTAGCAAGTTTGGAGAAGCATGGAATGAATCTCCGGTAATATCCTGCTAAACCGAGGAAGCTTCTGACTTCATGGACAGAAGTAGGGGCTTTCCATTTCAGCACTTGTTCAATTTTGCTCGGTTCAACTGCAATGCCTTCTGTTGAGATGATATGTCCCAAAAATGGCACTTGGCTAATCCAAAACTCACATTTGCTGAACTTGGCATAGAGCTTATGGTCCTGCAATCGTTGAAGAACGATTCTCAAGTGTTCGGCGTGTTCTGCTTCTGTCATGGAGTAAACCAAGATATCATCAATAAACACCACAACAAACTTGTCTAGCTCCGGCATGAATACCGAGTTCATGAGATACATGAAATGTGCCGGAGAATTGGTGAGACCAAAAGACATGACGAGATATTCGTATAAGCCATATCTCATCGAGAATGTCGTCTTCAGAATATCCTCCACCCGGATCTTTATTTGATGATACCCGGAGCGAAGGTCCATCTTGCAGAACACACTTGCACCCACAAGCTGATTAAACAGGATGTCAATGCGGGGCAGTGGGTATTTGTTCTTGATGGTGACGGTGTTGAGCGGCCGGTAATCCACACACAGCCTTAAGGTTTCATCCTTCTTCTTTACGAACAGCGCCGAGCATCCCCAAGGCGAGGAACTCGGCCTAATGAAACCTTTGCTCAACAGATCATTGAGCTGTTCTTTTAACTCAGCCAGCTTGTTCGGAGCCATTTTGTATGGTCTCCATGATATGGAAGTAGTCCCGGGTGCAAGTTCAATCTTGAACTCCACATCCCGTTCAGGTGGCATGCCCGGAAGATCATCCGGAAACACGTCGGGGTATTCCCGGACTACGGGGATGTCCTCTAACTTGAGAGCTTCAGTGTTATACATTGCTGAAACTTCCTGGACAGGATTGTCTAACACCATGGAATGCGGACAGTGGAATGGAGAATTCAAATGAACCGTCCGTGTCAGAGTGCCCAGGACAGCGCCATGGTAGAGTAACCATGACATCCCTAAGATTGCATCAATCTTTTGTCCTGTAAGGATTATCAAGGTGGTGGAATATATCTTCCCACCTAAGCACAGTGGTGCTTTTGGAATCATCATATTTGCTGAAATCTTCCCTCCCGGTGAGAAGATCATATATGAGCAGTCGATCGGGAAGACATGCATTTGATGCTTAGCCACATAGGATACACTTATGAAACTGTGGGTTGCACCTGAATCGAATAAAATGATGTTTGCTTGGTCGTTGAGAGTGAACGTACCCGCCAGCACGTTTTCTCCCTCTGGGGCATCCTCGTTGTCGAGGTTGTGAATGCCCCCAGTTCACTGACCAACCTTCTTGACCGGAGGTCGGCCTCGAGCACCGCCCTGATACTGGGCTTTTCCGCTGCTCTGCTGCCCCTGGGGACAGTCCTTCGATAAATGGCCCGCCTGGCCACATGTAAAGCAAGTGTAGCGAGGCGGTCCTCCGCTGATCGGCGGACGGAAACCCGAGGCATGTTGTGGCGGTGGAAACGCCCGGGGTACCATCTTCTGCTGCTGTTGCGGTCGCGGTGGTGGCATCGGCGGTCAAAATGGAGGTGGCTGGAAAGAACAACCCCCCGAACTGCTGAGGTCACGCCGGTGGATGCCACTGCTGACCGGATGGTGTCCGATACACCATGCAGTATTTTTGGGGAGCTCCACCTCCACTGCTGGGTGGAGTGCTGCGCTTTCGCTGCTCAGCTGCTAATTCACGCTGAGCGTCTTCTTGCATGATCGCGGCGTTGACGAGATCGTTGAACGTGCCACGATTGCATTGGACGAGATGTGTCTTCATCTCGGGATTTAATCCCCGATAGAAGTGCTCTTGCTTCTTCTCCTCAGTGGAGACATAATCCGACGCATACTGCGCCAGATGGTTGAAGGCACGGGAGTAGTCATGGGCACTCCTCCCGCCCTGCTTCAGCTCCAAGAACTCTTGGAACTTCCGCTTCATTATCCCGGGAGGGATATGGTAGGCGCGGAACGCCTCCTGGAATTATTCCCACTCCACGGCGTGGCCAGCCGGCAGTGAGGCGACATAATTTGCCCACCACGCACCGGCGGCACCGTGAAGCTGCTGCGCTGCAAACAGAGTCTTCTGCCGCTCCGTACATTGGAGCAGCCCGAACTTGGACTGAATTGTCCGCAGCCAGTTGTCGGCCTCTAGGGATTCTGCTTCTTCAGTGAACACCGGAGGGTGCGTACTCATGAAGTCCGAGTACGTCACAACATGGGGCTCACATGGCCCCCTCTCTTGATGCCTGTAACGCCCCATTTTATTAAAACTGATAAATCAGGGTTATAGAATTAACCACCAGACAAATTACACACACTACTGGCCGATTTCAGATATACCTCTCATCGAAACTGGTGCAGCCACCCCCTACTTTTGCCTAAAGGCAAACTCTTTTCCTCTTCCTCCCCCACCCTCATCCATTCTACGAGAAGCTTTTAGAACCACACATCACCCACCTCTTCCTCCTTTATCCTTATCCATTTCACGAGAAGCTTCCAAAATCACCCTCCACATACCATTCCTCTTCCATCCTTATCCATTCCACGAGAAGCTTCCGGAACCACCCCTCATATACATATCTCCCCCCATCCTTATACACTCCACGAGAAGCTTCCGAAACCACCCCTCATATACATATCTCCCCCCATCCTTATCCACTCCACGAGAAGCTTCCGAAACCACCCCTCACATATATCTCCCCCCATCCTTATCCACTCCACGAGAAGCTTCCGGAACCACCCCTCATACACATATCTCCCCCCATCCTTATCTACTCCATGAGAAGCTTCCGGAACCACTCCTCATATACATATCTCCCCCCATCCCTATCCACTCCACGAGAAGCTCCCGGAACATGCATTAATTACACCTCACCTACCTCTCCTTCCTCCATCCCTATCCATTTCCCCCTTCATCTATAAAAGGGGCTCGGGGGCTCACTTTCTCCCCCGCCCCATTGAGCACCGGCGCTCGCGTCTCCTCTCCCCCCCCCCCCCTCCAACATCGATCTCCGACGTGGAACCCTCCCCGTCGAGCCCCGCCAATCCACGGCCAAGGTGAGCACCCCAACCTCCACTCTCCTCTCAGAGTCATCCCCCCTTCCCCCTCTCCTCGGGTTTGGCCACGACCACCCCATGGCATGGCCGCCCTTCCATGAAGTTGCTCTACTTCCTACCCAAAATCGCCAGCTTAATCGAGTGATTCATAGCCTCGGCGTTCGATTTCTTACTCTCTGGCCATCCTCCCCCGTTTACTCTTTCTAATTTGAGCCCAACCCTAAGCAACCCCTTGATTGGCCTTAGAGCAGATCTCGCCCACACACAAAATGATCACTTAATCCGATTCTTCTTATAAAAATCATCTAATATCATAATATAGTTAGTGTAAGCAAGTCTGAATGATGTATATTTGCTTTGTTTGTATGTTTGCTTGTGTGCGGTGTAGAACCAGTGCCGGAAGAGAACCCAGGGGAGCCAAGTGACCAAGAGCACGACGCTGCAGACGGTAGCGAAGGCAAGTTCCATCACCCCCTTTTTGATCATATTGCTCCTAAGTGAGGTCTATCCATTGTGGCCAGTAGATTAGGCATTTGCATTGTTGAGCATGAGTTATTCGAGTGATAGAGGGTAAACATACTAGTTTCTCTTTTTGCAGCATATTGATATGATGAGATTATGCATGATGATGATGTTGCCCTGTTTTTGCTGCACGGTTGGCGAGAGCATGAGTTGAGAGTGGGGCAGAAGGGTTAGTGTTGGTGTAAGCGCTACCGTGGTGGTAGACTTACAGTGAGTACTATCAAGATGATAGGCTCGTGGTTTGAGTATGGAGGCTGCCCTGGTGAGCCTTAAGGACCGAGTAGTTTTGACATCTTACCTAACTTTCTTCAGTACGACCACATGACCCTGTATGGGCGGGGCTTAGCCTAACCCCGGTGGAGAGAGAGATATGCATTTATGAATATTGAGATGATATTGAGATAAGTCATGACACTGGGTTGGGGACGACTGGTTTGGGTGATGTTTTGATTGGGTGTCGGTTATGACGGGCTGTCGTGGATGGTCCGTGCGTGTGGGTAAAGCGTACAACCTCTGCAGAGTGTAGAACCCATTCGGACGGCCGTGTCCTCGGTATAGGACAGGTTATGGTGTGGTCCTAACAACTAGGAAGCCACCTGTTGTGATAATGAGGTGAGGAATGTCTCTTGATGGGTTATTTGGTTGCATTTAGTTGCATTAGGTTGCATCACTCTTATTGTTGTGCATTGCATTTATGTTCGTTTCATTCCCCTCCCGAAGGGCGAGGTGGAGCTTGCTAAGTACTTTTGTACTCAACCGTTGTTGATATCTTCAGAGGATCCTGACTTCGACGCGGAGGACTTCGAGTAGGGTCGCATCCACACCCAAGGTGTTACCGTGGAACCATGTACGAGGAGGAGCTAGTCGTCCATGTTTTTATGTCGTTAATCATCCTTACGTTAGTCCTTATTATTGTTGTACTAAAGTGTATGCCGTTGTAATAAAGCTCTGTATGGTTGTGGTTCCACTTGTGTTGTAATATTATGTACCGAACTCTATTTCTGGCATAATATTACATGTTTAGTTCCGATCTTATGGGTCGGGACGCTTCAAGTGGTATCAGAGCCATACTTGGCTGTAGGATGCGTACCCTAGTACTTAGGTGACCATAGGAGACGTAGAATAGTTGGTCTGTAGGAAACCTGGACTGTAGAGCCTTGGTGATAGGTTTTGCTCTCATCTAATCCTTGTGCCCTGTTCTAAGCCAGATGGCGGACGACCGTATCACCACCTTCTGCATCAACGAAGAAGGCTTCACCAAGGTGATCTATGCCGCCACGACACGACTCGGTATTCCAGACCGTCCGGAGTACGTGGGTCATGAGTTCGTGGAGCATGGCACCGAAAGCTGTGAGGTCACTGTGCACATCGACGCCAGTGAGAGGTTCCTGGACATGAAGCCATGGAATGTCTCCGCCACTGGATGCCGCATGAAATATACGTGTCAATTGGTGGCCCGCAAAGCTCTGAAGTACCTCTGCCACATGTTTGACTGGCATTTGGGTTCCACACCCATGAAGTACTTCCCACCACTGGACCGTTGTCGTCCCGCATGGGTGGCGAGGATTCGCAAGTTGGAAGGCCTCGGGTCGACCGAAGACGAACCCACCATTGTCGCCATGTCCGGTTATTTATTGAGCCTGGACGACTTGTGCGACCAGCTGAATCAGCGCGTGAAGACCCTCGTCCAGCGTGCTGAGACATTGGAGACCCGCTGGCGAAAGGCTAAGCTAGCACTAGCGCAGGCTGAAGCACGGGTTGCCAGTGCCGAAAGTTGAGTCGCCTTGGCCGAGGAGAACCTTAGGGAGCAGGCCGACCGTCACAGCCAGCTGCTTAGGGGTGTCTACCTTGTAGACCGGGCCAAGCGGAAGGACCGTCAAGCTGGTGCAACGACGGAGCCACTTATCTTAGAAGGAACCCCAGTGTATCACCTATCCAACCCCCGAAGGAGGATTTGTGAGCCTGTGCCACCTACTCCTCCGACCTCACCTCGCGGGACCAACGAAGACACTGAAGATCAGGATGTAGGACCAGTAGCCAGGCAGAGGTCCCGGCTGACCCTTAAGGGAATAGACCAAGCGACGACATGCGCTATGTATCTTGTACCCGCTTGCCCGAATGAATGAATGAATGCTTGGTGTGTTGCTTGCAATGTTTGATGTTTGTGTGAATTGTGTGGTATAAAACTATATATATGTGTTTAGATACACATAGTAAAATAGAAAAAATATAGAAAATAATAATAATAATAACAATAATAAAATACGGTAAGAATAACTAATTATGATGCACCATAGTAATAATAATAGGAAGAAAATCTAAACCCATCGATTGCCTTGTCACAGATGCCTCGCCGCTCGAGCCGAGTCACTAATGGACACGAGGCGGACCAAGGACTACGAGGGATTCCTCCTGCACCTCACGAGCATGAGACAGCGGAGAGTGCACCTGTCCGGCCACATCCCCAAGCACCTAACTATGACCTGACCACCATTCTGGACCGCCAGACTCGACTCCTCGAGCTACTGACGAACACCCTGGCTGCCCGGAACAATGATGGTCTCAACAACCATCAGCCCGCGCCGCAAAACAATCACCAGATCGCAGACTTCAATAGGATGAACCCGCCCAAGTTTTCTGGATCTGAGGACCCTATTGAGGCAGATGACTGGCTAAGAGAGATTGAAATGAAACTCGAGGTTGTGCATGCAAACGAGCAGGATAAGGTTCTGCTTGCTGTCCAACAACTGAGGGGATCTGCCTTAGCCTGGTGGCACAGCTACAGAGAGATTCATCCACATGCCAGGACCATGATATGGGATGAGTTTGTGAAGTTGTTTAGGGAGCAACACATCCCAAATAGCATTATGAACCTAAAGAGGGAAGAGTTTATGAACCTTAAACAGAAGGGTCTAACTGTGACAGAGTATCTACACAAGTTTACCGGGTTATCCCCCTATGACCCCCACGCTGTGGATACTGAAGAGAAGAAGCAAGAAGCCTTTTTGCATGGGTTAAACACTGAAATCAGGAAATTTCTTGAGGCATCTGTTTATCCAGATTTCAGTACCCTGGTTAACAAGGCCATCACTACAGAAAAGAACATAGAGGATGAGCTACGGGAGAAGAAAAGAAAATTCAAGGACAAGAAGGGGTTCCAGCAGGTGAAACTTCAGAGGACTAATCAACCTGTCTATTCATTACAGAGGACCCAACAACCAACCTACTTTGTGCAGAAGACCCAACAACCTATTTACTCTGGGCAGATGGCTCATAGTGGTGTATCCTATAAAGCACCAACCACCACTTTCAAGCAACCGGTACAGCCTGCTAAATCACATGGCTCATTCCATCCTCAGCAGTCTGGGATCAATCAAACTGTTGGCCAGAGGATCTATTTCAGCTGCCGTGAGCCTGGGCATATCGCTGTTAACTGCCCTTACAAGGTTAAGCCAGCACCATCAGTCGTCTCCAACACAGTTAACGGACCAAGGCAACCAGCTGGAGGCAGCCGCGGAGCACCGTCAAGGACTCAACACTCCTTTGGAAAGGCCACAGTAAACCACGTCTACGCCGAAGAGGCAGATGCATCACCAGGAGTTCTACTTGGTGAGTTCTTGGTTCAGTCAGTTTTGGCTTCAATACTATTTGATTCTGGTGCATCGCATTCTTTTATATCATCACACTTCGTAGAGACACATGATATATCTACGGTAGCCCTTAAGAGGCCCTTAATGACTCGATCACCCGGAGGTTATATACCTTGCCACCTAGGAGTTAACAACATCCCTTTAAACCTAAGTGGGGTAGAGTTCTTGGTTAATCTAGTAGTGCTTGACTCCCATGGGATAGATGTGAGCCTCGGTATGGATTGGTTAGCCAAGTGCAATGGGAGTATAGCTTGTGCACAGAGGACTGTGACAGTGACAAACCATGAAGGGAAGACTGTCACATGTCATGTCAACTCTAGCTTGTCTGAGCCAGTAGTAAATCACTTGAAGGCGAAAACACCTCAGGAAGTGTCAGTGATTAAAGAGTATGTTGATGTGTTCCCTGAGGAGTTGCCAGGCATGTCGCCAGAAAGAGAAGTGGAGTTCTCCATTGATCTAGTTCCCGAAACTGCCCCAATAGCCAAGAGGCCTTATAGAATGGCAACACCTGAACTACCCGAGTTAAAGAAACAGTTAGATGAGTTGCAAGAGAAAGGGTACATAAGGCCTAGTGCATCACCATGGGGCGCACCAATCCTCTTCGTAGAGAAAAAGGATGGAAGTAAGAGACTCTATGTAGATTACCGAGCTCTTAATGCGGTGACCATCAAGAATAAATACCCTCTACCCCGGATAGATGATCTATTTGACCAGCTAAAGGGGCCAAGTTTTTCTCAAAGATTGACTTGAGGTCTGGGTATCATCAAGTGAGGATTAAGCCCGAAGATATACCTAAGACGGCATTTGTGACTCGCTACGGTCAGTTCGAGTTCACAGTGATGTCTTTTGGATTAACCAATGCCCCTGCCTACTTCATGAACCTAATGAACCGGGTGTTCATGCAAGAGTTGGACAAGTTTGTCGTTGTCTTTATCGACGACATTCTAGTCTATTCACGAAGTGAAGCGGAGCACGCGCAACATCTGCGTGTTGTTTTGGACCGGCTCAGGAGCCATCAACTTTATGCCAAGTTCAGCAAATGTGAGTTTTGGTTACAGAAAGTTAGCTTCCTTGGGCATGTGCTGACAGCCGAGGGAGTTGCAGTTGATCCAGAGAAGGTCAAAGCTGTATCATCTTGGAAGCAACCAACTTCGGTCTCGGAGATTCGTAGTTTTCTGGGTGTGGCTGGTTATTATCGGAGGTTCATCGAAGGATTTTCCAAGCTAGCCCGACCAATGACGGAACTACTAAAGAAGGATAAGAAGTTTGTGTGGACCGAAGCATGTGAGCGGAGTTTTCGTGAGTTGAAGGGAAGACTAACCACGACCCCAGTCTTAGTCTTACCGGATATTCACAAGAACTTTGTTATTTATTGTGATGCTTCTAGACACGGCCTAGGATGTGTGCTAATGCAAGAAGGACGAGTGGTGTCCTATGCCTCTCGTCAGTTAAGGCCGCACGAGCAGAACTACCCAACCCATGACTTGGAATTGGCTGCGGTAGTGCATGCTATTAAGATTTGGAGACACTATCTGATCGGTAACAAGTGTGAAATCTACACAGATCACAAGAGTCTCAAGTATATCTTTACCCAGCCTGATCTGAACCTAAGACAACGAAGATGGTTGGAACTGATTAAGGATTATGATGTGGAGATCCACTACCACCCGGGTAAAGCAAATGTTGTGGCAGACGCTCTTAGCAGGAAAGCATACTGTCATCACTTGGTGACTCAAGTACCACAACTGTGCGAGGAGATGATGAAGTTGAACCTAAGTATTGTACCTCACTCCTACAACTACAACCTTAGTGTTCACCCTGTGCTGGATGACCAGATTAAGAAGGCTCAACAGGAGGATGAAAAGTTAATGAAGATCAAGGAACAAACCGTTGAAGGCAAGGCACCAGAATTTAGAGTTGATAGAGATGGAATATTGTGGTTCAAGAAACGGTTGTGTGTGCCTTCACAAGGTCACTATCGGAATACGATCATGGATGAAGCTCATAACTCTGCCTACTCCATCCACCCTAGAGCCACAAAGATGTACATGGATATTAAGCAAAAATATTGGTGGGTTGGCATGAAGGGTGACATAGCCAAATTCGTGGCTTATTGTGATGTGTGTAGAAGAGTCAAAGCTGAGCATCAAAAGCCGAGTGGCCTATTACAGCCCTTACCGATTCCCGTTTGGAAATGGGATGAGGTAGGAATGGATTTCATCACTGGCCTACCAAGGACCAAGAATGGTAATGACTCCGTATGGGTAGTGGTTGACCGTCTGACTAAAGTTGCACACTTTATTCCTATGCGCACTACCTACAATGGGAGTAAGCTGGCCATGTTGTACATAGACCGTATTGTGAAACTACATGGAGTACCCCCGAGGATAGTCTCAGATCGAGGTACTCAGTTTACGTCAAGGTTTTGGAGGAGTCTTCAAAAGGCACTTGGTACCAAGTTAGACTTTAGTTCAGCATATCACCCTCAGACAGATGGTCAGACAGAGAGGATCAACCAAATCTTGGAAGACATGTTGAGGGCCGCTGTTCTAACCTACGGCAATGATTGGGAAGACAGTTTACCGTATGCCGAGTTCTCATACAACAACAGTTATCAGGCCAGCATCAAGATGTCACCTTATGAAGCCCTCTATGGAAGGAATTGTCGAACCCCGCTCATGTGGTCAGAAGTTGTGGACCGTATTGTGGAGCAACCAAACTTCATCTTGGCAGCAGAGGACAAGGTAGCGGAGATTCGAGCGAATCTCAAGGCCGCCCAATCACGCTAGAAAAGCTACGCAGACAAGAGGAGGCGTGAACTCAGTTTCCAAGCTGGAGATCATGTGTACCTTAAAGTATCTCTTATCCGTGGCACGCGCAGATTCCAAGTACGTGGAAAGTTGGCACCACGGTACATTGGCCCTTTCTCAGTCCTAAAAAGGGTAGGATCAGTAGCGTATGAGATTCAGCTACCCGAAGAAATGTCAGGCGTGCACAACGTCTTCCATGTATCATAGCTAAGAAAATGCCTACGGGTTCCCGAGGAACAGGTGGCACAAGAAACCCTAGACCTGCAAGATGATCTGCGCTACCAGGAGGTGCCAGTAAATATCTTGGAAACAGTCACCCGAAGGACACGGAGAAACACCATCACACTTTGTCGGGTCCAGTGTAGCAGACACTCGGAAGACGAAGCTACTTGGGAAAGATAAGATGCATTGCGGATAGAGTTCCCCCATCTCTTTGCAGACCACTTGAATCTCGAGGACGAGATTCATCCTAAGTGGGGTAGGTCTGTAACGCCCCATTTTTCGTAAAACTAATAAATCAGGGTTATAGAATTAACCACCAGACAAATTACGCACACTACTGGTCGATTTCAGATATGCCTCTCATCGAAACTGGTGCAGCCACCCCCTTACTTTTGCCTAAAGGCAAACTCTTTTCCTCTTCCTCCCCCACCCTCATCCATTCTACGAGAAGCTTTTAGAACCACACATCACCCACCTCTTCCTCCTTTATCCTTATCCATTTCACGAGAAGCTTCCAGAATCACCCTCCACATACCATTCCTCTTCCATCCTTATCCATTCCACGAGAAGCTTCCGGAACCACCCCTCATATACATATCTCCCCCCATCCTTATCCACTCCACGAGAAGCTTCCGGAACCAACCCTCATATACATATCTCCCCATCCTTATCCACTCCACGAGAAGCTTCCGGAACCACCCCTCACATATATCTCCCCCCATCCTTATCCACTCCACGAGAAGCTTCCGGAACCACCCCTCATACACATATCTTCCCCCATCCTTATCCACTCCACGAGAAGCTTCCAGAACCACCCCTCATATACATATCTCCCCCCCATCCTTATCCACTCCACGAGAAGCTCCCAGAACATGCATTAATTACACCTCACCTACCTCTCCTCCCTCCATCCCTATCCATTTCCCCCTTCATCTATAAAAGGGGCTCGAGGGCTCACTTTCTCCCCCGCCCCATTGAGCACCGGCGCTCGCGTCTCCTCTCCCCCCCCCTCCAACATCGATCTCCGACGAGGAACCCTCCACGTCGAGCCCCGCCAAGCCACGGCCAAGGTGAGCACCCCAACCTCCACTCTCCTCTCCGAGTCATCCCCCCTTCCCCCTCTCCTCAGGTTTGGCCGCGACCACCCCGTGGCATGGCCGCCCTTCCATGAAGTTGCTCTACTTCCTACCCAAAATCACCAGCTTAATCGAGTGATTCATAGCCTCGGCATTCAATTTCTTACTCTCTAGCCATCCTCCCCCGTTTACTATTGCTGATTTGAGCCCAACCCTAAGCAACCCCTTGATTGTCCTTAGAGCAGATCTCATCCACACACAAAATGATCACTTAATCCGATTCTTCTTATAAAAATCATCTAATATCATAATATAGTTAGTGTAAGCAAGTCTGAATGATGTATATTTGCTTTGTTTGTATGTTTGCTTGTGCGCGGTGTAGAACCAGTGCCGGAAGAGAACCCAGGGGAGCCAAGTGACCAAGAGCACGACGCTGCAGACGGTAGCGAAGGCAAGTTCCATCACCCCCTTTTTGATCATATTGCTCCTAAGTGAGGTCTATCCATTGTGGCCAGTAGATTAGGCATTTGCATTGTTCAGCATGAGTTATTCGAGTGATAGAGGGTAAACATACTAGTTTCTCTTTTTGCAGCATATTGATATGATGAGATTATGCATGATGATAATGTTGCCCTGTTTTTGCTGCACGGTTGGGGAGAGCATGAGTTGAGAGTGGGGCATAAGGGTTAGTATTGGTGTAAGCGCTACCGTGGTGGTAGACTTACAGTGAGTACTATCAAGATGATAGGCTCGTGGTTTGAGTATGGAGGCTGCCCTGGTGAGCCTTAAGGACCGAGTTGTTTTGACATCTCACCTAACTTTCTTCAGTATGACCACATGACCCTGTATGGGCGGGGCTTAGCCTAACCCCGGTGGCTAGCCCGACAGTCATCCACGGTGGAGAGAGAGAGAGAGATGCATTTATGAAAATTGAGATGATATTGAGATAAGTCATAACACTGGGTTGGGGACGACTGGTTTGGGTGATGTTTCGACTGGGTGTCGGTTATGACGGGCTGTCGTGGATGGTCCATGCGTGTGGGTAAAGCGTACAACCTCTGCATAGTGTACAACCCGTTCGGACGGCCGTGTCCTCGGTATAGGACAGGTTATGGTGTGGTCCTAACAACTAGGAAGCCACCTGTTGTGACAATGAGGTGAGGAATGTCTCTGGATGGGTTATTTGGTTGCATTTAGTTGCATTAGGTTGCATCACTCTTATTGTTGTGCATTGCATTTATGTTTGTTTCATTCCTCTCCCGAAGGGCGAGGTGGAGCTTACTGAGTACTTTTGTACTCAACCGTTGTTGATATCTTCAGAGGATCCTGACTTAGACCCGGAGGACTTCGACTAGGGTCGCATCCACACCCAAGGTGTTACTGTGGAACCATGTACAAGGAGCAGCTAGTCGTCCATGTTTTTATGTCGTTAATCATCCTTATGTTAGTCCTTATTATTGTTGTACTAAAGTGTATGCCGTTGTAATAAAGCTCTGTATGGTTGTGGTTCCACTTGTGTTGTAATATTATGTACCGAACTCTGTTTCTGGCATAATATTACATGTTTAGTTCCGATCTTATGGGTTGAGACGCTTCAATGCCCCCCGCCTGGGACGTATTTTGCACTATCGTGCGGAGCAGATCGGTCTGCTCCTCACGATTACCCACCAGGGCCGCGATCACATCCGCTAGTGTAAGCGGAGGCGGCGGTGGTGGTTGTTGCTGCGGGGTGCTGTCGTAGGAAGGTGGCTGGGAGTCATCACCCCCTGCTGGCTAGAGCCACCGATCTCATGCGTGGCCCGAGTGCGAACCATCTGCAACCACACGACAATAAAAATCAGTCCCGCAACATACTTCATGCAGTCCAATAAAATAGGCGTAAAACATAATGACAGTAAAACATGCGATACATCTCGTATATAGATAATGTAATAACTTTGCACAAGCTACACCATTACCAGAACAAATACAAACTATTTAAATCCAACTTGACGAACTTCCTATTTGGAAGTTCATCTCAACTAGGTTTTGTCACTACGAGACGTTAATATCGCTTAATCATCACGTATACTATCCTTTTATCTTCAATACGACACAAACATGGTCTCTAGCAAAAGAACTTGAGTAGGACACATACTCAATATTTCACTAGTTGAAGATAACCACTCATGAGTATGTTCTATCCCATTGGAAGTACTTAAACCCCCTAGGGTACAACAATCTCTCAATGAGTTCAACTGTCATCCCTCTGCCAGAATGATCAGTTTCTACATCTTCCAGATTTTGATATCGTGCTGGGCATTTTCATGACTCAAGCTGAATACCAAAGTTAAATTTAACTTCAGTATCATTCCAATGAGTATTTATTTGCCCTCAGATCAGCTCTGGTTAAAAACTTATGATAATTCAAAGTCAAATGAATTTCTGGAAGAATTTCAACAGCACCTCCTTTGGAAGTTGCTGTTTTCAACTATAATTTCAACTGAATTCCTTGCTGCAATTGCAGAAACTTTGAATTACAAAGTTGTAACAAATCTCCTACCCTTTACAAAGATGTATCATATTATAATTTTAGGTTTTCCTACAGGAAGTTATGCTTTAAAAACAGAACAGTCCAGAGAGTGTTTTGAATATGTCCTGGTTCTGGACAGTTTACAATCATCTGGAATTTCAGCCAGTTTAAGGCGTGATTCAGCTCTGGAAGTCTACAACAAAGTTGTACAGTACTTAAACACCTTTTCAGAACTATATCCCACACCTCCATTGGCTAAATAATCTGTGAGTTATGCTCTGTTAAAGTTCAGCAGACTTGCTGCCAAAACAGAGCACTCTGTTTTTTAATCCCTTTGAGCTAAACTGATTAACTATTGATTTTTTCTACCCAACCAGAGTACTACATGTTGAAACTTGGTGAGTTCAGTTCCTGGTTATCATTATCTTTCATGCAAATGCCTATTATATGTCGGTACTACGTTCCTCACAAAAAGAAAAACCTAACTGGATTATACCGGCATATACGTCTAAATTGTGGCACTAAACGGTCTCTCGCACACGTATACTACATGGGATACATACGTGGTTAGTATCTGCAGAAGAACACTCAATAGTTATGCACTCAATAGTACTTATAGAAGAACACTACACGACGGGGAACCCGAGTAGAGCGTGAACGGGTCGTCACGGTTGGGAATTTTATCACCCCAACAGATACCACCTACTGCTCTGCAGGGCACGCCGATGGCAAGCGCTGCGTATGTCCTCCTGGGCTATTTCCAGACCACTATCACGTTACTGACCACACGATGGGTTCACCACTTGCTTGCCTAATGCACGCTAGGGATCAGCATTTCATATGAACTCAGGAACACGAAGAGTCCAAGAGTTTCATATTAACGTCTCACACCGAGCTGTGAGACCTATCCGTGAATCACATTCCTCATCAGGGGAGCTAACCGAATTTGAACCGCTTTTGGTGGCGTTCCTTACCATTTTTACCTGAGCGGAGGTGCGTCATTACATAATCAAAATTCAGAATTATAACACATATGTTAGTCTTGCCACTTTAAGTAACTATTCTAATATAGTCCTTACTTGGGCAAACTAGCAAATCCTCACCGTAAACCTAAGTTTTCCCGTAATACAGTCCTTAATTAGTGTGCTATCCCCAATGCATCTCTAATACCAGCCTGCGGCAGACCGGAATCCGCTCATCCAGGATCGCAGAGGGTGGTGCCGCACGCTGCGACACCCAACAGCACACATCATAAGAAAACATATTGTATTACATAGAAAACCAACTGAATATGTACAAACTAGTACAAGACTTCAGTTACAAACTAGTATTTGGATTACAAAAGCGGAAGCTATGTTTATACAACTCACACCACCTACCTAGCAAAAGTCGGTTGCCCAGCCCGACGGGCAACCCACACTAGCTGCCCTCCTCAGATCAGCGTGGCGTGTATGGCTCCCACTTAGCCGTGGTCCCCGATGGATGGGAGCCCTCGCCGGTGGACTCGTACCCCGAGTCTGTGGGATACTCCTCACCTGAAAAACACTTATAGCAGCGACCATGAGCACGATGGCTCAACAAGACATAACCGACTCACCTACGCATGAAACTCTACATGCAGATCACAGCGACAATGGGATGGTAATTTGCAGCAAACGGACATGCCTAGCAGTGCATCCTTAATTCATCTTTTAGCCACAAGTTAACAGTTCAGGAAATCTGAAATTTAATGAGCAATATTTGGTGGCACACATGTAGCAATACCATTTTATCATAACAGCAATATTGAATCATCACATTTCATATATTAAACGAAGTCACGACTCAGTGACCAAGTGGTACTCATCACCGCGAGGGACGGCGAATCGACTCGATATACACCTGCTGGGGTACCCGAAGAGCACGTCACGTACGCCCACCCGGGGAGCTGCACAGCACGCTCACTCGATGTCGTACGGGATAACCTTTCACCCAACAGCCCAAACATCGAACCGGTCGCACCGAAACGGACAGGAGGTTCCCTACACGGAGCATCTCTCTATGCCCGTTAGCAGATTTCCACCTTGCTTCCCTCAACCTACACCTATAAATCGGTGTGCTATGCCTCGACGCCCGGAGGTTTAGGTTACATCGGTTTACCAGGGCCCACATATCCGATATGCCTTCGGTACGTTAAAACTTGATCAGTGTGGGCCGCACACGGATCGGTCCTCAATCGACACGGACAGGGCTGCGCACACAAGACTTCCTCTTGCTGCGCCCTAGCCCCTGCCTACTCTAATTTTCTTACTAAAGTGATCTCATATCACTCGAACCAATCCCGTGTGTCTCAAAGCCTAAACTCGCGAGTAGATTCCAACTACTCGACTTGTACCGAAGTTCTATGAATCATTAAGCATAGCCTGTCTACTCGAGTACTTAGACACTACCCTCACTCTTGTAGGAAAATTCTAGATATGCACTTGGGTTTCATCCATCCTACACCTAATGCACATATATACCACATACTAAGTATACATAAAGTAAAACTTTGTAAAAGGGGTTAATGCAAACCGGGGCTTGCCTTGTTGCTGCTGGTCAGATGTTAAGGCTTCGTCCGGAAGAAGGAAGTCCAGCACTTTCAGAGTTTCTTCGCCTTCAGTGACTACACGTAAGTGATATACTATATGTCAATTTGTGTTGCTGGTTAATATTCAAAAATATGAATCCAAAAAAATTTGGTTCACTGAATTTGGAGCCTCCTAGCAAAAGTTATATGCATTTGAAGTTTGAACCAAATCTGAAAATCATAGAAATGTTTAAACTTGGGTTGTGGGCCCCAGTCTTTAAACCGGCCCACTGAGATCGCGGCCACACCGCAGCCCACGGAGTTTTACCCGTGCTGCCGCACCAGATCCTGGCCGCAAAGCGGATCCCCGCTGGAAAACAGGCACTGACCGGTGGACCCGCCCCCCCTCGTCTACCTCGCGACCACCCGCGACACCTGCGGCGGCGCTTCGCAGGAGAGCTCGCCGCCGGCAATTTTACCGCACTACCTTCGATTGATTTCGCCGCCTGTGCCCAACTTTGCTCGGAGAACACGTTGGTGCACTCACTGAAGCTCGGCGATGACCGAAATCACGCTCACGGCGGTGACAGCGGCGATCCCCACTCCGGCGATGTCGCCCGAGCTACCCAGGCCCCTATTTATGGAACGGTCTGCTCCTACAGCTCTGCTGTGGCATGCTGAGCACGAAAATGAACTCAGTTTGGCACGGAAACGGCCGGAGCTAGGACTTAACCGTCGACCTAGGGCTAAAACGGAGGATACTCAAAAAACTCGAATAGCAGCGCCAAAACTCGATGGTTTCTGATGGTATTTGATCCTAGGTGGCCGTGGGGACGTGTAGAACATGTGTTTAGCTTGGTTTACGCGGTGGTGGACCGATCACCACAAATTTTGGATTCTTGGCTAGCTCGGTTCTTTGAACACCGAGGACTAAACGCGGAAATTCTTTCGCGACAGGGCATGAAAAGAGGTAGGGTTTTCACCGTGAGTTCGAGCAGCCTCTTGCACGTATAGTTGATGTTGATTGTCGGTCACGAGGACGCTTAGATCGGCGGCGCACCAAGGACCCGAGAGAGCGGCCGAAAGGTGGATGTTTTCGGTTGAGAGGCGAAACAGCGTACGGGGTTCGGAGCTGCAGCGCTGGGTTTGCCTTTGTGAGCAAGCAGCGGCTGCGCGGCGCGCCATCCTGTCGTGTGCTGAAGCGGTGGAAACCGAGCAGCTCGGTGGCATCGTCTGGTGAGGAGACTTGGGAGAAACAACACCGAGCGCTGAGTATATGGCGGTTCCCTCTGTTTCTCAGGCTGTCTGATGGGCCCCTTCTCCCCCTTTCTCTCAATTTCATTTGTTGCTGAAAATATCCGATATACTCCCTCTTAAATGGTAAGCTTAGCCACCATGTCAGAGAGTAAATTTGAATTCACCAAAATGAAATTGTTTAGCTGAATTTTCTTCATATTTGAAATTGAAATTCAAATTCAGTTTTGAATTAATGCAAATTTAGCTCCCAATAAGATGAACTCCACTGAGGATGAAAATTGGTGGACTAACTCAGAAAAATGTGCTGATTTTGAATATGAAGTCAACTTTTGAATTCAAGTGATGAAAGTGGCTGCAATTTGAATTTGCATTCAAATTGGCCCCTTTTTCAAATATCTCCAAAAGTGCCCCAAAAAGTATTGGATTTGCATGAAATTTGGCCTGAGCATTCACAAGAATATTTAAGGTCTAGGGGTGAGCTCAACCTTTCATGTTTATGTGTATGACTTCTACTTTTTGAAGTTAGGACTTTCCCTCTAATCACCCTTTTGATGGTGTTTACTTGCTCTTCACAAGTGTTCATGAGATACCACCATATGAGCTGTGGTGTTGTGAGGTGATGAACATTTTTTTTGCAAGTCACTTTCTTGGGCTTTTACACTGACACAATAGGATTCACTACTAATATTGTATTAACGCCAGCAATCTCCAAATCAATCATCGGCTGATCCTATGGTCTCTTCACATTTCGGTGAACACCTCTCTCGCATCCCAATAATTGGATGACCCACGAGACTTAATTTGATGGTCTGGTATCCGTGTAAAGCCCATGGGATATTTATTCTTCAGATTATGGTTCTGATATCAGTTGTTAAAATATGTCCCAACTCGCTACATCCACAAGTGCATGCCTCCAACCCAGAACCCAACGGGTCTGCTATCTGCGTAGACCTAACTAGAACTACCAATAAAATCTTGGGTCAGCTGAACCCAAAATATTATCCTTGTAGGTGAGGTTCCATCTATATTTTAAGTTGGACTCGCACATCATCAATATCCAATTCGGAAGTGAAAACCCAACATATATTCTATAATCATTGGGTGTATAGCCCCTAAGGTATGATAGATCAAGGTCAGCTAGTGACAAAACATATTGATAATTATAAATATTGTATGTTTTACGAACTAGTACCCTCTGACATTTTATTTTAGTGGCATAATTACGAAAGTTGCAAATATTTTTGACAGTTACCTTTCTAGAGTATGCTAGAAATGAATTTTGTTGATAATATTAATTTCTAAAGACATGTGTATACATGAAAATGTATGATTTTTTCTTTTCATGGAGATTCTGATGTAGATGTTGGCCTAACCCTTCCATTAGCTAGAGGATAAGTCAGTTTTGTGAAGAATTCAATGTAGATGATCCAAAGGCTCAGATAAAACTGATCATCTCCAATGCAACCACAACAACACGGCTCCAATGGTTATATTATCAACCTTACGTGTACACAGTTGACCTTGCTAAGAAGGCTAATTCATTTATGAAAATTGAAAACACTGGCAAGAACTTATAAGAACTAATCTGAATTGGATTAAACTCATGAGTTAGGTTCCACAAACAAAAACAGTATACTAATTTATCTAGTACATTGGCAAAATCTCAAAAACTATGCGTCAAAATGTAATCTAAGTAGAACCTGATTCTAAGAGCTATAGCGGCTATCTAAATATGATGGTGTGAGGATGTCCAATGGTTTGTGTGCAGAAAGGGGATATTGGTGGGTGCGCACACAACCTAGGCTTGGACTCTCACACTCATACAAGGCCAGGCACGGCCCTAAATAGTAAGACATCACTTTGTTTCGATGACTAACACATAACTTAATTTAGCTGATTACCATTCATGGCTTAGATTAGCCTTTTCCATTTGTTCTAAGGCGTGGTGAATCTTCTGGTTGAATGAAGTTTGTTATTTTAAATTAGTGGTAGAACATGACTTGGTTCATATTTAGTTCTATCTGGTGGCATGCATGTTTTTTTTTCTTTGTTGTGAATACTGGTAAAATAGTTACATGCATCTTGTTTATATTTTAATCATCTTTTAGAGCCGTTGATGTAAGGGCCATACACTTCCAAGTTTTGATATAATCCCCTTTGATTGGCAATAAAAGTAATAAATGTGCAATTATTTGTTTAAGTTCAGCCATGTCCATAGAAAAACGAATGTAATTCTGTAAAATAAACAGAGATATCCATTATAAATAGCATACAGAACATATAGATACCTAGCATTCATAATGGTAACATATCCTTCTCATACATGTGTAGGAGTATCCTGTTGATTATTTTGAGCATTCTAGACCTTAAATGGTAACATTAATAATATCATATTCTTCTTTATCCTTGGGGTATCTAGCGTTCACCTCACTTATTCGGAAGTCTTAGATTCCTATACATTAATTTCTCATCATCCTTTCCTATATATATAGAGGAGAGAACATAAGCTGGAGCTGTAGATACATCGATTTTGGACTGTTCTCGCCAAGCACCACCACCTGCTAGGATGTCTGAGAAAGTAGTAGTTCTCCTTCTCTTAATGATGGTGGTAATTTATTTCCACCCTGTGAATGGTGGCTGTATGGAGGAACAAAAGAAGGACATCCTTCGGGAATGCGAGGAGTACATCAAGTATCGAAATCCCCTTGTGTTGCCATCTTAAAAAAGTGAATGTGTCCAAAAGGTAAGAAACGTGCCAGGGAGGGACATGAAATGCGTCGTCGATCTTCTCACAAATGAAGAGAAGGGGAAACACGATGAAAAAAGATCAGGCGTCTGCATGACCTCTGTGAAGATCCTGATGCCACTCCGTCTGCCCATCGTCATATAAAACAATAGCTCCTCAGGCATATGCATTTCATACTAGCAAATAATTTGTGAGCTTTGATAAGCAAAAGGGAAAAACTCTAGTCTAATTTTGTTATCCTAGCTGATCATGGTGTAAACAGACTGCTGTAATAGCCCTGGAGTTTCAGATTCAAATAAGATACATCGTCTGTTAAAATTGATGAAGTATGCACATTTTTTTAGAAAATGGGGATACATCCCAGTCTTTATGTGTTCACAAACAACGACATGTATAAAATGTCGTTTGTTATACGTTGGCCTCGGAGTAACCCTAGCCGCTTGACGCGTCTGACTCGTGGAGAGTCAGGGTGGGCATTCGGTTTAACCGAAATCAAACGGTTCAGTTCTCTATTTTTTCAAAAGATTTGTTATAAAAAATTAAAACCAAATAAAGATGAAACTGGTCCACCGGTTTAACCAAAAGCTTTGGTTTGATTTTCAGTTAAACTGAAAAAACCGAAGCAGGGCGAGCAGGGGGAAGTGTCGGCCGGGGTTGGCGGTGCACGAGGCCAGGGCAGGCGATGGGGTGCGGGGCGGTGGTGCCGCAGCTGGGGGCGGCAGGCAGCGTGGCACGAGGCGGCGGCGCCGCAGCTGGGCTAGGTGGCACAACGATGGGTGGGGTGCTGGTGCCACAGCTAGGAGTGGGGTGGCGGGGCTTTGGTAGGGGCGTGAGGGTGGGTCGGCGGGGTGTGGGGTGGGACGGTGGGCAGTGGCTGAGCGGGCTAACACAGGAATGGGCCGGCGACTGGTCTATTTAGGTATCGGGCCAGATTTGTTAAGTTAATGGGCTAAATTTTGGTTAACCCGGTTAACCAGAAGAAAATGAAACTGAAAAAAATCAGTTTTCACATAATCCTAACCGAAATATGTCCCTGTTTAGTCAGTTTCAGTTCCGGTTAGTTTGATTTTGGTTTTATTTTCCCACCCTGAGTGTAGAGAAGTAAGGGTAGAAAGGACCATCTTCTCTCTTATTTTGTCTGCCACGGGCGATTAGTCGTCGCTTGTATATGTGTTCATCAGCTCTCCATCTATAACTATTTTCTTTCTTTTCTTTTATATATAATATAATACCACACTCGGAGCTTCTCCAACTATTTTCACTCAAAAAGAGAGGATGAAAAAAGAACAACTGATCCCTATTGTCATACTCATGCAGGCACCATTGGACATATAATATTGTAAGAAGTCAAGAAGCAACAGGCTTGGCCTTACAGATGCTTTCCACTTTAGCTGGGCAGCAGTTTTAATGCCGCCATCACCAAGGGTTAGGGCTGTTTTTTTAGATAATGGAAAGTATTTTCCGGCCTCTACGTTTTCGTATACAGCCTCTAAATTATTACAACCTTTCAACTTAATCACTGATTACAAATCAATCAATTAAAATTCACGAAGGACTAACAAAATCTATTATTATATTTCCATCCATACTGAACGAACAACTCTGTCGCAATGGTCTCTAATAACATGCTCATATTGTGGAACATCTTCTTTGTCTCATCCTTACGCTGTAACAACGCCCAATACCGCATCCAGTACGTGATCCTTAAAACAGCCTGCATAAATGAGAAGTATCTGCCATTATCAAAGATGATATCATTTCTACATAGAGCTTGTCCAGACTAGGATGATCTTTTTCTCATTTATATCAAGATCATGTAACCAGTTCCCTAGCATATGTGAAACTGATCTAGGCGCATTTAGGCCGGTAGCTATGTGGACAATTCTCAAAGTGACTTGGCATGATGGCAGTCAAAGAAGATATGTTTAATTATTTCCCTGCAATCACAAAAACAGCAATTTTCATTCCCCTTCCAATTCTTTCTTACAAGATTATCCTTGGTTAAAATTACTCCCCTTTGGAGGTACCAAAGGAATATTTTATTCTCTAGAGGAATTTTTATCTTCCAAACCAATTTATGATAGAATGAACTATTTTGGTTCATCATGTGATGATACATTGAACGGATAGTAAATTGTTTTGTTTTGTGAACATCCCACCTAAATTTATCTCTCCCTTCAGCTAAATTGATATGAGTTACTTTAGCTACTAAGTCATACCATTCATTTATCCTTTCTCCCACCAAAGTTCTTGTAAACGATATGTTTAATGGAATCGAACTCATCACATTAGCCACTAGGGCATGTCTATAATGGACAATATTATATAAGGTAGGATAAAGATCTTTCAATGGTCGAGAAGTAACCCATGTATCTTCCCAAAATCTCGTTTGTGTTCCATCTCTGATATTGAAGGAACCACATTAAGGACTTCATTTTTAATTTTCATGAGACCCCTGCAAAAATGAGAGTCATTGGATCTTTCCTTAACATGTGAAAGAGATTTTGAGATTAAATATTTATTTCTAAGCAGTGTTTGCTAGGTTCCTTCCTCGTTAAGCAGTTTTATTACCCATTTGCTTAACAAGCCTTTATTTCGGATCTCGAAATCTACTATACAAAGTCCTCCTTGATCCCTAGGATGGCAAAGGATGTCCCATATAGCAAGGTGATATTTCTTTTTATCTTTATCACCATGCCAATAAAATCTAGATCTATAATAATCTAGTTCTTTTAAGTACAGCTTTTGGTATTTCAAAGAAGGACACCATAAACATGGGAAATGAACTAAGCAGTAAGTTGAGAGAAGAACTAATCCACTACAGGAAACGTAAAAGATTAGGACGGCCAAGTTATTTACGACGGCTAGCTGTCGTAAGTAACCTAACTTACGACGGTCGCTTTGCGCCATCGTAAGTAAACTAACATATGACAGCCAATGGGCCTAAGGCCGTCATAAGTTAAGGGGCCGTCGTAAGATACATGTACTTACGACGGCCGTATCCCTAAGCCATCGTAAGTTAAAGAGCTATCATAAACTAAACCTAACTTACGACGGCTTAGGTTACAGCCGTGATAAGTTACGAGTTTTAACCGCCGCCCCAGTCCGGACTCGGGCTCATTCAGCCCGAGCCTGCCGCTGCGCCGCACCTCTGCCGCGCCGCCGTCGCCCCAGCGCCACCGCCGCCACCGCTGCCGCCCCCTGCGCCCCAGCGCCGCCGCCACAGAGCTGCCGCCGCCGCCACAGCGCCGCGGCTGTGCCCCAGAGCAGCCACAGCTGCCGCCGCCGCGGCTGCCACCCCAGCGCCGCCCCAGCACAGCCGCGCCGCCCCCAGCGCCGCCGCCTCGCGCAACCCCGAGCGCCGCCGCCGAGGTCCCCCGGCCCCCCGCGCCGCCCCTGCTGCGCACCGCCCCGAGGTCCCCCGGCCTCCCCACGCCGCCCCGCCGTTTTCACCGTCCCGGGGCTGCCGCCCCACGCCCTCCCCTGCTCGCCATGCTCCGAGCTCCTGCTCGCCGCGCCGCCCGGCCCCTGCTCGCCGTGCCGCCTCCCGACGCCGTGGGCGCCGTGACCCGACACCGTGGGCGCCGCCTTCCGACGCTATCACCGCGATGCCTCCCCGACGCCACCGCCGAGCCAAGGTCTGCCTCCAACGTCCACGTGTTAAATTGATGTTCCTCCTGTTAAATTGATTGTTATGTTCATGACATGCATGTGTATTGTTGAATTAGGTGGTAATTAGTTTTTTTTACGTGTGTATGTGTGTATGTGGAGAAAGAGACAGAGAGAAAGAATCATTAGTTGAATTAGCTAGGAATTAGTTGTTTTCTTGTTGAATTATGGTAGCTTTCCCTTTGTTGAGTAATTAGTTGTTTTATTGCTGATTAGATGTTAATTTATTTGTTGATTATTTGTTGAATTGTTGGTTATTTGATTAATAGAATAATTAGTTGTTTAAATGGTTGAATTAGTTGATTACATGTAATTTGATCTTAGTTGATTAATTGTTTAATTAGTATTGTAATTGATTATTGTTTAATTAATACTTTGATTGATTGCGTGATTAGTTACTATATGTAAATAAATGGGTTCCGGCCCGGTCCGGCCTGACACGCCCCATTTAGGGTGTGTCACGGCCTATTTAGTGGTAATGTATTAGTCGAGACAGGCACGGAGGACGGCAAGCTCCCGCGCATGGACGGCGGGCCCCGACGGGGCGATTTTCATCTTTGACCCACTTACGACGGGGCATAACGTACGACGGCTATCCCTAAAGGCGTCGTAAGATAATGGCAGGCCCCAGCGGGGTATAACTTAGGACGACTGACCCACTTCTTTGTCTCTCTCTAGTTCTTTCCTTCTCTCTCGTTCTTTCCTCTCTCTCTTTTAAATGACTCAAAAATGAAAGATCGACGTAAACCTATACAACATGCGTCACCCGTTTCGAACCGGCCCGTCTCACATGTGTTACGCATGTGAGGCGTGTAGGTTCGGAATTATCCCTTTTTTGGACAGCCTGGGATTGACCGAGGGGGCGTGGCTTGTGATGAGACACGGGTTTAGATCTAGACGAGATTTCGACGGCATAACCCTGTTGTTCTCTGCTGCACCATTTTCGGGCGTGCAGTGGAGAACAGTGGGGTTATGCTGCCGAAATTTTGTTCGGAACCAGACCACGTGTCTCGTCATGAGCACAATCCTCTCGGTCACTCTTGGGTGGGTTTAGGACCTATCCTTTCCAATAGATGTAGGGCCGTGACATAAATAAATTATAAAGTAACCATAATTTCCTTGACATTAAACTGCAGATTCAAACATGGGTGAAGAACAGTTCTGGTGGTCACTCGGATGAGTGGTTCGCCAAGACAGATGCTTTTGTAGATCGAGCTTTTTCATTGTCAATGATCGATAAGGTGCGGTGCCCATGTACGAAATGTCAGAATACCAAGTTTTTGGACAAAATGACGGTCTCGATACACTTGTGTCGAAACGGTTACATGCCACATTATGAGGTGTGGACCTTCCACGGCGAGACAACTTATGAAACTGTACAAGAAGTGGAAGAGGAAAATGGTGATAACACGGGGGATGATAGGATGGATGAGATGCTTGAACCTATACAACCAGAGTTTACGGAGGATCCTCCTACAACGGAGGTTGAAGCGTTCTTCAAGCTTCTCAAAGCTTTAGAAGAGCCGCTGCATGAACACACTGAAGTGACCCTCCTCACTTTCATGACTAGACTTATGGCAATTAAGTGTAAGTACTTCTTTTCTAATAACTGCTACAATGACCTCATCAAATTGATCAACGACCTCTACATTCACGCGAATATAGATGAGATGGACAAATATTTCGAGTAAGTGTTTGTCTTACATTTATACTAATCGGCGTATTTTGTAACACATCTATTCTAAAAAGTTTTCTTTTCATACAGTGAATTCCATAGGCGAAATTGGACACACAGGCATCAACCTACGAGCAAACAAGTAGAAGTGATGTGACGGGAAGGAATAAACGGAGGACCTAATTTCCTATCCTGGTTTCGAGATCATGTAACATTTTCTCATTAACTTAGCAATATTTACAAAGTATTCTTATAACTTACGAGTATTTACAAAGTTATAACAGTGCATGAAAGATGCCGACGTCCATGAAGACTTGCGACAACTATCCTATGGATTGATTAAAGTTAGGAGCTACGGTCGATATGACGTCAATGGCTACCGATTCCGTACAACTCAATTTGAATCTCTTCGTCCTCTCGTGGCAACATCTAATACCGGAGTTGTGACGAGGGCAGTCGACTCTCAAGGACGTGAAACTAATTATTATGGAATCATTAATAAAATCCTTGAATTTGCTTTTGCCGAGAATAAGGATCTTCGAGCAGTATTCTTTGACTGTGATTGGTTTGATATCAATCATGGAACTCGACTAAACCAATTTGGCATGGTGGAAGTCAAACACAACGAATGGCTACGAGGATACGATTCATCTGTTCTTGCACACCAAGTGGAGCAAGTGTATTATCTATCTTATCCATGCAAAAAACTCAAAGCTTGGTGGGTTGTACATAAGGTTAATCCTCGTGAGCGGTTATAAACTCCAGAAGGTGATGGTTACCATGATACTGATGAGGTTGACGAGGTTTACCAAGCAGAAGAGTTGCCAGACTCGTTTATCATTGAGCCTGGTGTAGGACTCGATGACTTAGTTGGAGACGCTCAAGATGTCGAGACTTCTGATATGCGTAAACAGAAACGAAATCCAGTTCAGACGCTCACGAAAGAAGATCGATGGTCTGGTTTAAGGAGTAGGGTACATGATCATGACGTTGATGAATTTTGAAATTGATGATGTAACATTTTCTTCACTAACTTAACATGAATTTTGTATATATTATCTTAGCATATTTATCAATTATTCCTTGCAACAGGATGTTGTCATTAAAAGGGGAGCGGGAAGAAGGGGGCACGGGGGTTCCTCAGTCGGTGACGGGACCTCTTCTCAGCTTGCTCGTCAGGTACGAGCAGACACTCTCAGCTGATGAGGCACCAACCAGACTTTCCGGGCCGAGCTCTGGCCTTACAGCGCACAAAGGTAAATTTAAGTAGTCAATCACGTTATTTTAAATTGCGCTTATGTAACAGCTCTCTAGGATCATAGACTGGCCCCACATACCACCACTCGTCTTTTCTGCGCACTTTGTCCTCACTCGTGCGCACCCGGGAAAACTTCTCGGTTGGTCACCCATCCCCAAATTCCTCCGGGCCAAGCACGCTTAACCCCGGAGTCCTTTGCAGCTGGGCTTCCGGAAAAGAAGGTATACCTTGGTGGTATGAGTACTCTATCAATCCTATTAAGCCGGGAATCAGGATATCTCACAATCCACCCCCCTTAGAAGACTGACGTCCTCGTCGGTCAACACCAAGACAGGAACGTCCCCTCTTAGCCACGTTCGTACGTTCAATACTGGCATATGCATACCGTACGTCTGGTTAGCAGCATACGTACCATACCGTGTCCCACACAGAGGACCCACGCGTCATGCCTACGTACCTGCGTCCCTAACCCGTACGCTACCGTATCCTTGTCACTGACCCATACGCACCCGTGAAACTGCAAGGGTCGGCTCTGATACCATTTGTAAAAGCTCTCTAGGATCATAGACTGGCCCCACATACCACCACTCGTCTTTTCTGCGCACTTTGTCCTCACTCGTGCGCACCAGGGAAAACTTCCCGGTCGGTCACCCATCCCCAAATTCCTCCGGGCCAAGCATGCTTAACCCTAGAGTCCTTTGCAGGTGGGCTTCCAGAAAAGAAGGTATGCCTTGGTGGTATGAGTACTCTATCAATCCTATTAGGCCGGGAGTCAGGATATCACAACATATAAATAATTTATTCTTATCAATCCTTTAATTTTGTAGTCTGACTCACAGTCGTCAGATTCAGAGTCAGAGGTTAGGGCACCGCCACAGGATAGCCAGCCCTCGGAGCCGGCTACCCTACCTTCGGAGCCGGCGAGCGTGGAGCCTTCGGGCTCTAGTGGTGACCAGCCTTCCGGGTCACTGGACGTGGTGCCCGCGCAGAGGCGACGGACAAGGAGGACCCACTTTGCGGCTCCTCCTCCTGTTCCTCGTGAGTGGGTCACTATTCGTCCATTTGGAGACAGGTAAAAAAATCATATACTTGGTACACATTTCATGATGTCTATAGATACTTACTGAGATAACAAATTTTGCAGATCTTGGTACGACTGTTCGTTCACGGGCCAGGGACACCACAGGAAGGTTAACGGTGTCAACGGGGCTTTAGTGCGTTTTCACTATCCCGGTGTCATCGATGGTGCCCCTGCTTTGTCATGGGATGACTACGCTCGTGTCTCGCACGAGGTGCACGACACACTTCAAGGGGCCGTTTGGAACGATTTTATGGTAAGTTTAAATGTTTACATTCTTCAACTCATTTAAATTGTTAATGCATATTGATTAAATGTTTGTTTTCTTAAAGCTGAGGTACCAGTTAGAGGAAACGAGCGAGAGCATGATGGAGCACGCGACACTCGTCTGGAACACAAATGCTCGGAAGCTCATGACGGAGGCGTTGTCGTACGCCCGCATACAGGCCGTTAACGACTACCAGAAACGGCATCAGCAGCAACAGGAACGGGGTCCCTTTAGAAGGGACTCCGACACGTACTTGACAAAGGATCAATACGCAGAGGTAAGTTCTAATTGTTAAAAAAACTCGATAGTTACTTATGTTAATAGTTAATGATATACTAAATATGTGCATATTAGTATTTCCTGGTTATAGGGTCAACCCGACGCATACCGAGCTCTCTGTCGGTATTGGGCTAGCGATGACTTCAAAGCTAAGTCCATGAGGGCTCGAGGATGTAGAGGGTCCGATGGGAAGCACACCTATGGCGCCGATGGTCATTTGCATTTGGCTAAGTGCATGGTAAGTGTATTATAAGTTCGTTTACATGTTCATAACATATTTATCCTACTAACACGCATCTACAGGAGCGAGAGACCGGCCAGGAGCCTAGTGCGACCCAAGTTTGGAAGAGAGGTCACAGGGGAAGTGACCCATCGCAGTCGGGGCAGTGCAGTCAGGTCATGACCGACCGATTGGTAAGTTTTCAGAATTATTCAATTTAATTATAACTAATATTATTATTGACACACTAACACCATTTTTGTGTTTTTTAGGAAAAGTACGGGTAGGAAGTCGTCAAAATACATGGTGAAGGGAATGTGATTGGGAAAACGCGCCAATCGACCCTCAAGCCGTGTATGCAAGCGGCGGCGGGAAGGCCTATGGCCGGTGAGTTGGTTTCTTTGATTTAGGTTTTTCACTCTTCCTTCATTTACTTATTATTTTTCTTTCTTTTGTAGGTTTGCCATTTTCGATGGAGTTGTCGACTTGAGGTCGGCGCGACCTGCGAGAGGCACTTCATCGATGCAGACTTTGTCGGTTGGGCCATCGAGTGGCCATCTCTCAGAGAGGGACATGGAGTTCCGTGCCATGCAGGAGAGGCTGACGCGGACCTAGGAGGAGCTCGATAGGACGAGGGCCATCCAGTAGTACCAAGCTAACTACATGGCCCAGATGCAGGCAGCGATGGAGGTAAGTAATTTCAATTACTGTAGTTTAGTTTCATAACATTTCAGTAATACATATGTTCTAATATTTTCCAATTATTGGCCTTAGCTCGACAGAACGGCCAACAAATCGCGATTCCTGCGTATCAGCCGCCACAGGTGACCCCGTCATAGGAGCCCGCAGCCTAGGTGCCTCCGGTACAGGTAATAAACTCTTTAATATTGTATTTTTATCTAACATAAGGAGAGTGGGAGATGTAGAGTGGTACAGAAGGGAGAGAGGGAGTGCGATAGAGAGAGTAAGAGTGAGATGAAGAGATGGAGTGTTGCAATAGAGGGAGAGAGAGGGCGCGAGAGAGGGTGTGACTGAGACTGACATAAAGAGGGGATAAATAGTACAGAGATAGAGGAACAGAGTGAGAGAGATGATGAAAAGTATAGAGAGAGGAAGAGAGTGGGAAAAAAGAGAAAGACATTGATATCTGAATCCAAACCGTCGTAACTACTCATGTGTTTTGTAGGGTTCGGCGACGGAGGCCTCTACTCCATCGCCACAGCTACCGGATCCAAGAGAGACGCGTGGAGATGATTTCTTCGGCTCCAGAGGTAGTCGAGGGGGTAGTGTGTAGCCCGTTTGTAGTTTCTATTGTGTGTGATGCATATGAACTGTTTTATGACTGTTTACTCCTGTTTTATAACTGTTTGTTCTGTGAGCTGGCCATCGAGCAAGGTTAGTGCGTTTCTATTTTTTTAAAAATTACATACATAACTTACGACGGCTACTGCCCAGAAGCCGTTGTAAGTTAGCTTCTGCTACATACGACGGTCAGTAAAACCGTCGTAAGTTAGCTTCTGCTACTTACGACGGTCAGTAAACCCGTCGTAAGTAACGTGACTTGGGACACCACGTGGCCTGGGCCGTTACTTACGACGGATGCGCGACGCCGTCGTAAGTTACTTTATTTACAACGGTAGCTGTCGTAAGTTAGCTTATTTATGACATAATAATTACCTCGGCTTTATACCGTCATAAGTAATGAAATACCATCATAAGTAGCTAACTTATGACGGTTTATGACTTAATTACGACGGCCTTAGATGTCGTAAGTCCATCGCATCCCTGTAGTGATCTTCCTCCACAAGACAGGTGCTTAGCTTTCCAACAGGCTAATTTTTTGCAAATCACTCTTCAATATTCCTCCAATCTGCATTAAAAAGTTTTCTATGGTGCATCGGTATACCTAAATATCTAAATAGGTATTCACCCGCTTTGCATCCGAAGAGGTCTATGTACTCTAGCTCGAATTCCTTTGCTTTGCCATAGCAAAAGATTTCGCTTTTGTGAAAGTGGATTTCAAGACCAGATAATTGCTCAAAAACAGTCAATAACAACTTCATATTTTTTGCTTGTTTTAAATCATGATCCATGAAAATAATAGTATCTTCTGCATACTGTAGAATAGAGAGACCATCTGAGATTGCCTGAGTACCGTCTTGGCTACTCAATTCATTCTGTTTGTGCTAACCTTTGTAAAAATCTTAATGCTGATGTTTAGTAAACAGATGGATTTGTATTGTTGGATTTTTTTGCATCATTTTTCATTGGTAGTAGTGTAATTACTTCAAAGTTTAGACTAAATAGTGGTAAGTGTTCATTATGGAACTCCTTAAATAATGCAATCAGATCTTTTTTTATTATTTCCCAAAAAACTTTATTGAATTCTGCAGGAAAACATTTTGGACATGGTGCTTTATTGTGTTCTATTTTGAAAATCACCTCCTTTATCTCTTTTTCAGTGAACTTTGAGATGAGCAAATCATTCTCAGCTTCACTAACACGTGGAATGTCATCAATTCGACTCTCCACAAGAGATATGTTGTTTTCCAATGGTTGGCCAAATCCATTTATAGTAGTTGGTGATGTAGTTTTTCAATTCGGTGTCACCCACAATTACTCCATCTTCCTGTTCTAATTTGAAGATATGTTGCTTGCAATGTTTGCCATTAGCCACCAAATGAAAAAAAATTGTATTGTCATCACCCTCTAGAAGGTTTTTAACCTTTGCCTGTTCATACAATTTTATCTCTTGTTCTCTTAAAAGCTAGACCGACCTTTCCTTAATAATATTTCGTATTTATCTCTTTATCAGAAAGATTGGTTTTCTCTGCCTTTTTATCTATGGAATCTAACATAGAGATTAATCTTTGTTTTTTTATATGAGCCCGCTGTATGTTTAGCCCATCCTCTTAAATATTGTCTTAAATGTCTTATTTCATTTTGCCATCTTTCCATCACTGTGTAACCATGATTTTTGGATTGCCATATATTAGCAACCATATCAAAAAATCCATCCCGTATTAACCATCCTCTCTCAAAAATTAAAGTTGGTTGCCTATTACCATGTGTGGAAGCTATGGTATTAAGGATAAGAGGTGTATGGTCAGATTGTGAGTTGTTTTTTTCTTAATCATTGCGATGAACGGAATCACATTTTGCTTTTCTCACAAGAGTTGAAGGTTTGGTTCAGCTTATTAAATTGAATTCTCAGTTGACTCTTAGTTCAATATAGGAGTATCACTCACCTCCATTGGTTCAACCTATCAAAAGTTGTGCCCTGTTCAATTTCAGCAAAAATTCTGCCGAAAACAGGGGAGGTTGTTTCTATGTCTTTTAGAAGGAACCTATACTCCCAACTGACTCTTAGTTCAATATAGGAGTTTAATAAACACTGACTGAATCCTAAACTCTACATTTTTCTCTTTTCTTTAGGAAATTCACTTTATGCAATTTAAGAACACATCTCGGTACTACGTTTCCTAACCAATTCAAAAATTCTAACCGGCTTTATATCGGCATATACGTCTCAAAAAGTGGCACTAGAAACGATCACACACACACATTTTCTACACGCAATGTGCTAATGTAGTCAAGCGAGGATTTTTCTTCGGATGAATTGCCCGGGACTGATATCGAATTATCACCGTAACATTATTTTCCATCTCGTTCTTTTAATAATCTCGGGACGAGATTCTTTTAAGGAGGAAGGATTGTAAAATTCCCAAGTTGAGTCTTGTTGGTGTTTCTGTGGAATTCAAATCAGCAGGGTATGCTCCTCCTAAATTTGTTTTCGAATTCGAAATTTTGCCACATGAAATAAAGGCTAGACTATGGTGAAGAATGTGTAGCAAAAAGAAGGTGAACTACAGGATTTGAATTAGGGTTTCAGATTCAGAATTTTTCTACATGAAATAAAGGAAATACTACCATGGCTATTTAGCTAAAAAGAAATGTAACCAACATTTCAAATTTGAGCACAAGAGAGGGTTAACCCACTATATTCAAATTCGTCTTTCAGAATTTGCTGCAAAAATTTGAATTTGAAGTAGGAATCTACTGTGGGTTGGGAGTAGAACATTTGGAGAAATCAAATTCAACTTTGGATGACACAGTTAGATTACAAATATTCATTAGAGTTCAAGTACATGAATTCCGCAGTTTGAATTATCCACGGATTCAAATTAAACATGCATTTGAATTTAGGAGCTACTGAGTGTGGGGGAAAACTGCCTGTGGGCTCTACAGGTCAGTGGAACAGAGCAACCCATCGAAGCTCCCCGGCTGTCCGTTCAACACCTAAGCACCGGCGATTTTACACCGAGCTGTGTGTCTTCCTGCTCTCCCGAGGCGGTTCAATCCGATCACAGAAGCTGCTTGCTAATTATCCCCGGTGCACAATCGAAGTGCTTCTTCCCCTGCTCGCACAAACACAGCAACAACACAACCCGCTCACGAACGCTCACCCGAAGGAAAAACAACGCCGCCCCTCGGTTGATAATTGCCGATCGGCTCTAACGAATTTTGACGTCGGCTGAGCACCCCAGAGGCTGCGCCGATCTCTCCTAGATGTTTTCAACGCATTATCCGCTCCTCTCCGGCTTCGTCCGACCAGTGCCGAGCCGTTCTTCTTCCACAAAACCGGCAACGTCGCGCTTTCACTACCCAACGTCGCCTGGCAGTTCCAGCACCCCTCTGGCTCAATCAGAGCCATTCTAAGGTGCGCCATGATGTCTAGAGCTTTCTCCCGAAACCTTTTTTCTCTTCCCCACTGCCGGCTGGCCCGAATTCACCGTTTAGCGCCGGTTCACGTGAAGAACCAATTGAGTTCAATTCGGGAAATTCTCCCAACACACTTGATCATCCCTTCTATGGTTCAAACCAACAGCTACTAGCAGCCCTAGATAATTCCCACGCCGAAGCCCGAAGAAAACCGTCCACCATACGCCCTGGGCGATAAAAATTCACCGTCGCCGGCCAAAAATGCGTCGGTCCACGGTGACAGCCATGTTGCCGATGTTTTCGGCCCAGTAGAGCATGGATTCACATTCTACGTGCTCTAGTGATTGTGTACGGCAAGTTTGCTTATCGATTTAGGCTCAGGAAGGCCGTGTTACTCGCCGGCGCCGCGTTACCGAGCACCGTCGCCGGTGCCAGCCTCCTTCCCGGCGCTTTCATGATCCAAGGAGTTGTCCGGTGGCTAGGCTCGGTCCTAAGGATCGTGTAGGTTCATGTTTCAGTGAAAATGATCCCTCCTAGGAGGAGAACGAGGCGCACCACAATCTGTTCCGGCGCGCACGCGAGCTCCGAAGCGCGAGGTTGAACAAGACTGAACCCTGGGCCTCACTGTCAGTCGGTGAAAAGAGTTTTCTGTGGCAAATAAATTCCAGAAAATGGTTCAACTTTGCAAGCCAATAACTCTGTGTAGAAAGCTCCAAAAAGGGTGAGACCAATTTTGTTGGGTTCCTCATAAGTAGTACTTTGCAGAGAAACAAAGTGTTTGCTATGAAAATGGCCAGGAATTTCTGTAGACTTCTTCTTATTAAATCATTTAGGGATTAATTCCAGGAACAATTCTTCATGAAATATTCCCAATTTTGGTCAGAGAATTCTTCTACTAGTTCCTGAGCTCCAGTAAAAATCTTAGGATTTTTTTAGATAATTAGAAGGGCTTAATCAGTAGGTTTCATCAGGTTTAATTAAATGGGCTGAAAAATCACAGAACTAATTTCAGAAAATAGAAAAGCTTCACCAAGCCATTCTGGCCAGCAAAAGGCTTAGAAAATTTTGGAACAGTTTTTCATAGAAACCTTAGGACAAGATTTCTCAAGATATCACCCTATTCCATATGAAAAGGTCTTGTTTATTTTCTGTAAATCAAAGTAGGTTAAATGTTCCAAGAATTGTTGTGGCAAATTCCTTCCTCAGAAACTTATGAGAATTTTATCATAACCCTTGAAAGTGCATCTAGGCATCCCTTGTGGGTTTTAGTTGATTTATGACAAACAAATGAGACTCTAACAAAATTGTTGAGGTGAGCGCGGGTTCTTAAAGAAATTAGGAAGAAAGCGCAAAAAGAAAGGTGAAGGATGATCCAAATTGATAAGAGCTCAAGAGCTGAACAGATTAGATTACTTAGTATAGAGTGTGTTGGAGAAACACACCCCACGAGCTCAAGTGAAAAAATCACACTAACTGCACAAAATCAGCATGTGCGGACTAGTCCGATATCAACCGGACTAGTCCAATTTTCTTTCTGACTAGAAAACAGACTAGTCCGATAATAATCGGACTAGTCCGATTATGTCTATGGATAGACAACGGACTAGTCTGCACTCTTACGGACTAGTCCGGTATCTCACAACACTTAGGGTTTTCCACACGCCGCACACCGGACTAGTCCGGAGTCTACCACGGACTAGTCCGGACATCGCAAACCCTAACATAACCATTGGAAACCCTTTTATGAAAAGAGGTGTACGGCCATACCACCATAACCTTTCGACCCCCTGCACCGTCAAACCTCCCAAGAGCCCAAAATTCACATCTCTCCACACATTCTATCCTAAAAAGGATCAAATCTTTGGGGATTAGCAATTGATCGAAGGAGAGACTTGTTCTACACATCTTGAGCTCTTGGGTTTGATCTCTAGCGCACTCTTGTCCGTTTATTGTTCATCTTTTGAGTGTGTTTGGTTGTGTTCATTCATTATAATTCTTGGGGAGCCCTCAACTTGTGAGAAGGCCCCTTGAACGATTTATTTGCCCTTTGTGATTAGTGGAAGAGAATCGGCCTCCATGGCGATTCGACGAGGGTAGGGTTGGTGAAGACCCAGTCCTTAGTGGACTCCTCAATGAGGACGTAGATTTCCTTCGTGGAATCGAACCTCCGGATAAAATCTTGTCTCCTACTCGTGTTCATTCATTGTTCATCATATTCTAGTGTTTAATTAATTTTGTGAAATTCACGTTGAAGCATTGAAATCAAAGTTGATCTGTCATTTATTGTTGCACTGTTGTAATACATCTAAGTTATCAATTAATTTCCGCTGCATAGGGTACTAGAAGTGAAAATATTGATCAACCCTGATCTCTCTAGTCCACGCATACCGGACTAGTTCGCACAGTACCGGACTAGTCCGATTTTTCTCTGAGTAGAAAACAGACTAGTCCGCACTCTACCGGACTAGTCCGATTTCCCTGTATTTGATAAACCTACTAACTGTTTCAGGGATTAACAAAGCATCAAAAAGTTATTCACCCCCCTCTAGGCTACATTCAACCCTATCATAAGATTAGAAAGCTCCTGTAAAAATTTCAACCCCAGAAGCTGCTGTCTTCATATAGTTTCGTTCCGTAGTTGTATCTCTCACCTTAATTCATAGTATAACACATTCTTTATTTGATCATTGCGATAGAAATATTTCTCGAGAGGACATCAAAGGCCACTGACTTGATTCTACTGACAGAAACATTAGTCGGGATCAACACTAAGGCAAGCCCCTGTTTGCATCAAAATTTACAAATTTTTATTTGTATACACTTTATATTGTCTAGAATATTAGTTTTACATTATGTCTAGGATTGTATGACACTCCACATGCATGACCCCATAAATCCCTGAAGTTTTATTTAGATTAGGATTTCACTTAATTATAACTGCTATGATCAAGTAAGAAAAGTGGATTAAAAGAGGCCTAACTCGAGTAGGCCGTTACCTACTCGTGAACAGGGATTAAGGGGGATCAATCGAAAAAGTTAGAAATTGATCCACTTAATTGGGCAATGGAGACCGGTGGCAGCATGGATGGAATGATCAAGGACGTGGTCCTGTGAGCATAGTCCATATCTTAGTCGATTCAGACCCGTTCTCGTGTGCGGTCCTGCTGGACAAGTTTGATCTTGTACCGTATGCATACTGGCTATATGTGACCCAGGAAACTGATGTAACATGTTAACCTGGGTGTCGAAGCAATCCCCACCGTCTTATGCAGATGGTGAAAGGAGAGAGAAGTCGGCAACACAAGGGTTTTCCGTAGTGAGACTTACTCCGAGTCGATGGGACCGGTTCGACATGTAGGTGTCGTGTGAAAGGTTGCCACATACGACGTTGAGGGGATTGGTTGATCACTTTTCTCGGACGGCCGTGTGTGTCATGTCATCCGGGTGTTTTTGATTCGAATCACCGTCGCTTGCGGTAGTGAGCATACTTGTACTCTGCGTCATGACGTAGTAATAAACTGGGGGAAAGAAATGTGCTTCGTGATTAATCCTCACATTGGAGATGAGGGATGCGAAATATATTCACTAAATTTACTTTATACCTTGGGCTAGTGGCATCGAGACAAAGCGTTTCTTGTTTGATTGTGGAGTCTCGAGGTTGGTGGCGTAAGGTATGTATGGGTCTAGGGTAGCTCACTAAATTTACCTTCTCCTCGGGCAAGTTGCATCGAGATGAAGCATTTCTTGTTTGATTATGGAGTCTCGATGTAAATTGTGTGAGGATTATAAAAGTTGCTTAAAACTGGAAGTAAGGACTCCCTGTTAGCTCAAGTTCATCTTTTATGCAAACTTCTTTATTCAGCCCTCTATTTCCAGCATTTAGAGTTCCATGTTTGTTGATCATAAGCTCACGGTTTGTTGATCCATTGTTCTGCAGGTAATGTTGCATAAGGCAACGTTAGGGAGGAAGGGAGATACGAGCGGGCAGCACCCAATGAGGGGTGTGAGTCTCACTTGGAACCCTGCACGCTGCCGTGGTTTGATGTGGTGCTAGTGTGAAGCATCCGCGTGCAGGATGGCTTCATTTTGTTGGTGTAGGCTATTAGTCCGTGAGTGTATTCTTATCTTCCGCTGCAAATGTATGTCTGTACATTATTTGTAAAAGTGACAATTTTATGTGTTAAAGACATATATTGTTGTGTATGTATGTTTTTCGGATGTGTGCTGTTGGGTGCCGTATCGCACGGCACCACCCAATGCGAATCCTGGACTGGACGGTGGCCCCCACAACGACTCTCCGACATAGAAAAATGCTTCGTCCCGAGCAGGATGGTTCTCTACGCGGACACGTCGAAGTTGCCCGCTAAAGGATTTACACCTCCTGCCTTCTCAATACCATTCCCAGACGAAGGATGAGTTTATCGCAACTGTCCATTGAGTTACATCGGTTTCATCGGTCCCATACCCCACTATATATCCGGTACAACTCAAACTTGTCCAGCAGGGCCTCATATGGCGTGGTCCTTAATCAACACGGACGGGGCTAATACCCAACCTCCACATTGGCCTTACCATAACCGGCCCGGAGCCAATATGGTCCCAAGCATTGTCACACCCATCAGGTCGAGACAAACTTGATCGTTCCATCCTACAGGAACTCCCCTTCCCCATCTCACTTTCTTTGAGGGTGCTCTTATCAACAAGTTCCTCTTTCAATAAGACTCCGCTACTCGACATTTCTCGTGAGTAGATTCCAACTACTCGTCTTCTACTGGACTAGCTACAACATTAGCCTAGCAAACTACCATGAGGTAAATCCTATGCTGGTCCTTCTACTCAGGGATTTCAATCATGCATGTGTGTTCCAAACATTCTAAACGTAATGCACAATATCAAAGTTAACCGACATTAAGTAGAAGTAAAGCAAAATTTCTAAAGGCAATTATGCAAACCGGTGCTTGCCTCGCTCAACCATTTTATTAGTGAATCTATGAGGTTAATCTTCCTCCGGAGAATCCGCCAAATCCGTCACGAGATGGAGATCCTCGCCTTTGAGTTAAACTTCTCGTCGAGTATCGACGTCACGTAATCTATTGAGATGCAATGCACAAATATTTCAAAAGCAACATAGAAAAAGGCTTTAAAGATGTTATACAAGTTAACTACGCCTAATATGGGAAAACAACAGCAAGGTTTCTGTTGTTGGATCTACCACAATAGAGAAGAAAATGCTAGGTGAAATGAAAGTAATATTAATCACCATGTGATTAAGACTTTATATGTACACCTAGACATAAAGAAGGCTAGCTCAAGTTTAAGAGGTCCAATGAAGCTGAAAATTTACTAGTAGCTCCAAGGGAGGGTATGTAGACAGTGTGCAAAATTTGAGCTCAAGGAATAGCTCAATGGAATCACAACAGTTCCTTATGTGGTTTTAACTATTCCGCCTTTACCTCCTAGTTCTTGAGCTTTCGTATGCTAAAAAGTGGACTTTTGTGAAGTACACACTGTCCTGAGTCTATATGACTTGGTTTCATAATTTTTGGAGTTTCCTACATGAAGATATGGATTTTACAAGAAATGTGGAAAAGCTGAAAATGTTTCTGTTTTTTCCTATTTTTCAGAGACATACAAGATTGAATAATCATTTGGCCTAGCAAATGAGGTCCAACGCCTCTGAAAGTTTTACTGGAGCTCAAGTATATTTGGAGGAATGTTCTGACAAAATTTGGGAATTTTCCAAATAACAGAACTCCTGGAATTAATTCCCCAAGATTTTTCATAAAGGAATTAATGAGCCAAATCCAGAGACTTTCATAAATATTATGATACATCAATGGATAGTACTCACTGAGTGGAATCCAACGAAATCTATTCGACAATTTTTGAACTTCTCTACACCATGTTATGGCTGTTTGAAGTTTGAACTAGAAACTGAAAAATACTGGAAAATTTTAAACGCTGACAGCGGGTCCCACCCCGGTCGTCTTCCTCCTCGCGCCAACAGAACACGGGCAGCGGCGCACTACGGCGAGGGTCACCGGATCAAGTTTTCCTGGCACCTCCCGGGGCAAAACTCGCCCCTCACCCTAACTCGCGACGCTGAACTCGCTTCGGTGGTCGGAACTCACTAGCGGTGACCGGAAACACCCGTGTGACGGCAACCACGGCGGCTAGGGTTCCGGCGAGGTTGTCCTTGCGCTACAAGGCACCAAAAGGGTCTGGGTTTGCTCGGAGAGCACCTGTGGAGCACGGGGAACATGAAATGAGAAGGCTTGGATGCTGAAAACACCGGCAAACCCACTCTCGACGGTGAGCCGAGGTGTTTCCCGTTGGCGGCTAGGAAAATGGGTATACCTTGGCCGATCCTCGACGGTTTTCTTTTCTGCTTTTTTGAGGGTGACCACTAGGCCGTGAACAAACTACTTGCAAGCTAGCTTGCTCGTTGATTGTTCATGTAAACCTAATTTAGTGTTAGACTGAGCCTTAGGAGGATGAACTAGGGTCCGGTAATTTCAGAAATTAGAACTACCTGGTTTTTCATTTACTAAATAGCTTTCGGCTACACGAGCTAGTCATCTGAACGCACCTTTCTTGTGTAGGGAAATGGAGGTGAGGACGGCCATGGTGTGGTGTACACGGTGAGCTTATTGTGCTTCGCCGTTTGCAACTCGGGTGTCGGCGGGTATCGTCCAACTCCAAGCCTAAATGATCAGGAGCTTCCGAGTTGAGCTGGGAGAACACTTGTGCACTATGTTGCGCTCTTTTTCGGTGTTGGAAGCTCGATCATCCGGAGCTCGGATGGCTGTGTGCAAGAAAAAAATGAAGAGCGTGCGCCGGCGACGGTTCTTCGGGGGAGAGAGGAGGCAAATTTCATTTGGGCATAGGCATGGAAGATAATAGCCGGAGAACTGAGCGGGAGAGCAGGAGCTGGAACGATGAATCCATCGGGCGGAGGTTCGCTGCCGGGAGCTGTCATGCGCTCAGCCGTGGAATGAAACAGAGGCGGTTGAATGAAATATGCAGCTCACAGATGGGGTCCACAGCCCCACAATTCCCCCCCCCCCCTATGCTTGGAGATTCCCGCACATTTGTTGTCCAATTTCACCAAATTTGGAGGGTAGGCCAAACAAAATATGGGGAACTCAATTCTGAACTCAGATTTTGATGTTGAGCCAGTTTGCTTCAGATCCAAATTCAAATTTTGAATTTAAAGGTGCTCTCAATTATCCCTTCGAATAAATAGTATATGAGCTCCAAAAATATCCAAATTTGGAGTAGAAGCTCTTTAATACATGTGAAATTCATTGGTTGCATTACTTGTATGCATTGTGAAATCTGAACATGAATCCTTTTTAAAAGAATTCAAATTATGTTTAAAATTTTCCTCCACTCTTCATAGTGGATGTTCACATGAATTTAAATTAGGGAGTGAAATTCTTTTCTCATGTTAACATTTTAAGAATGAGTTAAAGAACAAATTTTAACTCCCTCACATGTCCATTATGTGTTTATCATTTTATGTGACACAAATAGTCTTTCTTCTCCTTAACTTTGCTTCATAAAATGAAATACAACTTTACAAATGTTAGGGCCGTTACGTTCCTCCCCCCTTAAAATAATCTCGTCCCGAGATTACAAAAGAAAGAGGAAGGAAGAAATACTATTGAACATATGATGCTAACAAGTCAGGAAAATTTGAACGGAGAAAATCCTCGTTTTCCCACGTGGCTTCATCAGCGGTGTGGTTGCTCCACAAGACTTTATAAAATTGCAATGTATGAATTCTTGTGGCGCGAGTCTTATCATCGATAATCTGGGTCGGATACTCAGAATAAGTGAGATCCGGTTGAAGATTTTCGAGGTTCTCCATGCAAACTTTAGCTGGGTACTTAAGACATTACCACAGCTGAGACACGCGGAAAACATTGTGAATCCCCCAAAGTGACGTCGGCAGCTCCAGACGATAGGCCACGGGTCCAAATAATTCGATGACGGCAAATGGCCCGATGAATCATGGAGCTAGCTTTCCCTTCACTCCGAAACGATGAACCCCTTTCATCGGAGAGATCCACGAAGATAAACGTGGTCCTCGACGTCGAAGTGGAGAAGTCGACATCTTTTATCTGCACAGTTTTTCTGCCAAGATTGAGTAGCCTTTAGGTTGGCCTGAATCACTCGTACTCGTTCCTCGGCTTCTTTCACAAGATCAATCCCGTAGACCACTCTCTCACCGGACTCACACCAATTCAGCGGTGTGTGGCTCTTGCCGCCATAAAGAGCTTCATACGGTGTCATCTTGATGCTGAATTGATAACCGGTATTTTATGAGAATTCTGCTAAGGTAGGTGGTCATCCCAATTCTTCCCATGGTTGATGACACATGCCCTTAGCATATCCTCTTGAATCTGATTTACTCTTTCTGTTTGACCATCAGTTTGCGGATGATACACTAAACACCGAATTAGTTTGGTTCCCAATGAAGCATGCAGTTGCTCCCAAATTCTGGATACTAATAATGCACCGCGGTCAGAGACGATGGTGTGGGGAACTCCATGTAAACACACGATTCTTGAGATGAACAGCTCCGCATACTTCTTTGCATCATATTTGGTATGGACTGGAATAAAGTGGGCTGTCTTGGTCAAACGATCTATGATTACCCAAATAGAATCATGTCTGTTGCTGGTCATTGGTAATCCAACGATGAAGTCCATATTTATATCGTCCCACTTCCATGCTGGAATTTTCCGCTGTTGAAGTGGTCCAGCTTTCCTCATATGGTTGGCTTTAACCCGCCGACATGTATCACATTCGGATACGTATTTCGCAACTTCCCTTTTCATCCATGTCCACCAAAATTTTGATCTTAAATCTTGGTACATCTTATTGCTTCCCGGGTGAATGAAGTATTTGGAAAAATGGGCTCATCCAATATCCTTCTCCGCAATTTCATATTTCGGGGTACAACTATTCGGTTGTTAAACCGGAGAGTACCCACTTCATCCTTGTGGAACATCTTCAATTCACCACTGTCCACTCTTGCCCGTATGTGAGACATACCCTTGTATGTCTTCTGAGCCTCTACAATCTTATCTCAGATTGTAGGAATGAGGGCAAGATTAAACAGCGATCCGTAGGGAACTATGCGCAGGCTTGGTTCTCCCTCTTCATGATGCGGCCCCACGGCCTCATCGAGCCAGGATCACGCTGAGGGGTGCTGCGTTGCACAGCACCGGATAACACATAAAATGGTACAAAGCGGAAGCAAAGTTTTATTACATAAGAAAGTTTATGAACATTTTTACAACAAAATATGTTCAGTCTATACTCACGGGCGTAGACTACGCATCAAGTTCACGTTCAGCCGGTGAACATGTCCCCGCTAGCACACACGCACACTAACATGGCGGCGTGCACGACTCCCACTCGACGGTGTTTCCCTCTTGGGGATCCATCTCCTTCTTGGGAGTGCCGTCCTCATAACACCCTGCAAAATCTTCAAACACAAGCAGTGAGCACGATGGCTCAGCAAGTCTGACCCGTCTTTCCTATACATGAAACTTCTACATGCTGGATCATGCGTAATTGTGAATGTAAGTTGCAAACCTTACTTTCAAGTTTTAGCAGCAAATTATGGAGAACCTCACGCTAAGGCACATGAGAGAGCCGCAATCAAACAAGAAACACATTTCTCTCATGTACTTTGCCCAAGGTTAAAAAGAACGTTAATTAGATCTAAACTATAGCACTTCATTAACAATCAAGGTCCATCCTTCAAATCAGCAAACTTTTAACATGTATCTAGCCTGTTCTTTCTACGTCACGGTACAGTGAACAAGTGGTACTCACTGACCGCGATGGACGGTGATTATACTCGATTTACACCTGCAGGGTTACCCGAATAACCCGCCATGTATGCCCGTACTCGATGTTACCTACAGCAACCATCATGGACGTCGTACGCAACCCCCTTTCATCCGTCAGCCAAATGTTGAACAAGTCCTATCGTTCCGAGCAAGAGGTCCTTGCACGCGCATCTGCAGTGCTGCCAGCCGATTTACACCTCAAGCTCTCAACCTACCCTCTGGATGACAAGCAATGCCTCAACACCCAGCTACCCGAATTACATCGGTTTCCCGGTTCCCATATATCCGGTAGGTCTCCGGTACTGTTTTAGCTTGTTCAACAGGCCCGCACATGGCTCGGTCCTCAATCGACACAAGCGGAGCTATGGCACCCAGGCCCCAACGTCCTGCTTTCCTTACCCTTCGCTCGGTCTCATTTTTCTCGCCATGTGTTTCATTTGCTACCTTTACCCGAGTAGTGTGCCTCTAGCCTATTCTCGCGAGCAGTTCCAACTACTCGACTTGTACCGAATCCTACACTATCTTAGCATTGCAGTAGCTAATCGAAGTTTACAAACCTAAGCCCAATCCAGGGTTTTCTTGGCTATGCATTTGGGTTTTCAAACAAGACTCTAATGCCAAATTTAAGTGGGTGCTCAAAGTAAGTTCTCGAAACAGTAAAATTTATAAAAAGCCTAATGCCAACCGGAGCTTGACTTGCTGCTGTTGGTCGTAGGCTAGCTGTTCCTCTGGAGTGATAAAGTCTAAGACTTCGGGCTCCTCCTCAACCTTAGCGACTACATGAGATAAATACATATGTATCAAATTGAATGCATTTGAATTTGAAGTTGAATTTGTGAGGACTATAAGTCTATCTATACAGGCCCAATGACCCTAAAATTTTGACTGTGATTTGGATACAACATAAACAGAGACTTGGCCAAGTTTCATTTGCAACAAAGCTCATTTGAGCTGTCCACAAATAATTGTGTACTTTGCCTTAATTGGAGCTCTTAGGGTGTTCTAGGGGTTTTCATGGAGCAAGCAATGACTTTCTGAAAACTGCATTTTTCAGAGGGTTCTAATGGAGTTGGTTTCACTTAATTTGAATGTTCCTAACTAAAGATATGAGCTAAACAATTTCAGGGAAATTCTGAAAATGTTTCCGGATATTTTCCATTTTCTCTGGAACAGTTTTATTATTCACACCATTATGTGTATCAAATCAGCTCTAATGGATCTGAAATTTTTTTGTTAGCTCAAGGATATTATGGTGAACATCCTGGCCAAATTTAAGAATTTTCCTCCCAAGGGTTCTCCAGTTAAAATTCTAAACAATTTAAAATTTGAAGAATTAATTGTGTAGAAATAAGGATTTTCATAAGCTGAAACTTGATTTGTTGGAAATTACATAGGGAGCCGAATCCGACAAAATTTGGTTCACTTGATTTGCAGTTTCCTAGCCAAAGTTATGTGGGTTTGAAATTGAACTAATTCTGAAAATCGGGGAAATGTTTAAAATACTGCACATGGGTCCCATGCACAGTGCCTTATTCAACCTCTCACCAGCGCCCAAGCGCATGACGCACAGCGACAGTGGCGTGGCTCGTTCTCGGCCGTTGCTGCCTAATTCTCGACACGGTTTCTTCCTACGTGACACTTGGAGCACGGTGCACACGCCAGGCAACTTCTCGCGCCTCGACATCGCCGGGAACGTAGTCGGCGACGGTCGCAGCGGAATTGAGATCGGGTCCGACAGTGCTATCTCGTCTCGGCGGTGAACACGATCAACCAACGCGTCGCAAAGCACCACTGGGGCACGGGGAAGCTAACACTGCCCTCCTCTTGGCCGGAGATCGCGGGGAAAGTAGACTTCACCAGCGACCCAAGCCATTTTCACTGGCGGTGGCCAAAATATGGTGCTCTGCTCACTGGGTTGGCCATCATCTCTAGGATTTGGCTGAGGTAACCGTGAGGTTCTACTCTAGCTTCAGCTCGACTAGGATCTCCAGTAATCAAGTGATCGAGATGAATTTCGGGTTTTGGTTCTCGGTTTTCTATACGACGATCGTTGGGGAAAATGGAATTCTGGCTAACCGGCGCTAAGATGGAGCTAGGGAGCTCGAGGAGAGCTACTAGACTTCAATGCTAACCTCAGAGACTAGTTGGCTGCACCGGAGAAGCTTGGATCTACCCTGGCGACGGTGTCAAGTCGGGGGCGCTTTGGAGTGAATCAGGACGTGGAAGATCGGCTCGGAAAAGCTCGATGGGAGCTGATCACGAGCAACTGAGGGTTGGAGCACGTCGATCAAAGGTTGGCGGTGCCGTTTGTGGCAACAGCTCATGGTGGGAGGGACAGGTTGGGCTGGTCAACGGCGAGGTGGTGGTTTCGGGCATGCGGTGGTTCTCTTCGGGTTTTCAGCATGAGGAGGCGTCGGAACAGAGGTGAGACGACTTTGTGGCGTCCGGGACCAGATGATAACGAGCTGGGGACGTCGGTTGGCATCTGGGATCGCCGATCAGGAGATGGCAGCGGCGAGCAGTACCGTGGCACCCGCGGGAGCGCGCGCAAGACCTGAGTCCCGGGTGTTTCAGTCGGTTCACTCACTTTGTGGGGCTGACAAGTGGGACCCACCCCTAGTTTTAACCTCTGAAATTCAATTTTCATACTGCTCTAAACAGTAGTTCCACTAATACCCTCTGAAATTTTAATTATCTACCAACTGCCCCTTTTAACTTGATAGAATTCAAATTGTGAAGTGTTTGAATATATTTACAGAACATATGCAGTTTGAAATTCAAATTGAATTGGAATTTGCTAAAATTGGCTCATGTAAAGATCAACTCCAAATGGAGTGAAAATTGGTGTGTGAGCTCACAAAAATGTGCTGAGTGTGAATATGAATCCCACTTTTGAATTCATGGGATGAAAGGAGTTTGAATTTGAATTTGGGTTCAAATTAGCCTCTTTCTTATTATACCCAAAAATACCTCAAAATGTTTTGGATTTCGGTGAAATTTGGCATGAGCATTCCTTGCAAGGTGTAGTAGTTTTTCATATGCTCAGCCTCTATATGATGCATGTGGGAAATACCACTTTTGCATTTTGTGAGTTCATCCTCTAATGACCATATTGATTGTGGTTACTTGCTCTTCAAATGTGTTCATAAGTTTTCCTCAAATAAGGTGTGTGTGGTGTAATGAACACTTTGGATGTGTTCAAAAACTTAGGCCCTTACATTCCTCCCCTCTTAAAAGAATCTCGTCCTGAGATTATAAGGTGAAAATGAGAGAGAGGACGGTGGAAAATTACTATATGTGCGACGTGAAAAAGTCGGGGTAGTTAGCGCGAAGAAAACCATCGCTCTCTCATGTCGCTTCATCTCTGGAGTGATTACTCCATAGAACTTTGTAGAACCACAACATACGGTTGCGTGTGGTTCGGGCCTTTTCATCAATTATCTGAACCGGTTCCCCCTGATACGTGAGATCCGGTTTCAGTGCTTCAATATACCCCAGCTGAATGGTAGTTGATAGCTTAAGACACTTCCTCAGCTGAGAAATGTGAAAGATGTCGTGCACACCGGAAAGTGTTTCTGGTAATTCCAGCCGGTATGCTACTGATCCACATCTTTCTGTTATCTGGAATGGACTGATGAATCGGGGTGCCAACTTTCCTCTCACCCCGAACCTGTTCACTCCCTTCGTTGGAGACACACGTAGATACACGTGATCCCCGACTTCAAATTGTAAAGGACGTCTTCTCCGGTCCGCATACTATTTTTGGCGGGATTGGGTTGCTTTTAGGTTCGCTTGGATCAGCCGAACCTTTTCCTCCGCATTGTTGACAAGATCAATCTCGAAGGTGACCCTCTCACCAGACTCACACCAATTCAGTGGTGTGCGACATTTTCTCCCGTATAGCGCCTCATAGGGCGCCATCTTAATGCTGGCTTGGTACCCATTGTTGTATGAGAACTCGGCTGACGGTAAGTGATCATCCCAATTCTTACCGTGGTTGATAGCACAAGCTCGTATTATATCTTCTAGAATCTGATTTACCCGCTCGGTTTGCCCATCCATCTGCGGGTAGTACGCTGAACTATGGATCAGCTTCTTCCACAACGCAGCATGTAGCTGCTCCCAAAAACGAGACAAATAAAATACCCTGATCCGATATGACGGTGCGGGGTACGCCGTACAAGCATAGGATCCGTGAGATGTACAATTCAGCGTACTTCTTGGCATTGTAGTTGGTGTTGACCGGGATAAAATGAGCAAATTTGGTGAGCCGGTCGGTGATCACCCACACAGAATCATGCTTCTGAAATGTGGTGGGTAAACCGACGATGAAGTCCATGCTCACATCTTCCCACTTCAAGGCAGGAACGCCAAGTGGTTGTAGCAGTCCTGGTTTTCTCAAGTGGTCTGCCTTCACCCTTTGACATTATCACACTCCGACACGTACATTGTGATCTCCCACTTCATCCGTGTCCACCAAAACTTGTTTCTGAGTTCTTGATACATTTTGTTGCTGCCGGGGTGAATAGAAAACTTTGACAAGCGAGCCTCATCAAAGATTTTCTTCCGTAACTCCGGGTTACGGGGTACGACAATCCGGTCCTTGAACCATAGGACGCCATCTCCGTCTTTCCGGAAACATTTCAGCTCCCCACTGTCTACACATCTCCGCAAATGCGACATGCCCTTATGATGTTTCTAAGCTGCCGCTATTTCTTCACAGATGGTGGGGATCAAAGCTAAGTTGTAGAGAGCTCCATGTGGAATCACATGCAGTGGTGGCTCGCTCTCTTCCAACGGTGTGATGGTCAGATTGTTGACGTGTGACTTGCGACTCTGTGCATCCGCCACTATGTTTGCTTTGTCGGGGTGATAATGGATCCCTATTTCATAATCCTTTATTAACTCTAACCATCTTCGCTGCCTCATGTTCAGCTATTTCTGAGTGAATATGTACTTGAGGCTTTTGTGGTCGGTATATAAATGCACGAGGTTACCGAGTAGGTAGTGCCTCCACATTTTGAGTGTGAGTACCACGGCAGCGAGCTCTATGTCATGAGTTGGATAATTTTGCTCATGGTTTCTGAGCTGCCATGATCCATACGCGACCACCATTCAGTCTTGCATCAGCACACATCCGAGCCCAATGCCGGATGCATCGCAGTACACGTCGAACGGTTTTGTTGTGTCTGACTGCGCAAAAATCGGTGCTGATGTTAGGTGCTTCACTAATGCCTTGAACGCTGCTTCACATGCTGGACTCCAAACATATTTGGTAGCCTTCTTCAGCAGCTCTGCCATAGGCTTGGCAATCTTTGAGAAGTTCGGAATGAACCTCCGATAATATCCCGCGAGTCCGAGGAAACTCCGTACCTCATGAACAGTTCTCGGGGACTTCCAATTCAGCACTTGTGTGATTTTACTCGGGTCTACAGCAATGCCCTACGCTGAGAAAATATGCCTGAGAAAAGGCACTTGCGATATCCAGAATTCGCACTTGCTGAATTTTGCGTGTAGCTGGTGATCCCGCAGCCGTGGCAAGACTATACGCAGATGCTTTGTTTGTTCTTCCTCTAACTTGGAATATACCAATATGTCGTCGATGAAGACCACAACAAACTTGCCCAGCTATGGCATGAATACCGAGTTCATCAAATACATGAGGTGAGCTGGAGCGTTGGTGAGGCCGAAGGACATGACCAGGTACTCATAAAGTCCATACCTTGTCAAGAAAGCTGTCTTCGGAATATCCTCAGCCTGTATCTTAATCTGATGGTACCCAGATCTTAAGTCCATCTTGGAAAAGATCTTTGCTTCGACCAACTGATCAAACAACATGTCGATCCGTGGCAACGGGTACTTGTTCTTGATGGTTACGGCATTTAGTGGACGATAGTCCACGCAGAGCTGCAACGTCCCGTCTATCTTCTTCACGAATAATGCCGAACAGCCCGATGGAGAGGAGCTCGGCCTAATAAAACCCTTCTCCAGCAGGTCCGTTAACTGTGTCTTCAGTTCATCCAATTCCTTGGGTGTCATCTTGTACGGCTCTCTTCGGGTTTTCAGTGCGAGGAGGCATCGGAACAGAGGTTAGACGACTTTGTGGCGTCCGGGACCGGATGATAAGAAGCTGGGGACGTCGGTTGGCATCTTGGATCGCCGATCAGGAGGTGGGAGCGGCGAGCATTACCGTGGCGTCCGCGGGAGCACGCGCAAGACCCGAGTCCCGGGTGTTTCAGTCGGTTCGCTCGCTTTGTGGGGCTGACAAGTGGGACCCACCCCTAGTTTTAACCTCTGAAATTCAATTTTCCTACTGCTCTAAACAGTAGTTCCACTAATACCCTCTGAAATTTTAATTATCTACCAAATGCCCCTTTTAACTTGATAGAATTCAAATTGTGAATTGTTTGAATATATTTACAGCACATATGCAGTTTGAAATTCAAATTGAATTTGAATTTGCTAAAATTGGCTCATGTCAAGATCAACTCCAAATGGAGTGAAAATTAGTGTGTGAGCTTACAAAAATGTGCTGAGTGTGAATATGAATCCCACTTTTGAATTCATGGGATGAAAGGAGTTTGAATTTGAATTTGGGATCAAATTAGCCTCTTTCTTATTATACCCAAAAATACCTCAAAAAGTTTTGGATTTCGGTGAAATTTGGCATGAGCATTCCTAGCAAGGTGTATGAGTTTTTCATATGCTCAGCCCCTATACGATGCATGTAGGAAATACCACTTTTGCATTTGTGAGTTCATCCTCTAATGACCATATTGATTGTGGTTACCGCTCTTCAAATGTGTTCATAAGTTTTCCTCAAATGTGGTGTGTGTGGTGTGATGAACACTTTGGATGTGTGCAAAAACTTAGGCCCTTACACTTCATTTGCAGCAATGGCTAAATTGTGAACGTGGGCTTTCCGACTAAGTGCATCAGCAACCACATTCGCTTTGCCCGGGTTGTAATGAATTTCAAGTTCATTATCCTTGATTAATTCTAGTAATCTTCGCTGCCTCACATGCAGTTCTTTTTGTGTGAAGATGTAATTTAAGCTTTTGTTCAGTGTAGAGATGTACTAGATTGTCTAGTAAATAATGTCTCCACATTTTCAAAGCAAGGACCACTGCAGCAAGTTCAAGGTCGTGCATCGGGGCAATTCTGCTCATGACCCCTTAATTGTCGGGATCCATACGCGACTATGTGTCCTTCTTGCATCAGCACACAACCAAGACCAATGCTGGATGCATCACGATAAATGTCAAACAGTTTTGTTTTGTCCGGCTGGGCCAAAACTGGAGCTGTAGTGAGATGCTTCACTAACGTTTGAAAAGCTTGCTCACATGATTAGCTCCAATCATACTTGGTGCTTTCTTTCAACAGCCCCGTCATAGGTTTAGCGACTTTGGAGAAGTTTGGAATGAATCTCCAGTAATAACCCGCTAAACCTAGGAAACTCCTCACTTCATGAACAGATGTTAGAGATTTCCAATTCAGCACTTGCTCGATTTTACTTTGATCCACAGCGATGCCTTCTGCTGAAATAATATGTCCAAGAAATGGCACTTTGCTTATCCAAAACTCACACTTGCTAAACTTTGCATATAGTTTGTGATCTCTCAATCGTTGGAGTACAATACGCAAATGTTTAGCGTATTCTTCTTCTGATTTAGAATAGACCAATATGTCATCAATGAAAACCACGATGAACTTGTCTAACTCCGGCATGAACACAGAGTTCATGACATACATAAAATGAGCCGGAGCATTGGTCAATCCAAAAGACATGACAAGATATTCATAAAACCCATATCTTGTCGAGAACGCCATCTTGGGTACATCTTCAGGCCTGATTTTTATCTGGTGATATCCGAACCGAAGATCCATCTTGGAGAATACCTTAGCACCCACTAGTTGATCAAACAAAATATCGATGCGCGGTAGTGCATACTTATTCTTTATAGTGACAGCATTTAGAGGACGATAATCTACACATAATCTCAATGTCTCGTCCTTCTTCTTGACAAAGGGAGCAGAACAGCCCCAAGGTGATGAACTTGGGCGTATAAAACCTTTGTCCATGAGGTCATTTAGCTGCTACTTCAATTCTGCTAACTCCTTCGGTGCCATTTTGTATGGTCGCCGAGAAATTGGTGTAGTTCCGGGTGCTAGTTCTATTTTGAACTCCACGTGACGTTCGGGCAGCATGCCCGGTAAATCATTGGGAAACACATCTGAATATTCACATACCACTAGAATATCCCCAAGTTTAGGACCTTAAATATGATACACTGCTGCAACTTGTCGAGATGGATCCACAAGATCCAATGTTTTGCAACCGTGTATTAGGGAATTTAGTTGAACAGTCCAGGAGCTGATGTCAAAGATAGCTCCATAATGTGTCAACTATGACATCTCCAAAATAACATCAATCCTTTGGCCCTTGAGTACGGTAAGGATCGCAGGATAGATGTTTCCACTCAAACACAGAGGTGCCTGAGAGACCATTTCATCGGTTGATATCTTGCCTCCGGGTGAGCTGATATGAAATGGATGCTTGACCGTGCTGAATGGAAGATGATTCTTCAGCACAAAGTCTTTGCTAATAAAGTTGTGGGTGGCTCCGGAATCAAACACTCCTTTCTCTTTGCTTTAACTCCAGAAAGTCTTGATACATTGTTCGAAGAATCCCTGAACAAATGTGATGTGCCCGGAAAACATTCCGGAATTCATCCCACGTCACACAATGACCTTCAGGAAGAGTTGTGATATACTCCACCCACCAAGCTCCAGCGGCTCCGTGAAGATGTTGAGCAGCAAATAAAGCCTTTTGATACCTATTGCACTCAAACATCTTGAACTTAGCTTCAATAAATTGGAGCCAATGAGGCGGCTCCAATGGGCCTTTCGCTCCTGAGAAAACCGGTGGTTGTTTCGCAAAGAAAGCCAAATAACTTCTTGGCGGGGGATTACGCTGTAGTGTCTCTTGTCGTATGCTTTGTTACACCAATAGATCAAGAGACTCAGCCATCTTTCCCAAAACTTCCACCAATTCGGCCGATGATGTCGGCACTTGTTGTCGTGGCGAATTATTTCCGTCGTGACACGACTCACCAATCTAACCCCTGGAAAGAGTGCGATCCATACTGCAATAATGAGCAATTTATGGTTAAAGTTCAAAGTTACAACTCAACTTGAATTCAAAAACATTAACCGTAAAAGCATCACATAATATTGCAGCATTACACAAGCTAACATGGTTCTCGACAATTCTTATATCTACCAAACTTTAGCGAGTTTGTCAAACCCTTAATTCCAAAAGCCAGAAAATCAAAAATAACTAAAGAACATGTTATGGAACTTAGAGACGTATGAAACATTTCTGTCCGCAACAAGTCCTAAGTTAAATGGGCAATGAGTAATACTCTGTTCAGAATGACCAGTTGGCCTTAATTACAGAATTTGAATATGAAATTGGCACTTTCATGTCTCCAGTTGAATAAAAAAGTTATAGATAACTTCAATATATTTCCAATGAGTATTTATTTGCCTTCATATCAGTTCTGGGCAAAATGTTATGATATTTCAAATTTGACGGGATTCTGGAACAATTTTGACAGCACCTCCTTTATAAGTGGCTGTTTTGTCCGCAAGAATTCAGATAATTCTGCCCATCTGTGGAGAAACTTTGAACTACAAAGTCATAAAATATATCATAAACTTTCCAATGGTGTATTACATGACACTTAGAATTTTTCTATCATAAATCATGGTCGAAATACAGAAAATTCCAGAGAGTATATTGTCTGCCCTGTTTTTGGACAGTTCACACTCATCTGATATTTTCGTCCATTTGGAGGGTCATTCTGTTCCGGAATTCTACAGAAAAAATGTACAAGACCTCAAAATCTTTCAAGAAATGTATCACTCACCTCCATTGGTTCAACCTATCAAAAGTTGTGTCCTGTCCAATTTCAGCAAAAATTCTGCCGAAGACATGGTGGTTGTTTCTAAGTCTTTTAGGAGGAACCTATACTCCCAATTGACTCTTAGTTCAATATAGGAGTTTAATAAACACTAACTGAATCCTAAACTCCAAATTTTTCTCTTTTCTTTAAGAAATTCACTTTATGCAATTTAAGAACAAATCTTGGTACTACGTTTCCTCACCAATTCAAAAATCCTATCCGGCTTTATATCGGCATATACGTCTTAAAGGGTAGCACTAGAAACGATCACTCACACACGTTTTCTACACACAATGTGCTAACGTGGTCAAGGTACCTACATAAACCACTCAATAGTGACACACACAAAGGTTTGTCATTTCAGGCAGGTCCATATCATAGTAAAAACATACGACTCCCTATCATTGCCACACGGTTCGTCCTTGAGTCAGGCCACGTATCAAGGTACATGATCGGGTTATTCACCACCTGACAAAGGGCTCCACATCTTTGTAATTAAACACACTGGTGGACCAGCGATTTCATATGCCTCATAGGACATGAAGAGTCCTAGAGAAGATACTTCGTGTTACCAACCACACGATGGGGTCTCCTCCTCTTGCCCCTCAGTTTGCGCACTGGAGGCTAGTGCATTTCATATGCCACTAAGACATGAATAGTCTTAGAAAACATATTCACTTCCCGTCCATTTCTGAACGGAACATCCCACACTACTTTCCTTGTATGGGGGAGCTAACCGAAATGGATTCGCTTTCGGTGGCGTTCCTTACCATGCTTACCTCCACGTAGATGCGTCGTTATAGAATTGAAATACGGAATGGTAACATAAGTCAGCTTGCCACCTTAAGTAACTATACTAGTCATAGTCCTTATGTGGGCATACTATATGTTTCTCATCGTATACTCCTATGTTTTGGAAAATATGCTCTTTTCATGCATGCTACTCCCAATGCGGCTCTGATACCACAACTGTAGGGAACCCCTTGGGGTACACACTCCAGGAGTCGCATTGGGTGGTGCCGTGCGACGCGGCACCCAACAGCATACACGAAAAGACAATAAAACATACGAAACCCTTTATTTCTCAACATAAAGTCTTTTACAACATAATGTACACAAATTATACATACGCAGCAGAAAATAAAACCAGATACATACCCACTCTCGGCACTAACTACGCTAAATAGAAGTCGTCCAGCCCCTGGACGCTTCCTACTAGCTTCACAATAGTAAGGCAGCGGCTAGGTTTCCGATGAGTTATACGAACCGTGCGGTCCAATCTCTCACTGAACAACTGTCTTCATAGCAGGCATCCTTCTACCTGCGAAAACAACTACGAAGGCAACCGTGAGAACTAAGGCTCAGCAAGTCTTAGCCGACAATCCTAAACATGTAACTCTACATGCAGGAGTTATAAGAAAATAGGTATATGAATTTGCAAAAATAAAGCTTGGCTAATCGTTGATCCTTATATTCAGATTAATATAACAACAAGTTTTAATAGTCCTCATGCATCACAACACCGTTAGTCCACAATCAAACAAGAAATGCTTATTCCGATGTTGCTAGCCTAAGGTGGAATAGAAATTTAGTTTGCACTATCTCTACTTCATTCAAGGTTTCGATACAATTATTAAGCCAAGAACAACATCTTAAGAGACTTAATTTCTCTTCTTACTACGTCACAGCAGAGTGGGCAAGTATGCTCAAATCCTTAACAGCGAGTGATGGTGATTCAAATCAATGACAACCTGGAGTACTCGACACATACACTCGTCTCAAAAGACTCACTCTAGAGCTCTTTCTTACGTTGTATGCAGCAACATTTCACATGACACCCCAACATAGAAAAACGCTTCATCCCGAGCAGTATGGTCCTCTACGCGGACACATCAAAGTTGCCCGCTAAAGTATTTACACCTCTCGCCTTCTCAATGCCATTCCCAGACGAAGGATGAGTTTCTAGGCCACCGTCCATTGAGTTACATCGGTCCTTGCCGCCGAGCATCATCGCTATCGCTGTTGCCGTTGCCATCTATGTATGTCCGCCTCTTTCCTCCATTATCTCCCTCCACCCATCTCTGTCCCCCACGCCGCCACCTTCCCTCCCTCCTCCCCGTTCCACCTCCCTCCTTGCCCCCGCCGCTGGCCGAGTGTCGTCCTCACCCTTGCCGCCGCCTCCCTCCTCCCTTTTCTGTCCCCCTCCGGCACCATCGCCACCGCACCCCCGCGTCTTAATCCTCCCTGCGCCGCCTCCTTCTTCCCAGCATCTACCCCCACCATGTGCTGCCCCCTCCCTACCGTTCCCCACCGCTCTCCCACTGCGCCGAGCCCCCCTTTTAGATTGTTTACATGTTTTAGATTATTTGTTTAGAGACCTTGACAATTGGTTAGATTAATTGTTTAGATTTTGTTTGAAGGTGGATCAGAGAGCAAATTGTTTAGAGAGCAAATTAATTATTTACATCAGAAAGCAAAGCAAATTTAGCTCAATTGTGTGAGACCTATGTGTGCTGAATACATTGGCTATGACGATAAAATTTTTGAATTCTGCCAAAACACTCTTTTTGTCAAGGTACGACTCTAGGTCCGAGCATCGACAAGATCTGACGTAAGGTCCGACTTGATATGGCTAGGTCCGACATGTGTTTGGTTAGCTTGGCGGTAGGTCCGACTAGCTTTGGTAAGTTCTGGTGCTAGGTTCTGCTAGCTTTGGTAAGCTCCGGCTCAAGGTCCGGTTAGCTTTGGCAAGATGCGGAGCTAAATCGCAATGATTCTGTTTTTACCATACAAATGTTTCGATCTTTCTTTACATATATGGAAAGTTTGCTGAGTATTCTATTACTAAGTTTTTGAAGGGTTATGGTTGTTTACGGTGGTTAACATTTTGCTATGGTTTGCAACATGCTTATTATGGCGGACCGGAATTCGCTCATCCAGGATCGCAGAGGGTGATGCCGCATGATGCGATACCCGACAGCACACGTCATAAGGAAGCATTCTATTACATAGAAAACCAAATGAAATGTACAAAGTAGTACAATACTCAGTTACAAACTAGTGTTTATATTACACGGTGGAATTTAATTTTGTACAACTCACGCCCGTCTATCTAGCAAAAGTCGGTTGCCCAGCCCTAGGGCAACCCACACTAGCTGCACTCCTCAGCTCAGTGCGGCGTGTACGCCTCCCACTCAGCCGTGGTCCCTGACGGAGGGTAACCCTCGCCGGTGGACTCACAACCCGAGTCCGTGGGATGCTCCTCACCTGAAAAACACTTAAGCATCAACCATGAGCACGATGGCTCAACAAGACTTAACCGACTCACCTAGGCATGAAACTCTACATGTAGTGTACAACGAACATGGGACGGTAAAATGGCAGCAAACGGACCCGCCTACAAGTTCATCCTTAGTTCATCTTTTAGCTACAAGTTAACAGTTCATGAATCTGAAATTTAGTAAGCAATATTTGGTGGCACACAGGTAGCAATACATTTATACATATCAACAGAACTGAATCATAACATTCCATAATTTATCTACGTTACGATGCAGTGAACAAGCGGTACTCGTCACCGCGAGGGACGGCGAATCGACTCGATATACACCTGCAGGGATACCCAAAGAGCACGTCACGTACGCCCACCCGTGGAGCTGCACAGCACGCTCAATCGATGTCGTACGGGACAACCTTTCACCCAACATCCCAAACGTCGAACCGGTCGCATCGAAATGGACAGGAGGTTCCCTACACGGAGCATCTCTCTATGCCCGTTAGCAGATTTCCACCTTGCTGCCCTTAACCTACACCTATAAATCGGTGTGCTATGCCTCGACACCCGGAGGTTTAGGTTACGTCAGTTTATCGGGGCCCATATATCCGATATGCCTTCGGTACGTTCAATACTTGTTGAGCAGGGCCGCACACGGATCGGTCCTCAATCGACATGGACAGGGCTGCGCACACAAGACTTCCTCTTGCTGCGCCGTAGCCCTGCCTAGTCTCATTTTCATTTCTAAAGTGACCTCACATCACTCGAACCAATCCCGTGTGTCCCAGGCCTATCTCGCGAGTAGATTCCAACTACTCGACTTGTACTGTAAGTCCTATGAATCATTAAGCATAGCCTGTCTACTCAAGGACCTAGACACTACCCTCACTCTTATAGGAAACATCTGGTCATGCAATTGGAGTTCCATCCATCCTACAACTAATGCACATCCATACCTCACACTAAACATGTACACAAATCAAAACTTTATAAAAGGGTTTAATGCAAACCAGGGCTTGCCTTGTTGCTGCTGGTCAGGGGTTAGGGCTTCGTCCGGAAGAAGGAAGTCAATCACTTCCAGAGTTTCCTCGCCTTCAGCGACTACACGTAAACGATATACTATATGTCAATTTGAATGCAATGTTTGAACTTGAATATGTAAGGACCATAATGCTAGCTAGCCCTCCTCTTTGGCTCTGAAATTTTTATGGTGGCTTGGTAGAGTCCTAACCAGAGTCTTGACCAAGTTTCATTTGCAACAAAGTTCATTTGAGCTTTGTACAAATAAAATCCTATTTGGTCAATATTAGAGCTTCTAAGGAATTCCAGGGGTTTTCATGGCTCCAACCATTACTTTATGGAAACTAGACTTTAAGATGGTTCTAGTGGAATTGGTTTCATGTGATTTGAAGAACTCTAGAGGAAGTTATGCCCTAAACAAGATTTGAGAAAAATCTGAAAAATGTTTCTGTACATTTTTCTATTTTCTCAGGGCAGTTCACTTCATCACCACATTAGGGGGACTAAATGAACTTGGATGGGTATGAAAATTTTACTGCGGCTCAAGGATTTTCCAGTGCACCTCCCAGCCAAATTTCAGAATTTTTCATAAAGTAGTTCTCCAGATAAAATTTCTAACATTTTACATTTTAGGGAATTAATTCTAGAAAACTATTAAGTTTCATGAGCTGAAATTGATGCTGCTGGAAAGTACTCAAAAAGTTGAGTTCAGCAAAATTTGGTTCACTGAATTTTGAGCTTCCTAGCAAAAGTTCTATGCATTTGAACTAAACTGGAAAATCCCAAAATGTTTAAACTCTGCGTTTGGGGCCCACTCTTTAAACCGGCCCACTGAGAACGCGGCCACACCGCAGCCCACGGGGTTTTACCCGTGCTGCCGCACCGGATCCCGGCCGCAAAGTGGATCCCCGTGAGATAACAGAGACTGACTGGTGGACCCGTCCCCCTCGTCTACCTCGCGATCTCCCGCGGCGGCGCTTCGCCGGAGCTCTCACCGCCGGCCATTTCGCCCTGCACGACCTCCGATGTATTTCGCCGCCTGTGCCTAACTTGGCTCAGAGAACACGCTGGTGCCCTCACCGAAGCTCGGCGATGGCCGGAACCATGCCCGCGACGGTGACAGCGGCTATCCCAACTCCGGCGATGTCGCCCGAGCTACTCAGGGCCTTATTTTCGGAACGGTTTGCTCCTACAGCTCCGCTGTGGCATGCTGAGCACAAAATTGAGCTCGGTTTGCCATGGAAACGGCCGGAGCTATGCGCTCACCATCGACCTAGGCCCGATATTGGCTGTGACCTGAAAAACTCGATAACCCGAGTCTATACTCGATGGTTCTTTATACTTTTTGATCCTACATGGCCGTGGCAAGGTGTAGATCATGTGTGTAGCTCGGTATACCCGGTGATGAGCTAATACCCGCGAATTTTTGGATTTGTGATGGCTCCGTCCTAAGAACACCAAAACTTTCCTGGGGAAATTCTCGCACGACAGTGCATGAAACGATGAACGGTTTGGACTAGCAGGACAAGCACCTTAGGGTGGTTGTTTCTTGTGTTGATCGTCGGGCATGAGGATGCCTGTGTCGCGCGGACGCTGGTGACCAGAGGGAGGCAAACTCGGAGCGAGTTGCGGCGTTGGTTTGCGGGCAGAACAGAGACTGCGCGAGGAGAGAAATAAAGCACGGCAGGAGTGCACGGTTTATCCCTTCGGCCTGTGATCTTTTCTCCCCCCTCACCGAGCAGGAGCTGGCCTGGCTGAGGCGGTTGGGCGCCGACGCCATGGCTGGCTGGCGCGCACTCTCGGCCGAGAGAAAAATCACCCGAAGACTTCAGTGTGAAGGCTACTGACAGGTGGGACCTCCCCCTAATGCTTTTTCAAATTTTTCATTTCTGTTTGCACTGAAAATATCCCAGCTACTCACAATTGAATGTGAGACTTAGCCTCCAAGTCATTGTTTGAATTTGATCTCCTAAATTTGAAATTGGTTTCGCTAAATTTGCTTCACATTTGAACTGAAATTCAAATTCAGTTTTGAATTCATGCAAATTTAGCTCCTGACAAGATAAATTCCAATGGGGATGAAAATTGGTGGGATAACTCAGAAAAATATGCTGAGTTTGAATATGGATTCAACTTTTGAATTCAAGTGATAAAAGTTGCTGCAATTTTGATTTACATTCAAATTGGCCTCTTTTTCAAATGCCTCCAAAAGTGACTCAAAAAGTATTGGATTTGCATGAACTTTGGCCTGAGCCTTCCCAAGACTATTTAAGGTCTAGGGGTGAGCTCAACCTTGCATGTTTATGTGTAGAAATCCCACTTTGTGAAGGTTAGGGCTTTCCCCTCTAATCACCCTTTTGATGGTGGTTACTTGCTCTTCACAAGTGTTCACAAGATATCCACAAAATGAGCTGTGGTATTGTGAGGTGATGAACAAATTTTTGCAAGTCACTTTCTTGGGCTTTTACTTACCTCCCCCCTTAAAAGAATCTCGTCCCGAGATTATCAAAGAAGAGGCAGCGATGTACTAAAAACTCACCCGTGCTGGGACGTCATGAACTCCGGGTAGTTTGAGCGAAGGAATTCCTCGCTCTACCACGTTGCTTCTTCGGTGGTGTGGTTGCTCCAGAGTATCTTGTAGAAACACAACGTTCAGCTACGTGAGGTCCGAGCCTTCTCATCAATAATGGCCACCGTATATTCATCATACGTCAAATCCGGTTGCAGCTCGCCGATATCTTCAGTGGGAACAGCAGCCGTATGTTTCAAACATTTTCGCAGTTGTGAAACATGAAAAACGTCGTGAACACCAGCAAGAGATGCCGGTAGCTCCAGTCTATACGCCGCTGGTCCACACTTCTCGGTGATTGCATAGGGGCCAGAGAATCGGGGAGTGAGTTTCCCCTTCACGCCGAACCGGTGCACCCCTTTCATCGGAGATACACGGAGATACACGTGTTCCCCGACGTCAAAGTGCAGCGGCCTACGCCTCTTATCAGCGTAGCTTTTCTGTCGAGATTGAGCGGCCTTCAAGTTGGCTTGAATCATCCGAACACGCTCTTCGGCGTCATTCACCACATCAACCCTGAATGTGACCCTTTCACTGGACTCGCACCAGTTCAATGGGGTGCGGCATTTACAACCGTAGAGAGCTTCATATGGTGCCATCTTGATACTCGCCTGATAGCTGTTATTGTACGAGAATTCTGCCAACAGTAGGTGATCATCCCAGTTCCTACCGTGGTGGATGGCACACGCTCTCGACATGTCCTCTAGTACTTGGTTCACTCCCTCTGTTTGACCATCTATCTGAGGGTGATAGGCGGAGCTCCTAATCAGCTTAGTACCCAATGCAGCGTGCAACTGTTCCAAAAAACGAGACACGAATAACGCACCTTGATCTGAGACTATGGTCTTGGGTACCCCGTATAAGCATAGAATTCTCGCTATGTACAGCTCCGCATATTTGACGGCATTGTAACGTGTATGCACAGGGATGAAGTGAGCCGTCTTGGTTAACTGATCAACGATTACCCAAATGGAATCATGCCTGTTGGAAGTTAGGGGTAATCCCACAATGAAATCCATGCTCACATCTTCCCATTTCCATGCCGGGATTTTCAGGGGTTGCAGCAGCCCTGATCTCCTCATATGATCAGCTTTCACTCGTCTACACGTATCACACTCAGATATGTACTTAGCCACTTCCCGCTTCATCCGTGTCCACCAAAATTTCTTTTTCAAATCTTGGTACATTTTGTTACTGCCCGGATGAATGGAGTATTTAGACAAGTGAGCTTAATCAAGAATCCTTTTCCTCAGCTCCATGTCCCGGGGTACGACTATACGGTCATTAAACCATAGCATCCCCTCATCATATTTTCGGAAACATTTGATTTTCCCGTTGTCTATCTGTCTCTGGAGATGTGCCATACCCTTATCAATCTTCTGAGCTGCAATGATGTCCTCCCTAATGGTAGGGATGAGGGCAAGGTTGTAGAGCGATCCATAAGGAACCAAGTGTAAACTCGGCTCTTCCTCTTCGACCGGTGTAATGGTGAGGTTATGAACATGTGATTTCCGACTCAGCGCGTCGGCAACAACATTCGCCTTGCCGGGGTGGTAATGAATCTCAATCTCTTAATCTTTGATTAGTTCTAACCACCTCCTTTGCCTCATATTCAGCTCCTTCTGAGTGAAAATATACTTCAGGCTCTTGTGATCGGTGTAGAGATGCACCAAATTTCCCAGGAGATAGTACCTCCACATTTTCAACGCCAAAACCACAGTATCAAGCTCAAGATCATGAGTTGGGTAATGCTGCTCATGGTTTTGAAGTTGGCGTGAGCCATAGGCGACCACACGTCCCTCTTGCATCAACACGCAGCCGAGCCCAATACCGGACGCATCACAATACACGTCGAAGGGCTTGGTGTATAAGGTTGAGCTAAGACCGGGGCTGTTGTGAGATGCTTCACTAATACTTGGAACGCTCCTTCTTCAGCAATTCTGTCATCGGCTTAGCAAGCTTGGATAAGCTTGGAATGAATCTCCGATAGTATCCCGCTAAGCCGAGGAAGCTTCGGACTTCATGGACAGAAGTAGGGGCTTTCCATTTCAGCACTTGTTCAACTTTACTTGGGTCAACCGCAATGCCTTCCGCTGAGATGATATGTCCCAAAAATGGCACTTGGCTGATCCAAAACTCACATTTGCTGAACTTGGCGTAGAGCTTGTGGTCTCGCAATCGTTGAACAACGATCCTCAAGTGTTCGGCGTGTTCTGCTTCCGTCTTGGAGTAAACCAAGATATCATCAATGAACACCACAACGAACTTGTCCAGCTCCGGCATGAACACCGAGTTCATGAGATCCATGAAATGTGCTGGAGCATTAGTGAGACCAAAATACATGACGAGATATTCATATAAGCCATATCTAATCGAGAAAGCAATATTTGAGATATCCTCCTCCCGGATCTTTATTTGATGATATCCCGAGCGAAGGTCCATCTTGGAGAACACACTTGCACCCACAAGCTGATCAAACAGGATGTCAATGCGGGGCAGTGGGTATTTGTTCTTGATGCTAACGGCGTTGAGCGACCGGTAATCCACGCACAGCCTCAAGGTTTCATCCTTCTTCTTTACGAACAGCGCCGAGCATCCCCAAGGCGAGGAACTTGGCCTAATGAAACCTTTGCTCAACAGATCATTGAGCTGTTCTTTCAATTCAGCCAGCTCGTTTGGAGCCATTCTGTATGGTCTCCGTGAGATAGGAGTAGTCCCGGGTGCAAGTTCAATCTTGAACTCGACATCCCGCTCAGGTGGCATGCCCGGAAGATCATCCGGAAACACGTCGGGGTATTCCCGGACTACGGGTTTGCCCTCTAACTTGAGAGCTTCAACATTATTAATTGCTGAAACTTCCCGGACTGGATTGTCTAACACCATAGAATGCGGACGGTGGAATGGAGAATTCAAATGAACTGTCCGTGTCTGAGTGTCTAGGACAACGCCTTGGTAGCGTAACCATGACATCTCTAAGATTGCATCAATCTTTTGTCCCGTAAGGATTATCAAAGTGGTGGGATATATCTTCCCACCTAAGCACAGAGGTGCTTTTGGAATCATCATATTTGCTGAAGTCTTCCCTCCCGGTGAGCAGATCATATATGTGCAGTCGGTTGGGAAGACTTGCATTTGATGCTTAGCCACATAGGATGCACTTATAAAACTGTGGGTTGCACAAGAATCGAATAAAATGATGATTTCTTGGTCATTGAGAGTGAACGTACCCGCCAGTACGTTGTCTCCCTCTGGGGCGTCCTCATTGTTGAGGTTGCGAACGCCCCCAGTCCACTGACCAACCTTCTTGACCGGAGGTCGGCCTCGAGCACCGCCCTAGAACTGGGCTTGCGCGCTGCTCTGCTGCCCCTGGGGCAGTCCTTCGAGAAGTGGCCTGCCTGGCCACACGTGAAGCAACTGTAGCGAGGCGGTCCTCCGCTGATCGGCGGACGGAAACCCGGGGCGCGTTGTGGCGGTGGAAACGCCAGGGGTGCCGCCTGCTGCTGTTGTTGCGGTTGCGGTGGTGGCATCGACGGTCGGAACGGGGGTGACTGGAAAGAACGACCCCCGAACTGTTGAGGTCGCGCCGGTGGATGCCACTGCTGTCCGGATGGTGTCCGATACACAATGCGGTACTTCTGGGGAGCTCCACCCCCACTGCTGGGTGGAGTGCTGCGCTTCCGCTGCTCAGCCGCCAACTCCCGCTGAGCATCTTCCTGCATGATCGCGGCATTGACGAGATCGTTGAAGGTGCCGCGATTGCATTGGACGAGATGCGTCTTCATCTCGGGGTGTAACCCCCGATAGAAATGCCCCCGTTTCTTCTCCTCGGTGGAGACGTAATCCGACGCATATTGCGCCAGATGGTTGAAGGCACGGGAGTAGTCATGGGCACTCCTCCCACCCTGCTTCAGCTCCAAGAACTCTTGGACTTTCCGCTTCATTATCCTGGGAGGGATATGGTAGTCGTGGAACGCCTCCTGGAATTCTTCCCACTGCACGGCATGGCCAGCTGGACGTGAGGCGACATAATTCGCCCACCACGCACCAGCGGCACCATGATGCTGCTGCGCCATGAACAGAGTCTTTTGCCGCTCCGTACATTGGAGCAGCCCGAACTTGGACTCGATTGTCCGCAGCCAGTTGTCGGCCTCTAGTGGTTCTGCTTCTTCTGTGAACACCTGAGGGTGCGTACTCATGAAGTCCAAGTACGTCACCTCACGGGGCTAACGAGGCCCTCTCTCTTGACGCCCCCCCTCCCCCCGCCTGGGACGTATTCTGCATGATCGTGCGGAGCAGGTCGATCTGCTACTCACGACCACCCACCAGTGCCGCAATCACATCCGCTAGAGTAAGCGGCGGCGGCGGTGGTGGTTGTTGCTGCGGGGTGCTGTCGTAGGCAGGCGGCTGGGAGTCATCACCCCCCTGCTGGCTAGAGCCACCAATCTCATGCGTGGTCCGAGTGCGAACCATCTGCAACCATACAACAATAAACATCAGTACCGCAACATACTTCATGCAGTCCCATAAAATGGCATAAAACATAATGACAGTAAAAAAATGCGATACATCTCGTATACAGATAATGTAATAACTTTTCACAAGCTACACCATTACAAGACCAAATACATGCTAGTTAAATCCAATTTGATAGACTTCCTCTTTGGAAGTTCATCTCAACTAGGTTTGGTCCCTACGAGACGTTAAAATTGCTTTGTCATCACGTATACTACCCTTTTTATCTTCAATACGACACAAACATGGTCTCTAGCAAAAGAAACTTGAGCAGGACATACACTCAAATCTTTCACTAGTTGAAGATAACTACTCATGAGTATGTTCTACCCCATTGGAAGTACTTAAACCCCCTAGGTTACAACAATCTCTCAAATGAGTTCAACTGTCATCCCTCTGCCAGAATGACCAGTTTCTACATATTCCGAATTTTGATCTGGTTCTGGGCATTTTCATGACTCAAAATGAATACCAAAGTTAAATTAACTTCAGTATCTTTCCAACGAGTACCTAATTGCCCTCAAACCAGCTCTGGTTTAAAAATTATGGTAATTCAAAGTCAACAGAATTTCTGGAAGAATTTCAACAGCACCTCCTTTGGAGTTGCTGTTTTCAACTCACATTTTCACTGAACTCCGTGCTGAAAATACAGAAACTTTGAATTACAAAGATGTAACACATCTCCTACCCTTTCCAAAGATGTGTCATATAATAATTTTATATCTTTCTACAGGAAATTATGCTTGAAAAACAGAACAGTCCAGAGATTGTTTTGAATCTGTCCTGGTTCTGGACAGTTTACAATCCTCTGGGATTTAAGCCATCCTACGCTGTGATTCAGCTCTAGGAGTCTACAACAAAGTTGTAGAGTGTTTAAACACCTTTCCCGAACCATACCCCACACCTCCATTGGCTAAATGATCTGTGAATTATGCTCTGTCAATGTTCAGCAGACTTGCTGCTCAAAACAGAGCACCCTATTTTTCCATCCCTTTGACTACACTGATCAACTATTAAATTTTTCTACCCAACCAGGGTCCTAAATGTTGAAACTTCGTGATTTTAATTCCTTGTTATCATTATCTTTCATGCACATGCCTATGATATATTGGCACTAAATTCCTCCCAAAAAGAAATCCTAACCAGATTATACCGGCATATACGTCTCAATTGTGGCACTAAACGGTCTCTCACACACGGGTACTACACGGGATACATACATGCTTAGTACCTGCAGAAGAACACCTAATAATGATGCACTCAAAGGTTATGTTCATTTCAGGCAGGTTCATATTTGAAAGTAAATACAAAAGCCTGTATCATTGCCATACGGCCGTCCTTGAGTTAAGCCACGTCTCAAGGTACGTGATCGTGTTTTAACACCACACGATGGAGAACCCGAGTAGAGCGCGAACATGTCGTCACGGTTGGGAATTTTATCACCCCAACAGATACCACCTACTGCCCTGCAGGGCATGCCGATGGCAAGCGCTGCGTATGTCCTCCTGGGCTATTTCCAGACGAACACACTTTCGCATTACTGACCACGCGATGGGGTCTCCACTTACTTGCCTAATGCACGCTAGGGATCAGCGTTTCATATGAACTCAGGAACATGAAGAGTCCAAGAGTTTCATATTAACGCCTCACACCAAGCTGTGAGACCTATCCCTGAACCACGTTCCTCGTCAGGGGAGCTAACCGAAATTGAACCGCTTTCGGTGGCGTTCCTTACCCTTCTTACCAGAGCGTAGGTGCATCATTACGTAATTAAAATTCAGCATTATAACACATATGTTAGTCTTGCCACTTTAAGTAACTATGCTAATATAGTCCTTATTTGGGCAAACTACCGAATCCTCACCGTAAACCTAAGTTTTCCCGTAATACAGTCCTTCATTAGTGCGCTATCCCCAATGCGGCTCTGATACCAGCCTGTGGCGGACCGTAATCCGCTCATCCAGGATCGCAGAGGGTGGTGCCGCACGATGCGACACCCGACAGCACAAGTCATAAGGAAGCATTGTATTGCATAGAAAACCAACTGAAATGTACAAAGTAGTACAATACTCAGTTACAAACTAGTGTATATATTACATAGCGGAATTTATATTTTTACAACTCACACCCATCTATCTAGCAAAAGTAGGTTGCCCAAACCTAGGGCAACCCACCCTAGCTGCACTCCTCAGCTCAGCGCGGCGTGTACGGCTCCCACTCAGCCGTCGTCCCCGACGGAGGGTAATCCTCGCCGGTGGACTCGTAACCCGAGTCCGTGGGATGCTCCTCACCTGAAAAACAGTTAAGCAGCAACCATGAGCACGATGGCTCAACAAGACTTAACCGACTCACCTAGGTATGAAACTATACATGTAGTGTACAACGAGCATGGGACGGTAAAATGGCAGCAAATGGACCCGCGTACAAGTTCATCCTTAGTTCATCTTTTAGCCACAAGTTAACAGTTTATGAATCTGAAATTTAGTAAGCAATATTTGGTGGCACACATGTAGCAATACAATTATACATATCAACAGAATTGAATCATAACATTCCATAATTTATCTACGTTACGATGCAGTGAACAAGCGGTACTCGTCACCACGAGGGACGGCGAATCGACTCGATATACACCTGCAGGGATACCCAAAGAGCACGTCACGTACACCCACCCGTGGAGCTGCACATCACGCTCACTCGATGTCGTACGGGACAACCTTTCACCCAACAGCCCAAACGTCGAACCGATCGCACCAAAACGGACAGGAGGTTCCCTACACGGAGCAACTCTATATGCCCGTTCGCAGATTTCCACCTTTCTGCCCTCAACCTACACCTATAAATCGATGTGCTATGCCTCGACGCCCGGAGGTTTAGGTTACATCGGTTTATCTGGGCCCATATATCCGATATGCCTTCGGTACGTTCAATACTCGTTCAGCAGGGCCGCACACGGATCGGTCCTCAATCGACATGGACACTGCTGCACACACAAGACTTCCTCTTGCTGCGCCCTAGCTCCTGCCTAGTCTCATTTTCATTTCTAAAGTGATCTCACATCACTCGAACCAATCCCGTGTGTCCCTGGCCTCACTCACGAGTAGATTCCAACTACTCGACTTGTACCATAAGTCCTATGAATCATTAAGCATAGCCTGTCTACTCAAGGACCTAGACACTACCCTCACTCTTATAGGGAACATCTGGTCATGCAATTGGGGTTCCATCCATCCTACCCCTAATGCACATCCATACCTCACACTAAACATGTACACAAAGCAAAACTTTATAAAAGGGTTTAATGCAAACCGGGGCTTGCCTTGTTGCTGCTGGTTCGAGGTTAGGGCTTCGTCCGGAAGAAGGAATTCAAGCACTTTCGGAGTTTCCTCGCCATCAGCGACTACACGTAAACGATATACTATATGTCAATTTAAATGCAATGTTTGAACTTGAAAATGTAAGGACCATAATGCTAGCTAGCCCTCCCCTTTGGCTCTAAAATTTTTATGGTGGCTTGGTAGAGTCCTAACCAGAGTGTTGATCAAGTTTCATTTGCAACAATGTTCATTTGAGCTTTGTACAAATAAAAGCCTATTTGGTCAATATTAGAGCTTCTAAGGAATTCCAGACTTTTTCATGGCTCCAACCATTACTTTCCGGAAACTAGAATTTAAGATGGTTCTAATGGAATTGGTTTCATGTCATTTGAAGAATTCTAGAGGAAGTTATGCCCTAAACAAGATTTGAGAAAATCTGAAAAATGTTTCTGTACAATTTTTATTTTCTCAGGGCAGTTCAATTAATCACCCCATTAGGGGGACTAAATGAACTTGGATGGGTCTCAAAATTTTACTGTGGCTCAAGGATTTTCCAGTGAACCTCCCAGCCAAATTTCAGAGTTTTTCATAAAGTAGTTCTCCAGATAAAATTCCTAACAGTTTAAAGTTTAGGGAATTAATTATGGAAAACTATTAAGTTTCATGAGCTGAAATTGGTGCTGCTGGAAAGTACTCAAAAATATGAGTTCAGCAAAATTTGGTTCACTGAATTTGGAGCTCCCTAGCAAAAGTTATATGCATTTGAAGTTTGAACTAAACTGAAAATCCCAAAATGTTTAAACTCTGCGGGTGGGGCCCACTCTTTAAACCGGCTAACTGAGAACGCAGCCACATCACAGCCCACGGGGTTTTACCCGCGCTGCCGCACCGTATCCCGGCCGCAAAGTGGATCCCCACGAGATAACGGAGACTGACCGGTGGACCTGCCCCCCCCCTTCGTCTACCTCGCGATCTCCCGCGACTCCCGCGGCGGCGCTTCGCCGGAGCTCTCGCCGCCGGCCATTTCTCTGCACGACCTCCGACGGATTTTGCCGCCTGTGCCTAACTTGGCTCGGAGAACACGTGTAAAGGTCCCAAAATTATGAATACAAAGAAACACTTGTTTGCAAAGTTTTGCTTCATATGAGTGAAATTTGGGACTTGTTAAAACTTTTCCCCACATGTGATAACACACATGAGGGTTTTCTTCACACAAGTTCAAATATTTATTTGAAAACTTGGAACCCAAGAGGGGTCTAAAACCAAGATGGGAAGTTCCCATATGTGTGGGAAAACAAAAAATCAGATTTGGAACAATTTGTTCAAACAAAAATTTAAATGAGAACAACACAATGGAATTCAAAACTGTTGTGCTGGAAATCTCATTTGCAGCAGCCAAAATAAAAATCAGATTTTATATTTGAATTCCTTGGGTCCAAATTAGGGGGTGTGCAAAGTTTCATGATTTATGGAAATGAATTGCAACCCATTTTCCAAAATGGACTTTAAATGACAAAGAATTCAAATGCACATTTTAATTTGGATAAAACTTGCCCAATTATCCAAATGCCTCTCAGATTTAAACTTCCACAATTGAATTCCATCAATATTCAAATTGGGGTTATATTTTAGAAGAGATAAGGAGGACTGACATGTGGGACCCACATGTCATTGGGAGGACTGAAAATTTGCAAAAAGATCTTCAGTGAAGCACCCAGTCTCTGTTTTCTTTCCTCCCACGCGAAGCAACGGCAGAACCGACTGCCCACCGCTCGACACCGAGGGACAGCCGGCAGCCAGCTCCTGGTGATTTTTGGCGCGCTGGAGAGCTGCTGGACACCTTTTAACACTGCCGTGCCCCCTTTTCCCCTCGTCACCGAGGCTGCGACGCTGTTCATCTTTCCTCGCGCACAAAACGAACCGAGCGCTGCCGCCGAGCTCTCGGTCGATCGGCCAGCACATACACCGCGTGAGGACTTCAGCTGAGCAGCAAAATCACACAACAGAACCCTCCCCGACCTCCTCGCGCCATCACCGAGGGACTTCGTGCTCTCCACACTGAGTTCACCCAGTTTCAGCGGCAGCCGTCACACAACAGCGACGGAGTGCTCTCATGGACAGCCTCCTCCAGAGCTTGTCACGACCAAGCGAGGCCACTGTTGGACGCGCAGGAGCTCCGTGCAGCTTCCACCCGAAGCACAAAGCCTGTCTTCGCCTCTGGTCGACGAATTTCGGAAATCTCCTCCGGCCGGTGAAAACTGACCCGCGGGTATGAATCCGTGAAATTCTCGAGTTATATTAGTTTTGAGCATTTCAAATTGCAGACATGGGACGTAGACTTGCTTAGCAACAACTTTCCTTTTGGAACCTAGCTAGAAACCCGCTCTGCACGGCGTGATTTCGATCTTTCTAACGGCGGTTGTGGTAGAGACCGTCGGGTACACGGTGAACCCTAGGTGGGAGCCGTTCTCGAGCCCATATGCGGCCATGCCAAGCTTGGCCAACCTCCCTGGTGCTGTAGAGCCTTTCTAGGGAGCTTTTGGCGGGCTATAGCGCCGGGGCGACGTCGCCGAACTTCATCCGAGCCGGTGCGCCGTTGCGGGCTAGTTTTGGGGCCTTGCCAGCTCGAGAAAACCCCATCAGCGTGTTCCTCGTGTTGAATTAGAGGCTGGCGGCGAGTTTCAGCATCACGGGTGGCCAGATGACCGATTCCGGAACTTCTCCGGAGAGCCCGGCGGCGGGATCGAGCGGGAGCGCGAGGTTGAAGAAGACCTCGCCGGTCCCGCCTGTCAGCGGCTCAGGGGAACGGGCTGGATATTCTGTGGCGCGGGATCAATTGTAACAGTGCAGGAAATGACCCTGTGACCCCGTGTGGCACACTCCCGGCAGCACACACGTGTCCGTGGTCCCACCGTCAGTTTAAACTTTTCCCAAATTTATTCAAATCCCATATTTTTCCCCAAACTTTAGAAGAGCATAACTTTTGCTAGGAACCTCCAAATTTAGTGATTCAAATTGGGTAAGACTCAGATTGACAAACTCTATCCAAATATGCAACCCAATTTGAATGAAAGTCTTAATTTAATTCTGGAAAATTCTTTAAAGCTTTTCAGCAAAAAAATTTTAGAGGGAGTTTGGTTTATCCAAAAATCCTCAAATTTTGCCAGAATACTCTGTAGTGTGTTATTAGACTCCTGTAAAAGTTTCAGCTCATTTGGAGTTGAATTGATCAGGGTAATTCAGATTGTAAGTTCCTGTATTCAAATGAATACAGAAACATTTTCAGAGAAATTTCGAAAACTTGTAAATTCAGTTTTGGGCAATTCTTAGCTCCAAAAATACTAGGAAAATTCATGTAGACTCTATGAACTATAATTTAAATTGTAGTCCACTGAGTTTGACATGAACATGGGTATTAACTCAGAATTAATTCATCTTTGATTAAACACTTAGAGAATTGTTCTGAATAAACCACTTACTGAAAAGTGCTAAATTTTGGTCCAGAGGACTTTCTTGTGACAAGGAATTCACATGAAAATTCTCAGCTCCATTAGAGCTCTGGATCACCACTGTCATGTGTAATCTCTTAAGGTGATCAACACTTAAGTGGGAAAAGCACTCACATTTGATCATAGTGTTTAAACCCAACCCAAACCACTAGCACCAGTGTCATTTTAAATTCTTAAACAGAATTCCAGATTTAAAACTGTCATTAGATCTTATTAGCAAAAGCTTTTCAATTAAATACATATGCATGATCATATCGTGTAGCATATACGTGAAGAAGGTGAGAAGGACTTGAAGTGAAGATCAAGGAGGGAGGAAGACAAGTGATCAAGATCCAAGTGATCGTCACTAACTGATTGTAACCTTAGTCACCTGCAAACCAGGCAAGCCCCGGTTTGCATTTGAACAGTTTTACAAGCATTTCCATTTGTAGAGATCATAGCTTTGCATCGTTGATTGCATTAAGTCTAGATGATATTGGAAACCCCACTTGCATGACCAGAAATACCTAAAAGAGAAAGGGTAGAATAGCACCTCCTCGAGTGGATTTGGCTACGCTAAATGTTAGTAGGAAAGGGAAGTTTAGATGCAGCAGGTTGCAGGCCGTGCGTGCAAAGCCCTGCCTGTGTCGGTTAAGGCTCGTCCGTGCTTGGCCCTGTTGGACAAGTTTGAGTTGTGTACCGGGCGCATACTGGCTATATGGGACCCAGGAAACCGATGTACCTTGGGAGATCCATAGTGAAACTTTTCCAACTGCCTTAGGCTTTCGGTGTCAGGGTAGCAGGAGGTACCTCGCTCAAGAACATACCACTGCAGGTATGTACCTTGAGGGAGCTTGCGTACTCGGGGCAGTTGGACTGCGTCCAATGTGGAAGATCTTGGGAAAGGTGGCCGCGTACAACGTCAATCGAGGTTGCTGCCGGCAACTCGGAGTACAGGTGTAAGTGTCATGTAGTCCGGGCGTGTACTGATTCGAATCACCGTCGCTCGCGGTTATATGAGCATACTTGCCCACTGCGTCTTGACGTAGTAACAACTGGAACTGGTTATCTTATGAACTTGATAAGACTGTGATGTAATTTGTATTACAACCATGATTGAATTAGAGATAGGCTCATTAAACTTTACTTTCACTTTGTGCAAGGAGCATCGCAACAAAGCGTTTCCTGTTTGATTGTGGAGTTGCGATGCTTTTCGGCTCAAGGTCTGCACAATGAGGCTTAAAATCTGAAAGTTAAGGATCAACTTTAGGCGAGTCCTTTATGCAAATCTAGCCAACCCAATTGCAACCGTCGTGCATGTAGAGTTTCTTGTTTAGGAGAGACGGATCAGTCTTGCTGAGCCTATGTGCTCATGCTTGCTATATAAGTGGTTTTGCAGGTTAACATCGATGCTAAGATGGAGGTTGTCCGGTGAGACTCGGAGACTTCCGAGTCGTTTAACACAGGGAGAACCCAGCCGCTGCTGTTGTCTTCGTGTTGCTAGCGAGAGGAGTCCGCGGGCTGGACTTCATCTCGAGTGCTCTTAGTTATTCGACGTGAGCTGATATAGACTTCCGCTGTAGTTACTTGATGTAAAGTATTTACAAAGAAAAACTTGTAAGCTTCCGCTATTGTTTTATGTAATACATTGTTCCTTGTATGTGTGCTGTTGGGTGCCGCACAACACGGAACCACCCAATGCGATTCCTGGGCGAGTGGCCTGTCTCGGTTGATGGGGCGGCGTCAACACGCTGGTGCCCTCATCGAAGCTCGGCGATGGGCGGAACCATGCCCGCGACGGTGACAGCGGCTATCCCTACTCTGGCGATGTCGCCCGACCTACTCAGGGCCTTATTTTTGTAATGGTTTGCTCCTACAGATCCGCTGTGGCTTGCTGAGCACGAAAATGAGCTCAGTTTGCCATGGAAACGGCCGGAGCTAAGCGCTCACCGTCGACCTAGGCCCGATATCGGCTGTGACATGAAAAACTCAATAACCTGAGTCTATACTCGATGGTTCTTTGTACTTTTTGATCCTAGATGGCCGTGGCAAGGTGTAGATCATGTGTGTAGCTCGGTATACCCGGTGATGAGCTAATACCCGCGAATTTTTGGATTTGGGATGGCTCGCACCTAAGAACACCGAAACTTTCCCGGAGAAATTCTTCCACGACAGTGCATGAAACGATGAACGGTTTGGACTAGCAGGACAAGCACCTTAGGGCGGTTGTTTCTTGTGTTGATCATCGGGCATGAGGAGACCTGTGTCGCCCGGATGCCGGCGACCAGAGGGAGGCAAACTCGGAGCGAGTTGCGGCGGTGGTTTTCGGGCACAACAGAGACTGCGCGAGGAGCGAAATGAAGCACGGCAGGAGCGCACGGTTTATCCCTTCGGCCTGTGATCTTTTCTCCCCCCCCCCCCTCACCGAGCAGGAGCTGGCCTGGCTGAGGCGGTCGGGCGCCGATGCCATGGCTGGCTGGCGCGCGCTCTCGGCCGAGAGAAAAATCACCCGAGGACTTCAGTGTGAAGGCTACTGACAGGTGGGACCTCCCTTCTAATGCTTTTTCAAATTTTTCATTTCTGTTTGCACTGAAAATATCCCAGCTACTCACAATTGAATGTGAGACTTAGCCTCCAAGTCATTGTTTGAATTTGATCTCCTAAATTTGAAATTGGTTTGGCTAAATTTGCTTCACATTTGAACTGAAATTCAAATTCAGTTTTGAATTCATGCAAATTTAGCTCCTGACAAGATAAATTCCAATGGGGATGAAAATTGGTGGGATAACTCAGAAAAATATGCTGAGTTTGAATATGGATTCAACTTTTGAATTCAAGTGATGAAAGTTGCTGCAATTTTGATTTACATTCAAATTGGCCTCTTTTTCAAATGCCTCCAAAAGTGCCTCAAAAAGTATTGGATTTGCATGAACTTTGGCCTGAGCCTTCCCAAGACTATTTAAGGTCTAGGGGTATTGGATTTGCATACACGGTTTCTTTAACAGATCAATTTTCTGCCGAGGGAGTTTTTGTTGCTTCCGCTAAAAAGTTTAAATCTACCATTCACCCCCCTATGGTAGCTTTTCACGTGCTCTTCGATCCTACAATTGGTGTCAGAGCCACGATGCTCTAATATTTGTGATTTGCACGTGTTTTGACTCATCATCACGGAGAAATGCTCTGCAAAACCTTGTTGTGTTCAGTGGCATTGATTTTCAGGTTTGAAAGGCACGCATGGAGGCTTTAATCCAGGCGTAAGGCTTCGCAATATGGGAAAAGGTGTACAAGCCTTATGACGTGTCGCCAAACGATCAAGTAACGGCTATGAACATGAGAGATGTCAACAACAACAACAAAGCACAAAACTTGATCATACAAGGATTAACTCAAAGTGACTTCGACCGCGTTGCACACCACTGATCTGCATACGATGTGTGAAAAGCACTTTGTGACTACCATGAAGGATCCAACACGATGAAGGCGGTAAGACAAGATATGTTCAAGAAAGAATACATGCACTTCGAGATACAACCCGGTGAGTCAATCGATGACCTCTTTGTTTGCTTCAATAAAATCCTCAGCAACTTGCGTAGTGTCAACGTTAATAATTTTTCAGATGCTGAAAATGCTAGGCAATTACTAAGTGCATTAGACATGTCAATCTGGTAGATGAAAGTTACATCTATTCGTGAATCTACTTTCATGAGTACATTTACATTAGATGTGCTATATTCTAAGTTAAAAACTCATGAAATTTACATAATATCACGTAAGAACCCCAACAAGTCTCTTGCGTTTATTTCACAATGTGACATGCCTAGCTCTAGTCAATCTTCATCTTGTGGTACACTTTCTTTGTTGTCCTCTCTAACCCTTGAACAGATTGGAGAGTTTCCAGAGGAAGAACTTACACTCATCTCTACTCGGTTCTCAAAAGCATTGCAAAATGTGAGAACTAGAAGGAGAGGAAGTGCCGGACCTCAACGATGCTTTGAATTTGGTAAGACAGGACATTTTCGTATGGATTGCCTTAACCTTTCAGGTCCTACTTCCCGTGATGAAAAGCAAAATAGGACGAAGCACTCCTCTGCAAACGATAAGAAAAAGAAGAAGGGTTTTATAGGACACCAATTGGTAAATAGTTTTATCTCTACACTTCAAGAACTTGGCTCGAGCGATGTGGACATCGGAAGTGACGAGGATGAAGATGATTTGGCGAACTTATGTTTCATGACGGGCAAGTCAAGTTCAAGTATGGAGGAGGCAGAACACAACAACGACAAAGAAGCGGTATGTCCTACTTGCGAAGAAATGTGCGATGCTATTTCTCGTGCCACTGTTATAGTTAAGAAAAAGGACAAAAAGCTTAGGGACAATGCTGTTAAAATTGAGTCACTAGAATCTGAAATTAATCATTCGAAATCTTTCATTCCTAGTGATGATTCTTGTTCCTCATGTGATTTAATATATGAACAATCATCCTCTATAAGAAGTGCACATACCTCCACACTTGATAAACTTAAGTTAGAGATTGAAAAGAACAGAGAGCTTGCTGCACTTAATGATAAAAACTTGAAAGGTGCTTGTTGTTCTACAATTGATTTGCATTGTTCTACTTGTGATGATCTTGATAAGAAACTACAAGATGCTATGAATAAAATTTCTATATTGAACAATGCTTTACGTTCTCATGAAGTTAAGTATTGTTCCAATTGCAAACTAAAAAGAAAAACTTCATGTCAAAACTGCCTAGACTTGTCTAAGAAACTTGATGACATGAATATGACACGAGCAGTTTTATAATGTGAATAAGAATCTGAACTTGCTGTTGAATTCTTCTAAATCTTGCAGTGATCAAACTAGTTTAGGTTTGGATTCCCATGCTCATGCTAAATCACATCTATCTAAAATTCTAAAGTCATTAGGAAGTTGTTTGATTAAAACAGTTCCTAAACAAAAAGAAGTGGTTTTTAAATCTGCAGGAGTGTAGTCTCATTCGGTTTCAAATAAACATATTGTCTGCTCATCTAGACATGAACATAAAGTTAAATTTCATTTTACCTACTGTGGTAGAGATGGTCATGTCATAGATTTTTGTTATAGACTAGCTAAGAAACAGAGAAAGGAAAGAATGATTGCTAGACCACATAACAACTGTACAAAACCTGTTGCATGTGTTGAACTGAATGTTAGGAATATGCAAACATGCTGTAATGAGTGAAAAACATGCAAAGGTTGATTCCAGACCTACTGTTTTTAGTGCTACTCATGTAACACCTCGTAGGTCAGTAGTTGGGTACAAAAATCCTCAAACTTTGGCTCATAAACCTGCTGTTTTATCTCAGCCTTTGCGTGTTACTTCTGCTGGACTTCGTGTGACTCAATACTGGATTCCTAAATGCCTTTTGACTAACCCCAATATTGAGTCATCGACGTATTGTACTTCTATGTTGGTTACACGATTGAGGAAGGAGAACATTTGGATTGTGGATTAAGGATGCTCACGTCACATGACCGGTAACAAAGAATGATTCTCCTACCTCTCTTTTGTGTCACATGAAGAAAATGTTACTTTTACAGATAATTCTTCAACTCCTATAATTGCTAAGGGTTCGGTTAGAGTGAATAATCACTACACTTTGAAATATGTGGCACTTGTTAAAAATTTGAAATACAACTTGTTTTCTGTTTCACAACTGCTAGATGAAAATCTAGAAATTATTTTCACTAAAAATTTTTGCAAGGTTGTCGATTCAAATAGGGAGTTCATTTCTAATATGTCTCGGTTTGGAAGAGTTTTTAAAGCTGATTTTGATATGTCATCCTCTAAGCATAGATGTCTAGTTTCTAATGATTCAAAAGACTTATATTTTTAGCATTGTAGACTTGGTCGCGTAGGCTTTGATCATCTCACACGTGTTAGTGCTCTTGATCGCATACGTGGGCTGCCTAAGCTTAAAGGGGACACAGAAATTGTGTGCCCTTCTTGTAGACATGCTAAGATGGTTGCAGATTCACATGCTCCTCTCACAATGACCATGACAACTGAACCGGGTCAACTTTTGCACCTTGAAACCATAGGACCTTCACGTGTTCAATCCTTTGGAGCTAAATGGTATGTTCTTGTGATTTTTGATGACTATTCTAGATACTCTTGGGTTTATTTTATGGCATCTAAGAATGAAACTTTTAGTCACTTTAAAACCTTATTTCTTAGATTATCAATTGATCACCCAGGATCTTTAAAAGCAATTAGAAGTGATAACGGAACCGAATTTAAAAATCAATTGTTTGATCACTTTTGTGCTGAAAATGGAATAGGTCATCAATTTTCTTCACCATATGTACCTCAACAAAATGGTGTTGTAGAGAGATAGAACAAAACCTTAGTTGAGATGGCTAGGACTATGCTTGATGAATATCAAACTCCTAGAAAATTTTGGGCTGATGCAATTGCAACTGCTTGTTATGTTTCAAATCGTGTTTTCTCGCATGCTAAACTAGGTTAAACACCATATAAACTTCGGTTTGGACATAGGCCTAGTGTCACATACTTTTGGGTCTTTAGTTGCAAATGCTTTGTTAAGAAACATGGTAATCTTCATAAATTTGAACCTAGATCCATTGATGGCATGTTTCTTGGTTACCCATCTCATACTAGAGGCTACTGTGTGCTTTTACATGACACTAACAAAATTGTGGAGACTTGTGAGGTTTCTTTTGATGAAGCTAGCCTAGGTACTAGCTCTAATATTGCATGTCCAGACCCATATCCGCAGGGGGAGAGTATTTTCATCAAAGAAGATGAAGAACTGATTCTGCTGCCCGAAAATTCAGGAGATAATGACATTGTTCCAGCTCCTGATTTTGATTCACAACCAGCACCGACGACCACCATTGCTGGTCCAGATCATCCTCAAGTCACAAGTTTTTCATTTTGTGATGAACATGAAGAAGAAGGAGCTTGTGAATTGTCGACTCCCCTACGGGTCCTCAAAAGTCATCCTCCACAACAAATGATTGGAGGCTTGCACGGACGAATTAGACGGTCCAGGTTTTGTGATCCAAACTCTCATGCTCATTCTGCATTTGTTGCTTCTTTTGAACCCAAAGACATATCACACGCACTCACTAATGAATCTTGGATTATTTCCATGCAAGAAGAGTTAGAAAATTTTGAAAGAAATAATGTTTGGAAACTTGTACCTCCACCTCAAGGTCACACTCTAATCGGAACTAAATGGGTGTTTAAAAATAAACAAATTGAGGATGGGGTTGTGGTTAGGAATAAGGCTAGGTTGGTTGCTCAAGGTTTCAAACAAGTTAAAAGACTAGATTTTGATGAAAATTTTGCTCCTGTTGCTACATTAGAAGTCATAAGAATTTTGTTAGCATTTGCTGCATCTAAAGGTTTCAAGTTATATTAAATGGATGTTAAAAGTGCTTTTCTTAATGGCTACATATATGAGGAGGTTTATGTCAAGCAACCACCAGGTTTTGAAAATCCAAATTTTCCTAATCATGTTTACAAACTGTCCAAAGCCTTGTATGGTCTTAAACAAGCCACTAGAGCATGGTATGATAGGTTAAAAACATTCTTACTTGAAAAGGGGTTTACCATGGGCAAGGTTGATAAAACTCTTTTTGTGCATAAGCATGGCAATGACTCATTATTCGTTCAAGTTTATGTGGATGATATTATCTTTGGTTGTGCTTCTCTTGATCTTGTGTCCAAGTTTTCAGATATGATGAGTTTAGAATTTGAGATGAGTATGACGGGAGAACTCACATACTTTTTGGGACTGCAAATCAAGCAAACCAAGGAGGGTACTTTTATGCATCAAACAAAGTATACAAGAGACCTTCTTAAGCGCTTCAACATGGACAAAAGCAAGTCTCTTCGGACACCAATGGGTACAGCAACGACACTTGAACTTGATGAAGATGGTGAACCCGTGGATCAAAAAGAATATAGAAGTATGATGTGATCACTTTTGTACCTCACGGCATCAAGACCAGACATACAATTCAGCGTATGTCTTTGTGCACGATTCAAGCTTCCCCACATGCTTCGCATCGTCAAGCCATCAAAATAATTATCAGGTACTTACATGGAACGCAAGAATCTGGGATTTTTCTTTCCTCTTCCACAACTGTTACTTCGAAAGCTTTTTCGGATGCTGATTTTGGGGGTTGTAGAATTGATAGGAAAAAAACTTTGGGTGCTTTTCATTTTCTTGCTAATTCACTTGTTGCTTGGTCCTCTAGAAAACAAAATTCAGTTGCACAATCCACAGCCGAATCTGAATATGTAGCTGCTGCTAGCGCTTGCTCATAAATTCTTTGGATTGTTCAAACACTTAAGTATATGGGGTTGATCTAGATAGTGTTCCACTATTTTGTGATAACACTAGTGTCATCTGCATTGCTAAAAACCCCGTGCAACATTTGAGAACAAAGCACATTGACATTAGGTATCACTTTCTCCGTGATAATGTTAAAAAAGCAAACATTGTGCTTCACCATGTAGATACCGAAAAACAATTGACTGATATTTTTACAAGTTCTTTGGATTTCACTTGTTTTTGTTTCATTCATAGTGAAATAGGTGTTATGCATCCTCATGGCTTAAATTGAGGGAATTTTGAAACTTGGGAAGTCTATGTGTGAATATAAATTTAAAATAATATGAGCATAGTATTCCATACATGATACATATATGACTTTGTGATTTCTTTTATATGCTGAAAGTTCTTACTACATTACTCATGTTATACATTTTGTAGTTTTTGCCATGACTAGTAATTGGAATAATTATTTACACTAAATCTGGTCATGATCGAACATTCTTGCTCTTTTAAACTTGTTGCATCTTCACTAGTGCTTTTAATAATGAAAAAATAATCAATCAACTATTCACATGTTGAGCTTTTATGTTCAAATGAAAAAATGAGAAAAAGATCAGAAGAATATGCATGCATCGCACTTCTTCTTTTGAGATGGCTTATCATTGCACTTAGATATGAACTTGGAAGAAGTTGTGTATGACTAAAACCATGTCCTTAAGCTTCTGATTGTGAAATGACATAGGCTTGGCTTGGTTGGTTATAATAAAGCTGATGCGGCATATAATCTCTTGCAAATGTCATATGATCTGAATTTGTGCTTTGAAAAATAATTAAAATGCAGCAACAAGTGTCACGCTTTCAGGTCTTGACATAGTTAAGTTTGTGAGATCATGACTTGCTTAAATTGAAAATTACACTTGATCTCTAGCATGGGTTACACTACTTTATGTATCTCATCGATGTGATAGTGTAAGTTACTTGATAGTATGGCTTGGATGAGCTTTGTTTTATATGTATATGTTATAAATATGCTCATAACAATTAAAATTTCTCTTTTGAACCTTGCTGAGTACATTGTAAAAGGGGGAGAAATTGATCACACATTGCACGATTCACAAGTGTTTTGGCACGATTCTTCTTAGGGGGAGAAAGGATAGACGGGAGTGTCTAGATTGTAAGGTGATCCCGGGGGAGTGTGTTGTGACACAACATAAGCTTGTGGTAGCTGACTTTCGCTTCCATACATGTTCTTTGCGGGACAAAGGTGTCAAAATCACAAGAACAAAGTGGTGGAAGTTGAAGGGAGAATCACAAGAATCCTTTAAAAATAGGGTGATCACAGAAGGACCCTGGGCAGAAAATGGAGATGCAGATAGTATGTGGATGAAGATGGCAACTTGCATTAGGAAGGTAGCTAGTGAGGTGCTCGGTGTGACAAAGGGAAAGAAACTTATAGATAAAGACACTTGGTGGTGGAATGAGGATGTACAAAAGGCCATTAAGGAGAAGAAGGAGTGTTACAAGAGTTGGCATAATGATAGAAACGCAAGCAACATGCTTAAGTACAAAGAGGCTAAGAAGAATGCAAGGCGGGTTGTGAGTAAGGCAAGAGGACAAACCTATGATAAGTTATATGAGAGACTAGGGACAAAAGAAGGTGAAAAAGACATATACAAGGTAGCAAAAATCCGCGAGAGAAAGATGAGGGATCTCAATCAAGTTAAATGCATCAAAGATGAGTCTGACCGCATTCTAGTGAAGGATGAAGAGATTAAGAATAGATGGCGTGATTACTTTAATGGGCTATTCAATGATGGGAATGAGAGCACTATGGTTGAGTTGGATGACTCCTTTGATGACTCCAACAGGCGGTTCGTGCGGAGGATACAAGAGTTTGAGGTTAAGGAGGCCTTAAAAAGGATGAAAGGAGGAAAGGCCCTCGGCCCTGACGATGTCCCTATTGAGGTGTGGAGCTGTCTTGGGGACGTCGCAATAGTATGGCTCACAAAGCTATTCAACCACATTTTTCGGTCAAACAAGATGCCTGAAGAATGGAGGAAAAGTATATTAGTACCTATCTTCAAAAATAAAGGAGATATTCAAAGTTGTACTAATTATCGAGGTATTAAGCTTATGAGTCATACTATGAAGCTTTGGGAGAGAGTGATTGAACACCGCCTGAGGAAAGTGACCAATGTCACTAAAAACCAGTTTGGTTTTATGCCTGGGAGGTCTACAATGGAGGCGATTTTCTTGCTTCGTCAGCTTATGGAGAGATATAGGGAGCAGAAGAAGGACTTGCATATGGTGTTCATCGACTTGGAGAAGGCGTACGACAAGATACCAAGGTCAGTCATGTGGTGGGCACTAGAGAAACATAAAGTGCCAACAAAGTACATTACCCTTATCAAGGATATGTACAATAATGTTAGGACAAGTGTGCGCGTAAGTGATAGTGAGACTGATGCATTTCCTATCACGGTAGGATTACATCAAAGATCAGCTTTGAGCCCATACATCTTTTCCTTGGTCATGGATGAGGTGTCGAAGGATATACAAGGGGATATCCCTTGGTGCATGCTCTTTGCTGATGATGTAGTGCTGGTAGATGAAACTAGAGATGGTGTTGATAAGAAATTAGAGTTATGGAGACAAATCTTAGAGTCCAAGGGGTTTAGATTTAGTAGGACCAAAACCGAGTATATGAGGTGCGACTTTAGTGGTGTTGGTCGTGAAGAGGGAAATGTTAGTCTACAAGGACAAATAGTACCTAGAAGGGACTCTTTCCGATACTTAGGATCAATGTTACAAAGCAATGGCAATATTGATGAGGATGTTTGCCACAGGATCAAGGTAGGGTGGATGAAATGGCGACAAGCCTCTGGAATCCTATGTGATAGGAAAGTCCCACAAAAGCTAAAAGGGAAGTTCTATAGGACGGTGATCAGACCCGCGATGCTCTATGGGGCGGAATGTTGGCCAACTAAACGGCAACATGTCCAACAAATGAGTGTCGCAGAGATGCGCATGCTACGGTGGATGTGTGGGCACACGAGAAGAGACCGAATAAGGAATGAGGCGATTCGTGATAAGGTAGGGGTGGCGCCGATTGAAGAGAAGTTAGTCCAACATCGGCTTAGGTGGTTTGGACATATCCAACGGAGACCTCCAGAAGCACCGGTTAACAGTGGGATTTTAAGAGGTAGAGAAAATATTAGGAGGGGTAGAGGACGACCAAGGTTGACCTGGGAGGAGGCGGTAAAACGAGATTTGAGAGATTGGAATGTATCCAGAGACTTAGCTCATGATAGGACCGCATGGAAAGTAGCAATTCATGTGCCAGAATCGTAGTCTTGTTTTTTTCTTTTCTCTTTTTCTTTTCCTTTTTTCTTATTTCTTTTCTCTTTTCTCTTTTTCCTTTTTCTTTTTTCCTTTTTTTCTTTTTTTTCCTTTTTTCCCCTTGTTCTCATATCTCTTCCTCTGTTTTACTTCATTGATATTGGGTTTCATGTCTAGCCGACCCCAACAGGCTTGGGATAAAGGCTTGGTTGTTGTTGTTGTTGTTGTCTTCTTAGGGGGAGAATTTTTGTTTTTCTTCTCATTTTATTTCTGATTTACAAAGGGGGAGAAATATGTATAAGGGGAGAATTTTTTTTTTTTGAAATTTTCTTTCTCATTTGATTGTTTTCAAAACTTTTCATGTGAATAAGCCAATGTTCGGAATTTAAGTGGTGTTGCCAATGCATTCATCAAGGGGGAGATTGTGAGACCTATGTGTGCTAAATACATTGGCTACGATGATAAAAATTTTGAATTATGCCAAAATACTCTTTTTGTCAAGGTCTGACTCTAGGTACGAGCTCTGACAAGATCCGACATAAGGTCCCACTTGCTATGGCTAGGTCTGACATGTGTTTGGTTAGCTCCGGTGGTAGGTCTGACTAGCTTTGGTAAGTTCCGGTGCTAGGTTCTGTTAGCTTTGGTAAGCTCCGGCTCAACGTCCGGTTAGCTTTTGCAAGGTTCGGAGCTAAATCGCAATGGTTCTATTTTTACCATGCAAATGTTTCGAACTTGCTTTACATATATGGAAAGTTTGCTTAGTATTATTTTACTAAGTTTTTGAAGTGTTATGGCTGTTTACGGTGGTTAACATTTTGCTATGGTTTGCAACATGCTTATGTGAGGCGTTCACGTAAGGTGTTGTGGTTTTCGGAACTAACGTGAGTCAAGTCACGGATTTGTGCTTGAAACTATTAGTTGCTTATTCATGTGCAGGTGTTGCTTGAGTTCAAGATATGGCTGGTGACGGGATCCATTGAGCTAGACTTAGGGAGAAGATGAGGTTCAACAACCAAGTTCGGGAGGAATTGTGGTTGAGTTGATCGGGAGGTCGCGCACCATGTTTGGATCAAGAACAATACATATGAAGGTATCATGGACATCGTTGGAAGGTGTTTGCACGTGTGCAAGCAGTGCATGGACGTGGCAGCATGGTTGCAAGGCGTGATGAAGAGATGTGGACGTAAAGAATTGGAAAGGTCCAACCGGCTGGATTATGGACTGAGGCTGCGGCTGAGTCGGTTATGGCTCAGATATGGAAAGATTTAAGTTGGTTATGATAGGATTTCATGTGGGACATGAAGTTGAGTTGTTTTAGGAATGTGGGATACATTTCTAAGGTGTTTGGAAGTCTTAAGATTGCTTCTATCTATGTATAGAAGAGTCTTGAGCAGTTATAGAAAGTTTCAATTCAGAAACTGAGTAGTATTAGAGTCCTAGTTTGAATTGGGTTGGCCTACGGACTGGTTATATAAGCAAGGGAGGCCAGAGGTCGTGGTAAGACGACTTTGGGCTGTTCCTCTTATGTTTTGATCAATAAAATTCGTAATTTAGAGGAGCTTTTGTGCCTTGTTCATCCGACTTGTTTTTGTCGAGTCTTTCTCGTCGAGTTTCTAGACAGCACAATAGTGCTTCGGTGTTTTGATCATAACTCGAGTTTTACAGATCCAATTGAAGTGATTCTTTTTGGGTTGTCTTCAAAACTTGATTATATATCATCTATGAAAATCTCACGTTCATTTGATTTGAATTTTCTGATCTACACGAGTTTCTTTGCAGTGTTGCAGATCTGGTTTTTACTCGAGTAGAACAGATTGACCCTCGTTTGATCTTTCGATCATAACTTGAGTTTTTCTTGACGGATTTTCGTGATTCTCATTGTCGTGTCTTCGTGAATTGATTCTCTATAATATATACCACTTTTGTCATGGTTTAACACATTTAGATCAGTTGCATACACGGTTTCTTTAATAGATCAATTTTTTGCCGAGGGGATTTTGTTGCTTTCGCTAAAAAGTTTAAATCTACTATTCACCCCCTCTGGTAGCTTTTGTTTCTTCTACATTTCCTGTATGTGTTCATACCGGCACCAATTAGTTGTTTATAATAGTTGTTGTATTAAAGGAGATAGTTTTGTTGTGCTAATAGGTAGTCCATGTTGTCTTTGTAATCACTGAGTACTATAACAGGATACATGTTGTCTTTGTAAATTCACCATGTTCACTCTACTTTATATATTAGGATGTGATTTTACATATTAGGATGTCTGTGTAATCACTGAGTACTATAACAAGAAACCCCTTCTGTTGCTTTTCAAGTTCTAACATGCAAAGCCCTAAAAAGACTGGTATTGGTAGTAACAATGAAGTCGACGATGTTGGGTTTAGTGACTCCAGCAGTTCAGGCTCGTATCATAGTCCATTGGATCCTTTTCCAAATATAAAAATTAATAAGATCTCATAGGATCTTGACCCAGAATATGATCCTGCCGGTGAGGTATGGATCATGAATCTTAACTCCAGCATTTTAAGTTAATGTTGGTTGTCAAGTATATGAAGTCTTATAGTTCTTTTCTACCTAGCTTAATTGCCAAGACAACGAGGTGACTTCGGCTTCTAAAACCGCAGAAGGTTCTCCAATGGTTGAATCCTCAAATTCAGTCAAGAGAAAACGAGGGCAACGAGGTCCCAATAAGAGTCCATTGAACCACATCATATACATTACAAGTGTCGGTCCAGGTGGGCTTCCCCAAGAACCATTGGATTCAGTTACAAAGTACTGAAATTCATGTAGTTGTCTTGTTAGAGAGCTCGTGCCGATCACAACCGAGAATTGGAGAAAATTCCCTAAGGCGGACAAGAATCAGTTGTTGGAGAAGTTAAAGAACAATTCAAGTTCCCAAAAGGCACGAAAGAAAGCAACATTGGTCTCTTGCGGCAAGAAGTTTCATGGCTGGAAGAGTGAAATGAATGCTTATGTTAAGGACAATAAGGTCCCTATCCCGAAGAAGATGGGAAAAATCACACAAGCTCAATGGCAAGAATTTGTTCGTCAAAAGACCACACCTAAGGCTAAAGCCCTAGGTGAATCTAGGTCAGAGCTTGCCAAAAAGAACAAATACCATCATTGCTTGGGGTCTGCCAGGATATTCCCATAAAGTTGAGAAATGGAATAAAGTATTAGAGGAAACTGTTAGTAAGGGCAATCCTGACCCGCTATAAGGCTGCGATGAGAGAACTAAGCGGTGGGTCTTAGCTCGGTCAGGTTTGACCGGCGAGGGCAAACTTGAAAAACCTGACTCTATGAACCAAGTAGAGCAAAAGATGAAATAAGTAATTGAAAAGCAACAGAAGGGTCTCTTCAAGCCAAAGAGGGAGAATGACCAACTTACCGCTATGCTAGGCAACCCTAAACACGGTGGACGGGTTCAAGCAATCTCTTCTCAGATGTCCTAGAAAGATGGTTTCCCGAACAATAAAGTGTTATATAGAATACGTGACAAGTTCAAGAAGACAATTGAAGATACGATTGATCAAAAGGTCACGACATCTGTGAAAGAAAGTACAGAAGAACTTATAAAATCTGGACAATTAACGCCACAGAATAGAGCGATGGTTCCCGTGGCAATGGAACATTTGATATCTCCAACTTCCTACCCTAGCAGCGTAGGTTCTGTTCCAGGCTCAGGGTCAAGCCATAAGTTCCCTGTCTATGATATTGTTAAGGACACATCTTGTCGTCTTCTTGTCCCGATCGGCAGAGTAAGGAACAAAATAAAACAGGTCACCACTGCTATGGCAAAGCCGAATCTGGTCTTCAATGGCAATTCACTTCCGTTGTATTATGCTGTGGTGCAAGTTCTTAAGATCATTGATAATGATTATGAATATTATGAAATATACCACATCACACCTTAGGGGATCACGACACAGGGGCAGGCCGTCAACCTGTTAATCCTTTGGCACCGACGCGATATTGTGTTGGACGATGAGCCGAGGTCTAGCCCCGTCGCATCTCGAAAGACTGCAGCCCCTTCTTCTTCGCTGAAAGTCCAGGAAGATCCACTCCCACTATGTCCCAGCAAGGATGATAGTAACCTTGCTAGTAAAGATAACCAAGAGCAACCAGTTGAACAATAGCTTGAAGTAGTACAAGAGCAAGCTGCTGGTAGTAAAGAGCCATCAATTGAACAACAGGTTCAACAATAGGCCAATGTCCAACTTCTAACGACTACTCCTCGGTCAGTGCCTGTGAAAGTTAGCTCATACGAAAATAAGGGACCTTCTAAAGAAGTGTCAAAATATTTGGAAAAAATTAAGAAAAATATTACAAAATCTAATGCATCTCGTGCTTCACATGAGCCAACATTAGAAAATATTAAGGAGTGGGAAGAAGACGGTGTGAAATATACTCGGGAGACGGCTTTAGTTAAATCAGGAGTTCCGGTATACAAGATTTAGGACGTTCCTCCTGAATATGAGAATGAGAAGCCGTTCATGACATCGACACAGCTTAGAAAACAACCTTTCTTGCTCCGAAGAATGCATGAGTGGTACATCATTGCGAGCACTAAATATGACATTTGTAACATCACATTTGAGTAAGTTTGACACATGGCATTGAAATAGCAATTATTACTAATTTTTAACTTAACACATGTCTTTGTACGTGTGCAGTAAACCCTACATAATAATCTTAATCAAGCCAATGCAGGGTTTGGCAACGGTCTTGGACTCAGCCGATTACTCACAAGATACTTACAAAGATTTCCTTGACATTTTGAGAACTCATGGTTATTCAATACTTTTAATATACACGCATATATATAAGTTGGCAACTCTTATATGACATTCCTTGTATGATTAAGTCTAAATTTGGTCCCTCAACTATTATCTTGGTTTAATTTCCGTCCCTCATCTTTCATATTGGCCATATTTAGTCCTTGATCTCTTAAAACCATTTAGTTTTGGTCCCTTAGGTGGTTTGTACGATGGTTTTGTCCATGTGGACACGCTAATTCAGATCGTACGCGAAATATATTTGATGACTCTGGATCCTACACCACTGCTATGTTGCTATACAGGATACACCGTCCTATATTCGCAAAAGCGATCAGCCCCTACAGCTAAAAGTAAAGCTCTCGTGATCATGAATCAAGCCATACACAAAAGAGAACATATCCATGTCAGAATAACCCATACAGCTATCAAATCCATGTCAGAGTACATGAACAAATACTACTGAGTATTAAACATATACAAGTCAATGTTTTACATAAACAAATTCTACTTAGTATTAAGCATATTGAAAAGCTTTGGTGGTGGCCTTGTGCTCTTATATGGCCTCATTTTAGTCTGCTTGTTAGAGGTCTCTTGTGCTTGAAGGTGTACACACTTTGATGTCACATTTGACTCCAAGCTCCGTGCAGTAGTTCCAACTTGCCCTGTGATTACTTTAGTGCTTTCAGAAGTGTTGATGATCTTTTGATTTGGCATACCAGGCTGCACAAGAATGATGTAATGATAAACATGCCAAAAAAAGAAAGAATCAATTGTACCGAACAAGATGTTTGGGCAGAGTTGTCCTATCCACCTGTCTGCTTCGCTTCTGTTGATTTGGATCATCACCATTACTTTGCGTCTGATCCACTCTAGCATACTAATGATTGGGAGAAATCTTGATTCTATAATGCAGTGATTACATGATTCACACATGTTATTGTCTACCGAGTCACAATTCGACCCTGGTCTAAACCATGCTCTACTCCAATGGTGTGGGTCATTTCTCATTATAGCCTCGGCTCCTGCAGGGGTATCTCTAGCCAAATCTGCCTTGTGATAGTTGAACAGGTTCATATTTGGAGCTTTTGCACATCTCCGAAACTTTTTTTGTAGTGCTTTGTCCTTGAATCTCTTCCCCCAATTAGCATAGGTATGTCTTGCACACATTCTATGCTCAGCATTTGGCCCCCATCTTTCAGCAGCATTTATGAGACCTTTCTGCTGATCATATCACAGAACCAATACCATGAATCATTTGTCTCTTTCTCGACTACAGCCCAAGCAATTGGGTACATTTGATTATTCCCGTCTCTTCCTATTGCACAAAGTAGTTCACCAGTGGTTGGCCCTCTGAAAAAACATCCGTCCAAACCTACCAATTTTCTGCAACCAGCTAGGAAGCCTCTTTTACATGCATCAAAGCATATATACATCCTCGTGAATACTAACTCTGTGCTGTCTGGATGAAGTTTAACAATAATTGTACTATCTGGATTGCTTCTCAATAACTCTTATTGGTAATCAAATAGTCATGCATATTGTCCTTCCCTTGGGTGTAGTATCTTGTGCATCACAATTGACTTTGCCCTCTTGCACTTGGAAATGCTGACATTAGCATGCATCTGTTCTTGAACTGTTTGCTTCATATGCTCAATCTGCCATCCAGGAATAGCCATGATAGATGTCTCAAAATTTTCAGCTATCCTCCTTGCAGTAACAAGGCTATTATCTCTCTCCTTTGTGGACATGAATGATCATCTCTGAATGTACTCACCTGCCATCCATCAGTGCTAGTTGTTTTAGATAAAAGTATATACCACAGACAATTGGGCCATGCACATATTGCTCTAAACCTCTTCAGGTCATTCTTAGGGAACTTGATGATCCTTCTTATTGCTAGTGCATACTTCTCGACAACCTTTTTGAATTCAGCCTTCTCACTAAATTTCATTCCCAAACTAAAAATTGGTACGGTTGCCTTTTTATCAAACCTTGGATACTTTGACTTCTTTCTAACCAACTCACCATCACTTCCATCTTCATCATAGCTGTCTTCTTCCTCACTTGATGAAAAATATGAGGTGTCACTGTCATGTGCCATGTTATCTACTTCGAATAGCTCCAAGTCATTTTTTCATGCCTCTGTTACCATCATCATCAAAGACAAAATACTCTCCCTGCATAAACATTTTTTAAATCATAGTATTTTGTCTTGTTCTCTACAACTTCCTCATCAGCATCTGAGTTGTCCTCATCTCCAGATACTTAATCACTATCTGAGCTAATGTTCTCCTGTTGTTCATTAACATTCGGCATCACGATCTTGTCTCTTAAACCTGCAGCAGAGTTGGCAATAGACTCATCTATATTATCAATACTACTGTGAGCAATTTTTTGTATTGGTGTCGATGATGGTGGAAAATCTGTATCATCATCAATAATTTCTTGCACTGAATCACCATCAGGATACAGATCAACAACCAAGGACTCCACGAAGATATCAACAACAACTCCATCAGTGATAGAATCACACATTATTTGGCAGGCATTATCATCAATCAGTGCTCTCAATCCATTGCTCAACTCCTTACCTGGTAGTAACCAGTGCATGCGTACCACACCAAGGTCCTTGCAGTGGTCTTCTAAATGGCCCCGAACCTCTGGTAGAGACATTTTATCTCTATCTATGTGTGACGTTCCCTCTGAACCTCCACAATAGCAAATATTTTCTCCATCACTAATAAACTCTCCTTTATACTGTCAGGTCATGCCACAAATTCATTATGGGATATTAAACAACACCTACATTTAGACCATGAAATATTAGTGCAAGTGCAATTCCGATGTAAAAGTTCTTGAGATGAATGGTTTGATGCTGTGTTGTGAGCATGAACCGTATAAACAAAAATTAAGGCATGGATAAATAACTTACAGAAGTTTAGTCAGGAAATAGTGAATAAGATATGGGCTGATCGTAGATGAGATGTGCCTACTGGGGTTGGAAAATTTGATCTGCCATGGATGAAAATCATGAAACGGCTGGACTCCTGGTAGATGCACGGACTCTGGGCGGCTACAATGCAGGTTTAGCAGCTAGCAAATAGTAGGCGAATAGAATAATCAACGGTCGCCTCGTCCCGTACACCGGCAAGGTCTCGTACGCCGTCTTCAACGATCACAGGTAGGAGTTGGATAGAAATAGACTAGGGATTTGGAAGCAGATTTCTGAAGAGGAGTAAAGATAGAATAGATTAATACGAGTCATCAAATGTATTCCACCTAGGATCTGAGTCAGCGTGTCTATATGGACAAAACCACCGTGTAAACCAGCTAAAGGATCATATTTAAATGGTTTTAAGAGATAAAGGATTAAATATGGGCAGTGTAAAAGATGAGGGACCGAAATTAAACTAAGATAATAGTTGAGGGACCAAATTTATACTTAATCCTTCCTTGGATGACAGCGTTTGGCGGTTTTACACGAAACAACTTGACGGTCAGATACCTCCTAATAAGGATGCATTGCAGATATCAACATATTATCCTTGTTTCAAGCAGCCTTCTAGGAGCATCTTATGCGGGTATTATGTATGCGAGCATTTTCAGACCACCTGTGAATATAGAGTGGATCGTGAGGATGTAAGTTATCCTTAATGTCAATATTGTATTTTCGTACTTTTGAGTTTCATTTTCATTGTAACTAGTGTATTTTAATACTATTATGTTATTGTTGTCACCAACACATTCTAAACCTTGTTATGTGTTTCATTGCAGCACATGAATGTGGACGAATAATGGTCAGATTCTAGAGCTATGACTGGTGGAGAAGCCGAGAGGATTGCTAGTGAATTGTGTCACTTCATGTGTCGCGAAATTTTCCACCGAAAAGGGCAGTTCTTCGATGACGCAGTGTAATAGCTGATGTACCAGACCAGTATATTGAGCATCAATTTGGTTTTTAGTGAAAAACATGTAAACTATGAATTGAGATGTATTGTACTTACATATATGTATATGAGATGACTTTTTGGTGATATTGTGTCGGTGATGCTTGTCAGAATATATTATTTCTACTGTGTGTGAATGTGCATATGAAATTAAACTGGAAATTAGAAATAAGAGCATGTAATACCTAACAAACTGCCTGTGGTAATATAATTTCACAGACGGCTTATCGTAGGTAACGAACCGCCTATGATAATATAGTTTCATAGGCGGCTAGTCGTAGGTAAAGAACCGACTGCGATACTAGAGTTACACAGGCGGCTAGTCGTAGGTAAAGAACCGCCTGCGATAATAGAGTTACACAGGTGGATAATCATATGTTACAATCCTCCTGTGATAAACATTCTTCATAGGTGGACAGTCGCTGGTAAAGAACCGCCTGTGATAATGAAGTTATCACAGGAGGATACTCTTTATATTACAAACCGCTTGTAATATAGATTCTTCACAGGCGACTAGTAGTAGGTATAGAACCGCCTGCGATAATGGAGTTATCAAAGGCGGATACTCTTACGTTACAAACCGCCTGTGATAAGGAGTCTTCACAGGTGGATTCAAGAAGTTCAAGACCGCATGTGATAACTTCTTTCACAGGCGGTTTAATTTTCTGCCTGTGAAAATTATTGATTATGACAGGCTCTTCGTTTCATCCGGTTTTGAAAGCCGCGTGTGATAATATAATTAGAGCCGCCTGAGATAAAGCTTGTTGTAGTAGCGCACACCCGGTCGCTTTAGCCTCCTGTATTAATATCCAATATTGCAGGCGGCTCCTACTTCACGGTCTGCCTGCGAAAATTGATATGTTTACATTGGTGGTTTTTCTTTGCGAGCCGTCTGTGATGTTCGTTCGTCACAAGCGGCTATTAATTCACTCGATGTCACAAGCGCATTTTTTTACAGACCGCCTGGGTCTGAAAAAACGAGACGCCTGCATATTAGTTTCTCAGGGTTTCTCGCTTAACATTTTTTAGGTGAGCATGGTTTGATTATAAATATATGAATGACGGGTTTCTAGAGGATGCACCACCCAGTGCAGGATAGACGGTCTTGTGGAAGCCAAAGTTGCCGCTGACTTGATGACTGTTGCTAAATCTACATCTTGGTGGGCACGATACATTACTACAGCTACTGCAATTTTTTTTGGAGTGTTGTAAAAAATTAGATGACGTTTCCACTGTTATTTTAAACTTATGTTGACCTCACACTCTGATGTAACATATATAAATGTGTAACAGCTCTAACTTTTATAAAGTTGTATTTCACTTTATGGAGCAAAGTTACAGAGAAGAAAGACTATTTGTGTCACATAAAATGATAAACGCACAATGGATATGTGAGGGAGTTAACAAAAAATTCATTAACTCATGCTTAACACGTTAACATGAGAATTGAATTTCACTCCCTAATTGAAATTCATGTGAACATCCACTATGAAGAGAGTGGGGGAAAAATTTAAACATAATTTGAATTCTTTTAAAAAGGATTCATGTTCAGATTTCACAAATACATACAAGTAATGCAACCAATGAATTTTACAGGTATCAAAGAGCTTCTACTCCAAATTTGTGTATTTTTGGAGCTCATATACTATTTATTCGAAGGGATAATTGAGAGCACCTTTAAATTCAAAATTTGAATTTGGATCTGAAGCAAACTGGCTCAGTTTCAAAATCTGAGTTCAGAATTGAGTTCCCCATATTTTGTTTGGCCTACCCTCCGAATTTGGTGAAATTTGGACAACAAATGTGCGGGAATCTCAAAGCACAGAGGGGCAAATTGTGGGCTGTGGACCCCATCTGTCAGCTGCACATTTCATTCAACTGCCTCTGTTTCTTTCCTCGGCTGAGTGCACGACAGCTCCCAGCAGTGAATCCCCGCACGATGGATTCATCATGCCAGCTCCTGCTCTCCAGCTCGGTTCTCCGGCTCTTATCTTCCATGCCGATGCACAAACGAAATTTGTCTCCTTTCCCAGCTTGCAGCTCTCCCTCTGTTTCTCTCCTGCGAGGAACCACCGCCGGCGCACGCTATCTGTTCTTGCTTGCACACAGCCGTCCGAGCTCCGGATGTTCGAGCTTCCAACATCAAAAAGGAGCGCAAGGTAGTGAACAAGTGTTCTACCAGCTCAACTCAGAAGCTCCTGCTCATTTGCGCTTGGAATTCGACGATACCCGCTGAGACCCAATGTGCAAATGGCGAAGCACGATCGGCTCACCGTGGACAGCACGTCACGGCCATCCTCACCTCCATTTCCCTACACAATAAAGGTGCGTTCGGATGCCTAGCTCATGTAGCCGAAAGCCGTTTAGCAAATGATCAACCGGGTGATTCTAATACACAACATTGATGTGATGCATCAGGAGCGTAACATCAGCGAAAGTATCATAAGCACATGCATGGATATGTCTGGCAAAACGAAAGACAATATAAAAGATAGACTAGATTTGGCAGACATTTGTCACCGTCCAACTCTTGAAATATCTGAAATTGGTGGCAAGCCACATGCTTCTTTCTGTCTTCGATCTAAAAAAAAGAAAGAAGTCATGAAATGGTTGAAAACTTTGAAACTCCCAGATGGTTACGCAGCTAGTCTGAAACAAGTCGTGAATGTGAACATAGGAAACCTCACTGGATTAAAGAGTCTTGATTATCATATTATCATGGAAAGACTCTTACCTGTTACGTTTCGTGGCTATCTAGATGATGCAGTGTGGAAGGTTTTAGCCGAGATCAGCTATTTTTATAGACAGCTTTGTGCTAAAGAAATCAAGACAGGGATGATGGATAAGTTAGAGAAGGAGATACCCGTACTTTTATGTAAAATGGGAAAAAATTTCCACCGGGTTTCTTCAATCCAATGCAACATCTAATTATCCATCTTTCATTCGAAGCTAAAGTTGGCGGTCCTGTGCAATATAGGTGGATGTATCACATTGAAAGAGCGCTACGATATCTGAAACCAATGGTTGGCAACAGGGCAAGGGTGGAAGGGTAAATCGCTGAAGCATATGCTCTTAAGGAAGTAGGATACTTTTCAAGTGTCTACTTTGCAGATGAACACAATATCAATATTTCGGCTATGCGGTACAATGTGGAGAAGCCCCCCCTTTAAGTGACCTCTCCATTTTTCAAACGAGAGGCACTACTGTTGGTAGCTACACGACCTACGTCCTACCCGAACGTGACAGGACTGCTACTTTACATTACATGTACGCAAATATAGAAGGCATGCAGAAATACTTCGAGTATGTGTTTCTCCTACATTTATGCTAATCGACATATTTTGCTATACATGTATTCTAAAAATTGTTTTCTCACGTTCAGCGAGTTCCACAGACAATGTTCGCCACATAGGCATCTACCTACGGCCAAACAAGTTAAGGAATGCGACAAGAAGGAATAAATGGAGGGCCGGGTTTCCTATCCTAGTTTCAAGATTATGTAATACTTTCTCGTCTTCTATATATTATAAGTTACTATTATTAAAGAAAGTATTATTTTAACTTACGATCATGTTTGACAGTGCCGCACTCACAATGTCCATAAAGATTTAAGGCAGCTATCTTATGGATTGGTGAATGTTCGAAGCTATGATCGATATGACGTAAATGGTTTTCGATTCCGTACAACTCATTTTGAAGCTCTTCGTCCTCTTGAGGAACATCAAATTCCGGTGTTGTGACGAGAGCAATTGACAGTCAAGGCAATGTAACCGATTATTATGGGATCATTAACAAAATCCTTTAATTTACTTTTACCGGAAATAAGACACTTCGAGTTGACTTCTTTGAATGTGACTGGTTTGATAGCACTCATGGAACTCGAGAAAACCAATTCGGAATGGTGGAAGTCAAACATAAGGACCGACTACGAGGTTACGATACATTTGTTCTTGCACACCAAGTGGAGCAAGTGTATTATCTATCTTATACATGCACAAAGCTCAGTGTTTGGTGGGTGGTATATAAGGTGAATCCTCGTGAGCGGTTATAAACTCCTGGGGATGATGGTTACCATGATAGTGAAGACGTTGAAGAAGTGTACCAAGAAGAAGAGTTGCTAGACACTTTTATCGTCGAGTCTGGGGCAGGACTCGATCAATTAGTAGGAGATGTTGAAGATGTAGGGACAGATGATATTCAAAAATGAAAATTAAAACAGGTCACGATGGAAGATCGTTGGGCTGGTTTAAGGAGTAGGGCACATGATAATAATGTTGAAGAATTTTGAAAGTAAGTACAAGTAACATTTTCTTTTAGATAGTAACATGAATTATGTATATCTTTTAGATGTTTAAGGAGTAGGACACTGATTATCTATTAAAACAGGATGGCGTCAAAGAAGAGTAAGAAGATGGAGGCGATGAGGGGGTTCTTCCCCTCTAGAGCTGAGGACGCTTTCGCTGGTGCCTCGTCGACCGGGAGCAGACGCTCTCAGCTGCTAGGGTACGTTCGGAGTAGCTCTAGGGCTGCGTCACAGCAGTCCACACAGGTAAATTACAATATTTTTTGACGAATTCTTCAAATTCAATTTCCAATTAAACTTACTTATGAATCATTTGAATGTTGTAGTCCTCACTGACTGACTCAGTGGATACGGCGCCAGTTGAGCTTGGCTACCCTTCGGTGAGCCAGCCCTCAGCCAGCCAGCCCTTGACTAACGAGTCTTCTGTTCCAGAGATGTCTGTTCCTGAGCCTTCTGGGTCACCAGACGTGGTGCCCCAGCAGACGCGGAGGACGAGGAGGACTCACTTTGTCAGTCCTCCTGCGGTCCCTTCAAAGAGGATCGTGATTCGTCCGGTCGGAGACAGGTAATAAAATCATATTGTTAAATTCTGGTTTCTTTTTGTTACTTAAGTAATGAATTAATAAATGTCTTGCAGCACTTGGTACGACGCGTCTTTTACCGGTGAGAGACACCACAGACCAGTGAAAGGTGTCCTCGGGTCCTTAGTGCGTTTGCACTATCCCGGGGTCATCGATGGGGTGCCTGCTACTTCCTGGGAGGATTACGCACGCGCCCATCACCAGGAGCACGACAACGTTCAGGAGGCCGTATGGGCTGATTTTATGGTAAGTATGTTAAATAAAGTTTCTAAATTTAACTCTGAAACTCTTTTAATGTACATCTCTTTCAATATTTATCACAGGAAAGGTATATTTTAGAGGACCCGGACGACCCTCGCATGTTAGAGGATGCGAGGAAAGTGTTTCACATCAACGCTGCGAAAGCGGTTCGGCAAGCTTTGTCGAACGCTCCTATTCAAGTTATCAACGAGCACTTGAAGGCAAACCAGCACCATGTGCTACACTTCCGACAGGAGAGCGAGAGGCACCTGACGGAGGAAGAGTACGCGTACGTACGTGGGGTGTAGTAAATATTTTTTCTGAGCATGGAGCAAATACATCAATGATATTTTTAACGACCTACAACTATGTGCAGGGCCACGTGAGTTGGTTGCTGGGTCGGTCCGATGCATACTGGGCCTTTTGTTGGTACTGGGCTAGCGATGAGTTCATGGCTAAGTCCCAGAGGGCTCGAGTGTGCAGAGGGGTCAAGGGGAAGCACAAACACGGTCAAGATAACCACTTGCGTTTAGCTAAACGCATGGTAAGTGTATCTAACTTATGTTTAAGTATTCATAATATATTGTTCGTACTAACACGTATTGACAGGAGCGCGAGACAAGGGTGCCGCCGACTCCTGCTGAGATCTGGAAGAGAGGTCATAGGGACCCTTCTCAGCCCCAGGGGTGCAGTCACGCCGCAGCTTAGCGGTTGGTAAGTATAGAAATCATTCATAGTAAATGTAACTATATGGATTGACAAACTTACACGGTTTTCTTGTTTTTCAGGCTAGATACGGGGAGGAGGCTACGAGGATACATGGCGCAGATTGGGAACATGAACCAATCGATCCTCAAGCCGCGTATGCAACCGGAGGTGGAAAAACCCACGGAAGGTGAGTTCATAAGTCATTTTATCGTTTTCAATTAAAAATATTAAAGATATTTCAATTCTATATTAGTGATTCTGTTTTTATAGACTCGCCATATTCGACGAAGTTGTCGACTCGAGGGCGGCGAGACCTGCAAGAGGCAGCTCCACATAGTCTTTGTCGGCGGGCCCAAGTCGCCGTGTCTCACAGGTGGAGACTCTCACCCGTCAGGTCTAGAAGAGTCGCGAGCAGTTTCAGTCGGACGTGGTAGCGCAGAGGGTGGCAATGGAGGCGCAAAGGGCGGCGATGGAGGCCACCATCTCCTACCAGCGAGCCAGCATGGAGCAGATGCGACAGACGATGGAGATGCAGCGACACGCGATGACGGTAAGCTAAAGTAATTTAAATTTAGTGCATTCTTAATAATATGTAATAACCTGCAACTTTTGCAACCACAGAGTTTCTTTCAAGGCTGCGATGTCCAGGGGTTGCACCTCCAGCTTCCTCCACTGCCACCGCCGGTTCCACTGCCGGAACTGGAGCTACCACCGCCTGTGCACGTTTCTCCGGGTGTTCAGGTAATCAAAAACGTTCTCACTTAGTCTTAATTCATAAAATTTAGTCTTACTTTCATGCAAAACAAATTGTAGTCTTACTTAGGTATTGTAGTCTTACTTAGTCTTACATAATCAAACATATAGCAAATCTAACTCAAATTAAATAAACTAAGTTCAATATGATAAATTCTAGCTTGTTTAATCAATTCTAGTCAAAAACGAAGTTGTAAACAAATTAATATGTCCAACAACTTCTATGTGTTGAAGGGATCGACGACGGAGGCTCAAACTCTGTCGCCGTCTATACCCGCGCCTGGACTGACGCGCGGCGAGGATGTTGGCGGCTCTGGAGGAAGTGGACGCTAGCGGAGAGCCTCTCTTCCTTATTTTTCTATTCTTGTGATGAGATGTGAGACTTTTGTGTTGTGATCGATGGAGATGTTATATGTCTATTGTTACTGCTGCTGTTATGTCTATTGTTCTATGTCTTGTGTTTCTGGCCATCGAGCTGGGCAGAATGTTCAGTTTTTTTAAAGAAAATAGAAAACCTTATTTGCGATGGCTTCTTATATTGTACCGTCGCAAATTAGTATCCAGCTGTCGCAAATTAAACTACGTAATTTGTGACGGCCGGCGGTGGCCGTCGCAAATTAAGTTCTTACTTGCGACGGCCACGGCTGGCCATCGCAAATTGTCGAGTCGGGCCCATCGGCTGGGCCTGGGCTCTTGTTTGCGACGGCCGGTCTAAGCCGTCGCAAACAAGTTTATTTGCGACGGCGGCCGTCGCGAATAAAGTTAATTGTGACGAAAAACAAGCGACAGCCGGAAACCGTCGCAAATAAGTAAAGCCATCGCAATTTGATTATTTGCGACGGTTTTACACTTATTTCCGATGGCCCTAGCCATCGCAAATCATCGGGATTCCTTTAGTGGATCCTAAGGCTCGATCTAACACAAAAGTCAGTTTACATGAACAATCAACGAGAGAGCTAGCTTGCAAGTCGTTTGTTTATGTCCTAGCGGTCACCCTCGAAGAAGCAGAAAAGAAACCGTCGAGGATCGACCAAGATTTAGCCATTTTCCTTGCCACCAACGTAAAACACCTCGGCTCACCATCGATAGTGGGTTTGCCGGTGTTTTCAGCATCCAAGCCTTCTCATTTCATGTTCCCCATGCTCCACTAGTGCTCTCCGAGTAAACCCCGACCCTTTTGGTGCCTCGTAGCGTAAGAACGACCTTGCCGGAACCCTAGCCGTTGCGGTTGCCGTCGCACGGGTGTTTCCGGTCACCGCCGGCAAGTTCCGACCACCGTAGCGAGTTCAGCGTCGCGAGTTAGGGTGAGGCGACGAGTTTGGCCCGGGGAGGCGATTGGAAACCTCGTTCGGGTGACCCTCGCCGCAGTGTGCTGCTGCCCAAGTTCTGTTGGCGTGAGGAGGAAGACAAACAGGGTGGGACCCGCTGTCAGCATTTAAACTTTTCCAGTATTTTTCAGTTTCTAGTTTAAACTTCAAACAGCCATAACTTGGTGTAAAGAAGTCCAAAAATTGTCAACTAAATTTCGTCGGATTCCTCCCAGTGATTACTATCCAGTGATGTGTCATGATATTTATGAAAGTCCCTAGATTTGGCTCATTAATTCCTTTATAAAAAAATTTTAGGAATTAATTCCAAGTGTTCTGTTATTTGGAAAATTCCCAATTTTGGGCAGAACATTCCACCAAATATACTTGAACCCCAGTAAAATTTTCATAGGTATTGGACCTCATTTGCTAGTTCAAATTATTATTCAATCTTGTACGTCTCTGAAAAGTAGGAAAATGAACAGAAACATTTTCAGCTTTTCCTCAATTCTTGTAAAATCCATATCTCCACGTAGGAAACTCCAAAAATTATGAAACCAAGTCATATAGACTCGAGACACTGTGTACTTCACAAAAAGTCCACTTTTCAGCATAGGAAAGCTCAATAACTAGGATGTAAAGGCAGAATAGTTAAAACCACATAAGGAATTGTTGTGACTCCATTGAGCTATTCCTTGAGCTCAAATTTTGCACACTGTCTACATACCCTCCCTTGGAGCTACTAGTAAATTTTAGCTTTATTGAACTTCTTGAACTTGACCTAGCCTTCTTTATGTCTAGGTGTACATATAAAGTCTTAGTCACATGGTGATTAACATTACTTTCATTTCACCTAGCATTTTCTTCTCTATTGTGGTAGATCCAACAACAGAAACCTTGCTTTTGTTTTCCCATATTAGGCGCAGTTAAATTGTACAACAGCTTTAAAGCCTTTTTCTAAGTTGCTTTTGAAATATGTGTGCATTGCATCTCAATAGCTTATGTGACTTCAATACTCGACGAGAAGTTCAACTCAAAGGCGAGGATATCCATCTCGTGACAGATTTGGCGGATTCTCCAGAGGAAGATTAACCTCAGAAATTCACTAACAAAACCGTTGAGCAAGGCAAGCACGGTTTGTATATAATCGCCTTTAGAAATTTTGCTTTACTTCCACTTAATGTTGGTTAGCTTTGATATTGTGCATTATGTTTAGGATGTTTGAAATCCACGTGCATGACTATGAAATCCCTGAGTAGAAGGACTAGCATAGGATTACCTTGTGGTAGTTTGCTAGGCTAATGTTGTAGCTAGTCTGGTAGAAGACGGGTAGTTGGAATCTATTTGCGAGAAGGGTCGAGTAGCGGAGTCTACTCGCGAGAGGAACTTGTTGATAAGAGCACCCTTAAAGAATGTGAGATGGGGATGGGGAGTTCCTGTAGGATGGAACACTCAAGGTTGTCTCGACCCGATGGGTGTGACAATGCTTGGGACCACATTGGACCCTGGGCCGGTTAAGGCCAATGTAGAGGTTGGGTATTAGCCCCGTCCGTGTCGGTTAAGGACCGCGCCGTATGCGGCCCTGCCAGAAAAGTTTGAGCTTTACTGGATATATAGTGGGGTATGGGACCCATGATGGTGAGGACGAAGCTCGGCGGCAAGAACGGCGAGGACGAAGCTCGGCGGCAAGGGTTTTGGCGACAAAGGAAAATTATGCCAGCCTAACGGCATCTAAGTGAAATCTCCAGGGTTAGGTTTTTTCGAAGAGACCGAGCAGCCATATATAGGCATTGATTTCACAGGCGGCTCTTAGTTAAACACCGACCTTTAAGATGTATTAGTGCAGGCAGTTTGTAAATTGGAATTTAGAAACGCCCGAGCAGTCGTATATAGGCGCAGATTTCACAGACGACTCTTAGTTAAACATCACATGTGAAAAATGTTTAAATTATGTTCTTTCTAGGATATTTGTCCGTTGCCACTTCACGGGTAGAGATAATAAATGTGCATCATTGCCACAATGAACATATAGAACCGCAGTCACATTGCAATTTAGAGATAAATATTTGCAATTAAATGAACATTTCATAGTTTATACACATTGGGTGCCCTCTGAACTATACATTTCAGACTTATATTCCTATGAAGCTCCCATCGATCGATCTAAACTGTACTGTCGAGCTTGCTCCAAAACACGTCTTTTATATTCCTCTTGATCCTGAAAATAACATTGACATTCTTTAAATTGACAAATGTCGAATGAGGAATGATATATAACCTAGGTTGCTCACTAACGCAAAGTTACTAACCTTGATAAGTAGATTATAGCAATCATTTTCAACATCGAGCGCATTTGACTGATGAAGCAAACACTGAACTTCAAGTAGTAAAATTCTAACATTAATATTAGGACACCACTCCTATGAAATATCAATTTAAGCAAAATAAGAAACCACTTCAATAAGTTCGGCAACAACTACTAATTACTTGAGCAAAATAAGTCTATCTTACAATCTCTTGATCAAGAACTCCAAGGCGGAGTGCTCCTGAGCGATGGATATTCGGGTGGAAGAAACCAGCTGGAAAGGCGCATCTTGGAGGTACCAAGGGATAATCCTCCGAGAAAGAGATTCTCAGTGGGTAGTAACCTCCTTCCCAGTCAGTCTACAAAGGAAATTCATTAATAAGGGGACGATGGTTATACTGGATTGTGCTTATTCTTCATGACTTACCCCATCTTTACCAGGGATGATGCACTGCCACTTCATTAAGTCTCCAGACTCAGACTTCACAGAGAAACCCTACGCCAAGAATTTTGATAACAAGTAACGCAAATGGCGAGCTATGAAATTGCAAATACAAAAAAAAACAAGACGGAAAAGCAAAACTATAGAGCGACCGGTGTACCATATGTACATACATGGGGGTGGTTCTTGCGCCACGCCAAGCGCTCCTCCTCGATTCGGCCACGCGCCAAGTCTATAGCAAAGTTCCTAGCCATGAACGACGAAAACGACGTAGAATAGGAGGGAGTAGTGACGGCGACAACGATGACGGTGATGGCAAACAGTGGATGGTAGGCGGCGGTTGCACTGGAGTTGGTCGATTGCTAAGGGTTCAAAGAGAGAGCGGCTGGAGTTGGACGGAAGGAAACCGTGCGACCTGAGGAGGAGGAGGAGGTGCGGAGAACTTAATTGTGGCCGGTGGTGCAGAGACGCGCGAGATAAAAGCGCGTCTTCCATTGTTGACAAAAGGAGACGAGCGGCCTGAGGAGGAAGAGCTAAGGAAAACTTAATTGTGGCCAGTGGTGCAGAGAAGTGCGACCGGTGTGCGACCCTCCCCCTCCTTGAAGATGAATTAAACACCGCCTGCGAAGATGTATTATCGCAGGCGGTTTTTAATATAGAACCGCATGTGAATAAAGTTTACTAAGTTTAGGATTAAGATTATTGATCAAAATGAGGGGTCTTGCAAAAGCCAAAATTCCAAGTTCTTATAATATGATTTAGTATTACAGGCGCCCTTTAAATTTCACTTGGAAAAACCTTTGAAATTGGTCATAACATAAAAAACAAATAAACAGGTTATTTGTCATTTTTTTATCTTGCATTATACATTGATTTTGTGAGTGAATTTTTCCGTGGGACTTTTTAGTCATCATACCAACCTCTATGATTTTTTTAGATTTTTACAAAATTTTTGAATCAATGTGTGTTCAAAATTTGAAGAATGCCTCATATGTATATGAGCATTTCATTAGAATGATGGATAATTTGAATTTCGACATGTTGGATTTCTTTAAAAAATTAACAAAATTCATACATGTATAAATAAGACAATATATTCGTACAAATAAACTTTTAGTGGAAGATCCATTTTTTAGAAGATATGAAAATCTGAATAATATGTGCATATAAATTAATTCTATATTTACCAAAACATAACAATGTTACCTATATAAGTTTTAAACTTTTTGTTCCATCTGGTATATATTAATTTTTGAAGAATATAGAAAAAAGAATCATCGAGTTTGGACTCAATTTGCACAATCTATACATGTTTAAGTATTTACATTGGAATCTAAATAAAAAATAGAGCAAAGTAAGAAGAAACTGAAGAGCACACCTATGAAGAGGCAATTATCACAGACGGTTTTTAATATAGAACCGCATGTGAAAAAAGTTTACTAAGTATAGGATTAATTAGTATTCTTGATCAAAATGAGGGGTCTTATAAAAGCCCAAATTCTAATTTCTTGTAATATGATTTAGTATTACAGGTGCCCTTTAAATTTCACTTGTAATATGTTATTTATCATTTTTGTATCTTACATAATACAATGATTTTGTGAGTGAATTTTTCTATGGGACTTTTTAGTCATCATACCAACCTCTATGTTTTTTTTCAGATTTTTACAAAATTGTTTGAATCAATGTGTGTTCAAAATTAGAAGAATGCCTCATATGTATATGAGCATTTCATCAGAATGATGGATAATTTGAATTTTGACATGTTGAATTGCTTTAAAAAATTAATAAAATTTATACATCTATAAATAAGATAATATGTTCATACAAACACACTTTCAATGAAATATACATTTTTAGGAGATATAAAAATATGAATAATATGAACATATAAATTAATTTTATATTGACCAAAATATAACAATGGTACCTATATAAGTTGTAAACTTTTTGTTCCATTTGGTATATATTAATTTTTGAAGTATATAGAAAAAAGAATCAACGAGTTTGGACTTAATTTAAAAAATCTATACATGTTTGAGTATTTACATTGGAATCAAAATAAAAAAAATGAAGCAAAGGAAGAAGAAACCGAAGAGCAGACCTATGAAGAAGCAATTATCATAGGCGATTTTTAATGTAGAACCGCCTGTGCAAAAAGTTTACTAAGTTTAGAATTAATTAATATTCTTGATCAAAATGAGGAGTCATGTAAAAGCACAAATTCCACGTTTTTATAATATGATTTAGTATTACAGGTGCCCATTAAATTTAACTCAGGAAAAACTATGAAATTGGTCAGAACGTAAAAAACAAATAAATAGATTATTTATCATTTTTGTATCTTGGATAATACAATGATTTTGTGGGTGAATTTTTTATGTGACTTTTTAGTCATTAAACCAACCTCTATGATTTTTTCAGATTTTTACAAAATTGTTTGAATCAATGTGTGTTCAAAATTTGAAGAATGCCTCATATGTATATGAGCATTTCATTAGAATGATGGATAATTTGAATTTTGACATGTTGGATTGCTTTAAAAAATTAACAAAATTCATACATGTATAAATAAGACAATATGTCCATACAAACCAACTTTCAGTGGAAGTTCAATTTATTTTTAGGAGATATGAAAATCTGAATAATATGTGCATATAAATTTATTCTATATTTACTAAAACATAACAATGTGACCTATATAAGTTTTAAACTTTTTGTTCCATCTTATATATATTAATGTTTGAAAAATATAGAAAAGAATCATCGAGTTTGGACTTAATTTGCAAAATCTATACATGTTTGAGTATTTACATTGGAATATAAATAAAAAATGAAGCAAAAGAAGAAGAAACTGAATAGCAGACCTATGAAGAGGCAATTATCACATGCGGTTTTTATGGACCACCTTAAAATCTGCCTGTGATAATGCACAACTATATAAAGCACCGCTCGGGCAGCGCAAAAACTTAACTCAGGAGATTTCACATAGACGTCGTCAGGCTGCCAAAAAATACAGTTGCCCCTGGCCGCCGCCGCTGCCATCCTGGCCATCGCCGCTGCCGCCGTCCTCTCCCTCGCTGACCAGCCCACGTTACCGTCCTCGCCCTCGCCTCCAAGCGCGCTCACGTCGTCGTCATCGCCTCCAAGTGCCATCAGTGTACACTAGCTTTATGAACCTTGTGTTCAACTTTCAGCCTTCACTTGCATTCAAGAAATGGTTACTATTACATTTTTACTTTTACAGTTTGACATAGAAGATGGACCGCCGAGCGTGGATGTACAACATGCCAATACCTGATCCTATGTACATTCAAAATGTTGCAAACTTTATTGCAGCGTCCAAGAGACATGCGAAGATGCAAAAGATAGATGACATATTATGTCCATGTATCGACTATGAAAATAAGATTTCTTGGATAGATACTATAGTAATCCAATCTCATTTGGTGAAAAGGGGTTTCAAAAAAACTACATAATATGGATAGAGCATGGTGAGTTAGATACGAATGAAGTGGATAAAAATAATGAGAGTGGTTCTGATGACAATAATGCTCATATCGATTATAGTAGTGACAATCAGGATGATGATGGTGATGATGATGATGAGTTTCATTGTGAGGAGATGTTGCGTCACATCGAACCACATCTATTCATCTCTATGGGAGCAAGTAAAGGTTTAAGTAAAATAGAAACATTGCAGAATGCGGCGACGGAGCTGCTATATGATGAATCGAAGGGTTGTGATACAGAGTTTACTATATTGCGTGCAGTCCTAGAACTACTAAAGTTGAAATCCACACACGGATGGTCTAATTGTAGTTTCTCTAATCTTTTGAATCTTTTGGCGGAAATTCTTCCAAATCCTAATAAATTGCCCAAAAGCACTTATAAAGCGAAGAAACTTCTTTGCTCGATGTCACTAGGTGTGACAAAAATACACGCTTGTGTGAACCATTGTATTCTGTATCGTAAAGAGCATGAGCTCGCAACTAGATGCCCCATCTACGGTGTCAGTAGATACAAGAAGGACTACAATCATCAGTATGTTACCAACCTGAATAAGACCCTGAAGAATAAGAAGAATATTATTGGCCCTGAAGGTGACAATGAAAATACTTCAGACAATGCAGGCGGGAAGAATAAGAGAAAAAATCCTACCTTGGTGATGTGGTATCTTACAGTAATTGATCGCTTGAAGCGTTTGTTCTCAAATACTAGGGAGGCTGAACTTATGCGTTGGCATTCTGAGCTGCTTAGGAAGAAAAAAATATTCGACACCCTAGTGATGCAACCCAGTGGAAAAATTTTGATATTCAGTATCAAGAGTTTGCAAAGGAAATAAGAAATGTAAGGTTTGCCTTGGGTACAGAGAAATGAATCCGTTTGGTGAAAAAAGGAGCATACACAACACATGGTCCGTGGTCCTAACGATGTACAACCTACCGACGTGGTTGGGTCACAAAAGGAAATATATTTTGTTATCTATTCTTATACAAGGTCTGAAACAACCCGACATAGAAATTGATGTGTTCTTGGAACCTCTAATAGAAGATATGGCGAAACTGTGGAATGAAGGGGTATGTACATGGGATGAGTACAAGCGGGAGTATTTCACGCTAAGAGCAACGATATTCGTTACCGTGCATGATTATCCCTGACTGTTTACATCATTGGGACAAATGTAAGCGAAGAAAGATTGTGAAATGTGCGTGGATGGAACTAGACTTTTGTACCTCACTTCATCCAGAAAGATGATGTACGTGAGACAACAGTGGTTTTTGACAGATACACACAAGTACAGGAAGATGAAATAACAATTTGATAACACAATCAAAAAAGTTACTGCACCAAAACCTTACAGTAGAAATCTCGTGTTTGAAATGGTCAAGAACGTTCAGCTTGCTTTCGGTAAGGGAAAAAATGTATAGGAATAAAGAGAAATAAAACTACATCTTCGGGTGATACAACTGACATGGCTTTCAAGAAATAATCGATTTTTTCAAGTATCATCCGTACTGGAAGAATCTAGAAATTTGCCATAGTATTGATTTGATGCACATTACAAAGAATGTATTTGACAACATTATTGGAACCTTGCTGGACATGCTGAGGAAAACAAAGGACGGATTAAAATCATGTATGGACCTAGTAAATCTTGATATGAGACCATAGCTTCACCATGTAGAATCAGCCAACTGGAAGCATTATCTTCCCCCAGACAGCTACAACTTGACACTATAGGAGAAAAAGGCAATTCGTAAATGCTTGCGTGCGATGAGAGTGCCCACGAGTTTCTCATCCAATATCCACAGACTAGTCTCGATGAAAGACTTGTCTTTATTTGGCTATAATTCTGCCGACTATTACATGATGATGACAGTGTTCCTTGCCATTGCAATAAGGGTCATCAAATCTGAGCATGTAAAAGTTGTCATCACACGCTTGTGTTACTTTTTCAATGCAGTATCGCAAAAGGTGATAGCCTAGGAAAACTTAGACTATTTGAAAATGTACATCGTCGAGACTATGTGCAAGCTTGAGATGTGTTTCCCACCATCATTTTTTGATATCCAATTACACCTAATCATACATCTTGATGATCAGATAAAAGCATTGGGGCCACTATATTTACATCATATGTTTCCGTTGGAGAGATATTAAGGAGTATTAAACGGTTATGTGCGGAATCGTGCTCACCCAGAAGTTCAAATATGGAAGGATACACTACTGAAGAAGTGATTGAGGGTTGTGCTGATTACATCAAACATGGAAAGCCGATAGGTGTGCCTATACCAGTACATGAGAGTAGACTATGTGGGAGAGGCAAAGTGGGTAAAAAACTTTTATTGTTCAGGATTACAAATTAGTACATTATGCATATTTTGGTGTACTACAACAGCTCGCAATAGCTGAGTCGTTCATTGAGGAACAAAAAATTAAGCTTCGCGGAGAAAACCAAGGCCGTACAGAGGTCTTTATCATGAAAGAGCACAGAAGATGTTTCACTGAATGGTTAATGAACAAAAATATACCATACGGAGACACTATAGAAGAAGCAACAATAAAAAAGTTAGTTTCTGGCCCATCTGCTTTGGTGATATCATGACATGCATATGACATTAATGGTTACACATTTTACACTAAGGAAAAAGACGGTAAGAGTGTTGCACAAAATAGTGGTGTTTGTGTAGAGGCTTATGATCAACAAGGGCAGAAGACCACATACTTTGGGTTCATAGAGTTAATATGGGAACTCGATTATGGGGAAAGAATGCAAATGCCCAGTTTATGTGCCAATGGGTCAAACATCCTGATGGTGTGAAAGTGGAAAACTATGGTCTGACACTGGTAGACTTGAACAAAGTGGGTTATAAAGATGACCCGTGGGTTCTCGCCGAACGTGTTGAACAAGTTTTTTATGTACAGGATCCAGGAACTGAAAAGATGCACGTAGTTGTTTCTGGAAAGCAAAATATTGTTGGGGTTGAGAATGTGGGAGATAATGAATAGGAATATATTCAATATGAATTTATGTACCTAATCACCAATCTAGACAACATCAAGCGCGTAGAAAAGAGCATTCAAAAGGATTTGAAACCATATATGCGAGAAGATGTCAATGCTGGAAAAAATGTATGACACATATTTTATGTATTTTGTAATATTGTAATGAAGATTTAATATTTTAATTTGAAAATTTTTCTCTTTTAATATTTGGATTTTGACATGTTGGAATGCTTTAAAAAAATTCATACGGTGAACTATTGGCTTTGAGTTGGCCGTACACTTCAATAGTGAAATACACTGCGCTTGTGCCATGGCCGGCTGAGTGCTACTTCATCTCTATGTGTACGTGTCAGCTCTGTTTTATCCTCTGTTCGTGTGTGTATATAGTTTTCTTCTGTTTTTCCTTCAAGTAAAGACCGCATGTGAAAACATTTTGAATAATTGGTAAATACAATTTTCGCAGTCAGTTCTTTACCTACGACTAGCTTCCTGTGAAGAATCTTTATCACAAGCGGTTTGTAATGTAAAGAGTATCCGCCTGTGATAACTCCATTATCGCAAGCAGTTTTTCTTTACCTACGACTGTCGCCCGTGAAGAATGTTTATCACAGGTGGTTTGTAACGTAAGATTATCCGCCTGTGTAACTCTAAGGACGCATGTATTGCACGTGTTCCCCTCGGTAACCAAAAAGGCACGCACACCAGGTCGCTTCAGCCGCCTGTATTAATGGTCAATATTGCACGCGGCTCCTACTCCACGGTCCGCCTGTATCATGCGATCGTTGCCATTCGCGCGCAGAACTTGAAGCGATTCGACCTCTCCTTCTCCGCACCATTAAAAATTGCACCTCCCCCTTCTCTGCACTACCATCACAGTCTTCCTCTTCCCTCTAGTCTTCATCTTCCTCGAGGCACCTTAGCCCTAGTCTCAATGGCTCCACCGATGAAGCGCTCCCGACCGTGCTCTCCACTCGTCATGCCTCCATCCCCGGCTCCAACCGCACCTTCGTCCCCGGCTCCAACAGCGCCTCCGTCCCCGGCTCCAACCGCACCTCCGTCCCCAGGCTCCAGCCACACCTCCGTCCCCTGCTCCAACCGCACCTCCGCCGCCTTTCTGGGCAGAAGAGAGAGTGCACCTGCTTAGGAAAGTTACTTTCTAGAGCAGAGTTTAGTTGCCCTCAGGGCAGAGGCGGACGACCTATCACCGTTGCGCCGGCAGATGGCGAAGGATGTATTTAACAATACATCTGATGCCATGGAGCTTATGGGTATTGGTCGCCTTCCAGAATGTACTGGAATGGACAACATAGGCCACTACCACTTCGGGTTAAGCGCAGTGGCCGGTCGTCTTGATGTGATGCGGGAGACGGTCGGTGAGGTTCTTGGGGTGGAAAGCAGCAGGAAGTTGGTGGAGGCGATCGCCGACAAGTGTGGGGTTTCTCCGCCACCGGAGTACTAGGCGATTGTCTGTTGTTTTCTTTTGTTGTTTGTAAATTTAATTTTTAATAAATGTTTGTTTGGTGACGAATGTTTCTTGTCGATTATCGAATTGTTTGTTGTATTTTTATTTGATGCTAAATTGTGGTTGATGTATACTGGACCATGACGTTTGGTGGCTTTGAATTGAATTCAAAGGCATGTTCCCCTCGGTAACCGCAAAGGTCGCGCACGCTCGGTCGCTTCAGCCACCTGTATTAATGGCCAATATTGCAAGCGGCTCCTACTCCTCGGCCAATATTACATTTCAGTGGACATCCCTCTTGCATCCCAATAATTGTATGACCCACGAGACTTAATTTGATGGTCTGGTATCCGTGTAAAGCCCATGAGATATTTATTCTTCAGATTATGGTTCTGATATCAGTTGTTAAAATGTGTCCCAACTTGCTACATCCACAAGCGCATGCCTCCAACCCAGATCCCAACGGATCTGCTAGCTGCATAGACCTAACTAGAACTACCACTAAGATCATGGGTCAGCTGAACCAAAAATATTAGCCTTGTAGGTGAGGTTCCATCTATATTTTAAGTTGGACTTGCACATCATCAATATCCAATTAGGAACTGAAAATCCAACATATATTCTATATCCATTGGGTGTGTAGCCCCTAAGGTATGATAGATCAAGGTCAGCTAGTGACAAAGCATATTGATAATTATAAATATTGTATGTTTTATGAACTAGTACCCTCTGACATTTTCTTTTAGTGGCATAATTATGAAAGTCGGAAATATATTTTTGATAGGTACCTTTCTAGAGTATGCTAGAAATGAATTTAGTTGATAATATTAATTTCTAAGGATATGTTGTATACATGAAAAATGTATATTTTTTCTTTTGGTGGATATTCTGATGTAGATGTTGGCCTAACCTTCCATTAGCTAGAGGATAAGTCAGTTTTGTGAAGAATTCAATGTAGATGATCCAAAGGCTGCGATAAAACTGATAATCTACAATGCAATCACAACAACACGGCTCCAATGGTTATGTTATCAACTTTATGTGAACACCGTTGACCTCGATAAGAAAGCTAATTCATTTATGATCCGTGCGAATTATGTACTACAGCAACCGAGGAATCTGACGAAGAACCCGAAGACTTGGACTATGAAGAATAATTCGTAGAAGCGTTTGAAGACAAGCTCTAACTCCTTGATCATGATTGTACCTATGATTTTGAAAATACTCCTATTAGCCTATTTTTACCATGCATGTTTTCTGGTGGCTATTTTTAAATATTGTTGTAGCTAAGACCCACTTGATTAGTGGTAGTGTCTCTATGTAAGTAGTCTGGCCGACGCGATAGTTTTATAACTTCGTGATGATTTAAAATTATGGTGGTTACTTGCTCTTCAAATAACGTAGCTCGATGTCATCATCTAGCCGTTACACTAGCAAGTAGCATGCCATCTCTCGTCATTCAAGGCCAGAATATTTGCATGGTAACAGTCACATGAATGACATGTGAAGTACTGCAGACCCCTCCTTGACCTTGATGACTTTACCTTATTGATACCTTAAAGTCCCGCCATCACACTATAATGTGATGATGCATGTGCTCTCTTGGAATTAGAATGCTTAGGGACCCCTGCAATGTTCGCATCGCAACTCACTGTAACTATTCATCGGATTTGCGAAAAGTGTTGAAAGGTTTCTTGGTGGTGTGAGTTAGGAAGTGCGTTGAGGGAATTATGCCAAACAACTGGTGTTAGGTGAAGTGGGGGGACTAAATGGTTGAGGCAGGATATGGTGATTGAGTAGTCGTGTGCTTCAATGTAGTCCTCCTGCCGTGGACTTGATGGAGCCGCCTTACCAACATAAGGACCGGTTCATATCATCACATCATAGTGATTTTGTACAACCACAGAACCTGTATGGGCAGGACTCCCTCTACCTTCTTGGTGACTTCCACATGAGCCATTTGGCTACCAGTAGGGCACAGGATACCAGGAACAGACATAGGGGAGTCATTACCTGTGATCCGGCTAGGAGAGTAATTGCCCAAATAGCACCTGGGTGTGTCCCGAGGTGCGATTGTGGGGTTACTTGGGGAAGATGAGGTGAATGTTACGCTACTCCCATGCTAGGAGTACTTGACCTGTGGGTAAAGCGTACAGACTCTGCAGAGTGTTAACATCCGGATAACCGTTGTCACAATCCTGACACACTATGTCCTGAGCTCCTGTTGATTAGTCTTAATATGTTTCCTTGATGTGGAGTGGGTGGCAGTACTTGCCGTATTTTGAATATTATGGCATTGTTCCAGAGCTAGTAGGGCCATGGGGCTCGAACCTCGAATAAAACTTAGGGAACTGGCGGGATGGAGTTCAACTCCCCCAGGTCCCACCAATTAAAAACATGACTCACCTACCCCCTTTGCTTTGCAAACCTCTTTCAAAAGAACCATGCATGAATGCTTTTTGGCAACTCTAAGCCATATGGCCACGCGCTTGCTACAACCCCTTGCATGAAAGACTTCCTGTTGAGTAGTGTAAGGGCTTGCTGAGTACCTTCCATACTCACTCTTGCCCACTTCACAACCCTCAGAGGCTGAACAAGAAAGGGACGAAGAAGGCAAAGCGCGAACCGATAACGAGTAGGTCTAGTCCTGCGCCCAAGGCAGCCTGAGGAGTTGGGTGTCACTATTGTTCGATTTTGTCTTCCTGTTTTTAGTGGTCCTGCGAGGCCCACGGATTGTAACCTAAGACTTGCTTGTAAGACCATAATGGTCCTGTCGAGAATAACTTAATGTATGGAACTCGATATATTTTGTTATGCTTACCAACTACTGATCAAGGGATTGGTACGGGAAGCACAAGTGGGCCCCAGGAAAGGTGGGTCCTCTTAGAGTGGTATCAGACCCGTACTTGACCGTAGGACGAAACCTTAGAGACAAAATACTGATTGAACACGTATTTCCACAACTATATACGAAACCCTGCCCTTACTAGACTTACCTCACTCCTATGTTAAATTATTTTTATGAAAAAAACAACATTAACCCTTGTAGTCTTACCCTAGCAGATGGAGGACAGCTGATCTGAGGGCACCTGCCAGGACCTGACTGGGTCCCCGCAGGTGCTGATCCGCACCTTGGAGAGATTCAGCTACATGAGGTTTTCGTGCTATCGTTGGAGGGAGTACGTGGAGGATGGTGTACCCCGCTGCGAGGCAGAGGTCCATATCGCTGAGCCGTCAGGACTTTATGTTGTACAGCCCTACGCACTGACCTTCACTGGAACCCGCTACGCGGACTCCATTAGGGCTGTCGCACGAGAGGCATTGTTGGAGCTCAGTGACAGGTGCATGGAGCGGACCGGGCCGCTGCCCATCCGCTACTTCCCCGTGCGTCACTAGGACAGCTATGTCTGGAGACACCGAGTTGCAACGCTGGAGGGACCCACCAGGACCGTGGAGGACACTACTCTGGCAGAGACCGCCGGGTACAACCTTGCCTTGGACCAGTGCTGCGAGGACGCCCTCACGGAGTGGGGGGCAGAGGTTACTCGCTCCCAGCATGTAGAGGCTAGAGTGAGAGGTCTGCAGGCCAGCCGGACGAGGCCCACACAAGCTCGTGAGGTGACCGAGGCCATACACGTAGAGCATAACCAGAGGACTGCAACCCAAGTCAGGGAGCTGGATTTCCTCTACCAGGCCGGAGCCCGCTCGGGAGGAGCGTGAGTTCGCATCACTGCTCGTAAGAGCACCTTGGCAGTACAGCACGAGAGTGGCCCGCAGGCTGTGCGTGTGCCAGCTGTACCCCACCTGACTTCCACCGTCCGAACCACTATGGTCAGAGGCGCTGGATGCTTCGGTCGAGGCAAGGACCTTCGGCTGGTTGAGCAGTTGCATGGAGGACACTGGGAGAACGGAGACGTACAGCGACTCCGGCGGCGACACCGGAGACGAGCCAGAGAAGAGTACCCATAGGGAGATGATGGCCAGGACTCAAGCATCGAGATACTAGAGGAAGTTGTTGAGTACTTCTGGAGGTTTATCAAAGTTTAGTTTCCTTATGTTTCAAGGAAATAAAGGACACATGACAAGAACCAGGGGTGTGTCCTGAATCACATGTGTTGCACCGAGTCCTAGTGTGTGTGAAGGTGTTTTGGTTTGATTTTCAAACACAACCCGGGGGGTTTTGGGCCATATGTGCATGCCACATGCATGTGCTGCATGTTTTTCAAATTTGTATGGTGCAAAACCCCGGCTAAGGTTGTTGTAAACGTGTGGCTTTCCGCTAATAAAAAGGGGAGAACGCGCTGGTGTTTGTTGAGCGCCGCCACAACTCATCCGACTCATTTTCTTTCGGTTCTCCACTCGAGTTCTTGGATCTACACCACACCTCTTGACTTCCAACACGATTTGCATCACAAATCCATGAGTGTTCTGTGAGGGAAACACCCAACAATTGGCATCAGAGCCGATTACATTGCCTGGAACCGTGACGCGGCCATTGAATGGGCGCTGATGTCGTGGAGGAGATCTTCATCGCCAGCACGACGTTCATGGAGGGACCTCACACCGCTGGGAGGCACCAGCAGGGCAGGAGGAGGATCAGGGGCATTGGTGATTCATCGCATCACGAAGGAAGTCAGCAGTGGTGGTACGTATCCGATGCTCACGAAGACAAACTATCATGATTGGTCGGCACTTATGCGGGTGATGTTGCAAGCGAGAGGCTTGTGGACTGCGGTGAGCCTGTACCGATGATTACATTGAAGATCGGATGGCTTTGGAGGCTCTCACCAAGGCTAAGCCACCAGAAATGATAGGGATCATTGCCGGGAAGGAGTCGGCCAAGATTGCATGGGATGTGATCAAGTTGCGCAACGTGGGAGCTGAACGTGTGAGCAAGGCCAGGGCAAGCATATTGGGTCGGGAGTTTGATGCACTCAGATTCCACGATGGTGAAACTGTTGATGAGTTTGGTGTGCGTATGAGCTGGATCACGTCTCAACTTGCGGCACTTGAGAGTGAACGTTCAGAGGAGGAGATTGTCCGTAAGTTCCTTCAGGTGGTTCCACAAAAGTTTGAGCAGATTGCGGCCTTCATCGAGACATTGCTTGACTTAAGTGATATGTCCGTTGATGAGTTGATTGGTAGACTCAAGGCTGCAGAAGAAATGCTTGGTGCAAGCTCTTGGGAGGGCAACACACAAGAGAAGTTGCATCTGAGTGAAGAAGAGTTGCTTGCAAGGTTGTCAACACGTCTCAAGATGTCCAGGGGAGCTGGACAGGAACGACACAAAGACTCATTTGCACCGAGGAGAGATCATGGCCTAGGACGTGGCCGTGGTTGAGGTAACCGTGGTGGTGGAAACTCAGGCCGTGGAGTGGCCAAAGATGAGTGCCGCTATGGTGGTAAGAAATGTCATTGGGCTGGAGAATGCAGGAAGAAAAAGAAGGATGAAGAGGTGAACACAGCTCAAATTGATCATGAGTTTGAATCCAGCCTCTTAGTGGCGTGTGCCAACACAAAGGCTGAGCAAGACAAGTCCCTGGAGGAGGTATGCCTCAACAATGATATGTTACACGTTCAAGTAGGAGACTTGGAGGGAGGAGGCAGTACTCGGTGGATCCTGGACTCTGGTGCAACAAATCACATGACCGGGAAACGGGATGTGATCACAAAACTTGATAACACGGTGCATGGTACTGTGCGTTTGGGAGATGGCTCAGTGACAGAGATTGATGGCCAAGGAACTGTGGTGTTCCAAGGAAAGAGAGGTGGTCGAAAGGAGTTGGCTGGGGTCTATCTTATTACTCAGCTCAAGGCAAATATCATCAGTCTTGGACAGCTTCAGGAGGAGGGACACCGAATCTTGATGGTGGATGGTTATGACAAGATTTGGGATAAAGATGGAAACCCTGAGGCAATGGTGAAACGGGGTGTGAACCGGTTGTACACCGTTGATCTTAAGGTAGTGCAACCAAGGTGTCTCATGGCACAAGGGAGCAATGCAACATGGATGTGGCATGCAAGGATGGGGCACCTAAACTTTCGGAGTCTCAGAAGACTTTCCGAGGAACAACTTGTGTATGGATTGCCAACCATCACTCAAACTGAGGAGAAGTGCGATATCTGTTTGGCTGGGAAACAAAGACGTCAACCATTCCCGTGCATGGCAAAGTACCAAGCTGAGAAGAAACTTGAGCTTGTGCATGGAGACCACTGTGGACCGGTGAAGCCGGCAACTCCAAGAGGCAGCAGGTTTTTCTTTCTTCTTGTGGATGATCTCAGTAGATACATGTGGGTGTTTTTAATCAGAACAAAGGATCAAGCAATGAGTACTTTCATGGCATTTCAAACAAGTGTTGAAGCTGAGGCAGGGAGAAAGATTGGAACTTTTCGCACAGATCGTGGTGGAGAGTTCACAGCTCGGGCTTTTGTTGAGTATTGCACCAAGGAGGATGTTCAACATCACTTGACAGCTCCATATTCTCCTGAGCAAAATGGTGTAGTTGAGAGAAGGAACCAAACTGTCATGGGAATGTCAAGAAGCATGTTGAAAGCAATGAATATGCCTGGTTGGTTCTGGGGGGAGGCAGTGACAACAGCTGTGTATGTGTTGAACCGATCTCCTACTTGGAGTGTTGAGAGAAAGACTCCATATGAGGTATGACATGACAAGAAACCTAGTGTACATCATTTGCGCACTTTTGGTTGTGTGGCACATGTGAAACAGGGAAGCAAGCGTCTTAGCAAACTTGAAGATTGAAGTATTCCAATGGTCTTCATTGAATATGAGCAAGGAAATAAGGCGTGGAGGTTTTACAATCCAAACACAGAGAGTGTTCACGTGGCACGTGATGCTATGTTTGAAGAAAACCGCCCATGGAAGTGGGATGCAGCTGAGTCAAGTGAACTGGTGAATGGTGAAGACATCTTTCGTGATGAGAACCCTGGTGGAGTGAGTTCTTCATCTTGTGACACAGGTCAGGGTGACAAAACCCTAGCTGAGGGAGTGTCTTCTATGACACAACTGAGGCGACAAGCATCTAAGGATGTGGAGTTTGTGTCACCTTCTTCCATGTCACCAGAAATGGATAGTGACCTAAAAGAAGCACCACTTCATTATCATTCCATGAGAAATATCCTTGAGATGGTGCCAAGCTGTGAACCAGAAGAAGGAGGAGTAGATGAACTTCTTGTTGTCATAGGTGAAGAGCCATGCACAGAAGAAGAGACCTTGAGGACCAAGGAGTGGCGCATTGCCATGATTGAGGTGCTCACATCCATTGAAGAGAACAAAACAAGGTCATTGGTACAACTTCCGGAGGGTTATCGTGCCACTGGCTTGAAATGGGTTTTCAAGTTGAAGAAAGATGAACATGGGAATGTCATACGCCATAAAGCAAGGCTGGTTGCAAAGGGGTATGTGCAGAAGCAAGGAGTTGATTTTGAAGAAGTTTTTGCACCAGTTGCTAGGATGAAGTCTATGAGGATTGTGTTAGCTGTTGCAGCTCATTTTGGGTGGCATGTTCATCACATGGATGTGAAGTCAGCTTTCTTGAATGGGATTCTAGAAGAAGAGATCTATGTCACTCAACCTCCGGGTTTTATATCTGAAGGCAAGGAGAAGTGGGTTTTAAGACTTCACAAGGCATTGTATGGCTTGAGACAAGCTCCTCCAGCATGGAACTGCAAACTTGATGAAAGTCTCAAGCAGCTCGGTTTCACACGGTGCAAATCAGAACATGGCTTGTATACTAAGCTTGGAGGTGAGGCAAGACTCATTGTGGGTGTGTATGTTGATCACTTGCTTATTGTTGGGGAGAACATGGAGCAAATCAGTGAGTTCAAGGAGAAAATGAAGGAGAAGTTTTGCATGAGTGATCTAGGAAGCTTGTCTTACTATCTTGGTATTGAAGTAAAGCAAGGAAGACATGGTATTGAATTGTGTCAAGGAGCTTATGCTGCAAAGTTGCTGGAAAGAAGTGGGATGATAAGTTGCAATGGGTGTGCCACTCCCATGGAATCCCGGTTGAAGCTTACCAAGAGAAGTACAGAACCACTTACTGATCCAACCACTTATCGTAGTATAATTGGTGGACTCAGGTATCTTTTACATACTCGGCCTGATCTTAGTTTTGGTGTTGGGTACTTAAGCAGGTTCATGTCAGAACCTCAAGAAGAACACATGGTGGCTTTGAAACATTTACTTCGGTATGTGGCAGCTACAATGAGGTATGGCTTGTCTTACAACTGAGGTGAAGGAAGTCTTGAGCAAAGAGGCTATAGCGATAGTGATTTTGGGGGAGATGTGGATGACAGAAGAAGAAAAACAGGAGTCATTTTCTTCCTGAGTGAAAATCCTATCAGCTGGTTATCTCATAAGCAAAAGGCTGTGGCAAAGTCCACATGTGATGCTGAGTATGTGGCTGGAGAAGCTGCAGCAAGTCAGGATGTTTGGTTCAGGCATGTGCTAGAAGAAGTGACAAGAATTCAAGTACCTCCACCAGTGATTAAGATGGATAACACAGCAGCAATTGCTTTGGCAAAGAATCCAGTCTTGCATGATAGAAGTAAACACATTGACATCAAGTTTCACTTTTTCAGAGAATGTGTTGATAGAGGAGAAGTCATCTTGGAGCATGTTGGGACAAAAGATGAACTTGCTGATATCCTCACAACGCCACTAGGACGTACACATTTTCAGGAACTTCGTGAGAAGATTGGAGTTCAGGAGATCAAACCTCAGAAGTTGTCACACCCGGTTTTTCTGAAGAACGACCGAATGACTCCCACATGTATGCCAGGATCATTTTCTCATACATGTGACGACAAATAGTGAAGCATCATTATATTACAAGCCAAGTGTTCAAATATAAATAAGTCTTACATAACATAACGTCTCGATGGACGATAATATATTCATAACATGTAAATAAAACAGCAGCGGAAGATAAGTCTTGTGGGCTCCGTCACAGGCGTTGCCCGGGGGACTCCGTGAACCTAGAATCCTTTTTCGGGTCCGAAGTCTTTGTCACACCCGGTTTCTCTAAAGAACAACCGAGTGAATATCACATGTGTGCCAGGATCATTCTCTCATACATGTGATGACAAATAGTGAAGCGTCATTTATTACAAGCCAAGTGTTCGAGTATAAAAATAAGTCTTACATAGCATAACGTCTCGATGGACGATAATATGATCATAACATGTAAATAAAACAGCAGCGGAATATAAATCTTGTAGGCTCCGTCATAGGCGTTGCCCGGGGACTCCGTGAACCTAGAAACCTTCTTCGGGTCCAAAGTCTTGGTAATTGAACACCACATCATCCCCTTGACCTGAGCAGCAATTTAAACCAACAGAAAAGCAAGTTTGAGTAGCGTTGGTACTCAACAAGTGTGGGAAGGTTATGTCATGCATGGCTAGAGCAAGGAGAGGTTGAACTCATGGTTTACGCACTACGCAATTAATACCTATCACCTTAGCTTATTAAGCACCTACATTACTACACAAGTGAAATGGTCCCAATCCCTCAACCCATCATCAATATCAAGTAAACATAGTCTCATCTTCAATGTTAAGCTTCCTGCTTAACATCCTCAACTTCCCAATTCATCATCCTCTGATCATGAATAAGTCCAAGCCGCTCTTGACCGTGAGCACGGCTGTCATGACAGTTTTGACTCTGCAGAGTTTGCACCACCGTACCCACATGTAGTGATTTCATCCCCCGTTGCCGGGTGGACTAAAAGAACCTCCATTATGCTAGTGGCCGCGAACCATGTTCACACTTCCCAGGTGTGTAGCAAGGAGATCACTACGAGGCCTTTACAAAGGGATTCCCGACGAGCGTGGGCCCACTAAGGTTTCACTCCTAACAGCATACAAGAGACTCCAACCCCGCTGCAGTGGCCCCCTCTTGAGCCTTGCGGTTCATATGGTAGTCCAGCTGACACCCATTCCCCGCACCATCCAAAACACTCATACTACGCCGGGGATACACCTAATTAATTGGCCAAGCTGCCCCATCTCAGCATGTGGTTGGCACGGTAAAGCCAGATTACATGCTCCATGAACCGATCCTTAGGATCCAGGCAAGTACTAAACACAAACCCGAGTCTCGTGCACCCAGCACCAACCAAATCATCCAACTTTCCTCGATCCCTACCTCTACATAACTCATAATATCTCATTCAAGAGTAAGGTAAATAAGTTGATGATCTCATATCCCACTTATCCCATTCTAAGCATGGCTATGCATAAGTAATATGAATGAATGACATAGTAAAATAAATCCCAACCCAAGCTACAAGGAAACAAGATAATGCAATTCTAGGGAAACTTCCTAGCATGGGTATCATATTCCAAATTGACCATGCAATTAAATTCTAACTACACATCCTAGTATAGGATCAAAGTGGTCAAGGACACTTGCCTTCTTCCTGCAGGTCTGGGAATGGAAAGTCTTGGTCTTGGAAGGGGAGAACTTGCTCTGGGGCAGGTTCTACTCATGCCAATACACATAGCAAAAGAAAACAAACAATCCATAAGCCATAGTTCACACTTTCACTCATGCAAACCACACATACATACATACTAATGTCATTCACATGTTTACGTGTTGTGGTTACCCTAGATGTGTTGATTTTAGGCCTACATACACTTTTAAACCTATATATATTATTTCTAACTTTTGTATTCAGATTTCTAGTTGCACACTCTATATCAATTTCCCATTTGAACAAATTCTCTATATTTAATTAATACACTCCTTATCCACCAAATTTGCATGAAAGAAAGTTTCCTACTTCAAATAGGTTTTCAGATCTTCTTCAAAATCTTAATTTGAAGTTTTTGAAAATAAAGACATCATTTAATATTTTCAAATTTTTGCATACTTATTTTCCTATATTTTCAGATTTATTTTCTATGCCTAAAAGTAAATTTCAATATTAAAATAGTAAGACATTTCATCTAAACAGAATAGGTTCTGATCTAAAATATTCAATAAAATATTTTTGAACTTCCTCTCTGATGTGAAACAATTTAAATTTATTTTACCAGTTTTTAGAATTATTTCCTAGCCTAAAATGTATCTCTAAAGATAATAAAAATGAGCAACACTTAGGCAGATTTCATTTCAGCCTAAAATCTATTATTAACTCATTCTAAAGGTTTTCCAAGTGCTAGAAGAGTTTAAATTTATATTTGCACATGTGTTTGCATCACCATTTAAATTTAAATCCTAGTCACATGTTCAAATTTTTGAATTTAATATCTTATAGGGTCTAAAAGGCAAATCCACCCTACTGCAGGGTTTAATTTACTATTTCCTAAATTTTCAGGGGCCTAATGACACTTAACAGAGGGGTTTTCCTAATTTTTATTAAGTCCAGGGGCTAAAACTGATTTTTAAATGAATTTACATGAATTTCTGAAGGTCCAGGGGCTAGATCAGAAGTTTTCGGGGCTAGCTTGTGTTTTCCGAGATCCCCAGGGGGTAGCGCGTAAGATTCCCGACCTTTATAACGTGGGGCTGACGTGGAACGTTGGATTTAAAACAGGCGGCTGAGATTGTAATGCGAAGTGGTACGGGGTAGATCTAATAGGAAACACACGATTTAAAATGGGCGGGCCTCCGGGGGCCACGTCGCCCTGTCCGTAGCCAGCCCGCGCGTGGGGCGGCGGGCGGCAGCGGGGGCGGCGATCTCGCCGGCGCAGCCTCGGTTTTTGCCGCTACACGCTAGAACTCGCATCTTTTTGCACGGATCAGCTGCGGAGGGGTAGGGGATGCTCACCTAGGGATTTTCCTGCACTCGGAGGCCCTGGAAGTCGGTCGGCGGCGTCGAAGTCCGGCAATGGCACTCGGTGCTCGTCGGAGCGACTGTTGGAGCGTAAGACACGTCGTTTCCTTCACCTGCAGGGCTCCACGGCGGCGGTGGAACGTGACAAGCCCGTTAGATCAGAGAAATCGGGCGAAGGTTGGGAGAAAACAGCAGAGAGGGTCTCGGTCTCACCGGCACTGAAGCGAGTCGATCGGGGAGGAAACAAGGACGGATCTCGGCGTTTAAATGGGCTAAGGAGGGCGGCGGGTCTGTTGAGATCGTGCTGGGGTGCCCGGGACCGAGAATCAGGGCTGGAACTGTGGGTTCCGGAGGGTCGGTAGTGATCGGGCGCGAGAGAGGGTCGGGGTCGGGGAAGAAGATGACGGGTGGGCCTCGCGCGTCAGAGAGAGGGATTGAGGGAGAGGGGCGCGCGCGGGATCTGGGCCGGCTGGCGGGTTTCGGCTCACTAGCCGGTTTTTTTCCTTTTTCTTTTTCTTTTTCTTTTTCCTTTTCCTTTTTCTGGTTTGATTCAAACTAAATTCCAGCTTGAATTTGAATTTATGCACCACATGCAATACGTCAAAAAAATTTTAAATTCCCATCTTTATCAATTCCCCTCTTTAGCATGTTTTGGGGTGTTACAGCTCTACCCCCCTTAAAAAAAATCTCGTCCTCGAGATTGTTGATTCTAGGAAAACAAATCCGGAAACTATGCCTTTAGCTCGTCTTCTCGCTCCCATGTGGCTTCTGCTTCCGAGTGATGCTTCCACTGCACTTTGCACAATCGGATTCTTTTATTTCTTGTGAGGCATTCCATTGTCTCCAAAATCTTGACCGGTCGCTCGGCATAAGAAAGATCCTCTCGTACGTCCACCTCATTCATGGGTAACATTTCTTCGGGCGTCCTTAGACATTTCTTGAGCTGTGACACATGGAATACATCGTGCATATCCGATTGGCGAGCCAGTAGTTCTAGTTGATATGCCACTTCGCCTTTCCTCTCCAGAATCTGAAAGGGTCCGATGTAACGAGGTGATAATTTCCCTTTCACCTTGAACCGACGAAGTCCTCGGATAGGGGACACCTTGAGATAGACATAGTCCCCCACGTTGAAAATAAGCTCTCTTCTCCGTACATCGGCATAACTCTTTTGTCGGGTCTGTGCTATCCTCAAATTGTTGCGAATTTCCCTCACTTTCGCCTCGGCTTCTTGTAGTACCTCGGGCCCAAATACTATTTCCCCTATAAGGTTCCAAAATAGTGGAGTTCTGCACTTCCTCCCATGCAAAGCCTCAAATGGTGACATCTTCATACTAGCCTGATAGCTGTTGTTATAGGAGAACTCCGCATACGGTAAATTCTTATCCCAACTCCTATTGTTCTTGAGCGCACACGCTCTCAGCATATCCTCAAGGATCTGATTGGTTCTTTCCGTCTGCCCGTCAGTCTGGGGGTGATAGGCAGAACTAAAATTTAGATGAGTTCCCATGGTTTCATGTAACTTCTGCCAGAACCTTGAGGTGAACTGTGTCCCTCGATCTGACACTATCTTCTTTGGCACTCCATGAAAACACACGATCCTTGACATGTACAATTCCGCCAATTTGGATCCGCTGTAGCTTTCTTTCACGGGGAAGAAATGAGCTACCTTGGTTAGCCTGTCGATGATGACCCATATCGAATCATATCCCAATTGGGTCCTAGGTAGTCCCACTATGAAGTCCATACCGATTTCTTCCCATTTCCATTCAGGCACTTTGAGTGGTTGCAATAGTCCCGCGGGTCGTTGATGTTCTGCTTTCACCAACTGACATGTGTCACACAGGGCAACATGTTCCGCGACATCTCGCTTCATGCCATACCACCAATATCTGCTCTTGAGGTCATGATACATCTTCATACTCCCAGGATGAATGGAATAGTCGGAATCATGAGCCTCCTTCAAAATCAATTCACGGATCTCCTTCACCTCAGGCACACAGATTCTTTTCCCATGCCACACCGTACCTTGTTCATCCTCTCGGAACCTAGGGGCTTTGTTTCCTTTGATGAGTTCTCTAATTTCTTGTATCTTCTCATCATTCTTCTGACCGTTGCGTATGTCTTTCTCTAATGTGGAGTCCACTTCCATGGCGATGGCCACACCACTATTCACCAAACATAGATTGAGTTTTGCAATCTCTTCCTTCAATTCTGTAGGCATGTCCTTCGAACTCAACATGTTGACCTGCACTTTCCGGCTTAAAGCATCCACCATGACGTTCGCTTTCACGGGATTATAGTTGACACGACCCCATTGGTCCTGTCGAGCCAGGATCACGCTGAGGGGTGCTGCGTTGCACAGCACCGTATAACACACGTCAAAGGTACAAAACGGAAGCGGAAATTTTATTACATAAACAGGTTTATGAACATGTTTACATCAAAATAAGTTTAGTCTACACTCGAGGGCGTAGACTACGCATCAAGTCCACGTTCAGCCCTTGAACGTGTCCTTGCTAGCACACACGCACACTAACTCCGCGGCGTGCACGACTCCCACTCGACGGGGTTCCCCTTCTGGGGTTCCGTCTCTTCCTCGGTAGTCCCTTCCTCATAGAACCCTGCAAAAGCTTCAAACACAAGCAGTGAGCACGAAGGCTCAGCAAGTCTGACCCGTCTCCACCTAAACATGGAACTTCTACATGAGGGGTGATGGGTTACATTCGGTAAAAATCAATTGCAAGGACTCGCCTAATTAGTAGAACCTTATCTTCAGGTTTTAGCAGCAGGTTGTGGAATCCTTACGCTAAGGCACATGAGAGAGCCGCAATCAAACAAGAAACGCATTTCTCTCATGTACTTTGCTCAAAGTTGAAAAGAACTTTAGTTAGCTCTAAACTACAGCAAATCATTAGCAATCAAGTCCATCATTCAATCAGCAACATTTTAACATGCAACTAGCCTATTCTTTCTACGTCACGGTACAGTGAACAAGTGGTACTCACTGACCGCGAGGGACGGCGATTATAATCGATTTACACCTGCAGGGTTACCCGAACAACCCATCACGTACGCCCGTACTCGATGTTGCCTACAACAACCATCACGGACGCCGTACGCGACTACCTTTCACCCGTTAGCCAAATGTTGAACCGGTCCAATCGTCCCGAGTAAGAGGTCTCTGCACGCGCATCTCAGTGCCGCCAGCCAATTTACACCTCGAGCTCTCAACCTACCCTCTGAACGACCAGCTATGCCTCAACACCCAGCTACCCGAGTTACATCAGTTTCCCGGTTCCCATATAGCCGGTAGGTCTTCGGTACTGTTCTAGCTTGTTCAACAGGCCCGCACACGGCTCGGTCCTCAATCGACACAAGCGGAGCTACAGCACACAGGCCCCAAAGTCCTGCTGCCCTTACTCTCCGCTTGGTCTCATTTTCTTGCCATGTGTTTCATGTGCTAACACTACCCGAGTCGAGTGCCTCAAGCCTATGCTCGCGAGTAGTTCCAACTACTCGACTTGTACCGAATCCTACACTATCTTAGCATTGCAGTGGCTAACGGGGTTTGCAATCCTAAACCCAACCCATGGTTTTCTTGGTTATGCAATTGGGTTTTCAAACAAGACTCTAATGCAAAGAATAAGGTATTCAAGTATGTGCTCAAAACAATAAAAACTTGTAAAAAGGTTAATGCAAACCGGAGCTTGCCTTGCTGCTCTTGGTCGTAGGCTAGCTGTTCCTCCGGAGTAACGAATTCTAGGACTTCGGGTTCCTCCTCGACCTTAGCGACTACATGTTAGAAGAACATATGTATCAATTTAAATGTGTTTGTATTAAGTTTTAAACTTGTGAAGCTTATAAGTCCCACTAGACAGACTCTAGGACTGTGAAACTTTTACTGTGGCTTGGTTACAACCTAAATAGACACTTGGTCAAGTTTTAGTTGCAGCAAAGCTCATTTGAGCCCTCCACAATTAATTATGTCCTTGACCTCAATTGGAACTCTTAGGTTGCTCTAAGGATTTTCATGAAACAAACTATGACTTTCTGAAAACTAGATTTTCAGAGGGTTCTAATGGACTTGGTCTCACTTAATTTGAAGGTTCCTAGCTAATGATATGAGCTAAACAATTTCAGAGAAAATTCTGAAAATGTCTCTGAACATTTTCTATTTTCTCTGGAACAGTTTCACTAATCACACCATTAGGTGGATCAAATGAGCTCAAATGGATCTGAAATTTTTATGGTAGTTCAGGGACATTTTGGTGAACATCCCAGCAAAATTTCAGGATTTTCCACCAAAGGATTCTCCCGTTAAAATTCCAAAATATTTAAATTTTGAAGAATTAATTCTGGAGAATTACGGAATTTCATGAAGTGAAACTTGATTTGCTGGAAAGTGCTCAGAGAGCTGAATCCAGCAAAATTTGGTTCACTCAATTTGAAGCTTTCTAGCCAAAGTTATGAGGATTTGAAGTTTGAAGGAAATCTGAAAATCGGGGAAAAGTTTAAACTCGCGAGTGGGCCCCGGGGACACGCGTCGCGCGTCGAGGCGACAGCACACCGCGGCCCACAAGGATTTTGCGCACCAGCACACTCGATCCCGGCCGCAGCCCGATCCCGATTCAAAATATCGGCCGCTGACAGCTGGGGTCCACCCCCTTCTTCAACCTCGCGACGCCCGCGCTCCGCCGCCGAGGGACCTCGCCGGAGAGCTCGCCGCCGGCTTCTGTACAGCTCCAAACTTCACGATTTTGGCCGCCCCTGCCTACTTTCACTCGGGGAACAGGATTCCGGGGTCAGCTGCTCATGACAATGGCCGGTGCATCGTCGGCGACGAGCCGCCACCTCGGGAAGACTTCGGCCATGTCGGCTGACTACCCTTCACCTCAACTACTCGAGGAACCGGTCGGGAAGCATCAGTGGACCTCAGGGAAGGTCGACATGAGCTCGAGGCAGCTCGGGGAAGGCCCGAAGTAGGTCCTCACCGTGCGCCCGATGCCTCCCGTTTACTCCGCCATTTGTAAACCTCAAATTACGCCGGGTACAGAGGTTCTCTGGCCAAGGGTTGTGAAGGCAACTTGTGCGTTATCGTGTCTAGTTTGTGTGAGAGCGGATTGAGGCCCTCTAATCCTTTCTAGAGCACGAATTCGACAGAATCGCACCCGATTGTCGTGCTGCACACAGAAAGGGGAAAATTGGAAATTCGCCGCCGGTGAGCAACCACTCGAGCTGTGGCTCGGGGGTGAGCAGCACCGGTCACCAGCGCATCCAAGGGTGCCTTGGTTCGGGCGTGACAACGCCCTGGCTGGGCTGTCCATGGAAGCCCGAGGTGCGGCGGTTCTAAGTCACCGAATTGATCCTTCGGCACAGCCGATATCAATCGGTTCCAACTGAATTTCGGCAGCGGGGAAGACGGAGGAAGGTATCTAGTACCTTGCTGGGGCTCTGGAGGGGACGGAGGAAGCTGTGATCGGCGCTCTCCAATCGATTCCGAGCTGCGGAAAACTTCGGCCGGCGCTGCGTTCTTGCGGGGAAGAAACGGCGATGCCTCGGCCGAGGAGGGGGGCAGGCGCCTTAAGAAGGCTCTGCACCGCCTCACGCCCGCGCGTGGGCAAGCAGCTGCTGGCGCGGTGTAAAAGTCCCAAAACTTGTAAATAGAAAAGTTGAGTTATGAATAAAGTTGAGTTTATATACAAGAAATGGGACTTACAAAATCTTTTGTTTACTCATGAAAGTGTTGGCATGAGCAATAAAACTTGGAATTCAGTTTGAACTAAGAGGGTCACTTCCAAAAAGAGGAGGGCCATCTCCAAAAAGGAAAAATTCAAACTGATGTTGGAGAAGCTGTAGTTGCAAAAGCCAACTCAAAGATCAAAGTATATATTTGAGTTTCTCAGGTCCAAATTATGAGGGGGCCAAGTTTTGAGGAAATTTGGAGGTGCTTTGATATGAATATCAAAGGAACTTGTAAATTTCACCCAAATTTGAATTTAAATTCGAAATTGAGGCACAACTGGTCAAATTGCCAAATAACTTTTGAATTTGAGTACCTCAGGGCTGAATTTGCATGTGCCAAAAATTTGGAGATATTTTGGGGCAGAAGGGAGTTGTGGGCCCCACTTGTCATAGAGAGGTGGGGGTTATAACTTGCTGCTTAAGTCTACCACGGTGTATTGGTTTCCACCCGAACCACCGAAGTCGCTCCCGGCGCCACCGAGCGCACGCGGTTGCCACCTCTTCACCGAAGCAGCACGCTGGAGAGCTGCCTGGGCGCCTACCCTTCCTCCCGTGCGGGCTTTTTCTTCAGCACCGATGCCTCGGCCGCCTTTCCGCCCTCGCACAATAAAAGGACCGAGGACGCTTCCGCCTCGGGCGATCGACCAGGAACTGAAGGAAACCGAGCGTGCAGAGGCCAGCCAAGCCAAGAAACCACGCGGTGAGCTCGTCCTCCACTTCCTAAGTACAGCATCCCACGAGTTGCTGCCTCCCCGACCCGAAATCGGCTTGTCGCCGCAGCGATTCCACTTCACCGAGAGTTGGGGGCGCTCGTGGACAGCCTAATCCAGGCACTTCCACGCCCAAGCAAGGCCACCTCCGGACGTGCTGGTGAACCCTTCTGCTCACCCCCAAACCACAAGCAAATCGGTGAACCACCGAGCGAGAATTCGGGAAAATATCGCCGACGGCCCCAGACCGATGATCCGGTATGAAAACCCAAAATTCTTATTTGTTGTTCGTTCTTAGCTCATCAAATCATGCACAAATAAACTAGACTGGCTAGCGACCCGATCCCCTCCACATCCCTAGCTAGAAACCCCGTGGTTACAGCTAATTTTGAGCTTTTCGAGGGGCGATCATGGCGGGAACCGCCGGGGGCACGGTGAGACCCCATCTCGAGCCGTTACCAATCCAGTTTGAGCCAAAGCCGAGCACCCCCATGACTCCCTGATGCTTTAGAGCAAATTTTCCGACCCTTTGGCGGGCTAGGATGCTCGGACCACGGCGCCGAAGCTTCACCGAAGGGTGCGCACGTCGCCGACCTAGTTCCGAGCGCCTATAGCTTGTGCTGACCCCGTAGATGAGTTGCTCGCCCCTGAAAACCCCCAGGCGGCGAGTAACGAGCCGGGAGACGGCCAGGAAGCCGACTCCGGCGAGCCCCGACAAACTTCCGGCGAGGGGGCGGCGCGGGAAAAAGGAAACGGGCCGTGGTTGAAGACGACCGGCCGGTCCCACCTGTCAGTGGCGATATTTTAAATCGTCGATCCGCTGCGGCCCGGGATCCGGTGTGGTGGCGCGGGAAGTAGTCTGTGGCCCCGTGTGGCGTGATTCCGACGGCTGACACGTGTGGGGTGGACCCACAGGCAGAGTTTGAACTTTTCCCGAATTAATTTGAATTCCAGATTTAGTTCAAACTTTAGAACTGCATAACTTTTGCTAGGAAGCTCCAAATTTAATGATTCAAATTGGGTTGGATTCAGGATGAAAAACCCTCTCGAAATATGCAACCCAATGTGCATGAAAACCAATAGAAAGTTCTGGAGAATTCTTTAAAGCTTTTCAGCAAAAGAATTTTATAGGGAATTTGGTTCATCCAAAATTCCCCAAATTTGGCCAGGATATTCTTTAGGATATTAGGAGACTCCTGTAAAAGTTTCAGCTCATTTGGAGTTGATTTTTTAGGGTAATTCTAATTCCAAATTTCTGTATTCAAATGAATACAGAAACATTTTCAGGAAATTTCCAAAACTTGGAAATTCAATTCTAGTCATTCCTTAGCTCCAAAAATCCTAGGAATATTCATGCATACTCCCTGAGATATGTATGAAATTATAGTTCACTTGAATTTGCATGAAATTACAAATTTCATCATAATTAATTCCTTTTTGCTTAAATACTTAAGGAATTGTTCTGGGTGATCCACTTAGTGAAATGTTTTGAATTTTGGTCCAGAGGACTTTATTGTGACAAGGAACTCGCAAGAAAATTTCCAGCTCCATTGGAGCCCTGGATCATTATGTCCTATTCAACCTCATTAGTTGATCCACACCCAAGTGATGAAATCCCACTCATCACTTGATGATAGTGCTTAAACACAAACCCAAACCACTAGCACCAGTTTCATTTTAAATTCTTAAACAAAGTTCCAGTTTCAAACTTGTCTTTAGCACTTTTTAGCAAAGGTTTTATAATTAAATATGTATGCATATTCATAACGTGTAGTGATTAAATGTGGATACGTGAAGAGTGGATCAAGGAGCAAGAAGGGCAGACATTGAGCTGCAAGTCAGCAGAAACTAACTCCACAAACATCTGACTTTAGTCACCTGCAAAACCAAGGCAAGCCCCAGTTTGCACTTAAGTTATTTTCTAAAGTTTTTACTTTTTTCACTACTATGGGGTCTCAGTTTGTATGTGCATTAGGTCAAGGATGTTTTATACCCCACTTGCATAACCAAAAATGAACCCTGAGGTAGAGGGTAGAATTGTGTCATCAATGTAGAATAAGACCATGCTAAATAGACTAGGGCATCCGGTAGAAGACGAGCAGTTGGAAACTACTCGCGAGCTATAGTTCAGAATATCATAAGTGTGGTTGGGGAAGGAAGCAAACTAAAGTTTATGTTTCTAAAAGATGAGACCGGGCAGAGGGGTTAGGCTGCGACAAGACGAGGTCTTGGTCAAGTAGCTCTGCCTGTGTCGGTTAAGGACCGATGCGTATGCCGCGTCCAGGAGCAAGTATTGAGTTGTGTACCGGATGCTTACTGATATATGGGAACCAGGAAACCGATGTACCTGGTTCACTGGATTGTAGTGGCATACCACATCGTCTCGTTAGACCTATGAGCCCAAGACGGCGCGACCGGTTCTACAGTTTAGTGTCCTGAGAAATGTTGCCACATACGATGTAATGAAGGACACCAGAGTTGGGTCTTCAGAGGCGGGCGTATGTGTCGAGTTATCCGGATAGTGTTTGATTCGAATCACCATCCCTCGCGGTTATTGAGTACCGCTTGCTCCCATGTTGTGACGTAGTTAATCAACTTGTGTGGAAACAGTTTGCAAAAAGTATAATTGCTGTTATGATTATGTTATGTTGCATGAAAACCATGTTTGAAGTAGAGATAGAGCAAACTAAATTTATTTTTCACCTTGGGACAAGTAACATTGGAATGAAGCATTTCTTGTTTGATTGTGGAGTTCCAATGTTGCTGGGCGCAAGGTCACTACTATTACGGCTAAAATCTGAAAGTTAAGGATGAACTCGTAGGCGAGTCTTTTCGCAAATGACAGGCTTAAGTCTTAGGTTACTTTCATGTAGAGTTTCATGTCTTAGGAGAGACGGTTAAGTCTTGCTGAGCCTTTGTGCTCACTCTTGCTATATAAGTGGTTTTGCAGGTTAACCTCGACGCTATAAAGAGGTTGTCTGGTGAGACTCGGGAACTCCCAAGTCATGTCACACTTGGAAGACCTAGCCGCTGCCCTGTCTTCGTGTTGCTAGCGAGAGGAGTCCGCGGGCTGGACCTCTTCTCGAGTGCTTCGTAGATATTCAAGGTGAGCTGTTTATAGACTTCCGCTGTAGCTATTTTATGTAAATTATTTACAAAGAACAGTTGTAAGCTTCCGCTTTGGTTTATGTAATACATGGTTCCTTATATGTGTGCTGTTGGGTGCCGCATAACACGGCACCACCCAATGCGATTCCTCGGGCAAGGCGGCACGACCCCGTGATCGGGGTCGGGCCCCCTCAGCGTGGTATCAGAGCCGCATTGGTAATAGCGCACGGAATAAGGAGCGTATTACGACAAAAACTTAGGATACGGTGAGGAAACGATATTAGGCCCACATAAGGACTATAGTAGTGTAGTTACTTAAAGTGGCATTGCTAACTTACTTGTCATAATTCTGAATTTTATTTATGTAACGATGCACCTACGCTCTGGTAAACATGGTAAGGAACGCCACCGAAAGCGGTTTAATTTCGGTTAGCTCCCCTGACGATGAAAGTGGTTCAGGGATAGGTCTCACAGCTTTGTGTGAGACGTCAATATGAAACTCTTGGACTCTTCATGTTCTTGAGTTCATATGAAACGCTGATCCCTAGCGTGCATTAGGCAAGTAAGTGGAGACCCCACCGTGTGGTCAGTAACGCGATAGTGTGTTCGTCTGGAAGTAGCCCAGGAGGACATACGCAGCGCTTGCCATCGGCGTGCCCTGCAGGGCAGTAGGTGGTATCCGTTGGGTTGATAACATTCCCAACCGTGACGACCCGTTCATGACATACTCGGGTTCCCCGTCGTGTGGTGTTGAAACACGATCACGTGCCTTGAGACGAGGCTTAACTCAAGGACGGCCGTATGACAATGATACGGGCGTTTGTATTTACTTTCAATTATGGAACTGCCTGAAATGAAACAACCTTTGAGTGCACCACTATTGAGTGTTCTTCTGCAGGTACTAACCACGTACGTATCCCGTGTAGCACACGTGTGCGAGCGACCGTCTTAGTGCCACTGATAATACGTATATGCCGGTATGATCCGGTTTAGGATTTTCTTTGGTGAGGTAACGTAGTACCGGCATGTTCTCACGGTGCATCGACACCGTACTACACTTAATAACCTCTTCCCTATGAAGAAATGATTCATGAACTAACTTTCAACTAAAAATGGAAGTTTGAAACAAGTAGTAGCTACTGAACTCTTATTTTGAGCTAAGATTCAAAGGAGAGTATAACTAGGTATCAAAGTTTTCAAAAAAAAACAGAGTGCTCTGTTTCTGGCAGGAATTCTTGCTAGAATTTAACAGAGCATAACTCTGAGTAAATTTAACCAATTAAGGTGTATGATACAGTTCTGGAAAGATTTTTTAAGTGCTCTACAACTTCTTTGTAGACCTCCAGAGCAAAATCACAAGTTAAGTTGGTGAAAAGTCCAGTTGAAGGCAAACTGTTCAGAACCAGGACAGTAGCAAAAACCTCTCTGGACCTTTCTGTTTTTAAGCCATAACTTCCTCTAGAAAAATCCTTAAGGAGCACATAAGTACTTGTTGGAAAGCTACTGAAGTTTACTAAAACTTTGGTATTGAACTCAAGTCAAGAATCTGTTGATAACTTGAGTAAAATTTGGAGTTTGTGTGAGCTGGTCAGGGTAGTCCCGCTGATTAGCTTAGCGTACATAAGATTTGCTTAAACATGAATGTGGTTATGCTTTCATAAAGTTCATGACATGTTCATGTTTTACTTATCTTTACTTACTACTGAGATAGAATTTTGATTGACTCAAAATTTTGTTTCGTGCAGTATGGTACGTACATATTCTCAAATGGAGCTTGGAGGTTCAAGTCGAGGTGGGAATGACTCGACTTCAGCACAAGAGCCATCGCCAACCGGATTGGCTGAAATTATGGCGAAGATGAATGAAACTCTCCAAACTCTAGTTCAGCAAGGCATAGATCGAGAAGCTCAACGTCACATGCCAACCCAGAGCACGTACCTGGATTCTTGGCGACACAACCGCCGGTATTCTCTGAGGCGGCTGACCATTGTGAAGCAAATCACTGGTTACGTGTCATTGAGTCCAAGCTTGGGTTGATCCGGTGTGATGAATTCTCGAAGATTCTATATGCCGCTCAGCAGCTTGACGGCTTTGCTGGAGAATGGTGGACAGACTACCTTGCTGTCCAACCTGCAGGGCATCGTGTCACATGGGCGGAGTTCCAGGCTGCATTTCGTGCTCGTTTCATCCCTGCGGGCATAATGCAAACCAGTCTGGATGAGTTCTGGAGTCTGAAGCAAGGTGACATGAGTGTTATTGAGTACGCGAAGGAATTCAATCGCTTAGCTCAATATGTCCCTGACTATGTGAAATCCCCAGCCATGAAGGGTTATCATTTTTACCGAGGGTTGACCGCTAGGCTGCGATGTGAATTGGCTCAAGTTAGCCAAGAGAATTTTGATGAGTTTGTGAGCTGTGCTATCGCTCAAGAATATTATTTCAATCTCTACCTCAAAGAAAAGAGGGAGAGGGACTCATCACAGGATGAAGACAATCGTCTCCCTCAGAAGTATCGGTTGGTAATCCGTTCACCTTCCGGTCGAGAGATTCCACAAGAGGTGCAATCATTCTAGAAGTGCGGTGACTCTTCTACTCCACAGAGGTCTTATCCACCTCCACCGCAGCAGCAACTTGCTTCTTATGCACCTCAGTATCAACAAGGTGCACTAGAATATTATTACCCTCAGGAGGTTGAAGATGATCAAGGTGATTTCTCAGCTGAACCGAGTGCTGTCCCACTTCACATTGACAATGAGCTCAACATCAATGAAGCCACTGAACCGAGCAGCAACAATGTGTCTGCAGGTCCAGTTCCACAGAGCGATCTTGGGCAGCAAAGAAAAGCTATGTCTAAAGTGGGGAAAGTTAATTATGTGTCAGTCGATGATCTGCCAAAGGAAGGACCTGTTCTTGCCGGCAGGTTCACCTTAAATGACAAGCCGATTGTCATTTTATTCGACTCTGGTGCAACACATAACTTCATTAGCCAGGCAACGGTAATCCGGGATCAGATCTCCACCACTGTCACAAAAGGTTCATACCTTATTCATTCGCCAGGTGGAGACATATCCACTAATGAAGTCGTCTCTCGAGCACCACTTTGCTTGGGTGGAAAAATTTATCCTACCACCCTCATCATTCTTGAAGACCAGGGAATCAATGCCATATTGGGAATATCATGGTTGACCTTCCATAAGGCTGTTCTGGACATCGAGAACAGGAGTGTTCACTTGGACTCTCCACTTCACGGACGTCAAACATTGTACCTCGGCGAAGTGGTTTCTAAAGACCCAGAAGTATGTAATGCCGAGGCGTGCAAGTTAGAAGACATTCCGGTAGTCCATGAATATCCGGACGTGTTTCCCAAAGATCTTCCAGGCTAACCACCTGAGCGCGAGGTGGAGTTCAAAATAGAGTTGATACCGGGAACCACGCCGATCTCTCGGAGACCATACAAAATGGCTCCGAATGAATTAGCGGAATTTCAGGAGCAACTCAAAGATCTGATGGACAAGGGGTTTATTCGTCCAAGTTCATCACCCTGGGGTTGCTCAGCTTTGTTTGTGAAAAGGAAGGATGAGACGCTGAGGCTATGCGTCGATTATCGTCCTTTAAATGCTGTGACCATTAAGAACAAGTATCCACTACCAAGAATTGATATCCTCTTTGATCAGCTAGTGGGTGCTAAAGTCTTCTCCAAGATGGACTTAAGGTCGGGATATCATCAAATCAAGATTCGCGCGGAAGATGTCCCGAAAACAGCATTCTCGACAAGATATGGGCTCGATGAATATCTTGTCATGTCATTTGGGTTGACCAATGCTCCGTCTCACTTTATGTATCTTATGAACTCGGTGTTCATGCCGGAGCTGGATCAGTTCGTCGTGGTATTCATCGACGACATCTTGGTCTATTCCAAATCTGAAGAGGAACATGCTAAACATTTGCATATTGTGCTTCAACGCTTGAGAGATCACAAGCTCTATGCAAAGTTTAGTAAATGTGAATTCTGGATCAACCAAGTGCCATTTCATGGACACATTATTTCAGCAGAAGGCATTGCTGTTGATCCCAGCAAGATTGAGCAAGTGCTGAAGTGGAAGTCTCCAACATCAGTCCATGAAGTTCGTAGCTTCTTGGGTTTGGCGGGATATTATCGGAGGTTCATCCCGAGCTTCTCAAAAATCTCCAAACCTATGACCGAGCTACTGAAAAAGGGCATCAAGTATGATTGGAGCAAGCCATGTGAGGAAGCTTTTCAAGCGTTGGTGAAACACCTCACAACAGCCTCGGTTATAGCGCAACCGGATACAACCAAGCCTTTTGATGTTTATTGTGATGCATCCGGCATCGGGCTTGGTTGTGTACTCATGCAAGGGGGACGGGTGGTCGCATATGGATTACGGCAATTACGGAATCATGAGCAACATTATCCAACTCATGATGTCGAGCTTGCTGCCGTGGTACTAGCTTTGAAGATGTGGAGACATTACCTATTGGGAAATCTGGTTCATCTCTACACCGACCACAAAAGTTTGAAGTACATATTCACTCAAAAGGAGTTGAATATGCGGCAACGGCGATGGTTGGAGCTGATCAAGGACTATGAGATTGAAATTCATTATCATCCGGGCAAGACAAATGTGGTTGCCGATGCACTCAGCCGGAAGTCTCATATTCGTAACCTAACCATCACGCCTATGGAAGAGGGAGAACCAAGTCTTTACTTGGTTCCATTTGGAGCTCTGCATAATCTAGCTCTCATACCCACAATAAGAGAGGAGGTTATGGAAGCTCAAAGGAAAGACAAGGGCATGGCTCATATCAAAAGGAGGTTGAAGAACGGGGAGTTGAAATGTTTCCGGTTAGATGAGGAGGATACCTTGTGATTCAAGGACCGGATAGTCGTACCCTGTGATATGAGGCTGCGGAAGAAAATTTTGGATGACGCTCACTTATCCAAATTTTCTATTCATCCTGGCAGCAATAAAATGTACCAAGACCTCCGGAAAAAGTTTTGGTGGACACGTATGAAACGTGAAGTTGCAAAATACGTTTCAGAATGTGATACGTGTCGAAGAGTTAAGGCCGACCATGTGAAGAAGTCGGGCCTGTTGCAACCGCTACAAATACCGGCATGGAAGTTGGAAGACTTGAGTATGGATATCATCGTTGGGTTGCCGATGACCTCCCACCACCATGATTCGATTTGGGTAATCGTTGACCGATTAACCAAATCGGCACGTTTTATTCCGGTGCATACCAACTACAGCGCCAAGCAGTATGCGGAGTTATACATAGCACGAATCTTATGCTTGCATGGAGTTCCCCGTACCATTGTTTCCGACAGAGGATCGCTGTTCGTCTCCCGTTTCTGGGAACAACTACACGCATCCTTGGGAACTAAGCTGATTCGAAGCTCCGCATATCACCCTCAATCCGATGGGCAAACTGAAAGGGTGAATCAAATCCTTGAAGATATGCTAAGTGCGTGTGCCATCCACCACGGTAAGAGCTGGGATGATCACTTACCGTTGGCGGAGTTCTCGTATAACAATGGTTATCGAACGAGCATAAAAATGGCACCTTATGAAGCACTCTACGGCCGGCAATGCCGCACACCCTTGAACTGGTGTGAATCCGGCGAGAGAGTTGTTTACGGGATTGATCTCGTAAATGAAGCCGAAGAGCGGGTAAGGCTTATTCAAGCAAATCTGAAAGCCGCTCAGTCCAGGCAAAAGAGCTGTGCGGATAAGAGACGTCGTCCTCTGAACTGTCAAGTTGGAGACCACGTCTACCTCCGCGTATCTCCTATGAAGGGCATTCACCGATTCGGAGTGAAAGGGAAACTAGCTCCGCATTTTATCGGTCCCTTCGCCGTCATTGAAAGGTGTGGACCCGTGGCATACCGTTTGGAGCTGCCGGCAGCCTTAGCCGGAGTGCATAACGTCTTCCACATATCTCAGTTGAGGAAGTGTGTAAAAGTTCCAACAGAGATTCTCACGGATGATGTAGCAGATTTGAAGCCGGACCTCACCTATGTTGAGCATCCAACCTGGATAATTGATGAAAAGACTCGCGAGACCAGAAGCCGGACGCTGCGATTTTTCAAGGTGCTATGGGAAAATCACACGTCCGACGAAGCTACATGGGAAAGCGAGGAGTATTTACAACGAAATCATCCAGAGTTGTTAGAGGCGTATGTTGAGTAACTGTCCTCTCCACGTCGTACTTAATCATGAATCTCGGGACGAGATTCTTTTTAAGGGGAGAGGAATGTAAAAGTCCCAAAACTTGTAAATAGAAAACTTGAGTTATGAATAAAGTTGAGTTTATATACAAGAAATGGGACTTACAAAAACTTTTGTTTACTCATGAAAGTGTTGGCATGAGCAATAAAACTTGGAATTCAGTTTTAACTAAGAGGGTCACTTCCAAAAAGAGGAGGGCCATCTCCAAATAGGAAAAATTCAAACTGATGTTGGAGAAGCTGTAGTTGCAAAAGCCAACTCAAAGATCAAAGGATATATTTGAGTTTCTCAGGTCCAAATTATGAGGGAGCCAAGTTTTGAGCAAATTTGGAGGTGCTTTGATATGAATATCAAAGGAACTTGTAAATTTCACCCAAATTTGAATTTAAATTTGAAATTGAGGCACAACTGGTCAAATTGTCAAATAACTTTTGAATTTGAGTACCTCAAGGCTTAATTTGCATGTGCCAAAAATTTGGAGATCTTTTGGGGCAGAAGGGAGTTGTGGGCCCCACTTGTCATAGAGAGGTGGGGGTTATAACTTGCTGCTTAAGTCTACCACGGTGTATTGTTTTCCACCCGAGCCACCGAAGTCCCTCCTGGCGCCACCGAGCGCATGCGGTTGCCAGCTCTTCACCGAAGCAGCACGCTGGAGAGCTGCCTGGGCGCCTACCCTTCCTCCCGTGCGGGCTTTTGCTTCAGCACCGACGCCTCGGCCGCCTTTCCGCCCTCGCACAACAAAAGGACCGAGGACGCTGCCGCCTCGGGCGATCGACCAGGAACTGAAGGAAACCGAGCATGCAGAGGCCAGCCAAGCCAAGAAACCCCGCGGTGAGCTCGTCCTCCACTTCCTAAGTACAGCATCCCACAAGTTGCTGCCTCCCCGACCCGAAATCGGCTCGTCGCCGCAGCGATTCCACTTCACCGAGAGTTGGGGGCGCTCGTGGACAGCCTAATCCAGGCACTTCCACGCCCAAGCAAGGCCACCTCCGGACGCGCTGGTGAACCCTTCTGCTCACCCCCAAACCTCAAGCAAATCGGTGAACCACCGAGCGAGAATTCGGGAAAATATCGCCGACGGCCCCAGACCGATGATCCGGTATGAAAACCCAAAATTCTTATTTGTTGTTCGTTCTTAGCTCATCAAATCATGCACAAATAAACTAGACTGGCTAGCGACCCGATCCCCTCCACATCCCTAGCTAGAAACCCCGTGGTTACAGCTAATTTTGAGCTTTTCGAGCGGCGATCATGGCGGGAACCGCTGGGGGCACGGTGAGACCCCATCTCGAGCCGTTACCAATCCAGTTTGAGCCAAAGCCGAGCATCCCCATGACTCCCTGATGCTTTAGAGCAAATTTTCCGACCCTTTGGCGGGCTAGGATGCTCGGACCACGGCGCCGAAGCTTCACCGAAGGGTGCGCACGTCGCCGACCTAGTTCCGAGCGCCTATAGCTTGTGCTGACCCCGTAGATGAGTTGCTCGCCCCTGAAAACCCCCAGGCGGCGAGTAACGAGCCGGGAGACGGCCGGGAAGCCGACTCCGGCGAGCCCCGACGAACTTCCGGCGAGGGGGCGGCGCGGGAAAAAGGAAACGGGCCGAGGTTGAATACGACCGGCCGGTCCCACCTGTCAGTGGCGATATTTTAAATCGTCGATCCGCTGCGGCCCGGGATCCGGTGTGGTGGCGCGGAAGTAGTCTGTGGCCCCGTGTGGCGTGATTCCGACGGCTGACACGTGTGGGGTGGACCCACAGGCAGAGTTTGAACTTTTCCCGAATTAATTTGAATTCCAGATTTAGTTCAAACTTTAGAACTGCATAACTTTTGCTAGGAAGCTCCAAATTTAATGATTCAAATTGGGTTGGATTCAGTATGAAAAACCCTCTCCAAATATGCAACCCAATTTGCATGAAAACCAATATAAAATTCTGGAGAATTCTTTAAAGCTTTTCAGCAAAAGAATTTTATAGGTAATTTGGTTCATCCAAAATTCCCCAAATTTGGCCAGGATATTCTTTAAGATATTAGGAGACTCCTGTAAAAGGTTCAGCTCATTTGGAGTTGATTTAGTTAGGGTAATTCTAATTCCAAATTTCTGTATTCAAATGAATACAGAAACATTTTCAGGAAATTTCCAAAACTTGGAAATTCAATTCTAGTCATTCCTTAGCTCCAAAAATCCTAGGAATATTCATGCATACTCCCTGAGATATGTATGAAATTATAGTTCACTTGAATTTGCATGAAATTACAAATTTAATCAGAATTAATTCTTTTTTGCTTAAATACTTAAGGAATTGTTCTGGGTGATCCACTTAGTGAAATGTTTTGAATTTTGGTCCAGAGGACTTTCTTGTGACAAGGAACTCACAAGAAAATTTCCAGCTCCATTGGAGCCCTGGATCATTATGTCCTATTCAACCTCATTAGTTGATCCCCACCCAAGTGATGAAATCCCACTCATCACTTGATGATAGTGCTTAAACACAAACCCAAACCACTAGCACCAGTTTCATTTTAAATTCTTAAAAAAAGTTCCAGTTTCAAACTTGTCTTTAGCACTTTTTAGCAAAGGTTTTATAATTAAACATGTATGCATATTCATAACGTGTAGTGATTAAATGTGGATACGTGAAGAGTGGATCAAGGAGCAAGAAGGGCAGACATTGAGCTGCAAGTCAGCAGAAACTAACTCCACAAACATCTGACTTTAGTCACCTGCAAAACCAAGGCAAGCCCCGGTTTGCACTTAAGTTATTTTCTAAAGTTTTTACTTTGTTGACTACCATGGGTCTCAGTTTGTATGTGCATTAGGTCAAGGATGTTTTATACCCCACTTGCATAACCAAAAATGAACCCTGAGGTCGAGGGTAGAATTGTGTCATCAATGTAGAATAAGGCCATGCTAAATAGACTAGGGCATCCGGTAGAAGACGAGCAGTTGGAAACTACTCGCGAGCTATAGTTCAGAATATCATAAGTGTGGTTGGGGAAGGAAGCAAACTAAAGTTTACGTTTCTAAAAGATGAGACCGGGCAGAGGGGTTAGGCTGCGACAAGACGAGGTCTTGGTCGAGTAGCTCTGCCTGTGTCGGTTAAGGACCGATGTGTATGCCGCGTCCAGGAGCAAGTATTGAGTTGTGTACCGGATGCTTACTGATATATGGGAACCAGGAAACCGATGTACCAGGTTCACTGGATTGTAGAGGCATACCACATCGTCTCGTTAGACCTATGAGCCCGAGACGGCACGACCGGTTCTACAGTTTAGTGTCCTGAGAAAGGTTGCCACATACAACGTAATGAAGGACGCCAGAGTTGGGTCTTCAGAGGCGGGCGTTTGTGTCGAGTTATCCGGGTAGTGTTTGATTCGAATCACTGTCCCTCGCGGTTATTGGGTACCGCTTGCTCCCATGTTGTGACGTAGTTAATCAACTTGTGTGGAAACAGTTTGCAAAAAGTATAATTGCTGTTATGATTATGTTAAGTTGCATGAAAACCATGTTTGAAGTAGAGATAGAGCAAACTAAATTTATTTTTCACCTTGGGACAAGTAACATTGGAATGAAGCGTTTCTTGTTTGATTGTGGAGTTCGAATGTTGCTGGGCGCAAGGTCACTACTATTACGGCTAAAATCTGAAAGTTAAGGATGAACTCGTAGGCGAGTCTTTTCGCAAATGACAGGCTTAAGTCTTAGGTTACTTTCATGTAGAGTTTCATGTCTTAGGAGAGACGGTTAAGTCTTGCTGAGCCTTTGTGCTCACTCTTGCTATATAAGTGGTTTTGCAGGTTAACCTCGATGCTATAAAGAGGTTGTCCGGTGAGAATCGGGAACTCCCAAGTCATGTCACACTTGGAGGACCTAGCCGCTGCCCTGTCTTCGTGTTGCTAGCGAGAGGAGTCCGCGGGCTCTCTTCTCGAGTGCTTCGTAGATATTCAACGTGAGCTGTTTATAGACTTCCGCTGTAGCTATTTTATGTAAATTATTTACAAAGAACAGTTGTAAGCTTCCGCTTTGGTCTAAGTTAATACATGGTTCCTTATATGTGTGCTGTTGGGTGCCGCATAACACGGCACCACCCAATGCGATTCCTCGGGCAAGGCGGCACGACCCCGTGATCGGGGTCAGGCCCCCTCACGCGGCGGCTGCCCTCGGTGGCGATCGCAGCGGCGGCTCCGTTAACCGAGTGAGAGAATTTCAGTCGGTTTCAGTTGAAGTGGTGGCTGACATGTGGGTCCCACTTCCAGTTTTAACCTCTGAAATTTACTCCTAATCACTGTTGTAAACAGTGAGCCCCATAGTACCCCTGGTAATTCAAATTATACACCCATGAGCCATTTGAATTGATTAAAGTTCAAATGAGGTTTGGTTAGAATGAATTTCAGCACAAGTTCAGTTTTGAATTCAAATAAAGTTTGAATTTGTCCCACTTAGCTCATGTCAAGATCAACTCCAAATGGAGTGAAAATTGGTGTGTGAGCTCACAAAAATGTACTGAATAAGAATATGCCTCCCACTTTTAAATTCATGGGATAAAAACAGTTTGAATTTGAATGTGGTTTCAAACTGCCCTCTTTCTATCTATACCCAAAATGACCTCAAAAAGGTTTTGAATTTGGGTGAAACTTGGCATGGACATCCTTAGCAAAGTGTAGGAGTTTTCATATGTCCAGCCCACCTATATCACATGTGGGAAATACCCCTTTTGCAATGTGTGAGTTTGTTCTCTAATGAGAATGTTGATGGTGGTTACTTGCTCTTCATTTGTGTTCATCATCTTTCCTCAAATGAGGTGTGTGGTGTGGTGATGAACACTTCAATTCTTTTGTCAAAAACTGAGGCCCTTACAATAGTTGATGCCCACATCAAAGTCGTTGATTAGCTCTAACCATCTCCTTTGTCTAAGGTTGAGATCTGGCTGTGTGAAAATGTACTTTAAGCTCTTATGATCCGTATATATCTGTGTCCTCTTTCCCATCAAGTAATGCTGCCAAATCTTCAATGCATGTACCACTGCGGCTAGCTCTAGGTCATGCGTAGGATAGTTCTTCTCGTGTTTCCGGAGCTGCCGGGATGCATAAGCCACGACATGCCCCTCTTGCATGAGAACACATCCCAACCCGTTTCCAGAGGCATCGCAGTACACCGAAAAGTTCTTCTGCATATCTGGCATAACTAGCACTGGGGCTGTTGTCAATCTTTTCTTCAGTTCTTGAAAACTGGTCTCACACTGTGGTGTCCATGTGAATGTGATTCCCTTCTCTAACAATTTGTTGAGGGGTCTCGAGATCTTGGAGAAACCCTCAATAAACCGTCGATAATACCCATCCAATCCTAAGAAGCTTCGAACTTCCCCGACATTTTTAGGGGTCTTCCACTTCTGCATATCCTTGATCTTGGCGGGATCTACCGAGATTCCTCCCTCCGAGATTATATGTTCTAAGAAGGAAACTCTCTTCAGCCAAAATTCACACTTGTTCAGCTTGGCATATAGTTGGTGTTCTCTCAACTTTTGCAACACCAATCTTACGTGTCCCTCATGTTCTTCTTCATCTTTGGAGAAGATGAGAATGTCATCAATGAAAACCACCACAACTTTGTCCAGATATTCTATGAATACCTTGTTCATGAGATACATGAAATATGCTGGGGCATTAGTTAGCCCGAACGGCTTGACGGTGTATTCATACAGCTCGTACCGAGATACGAAAGCTGTCTTTGAAATGTCGGTTTGCCTTATCTTCAGTTGGTGGTATCCCGACCTGAGATCAATTTTGAGAATACACACGCTCCCCTCAACTGATCAAATAAGTCTTCAATGCGGGGTAATGGGTACTTGTTCTTGATGGTTACTTTGTTCAACGCACGGTAGTCTATGAATAACCTTTGGGTTCCGTCCTTCTTGGGCACAAATATCACTGGAGCTCCCCATGGTGAGGAACTAGGATGAATATACTCCTTCTCTGTCAATTCTCTTAAATGTTCCTTGAGCTCTTCCAGCTGTTTGGAGTCCATCCGATAAGGCCTCTTGTATATTGGGGCTGTTCTAGGCACTAGTTCAATCGCGACTTCTACTTCACGATCGGGGGGGCATACCTGGCAACTCCTCCGGAAAAACGTCTGGATATTCGCTGATAATCCTGCTCTCTTCCACTTCCACCTCAACTTGATTGAGTTTCAGGTCCCACCTAGGTTCTTGTACGGCTATGAACTTCACTTTTGTGCTGCTAGGGTGAGTTAGTTCCACCGTTCTTGTCGAACAATGGATGATTCCTTTATGTTTTCTTGACCAATCCATACCCAAAATAATATCTGTCCCTTGTGAGTCTATCACTATGAGGTTTGCAGCAAATACTACCCCATTAATGTCTAGATTCACCTTGGGACACACTTGTCTTGTCCTTATTTCTCCCCTGGAGAGTTCACTGCTAACATATGGTTCATTTGTGTTGTTGCTAGATCATGCTTCTTAACAAACCCTTGAGCAATGAACGAATGGGTAGCACCAGAATCGAACAATAGGGTTGCAATGTGTAAATTGGCAGGAAACTTACCAATTACCACGTCAGGTGCCTCTAGCGCTTCCTCCATGGTCACGTGGTTCACCCGTCCTCGCATCACATTCTGCTGCTGTGGCTGCAGGCTTCTTCTTTGGGCACTTATGGGCGTAGTGCCCCACTTCACCACAGTTGAAGCATTGCACCCCAACTTTGGGTGCCTGGCCTTTGTTATATTGGGGTTGGTTCGGTGGCCCTTGTCCTGCTGGTCGAGGTTGATATGTGGGGCGAGGCTGCTGCACAAACTGACGCTGCGGCTGTGCTGGTGCTGATGGAGGCCTGAAGTTCGGGTTGTACCCTCTCGGTGTCGGGTAGGGTACCACAGCACGACTCGTCTGCCCTGCAGGTTGCTGCATCAGACGTGGACGTGTGTTGCTACTTGAGGCTTGGTGTGACCATCCCGCCTTCCTCTTGTTTTCATTCTCCAAGGCCTTCAGCTTCCTCTCCATGACGAATGCTCTGTCTACCATCTTTTGGAAGCTTTCATACTCGTTGGAGGACATTGCACATTGCATTTCCATAGTAACTCCTTCCACAAAACAGTCCTGTTTTTGCTCATCAGTTTCGATGTCCCGTGGTGCATAACAGGATAGTTGGGTGAACTTGGTGAGGTATTCCCTCACAGTCATGTTACCTTGCTGCAGTCCCAAGAACTCCTTTCTCTTGTTTTTGAGTTCACCCCTTGGTATGTAGTGGTTGAGGAAACTGCGCTTGAACTCTTCCCAAGTGATGTTCTCGGGGCCATGATGGGCTGCTACGTAAGCGGTCCACCAATCAGCAGCAGGTCCATGCAATTGGTGAGAGGCAAACAGCACCCTCTCATACCCTTGGCATTGTATGATCCTCATCTTGCTCTCTATGGTCTTTAACCAGTCATCTGCCTCTAGAGGTTCAACAGCACTTGCAAACTTTGGGGGTTGAGTTCCCAGAAACTCACTCAACCTGGGTTGGCGTGGTGCAGCTTGTGGGGTGGAGCTTGGTGCAAGTAGGCCACCACTTGAGTTAGACTCTGGATGAGCTGATTCTGATTTTCGATCATTTGATAGATAGGATTAGCTCCTTCACGGCGACCACCCCTGTCTTGTCCTCCACAAAGGTGAGGATTGCCGGCCTCATCGTTGTTGTTTGTGGGGTTGGCACCACAACCTTTTCCTCTTCCAGCCATCTATCATGGTCATCCGAATGTTAACTTAAAGCATTATGTATTAACTTCCCAAATTGCTTGTTTAAACTTAAACTTATGAGGCCTTAATATTTGAACAATTTCTTAAGATTTCACATGGATCTTTGGGCGTCACGTCTCACGCTAAAATAAATGCACTCTTGATTCATAGGGGTTCACACATCAAAGCAAAGCAACCTAAAGACAAGGTTGTGGACAAATGCCTATGGCTTCCACAACTCACGTCACACACCAATCATTAGCACACAAATAAATAGGGTATTGGCTCGACTACTCGATAACCTGCTGAATTAAGGGAAATGACTAAACAACTCGCATCACTGAGCCGGCTCGTCGGGGTCTTCTTCATTATTGCGACAGCCCTCTGATTCTGCTTTAGGTGGGGAGGCTGCTGGTATAGGAGTGCGGCGACGCTTGCTCGCCCGGCGGTCCGGGTAGTCAGGAGTCCATGTGTCATTTATGGTGACACACAATTCATTCCCATCTCCTTTTCCTCTCGCCCTCAAGCTGGCGCAAAGCAACGCCTCAGTCTCCTTTAGGGTGTCACGAACATCCTGAAGCTCCTGCTAGCACTCCTGCAGTCGAGTGCTGAGCATAGCAGCATCCTCCAAGCACAGGTCCATGTGCTCATGGGAAGTCCCCTGCTGCACTGGCGGGTACTTGTACTCCGCGGTGCCACTCTCACGCTAGAGGACATACATGTACTCAGTCCTGTCCAGGTGGCGACGGTTGATGCAACTCTGGCAGGTGATGGCCTCCCAGGTGACATCCTTCTCAGCATCGGCCTGAGTCGCCTGACAAGCTGGAGAGCGGTGGATCTTGAGCAGCTGATTTTCATGGATAATCCTCATCTCTGAGCTCCATTCTTCCCGCTTCTCACGGATGGTCCTGGTGGAGCTGTAGTGTATGATCAGCTTGCCAACATTGCCGGCGGCATGGAGCATACGCCGAAGACGGCGCAACAAGCCTCCTACCGCCAACACGTAGGAGTGGTACGTCACCGGACGGTTCTCCTCTCTCAAGGCAAGGGCAACTACAGGAACTCTCCCTCCGGTGGACTTGCGGGCGGTGCGGATCATGCGAACCATCTAAAACATAAAGCATTTAAAATTAAGTTAGATAAGAATTAAATAAAGAATTTTGAATAAAAGTTGGGACAAGGTGAATAAAGTGACCCCATTAAATAACACTTTCAACCCACACCTTTGTAAAATAGTTTTTAAGAAAATAGGGTCCTTAAATACGTCCATTTCTACCTAGGTCCACGTTTCTACGGGCAACCTTGGTTCTAATACCACTTCTGTCACACCTTGTTTCTCTGAGGAACAACCGAGTGAATATCACATGTATGCCAGGATCGTTCTCTCATACATGTGATGACAAATAGTGAAGCATCATTTATTACAAGCCAAGTGTTTGAATATAAAAATAAGTCTTACATAGCATAACATCTCGATGGACGATAATATGATCATAACATGTAAATAAAACAGCAGCAAAATATAAATCTTGTGGGCTCCGTCACAGGCGTTGCCCGGAGGACTCTGCTTAACATCCTCAACTTCCAAATTCATCATCCTCTAATCATGAATAAGTCCAGGCCGCTCTTGACCGTGAGCACGGCTGTCATGACAGTTTTGACTCTACAGAGTTTGCACCACTGTACCCACATGTAGTGATTTCATCCCCCGTTGCCGGGTGGACTAAAAGAACCTCCAATACGCCAGTGGCCGTAAACCACGTTCACACTTCCCAGTTGTGTAGCCAGGAGATCACTACGAGGCCTTTACAAAGGGATTCCCGACGAGCGTAGGCCCACTGAGGTTTCACCCCCTAACAGCATACAAGAGGCTCCAATCCCGAGTGGCCCCCTCTTGAGCCTTGCGGTTCATATGGTAGTCCAGCTGACACCTATTCCCCGCACCATCCAAAACACCCATACTACGCCGGGGATACACCTAATTAATTAGCCAAGCTGCCCCATCTCAGTATGTGGTTGGCATGGTAAAGCCATGTTACATGCTCCATGAACCGGTCCTTAGGATCCAGGCAAGTACTAAACACAAACCCGAGTCTCGTGCACCCAGCACCAACCAAATCATCCAACTTTCCTCGATCCCTACCTCTACATAACTCATAATATCTCATTCAAGAGTAAGATAAATAAGTTGATGATCTCATATCCCACTTATCCCATTCTAAGCATGGCTAAGCATAAGTAATATGAATGAATGACATAGTAAAATAAATCCCAACCCAAGCTACAAGGAAACAAGATAATGCAATTTTAAGGAAACTTCCTAGCATGGGTATCATATTCTGAATTGACCATGCAATTAAATTCTAACTACACATCCTAGTATAGGATCAAAGTGGTCAAGGACACTTGCCTTCTTCCTGCTGCTCTGGGAATGGAAAGTCTTGGTCTTGGAAGGGGAGAACTTGCTCTGGGGCAGGTTCTACTCATGCCAACACACATAGCAAAAGAAAACAACAATCCATAAGCCATAGTTCACACTTTCACTCATGCAAACCACACATACATACATACTAAAGTCATTCACATGTTTAGGTGTTGTGGTTACCCTAGATGTGTTGATTTTAGGCCTACATACACTTTTAAACCTATATATATTATTTCTAACTTTTGTATTCAGATTTCTAGTTGCACACTATATATCAATTTCCCATTTGAACAAATTCTCTATATTTAATTAATACACTCCTTAGCCACCAAATTTGCATGAAAGAAAGTTTCCTACCTCAAATAGGTTTTCAGATCTTCTTCAAAATCATAATTTGAATTTTTTTAAAATAAAGACATCATTTAATATTTTCAAATTTTTGCATACTTATTTTCCTGTATTTTCAGATTTATTTTCTATGCCTAAAAGTAAATTTCAATATTAAAATAGTAAGACATATCATCTAAACAGAATAGGTTCTGATCTATAATGTTCAATAAAATATTTTTGAACTTCCTCTCTGATGTGAAACAATTTAAATTTATTTTACCAGTTTTTAGAATTATTGCCTAGCCTAAAATGTGTCTCTAAAGATAATAAAAATGAGCAACACTTAGGCAGATTTCTTTCAGCCAAAAATCTATTTTTAACTCATTCTAAAGGTTTTCCAAGTGCTAGGAGAGTTTAAATTTATATTTGCACATGTGTTTGCATCACCATTTAAATTTAAATCCTAGTCACATGTTCAAATTTCTGAATTTAATATCCTATAGGGTCTAAAAGGAAAATCCACCCTACTGCAGGGTTTAATTTACTATTTCATAAATTTTCAGGGTCCTAATGACAGTTAACAGAGGGATTTTCCTTATTTTTATTAAGTCTAGGGGATAAAACTGATTTTTAAATGAATTTACATGAATTTCTGAAGGTCCAGGGGCTAGATCAGAAGTTTCCGGGGCTAGCTCGTGTTTTCCGAGATCCCCAAGGGGTAGCGCGTAAGATTCCCGGCCTTTATAATGGGGGGCTGACGTGGGCCGTTGGATTTAAAACAGGCGGCTGAGATTATAACGCAAAGCGGTACGGGGTTTATCTAATAGGAACCGCACGATTTAAAATGGGCGGGCCTCAGGGGGCCACGTCGCCCTGGCCGTAGCCAGCCCGCGCGTGCGGCGGCGCGCGGCGGCGAGGGCGGCGATCTCGCCGGCGCAGCCTCGGTTTTTGCCGCTACACGCTAGAACTCGCATCTTTTTGCACAGATCCTGCACTCGGAGGCCCTAGAAGTCGGTCGGCGGCGTTGAAGTCCGGCAATGGCACTCGGTGCTCGTCGGAGCGACTGTTGGAGCGCAAGACACGTCGTTTCCTTCACCTGCAGGGCTCCCCGGCGGCGGTGGAACGTGACAAGCCCGTTAGATCAGAGAAATCGGGGGAAGGTTGGGAGAAAACAGCAGAGAGGGTCTCTGTCTCACCGGCACTGAAGCGAGTCGATCGGGGAGGAAAAAAGGGCAGATCTCGGCGTTTAAATGGGCTAAGGAGGGCGGCGGGTCTGTTGAGATCGCGCTGGGGTGCCCGGGACCGAGAATCGGGGCTGGAAGCGCGGGTTCCGGAGGGTCGGTTGTGATCGGGCGCGAGAGAGGGCCGGGGTCGGTTGGGGCGCGCGGGGGAAGAAGATGACGGGCGGGCCCCGCGTGCCAGAGAGAGGGAGAGAGGGAGAGGGGCGCGCGCGGGATCTGGGCCGGCTGGCGGGTTTCGGCCCACTGGCCGGTTTTTTTCCTTTTTCTTTATCTTTTTCCATTTCCTTTTTCTGGTTTGATTCAAATCTAAATTCCAGTTTGAATTTGAATTTCTGCATCACATGCAATACGTTCAAAATTTTTTAAATTTCCCTCTTTAGCAATTCCCCACTTTAGCATGTTTTGGGGTGTTACAGTCTTGGTCGTTGTACACCACGTCATTCCCATGGCCTGAGCAGTAATTTAAAACCAACAGAAAAGCAAGTTTGAGTACCGTAGGTACTCAACAAGTGTGGAAATGTTATGTCATGCATGGCTAGAGCAAGGAGAGGTTGAACTCATGGTTAAAGCACTACGCAATTAATACCTATCACCTTAGCTTATTTAGCACCTACATTACTACATAGGTGAAATGGTCCCAATCCCCTAACCCATCATCAATATCATGTAACCATAACATCATTTCCAATTTTAAGCTCTCCGCTTAACATCCTCAACTTCCCAATTCATCATTCTCTAATCATGAATAAGTCCAAGCCGCTCTTGACCGTGAGCACGGTTGTCATGACAGTTTTGACTCTGCAGAGTTTGCACCACTGTACCCACATGTAGTGATTTCATCCCCCATTGTCGGCTGAACTAAAAGAACCTCCATTATGTCAGTGGCCGTGAACCACGTTTCACACATCCGAGGTGTGTAACCAGGAGATCACTACGAGGCCTTTACAAAGGGATTCCCGACGAGTGTGGGCCCACTGAGGTTTCACCCTAACAGCATCCAAGAGGCTCCAACCCCGCTGCAGTGGCCCCCTCTTGAGCCTTGCGGTTCATATGGTAGTCCAGCTGACACCTATTCCCCGCACCATCCAAACACCCATGCTACGTCGGGGATGCACCTAATTAATTGGCCAAGCTGCCCCATCTCAGCATGTGGTTGGCACGGTAAAGCCAGGTTACATGCTTCATGAACCGGTCCTTAGGATCCAGGCAAGCACTAAACACAAACCCATGTCTCGTGCACACAGCACCAACCAAAGCATCCAACTTGCCTAGATCCCTACCTCTACATAATTCATAATAATCCATTCACAGGTAAGGTAATCAAGGTGATGATCTCATATCCCATGTATCCCATTCTAAGCATGCTAATCATGAGTAGCATAAATGAAAGATACGATAAAGTAACTCCCAACCCAAGGCTACAAGGGAACAAGATAATGCAATTCTAGGGAAACTTCCTAGCTCGGGTATCATATTCCAAATTGACAATGCAACTAAACTCTAACTACACATCCTAGTGTAGGATCAAAGTGGTCAAGGACACTTGCCTTCGTCCTGCTGCTCCAGGAATGGAAAGTCTTGATCTTGAAAGGTGAGAACCTGCTCTGGGGCTGGTTCTACTCATGCCAATACACACATAGCAAAAGAAAACCACAATCCATAAGCAATAGTCCACACATTCATTCATGCAAGTCATACATGCATACCCATTTAAAGTCATACACATATTTAACTGTTGCGTTTACCCTAGATAGGTTGCTCCTATGCATACATGCACTTTTAAACATATATTCTACCTTTAACTTTAATATTTAGATTTCTAAGTGCACACTATATATGAATTTCCAATTTGAACAAGTTTTCTATATGAGATAATACACTTATTAGCCACAAAATTTGCATGAAACATAATTTCCTACTCCAAATGGATTTTCAGATCTTCTACACTATTCTTGACTTGAAGTTTTAAATGTGGGGACCTCACTTGACATTTTCTAATTATGTATACCTATTTTCCTATATTTTCAGATTTATTTTCCATACCTAAAAGTGAACTTTCATACTAAAATAGCAAGATATATCACTTATACAGAATATAATTTGATCTAAAATGTCCAACAAAATATCTTTTGATTTCCTCTCTAATGAAATAAATATATATTTGTTTTTACCTATTTTTCAGAATTATTTCTAGCCAAAATGAATTTCCAGCAATAATAAAAGTAAATAGCCCTTAGTCAGATTTCATCTCAGCCTAAAATCAGTCCTCAATTTATTCTAACCCTTTTCCAGGTGTAAAAGGGATTTGAATTATCATTACATAAGAGTTTGAATCACTTGTTTGAATGTAAGTCCTATTCAAATATTCAATTTCCTGAAATTAATAATCCTCAGGGGCTGATGTGCAAATCCTCACTGCAGTGGGGCCCCATTTCTCATTTTCTAAATTTTCAGGGGGTCTAAGTGTGCAAAACAGGGAGGTTTTCCTAATTTTTATTAAGTCCAGGGGCTAAAACTAATTTTAAAATGCATTTACATGAATTTCTGAGGGTCCAGGGGCTAGATCAGAAGTTTCTGGGGGCTAGATCCTTTTTCCTCAGAACCCTGGGGGGTAGCCCGCAAGATTCCTGGCTTTTATAACGCGGGGCTGACGAGGGCCGTTGGATTTTAAATGGAGGGCTGAGAATAGATCGTGAAGTGGTACGGGTTAAATCTATTCGGAACCACACGACTTAAAACGGACGGGCCACAGAGGGCCACGTCGCCCTAGCCGTGTATGGGCGGCGCCACCCGGCGGCGCACGGCGGCGGGAGGCGGTGATCTCGCCGGAATTTCCCGAAATCTCATCTACCGGCCCTAGACTACCGTTTTCTCTGCACAATTCAGAGGAGGGGGAGTAGGGGATCTCACCTCGGTGGTTTTCTTGAGCTCGGAGGCTCTGGAAGGCGGTCGGCGATGAGGTCCGAGGGGGAAGCTCGGCGGTGCTCATCGGAGCTGTGTCTAGAGCGCAAAACACCGGGTCTCCTTCACCTGCAAGACTCCCGGCGGCGGCAGGACGCACTACACGCGTTAGATCGCAGAAAACGGACGAAGATCAAAAGAAAACGGCGATGGAAGTCTCGGTCCTCACCGGGAATGGAAGTGGGTCCAAGGGGGGAGGAAAATGGGCAACCTTCAGCATTTATATGGATGAGGGAGGGCGGCGGGGTCGGTTAGAGCGATGCAGCACTGTGCGGCCGGAGATCGTGGCTCGTGCGCGTGAAAATCAGACGAGGCGGCGCGATCGGGCGCGGGAGCGCGGACGACGGTTGAAGACGGCGCTGACAGGCGGGTCCCGTGCGACAGAGAGAGAGAGAGAGGGGGGGAGTAGGCCACGGTTTGCAGGGCCGGCTGGGGTGGGTTTCGGCCCATTGGTCGTTTTCCTTTTTCCTTTTTCTTTTCTGTTTTTGATTTAAATTTGAATTCCAGTTTGGGTTTCAATTTTTCTCCACGTGCATTACGTCCACAAATTTTGAATTCACATTTTTGAAACATTTTGGGGTGTTACAACTCTACCCCCTTAAAAGAAATCTCGTCCTCGATATTGGTGACTCTAGGGAAACAGATCCGGAAACTGTGCCTTGATCTCGTCTTCTCGCTCCCATGTGGCTTTTGCTTCCGAGTGGTGCTTCTACTGCACTTTGCACATTCGGATTCTTTTATTCCTTGTGATGCATTCCATTGTCTCCAGGATCTTGACCGGCTGCTCGTCATATGAAAGGTCTTCTCTTACGTCCACCTCATTCATGGGTAACCTCTCTTCGGGTGTTCTTAAGCATTTTTTGAGTTGTGACACATGGAACACGTCGTGCACATCCGATAGGCGAGCCAGTAGTTCTAACTGATATGCCACTTCGCCTTTCCTCTCTAGAATCTGGAAGGGTCCGATGTACCGAGGTGATAACTTCCCTTTCACCTTGAACCGACGAAGTCCTCTGATAGGAGACACCTTGAGATAGACATAGTCCCCTACGTTGAAAATGAGCTCTCTTCTTCGTACATCGGTGTAGCTCTTCTGTCGGGTCTAGGCTATCCTCAAGTTGTTGCGGATTTCCCTCACCTTCACCTCTTCTTGTAGTACCTCTGGCCCAAACACTTTGCTCTCCCCAGTTTGATTCCAAAACAACAGAGTTCTGCACTTCCTCCCATACAATGCCTCAAAGGGTGACATCTTCGTACTAGCCTGATAGCTGTTGTTAGACGAGAACTCCGCATACAGTAAGTTTTTATCCCAACTCCTATTGTTCTTGAGTGCACAAGCTCTCAGCATATCCTCGAGGATCTGATTGGTTCTTTCGGTCTGCCCGTCGGCCTGTGGATGGTACGCAGAACTGAAATTCAAATGAGTCCCCATGGTTTCATGTAACTTCTGCCAGAATCTTGAGGTGAACTGTGTCCCTCGATCTGACACTATCTTCTTCAGCACTCCATGAAAACACACGATTCTTGACATGTACAACTCTGCCAATTTGGATCCGTTGTAACTTTCTTTCACGGGAATGAAATGAGCTACCTTAGTCAGCTTGTCGATTATGACCCATATCGAATCATATCCCGATTGGGTCCTAGGCAGTCCCACTATGAAGTCCATGTCTATTTCTTCCCATTTCCATTCAGGCACTTTGAGTGGTTGCAACACTCCCGCGGGTCTTGGTGTCCGGCTTTCACCAATTGACATGTGTCACATAGGGAAACATGTTCCACGACATCTCGCTTCATGCCATACCACCAATATCTGCTCTTGAGGTCATGATACATCTTCGTACTCCCCGGATGAATGGAATAGTCGGAATCATGAGCCTCCCTCAAAATAAGTTCACGGATCTCCTTTACGTCAAGCACAAAGATTCTTTTCCCATGCCACACCGTACCTAGTTCATCCTCTCTAAACCCAGGAGCTTTATTCTCTTTGATGAGTTCTTGATTTCTTGTATCTTCTCGTCATTTTTCTGACCATTGCATATGTCTTACTCTAATGTGGACTCCACTTCCATGGCGATGGCCTCGCCACTATTCACCAGACATAGATTAAGTTTTGCAATCTCCTCCTTCAATTCCGTAGGTGTGTCATTTAAGCTCAACACATTGACATGCACTTTCCGGCTTAAAGCATCCGCCACGACGTTTGCCTTCCCAGGATGATAGTTGATACCAACATCAAAGTTGTTGATTAGCTCCAACCATCTTCTTTGTCTGAGGTTGAGTTCAGGCTGTGTGAAAATGTACTTTAAGCTCTTATGGTCTGTATATATCTCTGTCCTCTTATCCATCAAATAATGCCGCCAAAGCTTTAACACGTGGACCACTGCAGCAAGCTCTAGGTCGTGCGTATGATAGTTGTTCTCGTGTTTTCGGAGCTGCCGGGACGCATAGGCAACGACATGCCCCTCTTGCATGAGAACACATCCCAACCCGTGTCCAGAAGCATCGCAATACACTGAAAAATTCTTCTGCATGTCTGGCATAACTAGCACTGGGGCTGTTGTCAATCTTTTCTTCAGCTCTTGGAAACTTGTCTCACACTCCGGTGTCCACGTGAATGTGATTCCCTTCTCTAACAATTTGGTGAAGGGTCTCGAGATCTTGGAGAAGTCCTCAATGAACCGTCGATAATACCCAGCCAATACTAAGAAGCTTTGAATCTCCCCAACATTTTCAGGGGTCTTCCACTTCTGCACATCCGTGATCTTGGCAGGATCCACGGGGATTCCTCACTCCGAGATTATATGTCCTAAGAAGGGAACTCTCTTCAGCCAAAACTCACACTTGCTCAACTTGGCATATAGTTGGTGTTCTCTCAACTTTTGCAACACCAGTCTTAGATGCCCCTCATGTTCTTCTTCATCTTTGGAGAAGATAAGAATGTCATCAATGAAAACCACCACAAATTTGTCCCAATATTCAATTAACACCTTGTTCATCAGATACATGAAGTACGCCGGGGCATTAGTTAGCCCGAACGGCTTGACGGTGTATTCATACAGCCCGTACCGAGATACTAAAGCTGTCTTGGGAATGTCTGTTGGTCTTATTTTCAGTTGGTGATATCTCGACCTGAGATCAATTTTTGAGAATACACAAGCCCCTCTCAACTGATCAAATAGGTCTTCAATGCGAGGTAACAGATACTTGTTCTTGATGGTTACCTCATTCAACGCACGGTAGTCTACACATAGCCTTTGGGTTCCGTCCTTCTTGGGCACAAATATCACTGGAGCTCCCCATGGCGAGGAACTAGAACGAATATACCCTTTCTCCGTCAATTCCCGGATATGTTCTTTGAGCTCTTCTAGTTGTTTAGAATCCATCCAGTAAGGCTTCTTGTATATCGGGGCGGTTCCAGGCATTAGTTCAATCGCGAACTCCACTCCATGATCTGGGGGCATACCTGGCAACTCCTCAGGAAAAACGTTCGGATATTCTTTGATAATCCTTATCTCTTCCACTTCCACTTGATTGAGTTTAATGTCCCACCACTACAGGAAACATTGCACCTTACGACGGCCTCTGTAATTTACGACGGCAAGCCATCGTAAGTAAACTAACTTACGACGGTCGCCCTGAGCCGTCGTAAGTAAACTAACTTACGATGGCTACGGGCCCATGACCATCGTAAGTTAATGGGCCATCGTAAGATAACCGTAACTTACGACGGTCCCAACCCTAAGCCGTCGTAAGTTACACCACAATCGTAAACTAAGCGTAACTTACGATGGCCGTAACCTAAGCCGTCGTAAGTTATGTGACCGTCATAAGTAGATGGTATTAACCTGCGCCCCGGCCCGGGCTCGGTCTAGCCTAAACCGCTGCAGCGCCGCCCCACCGCCAAGCCGCCGCCGCCACCGAGCAGCCGCCGAGCCGCCGCCGGGCGCCGCCGCTCGACGGTCCGGCGCCGCCCCGAGCTGGCCGCCGCCGCCCCGGCCCCGCCCCGAGCCGCCCGGTGCCGTCCCGAGCCCCCCGGCGCCGCCCCGAGCCGCCCCGGGCCGCCTGGCGCTGCCTCGCTGCCTCCGGCCCCAACCCCGTGCTTCCCGCGGACCGCCGCCACCTCCGTCGCCGCAGCCATCGCCATCGTCGCCAAACAAATCAAGTAATTTTTTTAGTTTTTGTAATTAGTTGTTAGTTAGATTAGATAAAAATTTTATTACTTAATCAATTTGTATATATTTAGTAGATAATAAGTTTAGTTGTTAATTATTTGGTTTAAATTAGTAATTGTTTCTGATTTTAGTTATTTAATTTAGTTAATTGATTGATTAGTTGTTTAAGCACATTGTTATTGCTTTACCCCCGGCCCTGCTGCCAGCAGCCCCCGCCGTCGCCGACAGCGTACCGACGCCTAGGCGTCCAGTCGGTGGCGGGGGGATGCCTGGGCGGCTCGCCTCGCCTGGCCGAGCGTCGCCGATGCCGGCGCCGCCGATGCCGGCGCTGCCTCCGCCTGCCGCCGTCGCTGCAAGGCGCCAGCCGGCCCCCTGTGCTCTAGAGAGGAGAGAGGGAGGGGGATGAAAATGAGTGTATTAGGGTTGTGGGCCGTTTTTCATGACCCTCATAGAACGCGTGGATCGTCGGATTAGATCCGACGGTCATGGGCACTTGGGCTGCTCAGCCCGAGCCAGACTCTCAGCCCTGCCCTGAGCTGGCCTCCGCCGCCACCTCCATCGCCGCCCGCCGCCGCCGCCTCCACCGCCGGTCGCCAGCCTTCAACCCATGGCTGTCGTAAGTTAATGGACCATCATAAGATAACCGTAACTTACAACTGCCGCAACCCTAAGCCGTCGTAAGTTACACCACCATCATAAACTAAGCGTAACTTACAACGGCCGTAACCTAAGCCGTCGTAAGTTACGTGAACGTCGTATGTAGATGGTTTTAACCGCCGCCCTTGCCCGGGCTCGGGCTATTAGCCCAAGCCCGAGCCCGCACCGCCACAGCACCGCCCCGGTGTCGATTTCTGCCACCGCCGAGCCGCTGCCCCGCCCTGCCGCAGCCGCCGCCGTCCCACCACAAGCCCCGCCTGGCCGCCCCTGCTCGCGCCGAGCGCTGGCCGCGCCTCGGCCACTGCCGCTCGACCCGCCTCGAGCCCCGCCTGCTGCGCCGCCCGACCCGCCTCGCCCGGCCCCTGCTTGCCGCGCCGCCTGGAACCCCTGCTCGCCACGCTTCGAGCTCCTGCTCGCCGTGCCGCCTAGAGCCCCTGCTCGCCACGCATCGAGCTCCTGCTCGTCGCGCCGCCTGGCCCCTGCTCGCCGTGCCGCCTCCCGACGCTGTGTATGTGTGACCCGACACCGTGTGTACGTGTGTATGTGTGACCCGACACCGTGTTTATGTGTGATTACATGTTTAATTTGATCTTAGTTGATTAATTGTTTAATTAGTATTGTAATTGATTATTGTTGAATTAATACTTTGATTGATTGAGTGATTAGTTACTATATGTAAATAAATGGGTTTCGGCCCGGTCCGGCCTGACACGACCCATTTAGGGTCTGTCACGGCCCATTTAGTGGTAATGTATTAGTCGAGACAGGCACGGAGGACGGCAAGCTCCCCCGCGTGGATGGCGGGCCCCGAAGGGGCGGTTTCATCTTTGACCCACTTACGACGGGGCATAACGTACGACGGCTAACCCTAAAGGCATCGTAAGATAATGACAGGCCCCAGCGGGGCATAACTTAGGACGGCTGACCCACTTCTTTGTCTCTCTCTCGTTCTTTCCTTCTCTCTCGTTCTTTCCTCTCTCTCTTTTAAATGACTCAAAAATGAAAGATTGACGTAAACCTATACAACATGTGTCACCCGTTTTGAACCGGCCCGTCTCACATGTGTTATGCATGTGAGGCGTGTAGGTTCGGAATTGTCCCATTTTGGACAGCCTGGGAGTGACCGAGGGGGCGTGGCTTGTGATGAGACGCGGGTTTATATGTGAAATCCCAAAATTCTAGCAAGTGGAGCTGCAGTTCACACCGAGAAAATGAGAGGGGATTTAAACTCTTGAATTTAACGGTGTGAGCTCCAAGTCTAAACTTGAACTTGCAAAAATTCCCGAACATGGATATCTAAAGCTACCATTTGGTTCTCCACATATCCACGGGTAGCTCGGCAAAATTTCAGGTCAGTTGGAGAATATTTCCTATTTGTTGGAATTTAAACGGGAGAAAATTCGAATTTGAATTTAAATCTCAGTTTCAAATTCTGACTTTACCAAAATTCAAATTTGAGTGCACCATTGTGTTCCTCATATTTCTCTTAGCCTATCCTCCAAATTTTATCAAATTTGGAGCTCAGTTGCTATTTTAAACTGAATTGGGGATGGGGGGGAGGTGGGCCCCACATGTCATACGGTAGGGGGAGTGAACCGACTCAGTTCACGGGAGAGCGCCACCTCCTGCTCACCGGAGACAAACCGACGTTGCTGAGTGCCCGCTCCTGCTCTGTGGCTGAGGACGCCGAGGGATGTCTTCAGCTCTTTGCCTCACCACGTGAGCCATCCCCTCCACAGCCTTGCTCAGAACCGAAGCAAACAGCTCCACGGGCTGTTCTTCTCCCGATCAGTTTCTCTGATCAAACCACAGCAACCTGAGCACCGATTGCTCGAGCCCCCAACAGCAAAGAGCTGTGCCCCCGAGTGCTCTAGCCGGCCAGCAACTTTCCCCACGGCCCCGAGCTCCTTAGCACCGGAAATCAGCAAAAGGTCTGCAGCTCTCAGGTAAAAGCTGAAAAACCGAACTGGTCGTCGTGGCCAGCCCAAACCAGGGGTGATCACGCCCATGCAAACCATCCCATAGGTGCACCTACAAGCCTGGTTGCTCACCTTCAAAACTCAGCCCAAGCCATTGATCACAGAAGGAGAATTTCAAGTTTTTCTCCCGGGCGGCCGAAACTGACCTTGAGGTAAGGAATTGCAAAATTCATTCTCAATTCGTGTTGGTTGTGTTTCAAACTCCGCGCACAAGTTCTTAGCTGCCTAGCACACCTCCTCCATCGATTTTAGACCAATAAATTGAGTGTGGAGCGAGGAATTCGAGTTCTTTTTGAGGGTATACCACTGAACCATGTCGGGTGCACGGTGCCGATAGGTTTGGAGCTCTTCCCAGCCTGTTTAGACCCCATGTCGGTCTTCTCCATGATTCCCTGGTGCTATAGAGCCCAAGAACCGACCATTTCATGGAGAAATCACTGCACACGACCTCGCCGGAGCCCTAGGGTTAGCTGTGGCCGGTGCGCACTGCTTTCCGGCGAGTTTCAGCCGCCGCCGACCTCTCCAATGAGTTCAGCATGGTGGAAAATGGGGGGGGGGCGGCCAGCAGGGGGTCTGGAGATGGCCGGGAAGGTCATTTCCGGTGACCTCGCCGGAGGGAGCCGCCCCTGGTCTGTTTGGCGCGTGGCTGGAGGTTAGGGATGACGAGTGGGACCCACTGTCAGCATTTAAACATTTTCCAGATTTTCCCATTTCAGTTCAAACTTTGGAGAGCCATAACTTTGTGTAGGAGTGTCCAAAAATTGTGAAACAAATTTTTTTGGATTCCTCTCAAAGAGTACTATCCAGGGGTGCAGCCCAATATTTATGAAAATTCCTGGATTTGGCTCATTAATTCATTTAAAAAAATCTTGTATGAATTTTTACAGGAGTTCTGTTAATTGGAAAATTCCCAAATTTGGGCATGACATTATTCCAATAATCCTTGAACTCCAGTAAAATTTTCAGAGGCATTGGACTCCATTTGCTTGGCCAAATGTTATTTGAATCCTCTAGGTCTCTGAAAAAAGGGAAAATGAACAGGGATATTCTCAGACTTTTAACCAAGTTTGGAAAATTCATATCTCTGTGTAGTAAGCTCCAAAAATGGTGAAACCAAGTCCTATGGACTCATGAAACTCTCGAGTCTCTGAAAAACCAAATTTGGAGCATGACAAGACACTATAATTGCCATAGGATTTCAGAGAAACCAAATAGTAAGAAAATTCCCTAGGCCACATCTTCCATCAACTTCGTCTGAAATTTTGCAAGCCATACCTCTGTATGATCTATGGTCCACTGTAAAAATTTCAGAGCAAATTGAGATCATCTTCTCCAGTTTTCTGTTGGTTCCTTCTACTACCTTTCTTATGTCCATTATAAATAGATCTTTGCATTTTCTTCAACAAACATCCACTGCCCACCTAAGTATATCCTCTGTTTTTGTCCATAACAGAGCTCTTCACTCACTTTAGAGTTGGTCTAAACCAATCTTAGTTTCTAAAACACATTTGTTTTATAATTCAGTTACTCCTATTAAAACTGTGCATATTCATATCGGTAGGAAACACGACGAAGGAGGTCGATGAGCAACTTGACTCAGAGCAGCAAGTTGAGGCTTAACTCATCGCCAAGCTACTGACTTAAAAGTAGAAATAAATCTGCAGCAACATAAGGAAAGCCCGGGTTTGCATTTAACAGCTTTTAGTTATATTTTACTTTGTACCACTTCTATTGGTCTAGCATGTATTGTGCATTAGGTCAAGGTGATTGATACTCCAAATGCATGACCCATAAACCCCTTGGAGTACAGGGTAGAATAGGCTACCTTCGTGTAGTTTCTGCTAGGCTAAAGTTGTATAGGATCCGGTACAAGTCGGGTAAGTGGAAGCTACTCGCGAGTTTAGGATGTGGGTACAGCGGGGTATGATTCTAGAGAATGAAAGTTCTGGAACAGAAAATGAGACCGAGCAGAGAGTAGGAGCAGCAGGACGTTGGGCCTGTGTGGATGTAGCTCTGTTTGTGTCGGTTAAGGACTGATGCGTATGCCGCCCTGCTGAGCAAGTTTGAACAGTACCAGATGCATATCGGATATATGGTACCCGATAAACCGATGTAACTCGGGTACTCTCGTGTCAAAACTTATACGGCCGTCCTTTGGGGGTTGGTGTCAGAGGTGGAAACCTGCTAGCGGAGCAACTTCGACGTGTTCCGTGTAGTGGCCCTTCTGATGGGTTGGCAGAACTGGTTCGGCATTGGTGTGACGGGTGAAAGGTTGCTGCATAAAACGTAAGAAAGAGCTCGCGTGAGTCTTTCGAGGCGGGTGTATGTGTCATGTATTCCGGGTGTGTCCTGATTGCAATCACCGTCCCTCGCGGTTATATGAGTACCACTTGTTCACTGAGTTGTGACGTAGTAATAAATTTCAGATAAAGTGTGATGAATCATTGCTGATGTGAAGTTCTTAAATTCATTGTATTGCCAACCATGTATGCTGTAGTTGTAGCGCTCATTAAGTTTATTTTCCTCTTTGGGCATCACCACATCGGAGGAAAGCGTTTCTTGTTTGATTGTGGACTTCCGATGTGAGGGCTGCCTAAGGCATAATAATCCGCTGCTATAAACCTGAAAGTAAGGATCAACATTTAGGCGTGTCGTTGTTGCATCATATTTTTCCTATGTTAGAAATCATTGCATGTAGAGTTTCATGGTTAGGAGTGTCGGTTAAGTCTTGCTGAGCCATCGTGCTCACGGTTGCATTATTAGTGTTTTGCAGGTTATAAAATTTGCTATGAAGATGGTTGTTCGGTGAGCCATCAGAGACTCACCGGAAACCCTGCCGCTGCACTTGTCTTGGTGGAAGCTAGTAAGAAGCGTCCGCGGGCTGGACGTCTTCTCTGTTGCATAGTTAGGACCGAGAGTAAGTGTGTATGTATATTCCGCTGCGTGTACCTTCGTGGTACATTATTTTGTAAATGATATTATCTTGAGAAATAAAAGACTTTGTACTTTATGGTTCTTTTCGTGTATGCTGTTCGGTGCCGCATCGCACGGCACCACCCAATGTGTATCCTGGAGTGTGGATCCCGGAAGGGGTTCCCCACAGGCGTGGTATCAGAGCCGCATTGGGAATAACACGCATGAAAAGAGCTTATTTTCGAAAACCTAGAAGTATACGAGTGAGGAACGTGTAGTATGCCCACATAAGGACTATTAGTAGCATAGTTACTTCAGGTGGCAAGCTAACAGTGTGTTACCTTCAGTATTTCAATTCAGTAACGACGCACCTACGTTAGGTAAGAGGTAAGGTACGCCACCGCAGGCGGATCAATTGTGGTAACTCGCCATACGAGTAATAGTATGGAATGGTATACCGTGGCTTGACACGGTAGCTAATATGAGTCTCTGAACCTCTCTATGGTTCTGAGAGCATATGAAAATGCTTATCTCCAGCGTGCTTTAGGCAAAAGTGAGAATACCCCATCGTGTGGTAAGCAACACGATAGTATGCAACTCTTGAATGTTCAATGTTCAAAGGGCCATACGCAGCGCTCGCCATCGGCGTGCCTCAACGGTCATGAGGCAGTAGGTGGTATCTGTTGGGTTGATAACATTCCCAACCGTGACGACCCGTTCGCGCTCTACTCGGGTTCCCCGTCGTGTGGTGTTAAAACACGACCATGTACCTTGAGACGTGACTTGACTCAAGGACGGTCGTATGGCAATGATACGGGGCGTATGTTTTTACTATGATATGGACCTGCCTGTAATGGAAAACCTTTGTGTGCATCATTATTCATTGTTCTTCTGTAGGTACCTTAACCACGAGTAGAACATTCCATTTAGAACACGTGTGTGAGTGATCGTTTTAGTGCCACCACTTGAGACGTATATGCCGGTATAACGCCGGTTAGGATTTTGATTTGGTGAGGAAACGTAGTACCGTGAAATGTTCATAACTGCATGAAAATGAATGTTTTCAAAGAAAAGAGTAATCTTGGAGTCTAGGATTCCATTAGGGGTTACTGAACTCCTATATTGAACTAAGAGTCAATTGGGAGTATAGTTTCCATCTCAAATGTTTAGAAACCATCTCCCCTGTTTTCAGCAGAATTTTTGCTGAAATTGAACAGGGCATAACTTTTGATTAGTTGAACCAATGGAAGTGAAGGATACATTTATGGAAAGGTTTTGAAGTCTTCTACAACTTTTCTGTAGAACTCCAGTGCAGAACCTCCCTCCAAATGGATGAAAAATCTCAGATGAGTGTTAACTGTCCAAAAACAGGGCAGACCAAAAATGCTCTCTGGAATTTTCTGTATTTCGACCATAACCTTTTGTAGAAAAATATCTAGGGGTCATGTGAGACGCCGTTGGAAATTTTGTGATATGTGCTACGACTTTGTAGTTCAAAGTTTCTACAGATTTGGTGTAGAACTTTATGAAATCTTCCGGACAAAACAGACACTTTCAGAGGAGGTGCTGTCAAAATTGTTCCAGATTTCTGTCAACTTTGAAATATCACAACTCCTGATCCAGAATTGATATGAAGGCAAATAAATACTCGTTGGAAAGATATTGAAGTTACATATAACTTTGATATTCACCTTGAGACATGAAACTGCCATTTTCATAATCAAATTCTGGGAATTAGGTCAAATGGTCATTCTGAACAGAGCATTGTTCATTGCCCATGTAACTTGAGACTTGTTGTGGACATGAAGATTTTTATACTTCTCTAAGTTCCATGACATAGTCATTAGTTATCTTTCATCATTCATTGCTGTTGATTTAAGTGTTTGACAAACTTGAACAATCATTGGTTATATTTCGGAATTGTCAAAAACCTTGTTTCCTTCGCGTATGCTGCACAGTTGATGTGATGCTTTTGCGGTTAATAATTTCGAGTTAAAGCTGAGTACACTCTTGGATATTAACCGTAAATTGCTCACTCTTGCAGTATGGATCATACTCATTCCGGGTATGAAGTTGGTGGTTCCAGTTCGTCGCAGCGACGATCACCGCCATCATCAACCGGACTGGCGGAGGTGTTGGGAAGAATGGCTGAGTCTATTGAGATGTTGGTGCAGCAAGGCATCCGACAAGAGACCTCACATCAACACCCTACACTGAATACGTATCTGGATTTTCTAGCAAGACAACCACCGGTATTCTCTGAAGCTAAAGAAGCCTTGGAGGCAGATCATTGGCTCCGGGTTATTGAAACTAAATTGGGAATGCTCCAGTGTGATGAATATGAGAAGGCTTTATTTGCCGCTCAGCAACTTCATGGATCCGCTGGGGCTTGGTGGTCTGAATATCTTGCTAAGATTGCTGAAGGCCATCGTGTGACGTGGATGGAGTTTCGTGATGCTTTCCGTGCACGTCATATTTGTGAGGGCATCGTCAAAACCAGAATTGAAGAGTTCTATGAACTCAAGCAAGGAGGCATGAGCGTTATGGAGTACTTTACGGAATTTAACCGTTTAGTACAATATGCATCTGCTTATGTGCTTAATGAGACAATGAAGTGTCATTACTTCTTCGGAGGCCTCGATGTGAAGCTTCGGACAAAAGTGGCACAATGCAATAAAGGGGATTATAGTGAGTTAGTCAATGCCGCTATGATTCGAGAAATAGCTGAACTCGAGCACAAGGAAAGTAAGAGGAAGAGAAAATTATCACTGGCAAGTACGGATGATTATCATCAAGAACAACCGATGATATATTGCTTACCATCCGGGGAGGAAATTCAGTCCTTTGACGGGCCACCTCAGATGCAATACTGTCCATATTCACCCATGGAGGTTCAGCCACTGCTGCAACAGCAGCAAATGAGTATTTGTGCACCCTCACCTCAGCAAAGTGCACAAGACTATCAACCACTTCCATATGGTGAAGATCCTGAGCTCGCATCGTATAACACTTGTAGCGATGTAGAGCATATTCCTCAGGAGGTCAAGTGACCTAGCAAAGAAGCAGTCACATGTCATCTCAAGCTGCAAAGAAATTTCATGGTCAGCCAAGGAGGACAACACTGAAAGTGGGGAACATAAACTATATGGCAGATAAAGATGTTCCCGTAGGAGAACCCGTGTTGGTGGGCATGTTCAGCCTACGTGATCAGCCCATGCTCGTGTTGTTCGACTCGGGTGCTACACATGATTTTATCAGCAAAGATTATGTGGTTAAGCACCAAGTATCATCAATGACCTTGGCCGCATCATATCATATTAATTCACCGGGAGGTAGTAGGACAGCGGGCAGAATTGTTGCTCGAGCGCCTATATGTTTGGATGGGCGGATATATCCTACTACTCTTATCATCCTGGAAGGCTTGCGGATTGATATCATCTTGGGAATGTCTTGGTTGACACATCACCAAGCTATCTTTGATATTAGTTCACGAACGGTGCAGCTAAATTCAAAGAATCACAGGCAACATACGTTGATTCTGAGAAATGTTGCACCGGAAGTCACTGCTATCCACACTGTTGAAGCTAAGAAACTGGAGGACATTCCAGTGGTCCGGGAATATCCGGACGTGTTTCCCGATGATCTACCGGGTATGCCGCCCGACCGTGAAGTGGAGTTCAAAATTGAACTAGCACTGGGAACCACACCCATATCTCAGAGACCATATAAAATGGCACAGAAGGAACTCGCGGAGCTGAAGGAGCAGCTGAATGATTTGTTAAGCAAAGGCTTCATTCGACCCAGTTCATCACCATGGGGATGCTCCGCGCTGTTCGTCAAGAAAAAGGACGAGACTCTGAGGTTATGTGTGGACTATCGTCCGCTAAATGCCGTAACTATCAAGAATAAGTATCCACTACCACGTATCGATATGCTTTTCGATCAACTAGTGGGTGCTAAGGTTTTCTCGAAGATGGATCCTCGGTCCGGATATCACCAGATAAAAATCCAGGCGGAAGACATACCCAAGACGGCATTCTCAACGAGATACGGATTATATGAGTATCTCGTCATGTCATTCGGGCTCACTAATGCTCCGGCCCATTTCATGTACTTGATGAATTCAGTCTTCATGCCGGAGCAGGACAAGTTCGTCGTGGTCTTCATCGACGATATTCTGATATATTCTAAGTCGGAGGAAGAACACGCCGAACATCTGCATGTTGTGCTCCAACGCCTACGGGATCACAAACTATATGCAAAATTCAGCAATTGCGAGTTCTGGATCAACCAAGTGCCATTTCTTGGGCACATTATTTCTGCGGAGGGAATCGCAGTTGATCCGAGAAAGATCGTCCAAGTGCTGAATTGGAGTTCACCAAAATCAGTTCACGAAGTCCGTAGTTTTTTCGGTTTAGCGGGTTACTACCGGAGATTCATTCCGAATTTCTCCAGGGTCTCTAAAACGATGACGGAACTTCTAAAGAAAGGCAAGAAATATGTGTGGAGTGAAGTATGTGAGGAGGCGTTCAAAGCATTGGTAAAGCACCTCACAACAGCCCCAGTCTTGGCGCAGCCCGATACAACTAAGGATTTTGATGTCTATTGCGATGCATCCGGCATCGGCCTTGGCTGCGTGCTTATGCAAGAAGGGTGAGTGGTAGCATATGGATCCAGGCAGCTTCGGAATCATGAGCAGAATTATCCGACACATGATCTCGAGCTAGCTGCTGTGGTTCTTGCTCTAAAGATGTGGAGGCACTATTTGCTTGGAAACTTAGTCCACCTCTACACCGACCACAAGAGTTTAAAGTACATCTTCACACAGAAGGAATTAAATATGAGGCAGCGAAGATGGTTAGAGCTAATCAAGAATTATGAACTGGAGATTCATTACCATCCTGGTAAAGCGAATGTTGTGGCCGACGCACTTAGTCGGAAATCACATGTGCATAATCTAACCATGGCTACGATGGAAGAAGAAGAACCGAGCCTGCGCTTGGTTCCCTATGGGTCATTGTTTAACCTTGCCCTCATTCCTACAATTCGTGATGAAATTGTAGCGGCTCAAAAGAAAGATAAGGGCATGGCCCATATCCGGAAGAGAATAGAAAAAGGAGAAGCTAAGTGCTCCCGGAAAAATGAGAACGGTACATTATGGTTCAAGAACCGTATAGTTGTACCGAGGGACATGGAGCTTCGTAACAAGATATTAGATGAAGCTCATTTATCAAAATTTTCCATTCATCCGGGCAGCAACAAGATGTACCAAGATTTGAGAAACAAGTCTTGGTGGACACGGATGAAGCGGGAAATAGCTAAATACATATCCGAGTGTGATACGTGTCGAAGGGTAAAAGCAGATCACATGAAGAAACCTGGTTTGCTGCAGCCCCTTCATATTCCGGCATGGAAGTGGGAAGATGTATGAATTTTATTGTCGGGTTACCACTCACATCTCGGAAGCATGATTCAGTTTGGGTAATCGTTGACCGATTAACCAAGTCAGCACACTTCATACCGGTGAATGTGGGATTCAACGCCAAGAAATATGCGGAGTTGTACATCGAACGGATATTATGTCAGCATGGAGTTCCAAGAACAATAGTTTCAGATCGTGGTGCGCTGTTCGTTTCTCGTTTCTGGGAACAGCTGCACACATCTTTGGGAACCAAATTGCTTAGAAGCTCCACATACCACCCTCAAACCGATGGACAAACTGAGAGGGTGAATCAAGTCTTGTAAGATATGCTAAGAGCATGTGCCATCCACCACGGTAAGAACTGGGATACTTATCTACCGTTGGCGGAATTCTCGTACAACAACAGCTATCAAACGAGTATCAAGATGGCACCGTATGAGGCTCTCTATGGCCGGAGCTGTCGCACACCGCTGAATTGGTGCGAATCTGGTGAAAGAGTGACATTCGGGATTGACCTTGTCAATGACGCCGAAGAACGAGTTCGGGTCATACAAGCAAATTTAAAGGCTGCTCAATCTCGACAGAAGAGTTATGCAGATCAGCGACGTCGCCCGCTGAACTTCAACGTCGGAGAGTACGTGTATCTCCGTGTATCTCCAATGAAGGGAGTTCACCGATTCGGTGTAAAAGGGAAGCTCGCTCCCCGGTTTATTGGTCCATTTGCTATCACGGAGAAATGTGGACCCGTAGCCTACCGACTTGAGCTACCGACAAATCTCGCTGGGGTGCATGATATATTTCACGTCTCTCAGATTCGGAAATGTCTCAAGAATACCACTGCTGTCCGCAATGAAGATCTTGAGACATTGCAACCGGATCTCTCTTATGCCGAGCATCCAATCCGGATTATTGATGAAAAGTCTCGGTCGACAAGGAATCGGACGCTCCAATTCTATAAGCTATTATGGAGCAATCATACCGCGGAGGAAGCAACATGGGAGAGTGAAGAATACCTCTGTTCGAACTACCCGGACTTGCTGTCCGCTTATATCCGGTAATTCCTTCTCTACCACTTCGTCTCTTCTTTTGGAATCTCGGGACGAGATTCTTTTTAAGGGGGGAGGGATGTGAAATCCCAAAATTCTAGCAAGTGGAGCTGCAGTTCACACCGAGAAAATGAGAGGGGATTTAAACTCTTGAATTTAACGGTGTGAGCTCCAAGTCTAAACTTGAACTTGCAAAAATTCCCGAACATGGAGATCTAAAGCTACCATTTGGTTCTCCACACATCCACGGGTAGCTCGGCAAAATTTCAGGTCAGTTGGAGAATATTTCCTATTTGTTATAATTTAAACGGGAGAAAATTTGAATTTGAATTTAAATCTCAGTTTCAAATTCTGACTTTACCAAAATTCAAATTTGAGTGCTCCATTGTGTTCCTCATATTTCTCTTGGCCTATCCTCCAAATTTTATCAAATTTGGAGCTCATTTGCTATTTTAAACTGAATTGGGGATAAGGGGGAGAGGTGGACCCCACATGTCATACGGTAGGGGAGTGAACCGACTCATTTCACGGGAGAGCGCCACCTCCTGCTCACCGGAGGCAAACCGACGTTGCTGAGTGCCAGCTCCTGCTCTGTGGCTGAGGACGCCGAGGGAAGTCTTCAGCACTTTGCCTCACCACGTGATCCATCCCCTCCACAGCCTTGCTCAGAACCGAAGCAAACAGCTCCACGGGCTGTTCTTCTCCCGATCAGTTTCTCTGATCAAACCACAGAAACCTGAGCACCGATTGCTCGAGCCCCCAACAGCAAAGAGCTGTGCCCCCGAGTGCTCTAGCCGGCCAGCAACTTTCCCACACGGCCCCGACCTCCTTAGCACCGGAAATCAGCAAAAGGTCTGCAGCTCTCGGGTAAAAGCTGAAAAACCGAACTGGTCATCGTGGCCAGCCCAAACCAGGGGTGATCACGCCCAAGCAAGCCATCCCATAGGTGCACCTACAAGCCTAGTTGCTCACCTCCAAAACTCAGCCCAAGCCATTGTAACACCCCAAAATCCTGTTAAGAGGGGAATTTAAATTTTTTTGGACGTGTTGCATGTATTGCAAAAATTCAAATTCAAACTGGAATTCAAATTAAACTCAAAACAGAAAAGAAATAGAAAAAGAAAAAGGAAAACAGAGAAAAAACCGGCCAGTGGGCCGAAACCCACCAGCCGGCCCACCGATCCCGCGCCAGCCCGCAGCCACGCGCGCCCCTTCTTCCGACTGACATGCGGGGCCCGCCAGTCTTTCTTCTTCCTCGCGCTCGCGCCCGCGCTCGGCCAGACTCTCTCACCCCGAATCAAAACCGACCCGGATTCCTGCGTATCCCAGCCGAATTTCGTTCGTGGGTGACGCAAACTCGATCACAACCGAACGCCGCCCTTTCCCCGTCTATAAAAACCCCGGAATCGTCCCGTTTTTCCCCACAATCCGCCGATTTTCTCTCCGGTGAGAACCTGAGCTTCTCCGGCGAATTCTGCTTGATCTACGCTCGGGAATTCTGATCTAACTCGCTGGTCTTGATGCAACGCCTCCGGGGAACCTCGCAGGTGCAGAAAACTCGGTGGTTTGCGGTTCAAACAAAGCACCGACGAGCCTCGCCGTGAATTCACCTCGGACCTCTTCGCCGATCGCTTTCCAGGACCTCCAAGCTCAAGAAAACCCCCGAGGTGAGATCCCCGACCTCCCCTCTACCGATCTATGTCATAAAATCACAGTTCTAGGAAGAATTTACGAAGATCCGAAACTCTCCGGCGAGATCGCCGCCTCCCGCCGCCGTGCGCCACCGGGCAGCGCCGCCCGGGCTCGATCAGAGCGACGTGGCCGCTTGTGCGCCATTTATTTTAAATCACACGGTAGAGTTTAAATCCCCGCGTACCGGTTCGACGTTATAATCTCAGCCGTCTGTTTTAAATCGTACGGTCCACATCAGCCCCGCGTTATAAAGACTGGAATTCTTACGCGCTACCCCCTGGGGTTCTCGGAAAATAAGAGCTAGCCCCGGAAACTTCTGATCTAGCCCCTGGAACTTCAGAAAATTATGTAAATTCATTTAAAAATCAGTTTTAGCCCCTGGACTTAATAAAAATTAGGAAAAACCCCTCTGTTATGTGTAGCTAGACCCCTGAAAATTCTTAAAATAATATTATAGACCCTGTAGTGGGGTGAGTTTACCTTTTTAACCCTATTTGATATTAAATTTAGGAAATTGAATATGTGGTTAGTATTTAAAATTTAAAAGGTAGGACAAACATATTGTCAAATTCAAATTAAAAACTTTCCCAGTACTTAGAAAACCTTGGAGTGAGATAAAAATAGATTTTTGGCTGAAATGAATCTGTTTAATTGATTATTCACATTTATTAGTTAGAGGGACACATTTTAAGTAGAGAATAATTCTGAAAATTAGAAAAATAAATGTAAAATAGTTTACATCAGAGGAAAAGATCAAAAAATATATTATTAACTATTTTGGGTCAGAACCTATTCTGTTTAGATGATGTGTCTTACTATTTTCATAATAAAGTACACATTTAGGCATAGGAAGTACATTTGAAAATATAGCAAGCTAGGTATATATAATTAGAAAAAGATACATGAAGATTCCAAAATCCAAACAATTCAGTTTAGGGTTGGTAGAAGTTCTGAAGACACATATGGAGTAGGAAAATACCTTTCATGCATACTTGGTGGCTAAAAGGTGTAGTAATTGAATATAAGGAATTTATTTAAATTGAAAACTCATATATATAGTATGCAAGTATAAATGTGAATACAAAAGTAGGAATCATATACACATGATTAAAACTGCATGTAAGCCAAAGATCAACACACATAGAGTAACCACAACACATAGAATTTGTGAATGACTTTTATACATGTGAATGTGTGGTTTGTATGAAGTGGAAGTGTGAATTATGTCTTATGGATTGTTGTTTTTCTTTTGCTATGTGTGATGGTATGATGTAGAACCTGCTCCAGAGCAAGTTCTTCCTTTCCAAGATCAGGACTACCCATTCCAAGAGCAGCAGGAAGGAGGCAAGTGTCCTTGACCACTTTGATCTTATGCTAGGATGTGTAGATAGAATTATTTGCATTGTCAAATGAAATATGAAACCCATGCTAGGAAGTTTCCCTAGAATTGCATTACCTTGTTTCCCTGTAGCTTGGGTTGGGATTTATTTTATCATGTCATTTATTATTATGCATATGCTTAGCCATGCTTAGAATGGGATATTTGGGATATGGGATCATCAGTTTATTTTACCATACTCTTGAATGAGATATTATGAGTTATGTAGAGGTAGGGATCAAGGCAAGTTGGATGTTTTGGTTGGTGTTGGGTGCACGAGACTCGGGTTTGTGTTTAGTACTTGCCTGGATCCTAAGGACCGGTTCATGGAGCATGTAACCTGGCTTTACCGTGCCAACCACATGCAGAGATGGGGCAGCTTGGCCAATTAATTAGGTGTATCCCCGGCGTAGTATGGGTGTGTTGGATGGTGCGGGGAATAGGTGTCAACTGGACTACCATATGAACCGCAAGGCTCAAGAGGGGGCCACTGTAGCGGGGTTGGAGCCTCTTGTATGCCGTTAGGGGTGAAACCTCAGTGGGCCCATGCTCGTCGGGAATCCCTTTGTAAAGGCTTCGTAGTGATCTCCTGGCTACACACCTGGGAAGTGTGAATGTGGTTCGTAGCCACTGGCATAATGGAGGTTCTTTTAGTCCACCCGGCAACAGGGGATGAAATCACTAAATGTGGGTACAGTGGTGCAAACTCTGTGGAGTCAAAACTGTCATGACAGCCGTGCTCACGGTCAAGAGCGGCTTGGACTTATTCATGATTAGAGGAGTGGTGGTTTTGGATGTTGTGGATGTTAAGCGGGGAGCTTAACATTGGAAATGATGTTATGGTTATTTGATTATGATGATGGGATGGGAGATTGGGACCATTTCACCTGTGTAGTAATGTAGGTGCTTAATAAGCTAAGGTGATAGGTATTAATTGCGTAGTGCTTTAACCATGAGTTCAACCTCCCCTTGTTCTAGCCATGCATGACATAACTTTCCCACACTTGTTGAGTACCATCGGTACTCAACCTTGCATATTTATTGGTTTATATTGCTGCTCAGGTCAAGATAATGAAGTGGTGTTTAATGATCAAGACTTTGGACGCGAAGAAGGTTTCTAGGTTCATGGAGTCCCCCGGGCAACGCCTGTGACGGAGCCCTCAAGAATAATATTCCGCTGCTAGTTTATTTACTTGTGATGAACTTATTATTGTCCATCGAGACATTTGCTATGTAAGACTTATTTATATTCGACACCTGGCTTGTAATAAATGATGCTTCACTATTTGTCATCACATGTATGAGAAAATGATCCTGGCATACATGTGATATTCACTCGGTTGTTCTTTGGAAAAATCGGGTGTGACAGAGGTGGTATCAGAGCCAAGGTTGCCCGTAGGAACGTGGAGCTAGGTAGAAATGGACGTATTTAAGGGCCCTATTTTCTTAAAAACTATTTTACAAGGTGTGTGTTGAAAATTGTTATTTAACGGAGTCACTTTCTTCATCTTACCCCAACTTTCATTCAAAATAGGATTTTTGTTTAAATGTTTATCTAACCTAAGTTTAAATGCTTTCTGTTTTAGATGGTTTGCATGATTCGCACCTCGAAAGTCCACAGGAGGGAGAGTTCCCGTAGTTGCCCTTGCCCAAAGAGAGGAGAGCCGTCCGGTGACGTACCTTTCCTACGGATTGGCAGTAGGAGGCTTGTTACGCCGTCTTCGACGTATGCTCCAAGCCGCCGGCAATACGGGCAAGCTAATCATACACTATAGCTCCACCAGGACCATCCGGGAGAAGCGGGAAGAATGGAGTTCAGAAATGAGGATTATCCATGAAAATCAGCTGCTTAAGATCCACCGCTCTCCAGCTTGTCGAGCGACACAGGTCCATGCGGAGAAGGATGTCAGCTAGGAGGCCATCACCTGCCAGAGTCACATCTATCGTCGCCACATGGACAGGACTGAGTACATGTATGGCCTCCAGCGTGAGAGTGGTACCACGGAGTACAAGTACCCACCAGTGCAGCAAGGGACTTCCCATGAGCACATGGACTTGTGCTTGGAGGATGCTGCTATGCTCAGCACTCGACTGCAGGAGTGTCAGCAAGAGCTTCAGGATGTTCGGGACACCTTGAAGGAAACGGAGGCATTGCTGCGAGCCTGCTTGAGGGCGAGAGAAAGAGGAGATGGGAATGAACTGTGTGTCACCGTGAATGATACATGGACTCCTGACTCCCCAGATCGCCGGGCGATCAGGCGTCGTCGCACTTCTCCACCAGCAGCTTCCCACCCAAAGCAGAGTCAGAAGGCAGCCGCAATGATGAGGAAGACCCCGAGGAGCCAGCTCAGTGAATACGAGTAGTGTAGGGTCCTTCCCTTAGTTTAGCAGGATGTCGAGTAGTCGAGTCGTTATCTTAGTTAATGGTGTGTTAATGATTGATGTGTGATGTGAGTTGTGGAAGCCGTGAGCAATGGTCCACAGCCTCGTCTTCAGATTGTTTTGCTTTGGTGTGTGAACCCACATGAAATAATAGTGCATTTATTTTTGTATTAGATATGAACCCTCAGAAAAGCATAACAAAGCTTCAACACTTCAAAGTACAAACAAGTGAAAGTAGTGAGATAATACGTAATACTTTAAATTAACATGTGGTTGATCATGCTAGATGGCCGGAAGAGGAAAAGGTCGCGCTGCCAACCCCGCCACCAACAACGATGAGGCCTGCAACCCTCATCTTTCAGGAGGCCAAGACAGGGGTGGTCGCCGTGAAGGAGTTGATCCCCTCCACCAAATGCTTGAGAATCAAAATCAGCTCATCCAGAACTTGACTCAAGTGGTGGCCAACTTGCATCAAGTCCCACCTCCACAAGCTGCACCACGCCAACCAAGGTTGAGTGAGTTTCTAGGAACTCAACCTCCAAAGTTTGCAAGTGCTGCTGAACATCTAGAGGCAGGCGATTGGCTAAAGACCATTGAGAGCAAGATGAGGATCATACCAAGGGTATGAGAGGGTGCTGTTTGCCTCTCATCAATTGCATGGACCTGCTGCTGATTGGTGGACCGCCTACGTAGCCGCCCATCATGACCCTGAGAACATCACTTGGGAAGAGTTCAAGCGTAGCTTCCGCAACCATTACATACCAAGGGGTGAACTCAAAAATAAGAGGAAAGAGTTCTTGGGACTGCAGCAAGGTAACATGAATGTGAGGGAATACCTCACTAAATTTACCCAACTCTCCCGTTATGCCCCACGGGACATAGAGACTGATGAGCAGAAACAAGATTGTTTCGTGGAAGGACTTACTGCAGAAATGCAGTGTGCAATGTCCTCAATTGAGTATGAAAGCTTCCAAAAGATGGTGGACAGAGCGTTTGTGGTAGAAAGGAATCTGAAGGCCTTGGAAAATGAGAATAAGAGGAAGGCCGGGTGGTCACATCAAGCCTCAGAGAGCAACACCCGCCCACGTTTGATGCAGCAACCCGCAGAGCAGACGAACCATACTGCGGTACCCTACTCAGCACCAAGAGGGTACAACCCGAACTACAGGCCTCCGGCAGCACCAGCACAGCCACAACGTCAGTTCATACAGCAGCCTCGCCCTACATATCATCCATTGTTCGACCAGAACGGTCGAACTAACGCACCCTAGTGGCACAAAAGTAAAGTTTATAACAATACAAGAGCCTAGGAGGGACGTTAAATTAAATCAAATTGAGGTGAAAGTGGAGGAGATCAGGATTATCAGGGAATATCCAGATGTTTTTCCGGAGGAGTTGCCAGGTATGCCTCCAGATCGTGAAGTGGAATTCGCGATTGAGCTAGTGCCGGGAACAACCCCGATATACAAGAGACCTTATCGGATGGACTCCAAGCAGCTGGGAGAACTCAAGGATCATTTGAGAGAATTGACGGAGAAGGGGTATATTCGTCCTAGTACCTCACCTTGCGGAGCTCCGGTCATATTTGTGCCCAAGAAGGACGGAACCCAAAGGTTATGCGTGGATTACCGTGCCTTGAATGAAGTAACCATCAAGAACAAGTACCCATTACCCCGCATTGAAGACTTGTTTGATCAGTTGAGGGGAGCTTGTGTGTTCTCGAAAATTGATCTCAGGTCGGGATACCACCAACTCAAGATAAGGCAATCTGATATCCCCAAGACAGCTTTCGTATCTCGGTATGGACTGTATGAATACACTGTCATGCCTTTCGGGCTAACTAATGCCCCGGCATACTTCATGTATCTCATGAACAAGATATTCATGGAATATCTGGACAAATTTGTGGTGGTTTTCATAGATGACATTCTCGTCTTCTCCAAAGATGAAGAAGAACATAAGAAACATCTAAGGTTGGTGTTGCAGAGGCTGAGAGAACACCAACTATATGCCAAGTTGAGCAAGTGTGAGTTTTGGCTGAAGATAGTTCCCCTCTTAGGACATATAATCTCGGAGGGAGGAATCTCCGTGGATCCCGCCAAGATCGAGGATATACAGAAGTGGAAGACCCCTAAAAATGTCGGGGAAGTTCGAAGCTTCTTGGGATTGGCTGGATACTATCGACGGTTTATTGAGGGATTCTCTAAGATCTCGAGACCCCTTACCAAACTGTTGGAGAAGGGAATCACATTCACATGGACGCCACAGTGTGAGACGAGTTTTCAGGAGTTAAAGGAGAAATTGACAACAGCCCCAGTGCTAGTTATGCCAGATATGCAGAATAACTTTACGGTGTACTGCGATGCCTCTAGAAACAGGTTGGGATGTGTTCTCATGCAAGAAGGGCATGTCGTGGCTTATGCATCCCGACAACTCCGGAAGCACGAGAAAAACTATCCTACACATGACCTAGAACTAGCCTCAGTGGTACACGCGTTGAAAATTTGGTGGCACTATTTGATGGGGAAGAGGACAGAGATATATATGGATCATAAGAGTTTGAAGTACATTTTCACACAGCCAGATCTCAACCTCAGACAAAGGAGATGGTTACAGCTAATCAATGACTTTGATGTGGGCATCAACTATCATCCTGGGAAAGCAAACGTCGTGGCCGATGCTTTAAGTCGGAAAGTGCAAGTCAATAAGTTGAGCTTGAAGGACATGCCTGCAGACTTGAAGGACGAGATTATAAGGCTCAATTTATGCCTTGTGAATAGTGGTGAAGCCATCGCCATGGAAGTGGACTCCACACTAGAGCAAGACATACGCGATGGTCAAAAGAACGACGAGAAGATACAAGAAATCAGGTAACTCATCAAGGAAAATAAAGCTCCTGGTTTCATAGAGGATGAACAAGGTACGGTGTGGCACGGGAAAAGAATCTGCGTGCCTGAAGTAAAAGAGATTCGTTAATTGATTTTGAAGGAGGCTCACGATTCCGACTATTCCATCCATCCTGGGAGTACGAAGATGTACCAGGACCTCAAGAGCAGGTATTGGTGGTATGGTATGAAGCGAGATGTCGCGGAACATATTGCCCTATGTGACACATGTCAGTTGGTGAAAACATAACATCAACGACTCGCGGGATTATTGCAACCACTCAAAGTGCCTGAATAGAAATGGGAAGAAATCGGTATGGATTTCATAGTGGGATTGCCTAGGACCCAATCAGGATATGATTCAATATGGGTGATCATCGACATGCTAACCAAGGTAGCTCATTTCATCCCCGTGAAAGAAAGCTACAGCGGATCCAAATTGGCAGAATTGTACATGTCAAGGATCATGTGTTACCATGGAGTGCCAAAGATGATAGTGTCGGATCGAGGGGCACAGTTCACCTCAAGGTTCTGGCAGAAGTTGCATGAAACCATGGGAACCCATCTGAACTTTAGTTCTGCCTATCATCCCCAGACTGATGGGTAGACGGAAAGAACCAATCAGATTCTTGAGGATATGCTGAGGGCATGTGCACTCAAAAACAATCGGAGTTGGGACAAGAACTTACCGTATGCGCAATTCTCCTATAACAACAGCTATCAAGCTAGTATGAAGATGTCACCGTTTGAAGCTTTGTACGGGAGGAAATGCAGAACTCCCCTATTTTGGAACCAAACAGGGGAAAGTAAAGTGTTTGTTCCCGAAGTACTACAAGAAGTCGAGGCGAAGGTGAGGGAAATTCGCAACAACTTGAGGATAGCACAGACACGCCAAAAGAGCTATGCCGATGTACGAAAAAGAGAGCTCGTTTTCAACGTGGGAGACTATGTCTATCTCAAGGTGTCCCCTATCCGAGGACTTCGTCGGTTCAAGGTGAAAGGGAAGTTTTCACCTCGATACATCAGACCCTTTCAAGTTCTGGAGAGGAAAGGCGAAGTGGCGTATCAACTAGAATTACCGGCTCGCCTATCGGATGTGCACGACGTATTCCATGTGTCACAACTCAAGAAATGCCTAAGGACGCCTGAAGAGATGTTACCCATGAATGAAGTGGACGTAGCTGAGGATTTGTCTTATGCCGAGCAACCATCCAAGATTTTGGAGACAATGGAACGCCTCACCAGAAATAAAAGAATCCGGATGTGCAAGGTGCAGTGGAAGCATCACTCAGAAGAGGAAGCCACCTGGGAGCGAGAAGATGAGCTTAAGGCACAATTTCCGGAATTGTTTTCTTAGAACCACCAATCTCGAGGACGAGATTTCTTTTAAGGGGGGTAGAGCTGTAACACCCCAAAATCCTGTTAAGAGGGGAATTTAAAATTTTTTGGACGTGTTGCATGTATTGCAAAAATTCAAATTCAAACTAGAATTCAAATTAAACTCAAAACAGAAAAGAAATAGAAAAAGAAAAAGGAAAACAGAAAAAAACCGGCCAGTGGGCCGAAACCCACCAGCTGTCCCACCGATCCCGCGCCAGCCCACAGCCGCGCCCCCCCCCCCCCCCTTCTTCCCACTGACATGCGGGGCCCGCCAGTCTTTCTTCTTCCTCGCGCTCGCGCCCGCGCTCGGCCGGACTCTCTCACCCCGAATCAAAACCGACCCGGATTCCTGCGTATCCCAGCCGAATTTCGTTCGTGGGCGACACAAACTCGATCACAACCGAACGCCGCCCTTTCCCCGTCTATAAAAACCCCGGCATTGTCCCGTTTTTCCCCACGATCCACCGATTTTCTCTCCGGTGAGAACCTGAGCTTCTCCGGTGAATTCTGCTCGATCTACACTCGAGAATTCTGATCTAACTCGCTGGTCTTGATCCACCGCCTCCGGGGAACCTCGCAGGTGCAGAAAACTCGGTGGTTTGCGGTTCAAACACAGCACCGATGAGCCTCGCCGTGAATTCACCTCGGACCTCGTCGCCGATCGCTTTCCAGGACCTCCGAGCTCAAGAAAACCCCCGAGGTGAGATCCCCGACCTCCCCTCTACCGATCTATGCCATAAAATTACAGTTGTAGGAAGAATTTACGAAGATCCGAAACTCTCCGGCGAGATCGCTGCCTCCCGCCGCCGTGCGCCGCCGGGCAGCGCCGCCCGCGCTCGATCAGAGCGACGTGGCCGCTTGTGCGCCGTTTATTTTAAATCGCACGGTAGAGTTTAAATCCCCGCGTACCGGTTTGACGTTATAATCTCAGCCGTCTGTTTTAAATCGGACGGTCCACGTCAGCCCCGCGTTATAAAGACCGGAATTCTTACGTGCTACCCCCTGGGGTTCTCGGAAAATAAGAGCTAGCCCCAAAAACTTCTGATCTAGCCCCTGGAACTTCAGAAAATCATGTAAATTCATTTAAAAATCAGTTTTAGCCCCTGGACTTAATAAAAATTAGGAAAAAAACCTCTGTTATGTGTAGCTAGACCCCTGAAAATTCTTAAAATAATATTATAGACCCTGTAGTGGGGTGAGTTTACCTTTTTAACCCTATTTGATATTAAATTTAGGAAATTGAATATGTGGTTAGTATTTAAAATTTAAAAGGTGGGACAAACATATTGTCAAATTCAAATTAAAAACTTTCCCAGTACTTAGAAAACCTTGGAGTGAGATAAAAATAGATTTTTGGCTGAAATGAATCTGTTTAATTGATTATTCACATTTATTAGTTAGAGGGACACATTTTTAAGTAGAGAATAATTCTGAAAATTAGAAAAATAAATGTAAAATAGTTTACATCAGAGGAAAAGATCAAAAATATATTATTAACTATTTTGGATCAGAATCTATTCTGTTTAGATAATGTGTCTTACTATTTTCATAATAAAGTACACATTTAGGCATAGGAATTAAATTTGAAAATATAGCAAGCTAGGTATAAATAATTAGAAAAAGATAAATGAAGATTCCAAAATCCAAAGAATTCAGTTTAGGGTTGGTAGAAGTTCTGAAGACACATATGGAGTAGAAAAATACCTTTCATGCATACTTGGTGGCTAAAAGGTGTAGTAATTGAATATAAGGAATTTATTTAAATTGGAAACTCATATATATAGTATGCAAGTATAAATGTGAATACAAAAGTAGGAATCATATACACATGATTAAAAGTGCATGTAAGCCAAAGATCAACACACATAGAGTAACCACAACACATAGAATTTGTGAATGACTTTTATACATGTGAATGTGTGGTTTGTATGAAGTGGAAGTGTGAATTATGTCTTATGGATTGTTGTTTTTCTTTTGCTATGTGTGATGGTATGATGTAGAACCTGCTCCAGAGAAAGTTCTTCCTTTCCAAGATCAGGACTACCCATTCCAAGAGCAGCAGGAAGGAGGCAAGTATCCTTGACCACTTTGATCCTATGCTAGGATGTGTAGATAGAATTATTTGCATTGTCAAATGAAATATGAAACCCATGCTAGGAAGTTTCCCTAGAATTGCATTACCTTGTTTCCTTGTAGCTTGGGTTGGGATTTATTTTATCATGTCATTTATTATTATGCATATGCTTAGCCATGCTTAGAATGGGATATTTGGGATATGGGATCATCATGTTATTTTACCATACTCTTGAATGAGATATTATGAGTTATGTAGAGGTAGGGATCAAGGCAAGTTGGATGTTTTTGTTGGTGCTGGGTGCACGAGACTCGGGTTTGTGTTTAGTACTTGCCTGGATCCTAAGAACCGGTTCATGGAGCATGTAACCTGGCTTTACCGTGCCAACCACATGCTGAGATGGGGCAGCTTGGCCAATTAATTAGGTGTATCCCCGGCGTAGTATGGGTGTGTTGGATGGTGCGGGGAATAGGTTCAGCTGGACTACCATATGAACCGCAAGGCTCAAGATGGGGCCACTGTAGCGGGGTTGGAGCCTCTTGTATGCTATTAGGGGTGAAACCTTAGTGGGCCCACGCTCGTCGGGAATCCCTTTGTAAAGGCTTCGTAGTGATCTCCTGGCTACACACCTGGGAAGTGTGAATGTGGTTCGTAGCCACTTGCATAATGGAGGTTCTTTTAGTCCACCCGGCAACGGGGGATGAAATCACTACATGTGGGTACAGTGGTGCAAACTCTGCAGAGTCGAAACTGTCATGACAGCCATGCTCACGGTCAAGAGTGGCTTGGACTTATTCATGATTAGAGGAGTGGTGGTTTTGGAAGTTGTGGATGTTAAGCGGGGAGCTTAACATTGGAAATGATGTTATGGTTATTTGATTATGATGATGGGATGGGAGATTGGGACCATTTCACCTGTGTAGTAATGTAGGTGCTTAATAAGCTAAGGTGATAGGTATTAATTGCGTAGTGCTTTAACCATGAGTTCGACCTCCCCTTGTTCTAGCCATGCATGACATAACTTTCCCACACTTGTTGAGTACCATCGGTACTCAACCTTGCATATTTGTTGGTTTATATTGCTGCTCAGGTCAAGATAATGAAGTGGTGTTTAATGATCAAGACTTTGGACCCGAAGAAGGTTTCTAGGTTCATGGAGTCCCCCGGGCAACGCCTGTGACGGAGCCCTCAAGAATAATATTCTGCTGCTACTTTATTTACTTGTGATGAACTTATTATTGTCCATCGAGACATTTGCTATGTAAGACTTATTTATATTCGACACCTGGCTTGTAATAAATGATGCTTCACTATTTGTCATCACATGTATGAGAAAATGATCCTGGCATACATGTGATATTCACTCGGTTGTTCTTTGGAAAAACTGGGTGTGACAGCCATTGATCACAGAGGGAGAATTTCAAGTTTTTCTCCCGGGCGGCCGAAACTGACCTTGAGGTAAGGAATTGCAAAATTCGTCCTCAATTCGTGTTGGTTGTGTTTCAAACTCCGCACACAAGTTCTTAGCTGCCTAGGACACCTCCTCCATCGATTTTGACCAAGAAATTGAGTGTGGAGCGAGGAATTCGAGTTCTTTTTGAGGGTATACCACTGAACCATGTCGGGTGCACGGTGCCGATAGGTTTGGAGCTCTCCCCAGCCTGTTTCGACCTCATGTCGGTCTTCTCCATGATTCCCTGGTGCTATAGAGCCTAAGAACCGACCATTTCGTGGAGAAATCACTGCACACGACCTCGCCAGAGCCCTAGGGTTAGCTGTGGCCGGTGCGCACTGCTTTCCGGTGAGTTTCAGCCGCCGCCGACCTCACCAATGTGTTCAGCATGGTGGAAAATGGGGGGGGGGGGCGGCCAGCAGGGGTCTGGAGATGGCCGGGAAGGTCATTTCCGGTGACCTCGCCGGGGGAGCCGCCCCTGGTCTGTTTGGCGCGTGGCTGGAGGTTAGGGATGACGAGTGGGACCCACTGTCAGCATTTAAACATTTTCCAGATTTTCCCATTTCAGTTCAAACTTTGGAGAGTCATAACTTTGTGTAGGAGTGTCCAAAGATTGTGAAACAAATTTTGTTGGATTCCTCTCAAAGAGTACTATCCAGGGGTGCAGCCCAATATTTATGAAAATTCCTGGATTTGGCTCATTAATTCATTTAATAAAAATCGTGTATGAATTTTTACAGGAGTTCCGTTAATTGGAAAATTCCCAAATTTTCGCATGACATTCTTCCAATAATCCTTGAACTCCAGTAAAATTTTCAGAGGCATTGGACTTCATTTGCTTGGCCAAATGTTATTTGAATCCTCTATGTCTCTGAAAAATGGGAAAATGAACAGAGACATTCTCAGACTTTTAACCAAGTTTGGAAAATTCATATCTCTGTGCAGTAAGCTCCAAAAATGGTGAAACCAAGTCCTATGGAATCATGAGACTCTCGAGTCTCTGAGAAACCAAATTTGGAGCATGACAAGAAACTATAATTGCCATAGGATTTCAGAGAAACCAAATAGTAAGAAAATTCCCTAGGCCACATCTTCCATCAACTTTGTCTGAAATTTTGCAAGCCATACCTCTGTATGATCTATGGTCCACTGTAAAAATTTCAGAGCAAATTGAGATCATCTTCTCCAGTTTTCTGTTGGTTCCTTCTACTACCTTTCTTATGTCCATTATAAATAGATCTTTGCATTTTCTTCATCAAACATCCAATCCCACCTAAGTATATCCTCTGTTTTTGTCCATAACAGAGCTCTTCACTCACTTTAGAGTTGGTCTAAACCAATCTTAGTTTCTAAAACACATTTGTTTTATAATTCAGTTACTCCTATTAAAACTGTGCATATTCATATCGGTAGGAAACACGACGAAGGAGGTCGACGTGCAACTTGACTCAGAGCAGCAAGTTGAGGCTTAACTCATCGCCAAGCTACTGTCTTAAAAGTAGAAATAAACCTGCAGCAACATAAGGCAAGCCCCGGTTTGCATTTAACAGCTTTTAGTTATATTTTACTTTGTATCACTTCTATTGGTCTAGCATGTATTGTGTATTAGGTCAAGGTGATTGATACTCCAAATGCATGACCCACAAAATGCATGACCCACAAACCCCTTGGAGTACAGGGTAGAATAGGCTACCTTTGTGTAGTTTCTGCTAGGCTAAAGTTGTATAGGATCCGGTACAAGTCGGGTAAGTGGAAGCTACTCGCGAGTTTAGGATGTGGGTACAGCGGGGTATGATTCTAGAGAATGAAAGTTTTGGAAAAGAAAATGAGACCAAGCAGAGAGTAGGAGCAGCAGGACGTTGGGCCTGTGTGGCTGTAGCTCTGTTTGTGTCGGTTAAGGACCGATGCGTATGCCGCCCTGCTGAGCAAGTTTGAACAGTACCAGATGTATATCGGATATATGGGACCCGACAAACCGATGTAACTCGGGTACTCTCGTGTCGAAACTTATACGGCCGTCCTTTGGGGGTTGGTGTCAGAGGTGGAAACCTGCTAGCGGAGCAACTTCGACGTGTTCCGTGTAGTGGCCCTTCTGATGGGTTGGCGGAACTGGTTCGGCATTGGTGTGACGGGTGAAAGGTTGCTGCATAAAACGTAAGAAAGAGCTCGCGTGAGTCTTTCGAGGCGGGTGTATGTGTCATGTATTCCGGGTGTGTCCTGATTGCAACCACCGTCCCTCTCGGTTATATGAGTACCACTTGTTCACTGAGTTGTGACGTAGTAATAAATTTCAGATAAAGTGTGATGAATCATTGCTGATGTGAAGTTCTTAAATTCATTGTATTGCCAACCATGTATGCTGTAGTTGTAGCGCTCATTAAGTTTATTTTCCTCTTTGGGCATCACCACATCGGAGGAAAGCGTTTCTTGTTTGATTGTGGACTTCCGATGTGAGGGCTGCCTAAGGCATAATAATCCGCTGCTATAAACCTGAAAGTAAGGATCAACATTTAGGCGTGTCGTTGTTGCATCATATTTTTCCTATGTTAGAAATCATTGCATGTAGAGTTTCATGGTTAGGAGTGTCGGTTAAGTCTTGCTGAGCCATCGTGCTCACGGTTGCATTATTAGTGTTTTGCAGGTTATAAAATTTGCTATGAAGATGGTTGTTCGGTGAGCCATCAGAGACTCACCGGAAACCCTGCCGCTGCACTTGTCTTGGTGGAAGCTAGTAAGAAGCGTCCGCGGGCTGGACGTCTTCTCTGTTGCCTAGTTAGGACCGAGAGTAAGTGTGTATGTATATTCCGCTGCGTGTACCTTCGTGGTACATTATTTTGTAAATGATATTATCTTGAGAAATAAAAGACTTTGTACTTTATGGTTCTTTTCGTGTATGCTGTTCGGTGCCGCATCGCACGGCACCACCCAATATGTATCCTGGAGTGTGGATCCCGGAAGGGGTTCCCCACATTAGATCTAGACGAGATTTTGACGGCATAACCCTTTTGTTCTCTGCTGCCCCATTTTCGGGCGTGCAGTGGAGAACAGCGGGGTTATGCTGCCGAAATTTTGTTTGGATCCAGACCACGCGTCTCGTCATGAGCACGCTCCGCTCGGTCACTCTTGCGTGGGTTTAGGACCTATCCTTTCCAATAGATGTAGGGCCGTGACTAAGGATTGTAGTTGGATGTATACCGGATGGAAGAACAGTTCTGGTGGTCACTCGGATGAGTGGTTCGCCAAGACAGATGCTTTTGTAGATTGAGCTTTTTCATTGTCAAAGATCGATAAGGTGCGGTGCCCATGTATGAAATGTCGGAATACCAAGTTTCTAGACAAAATGACGGTCTCGGTACACTTGTGTCGAAACGGTTACATGCCACATTATGAGGTGTGGACCTTCCACGGTGAGACAACTTCTAAAACTGTACAAGAAGTGGAAGAGGAAAATGATGATAACACGGGGGTTGATAGGATGGATGAGATGCTTGAAGCTATACAACCAGAGTTTACGAAGGATCCTCCTACAACGGAGGTTGAAGCATTCTTCAAGCTTCTCAAAGCTTCAGAAGAGCCGCTGCATGAACACACTGAAGTGACCCTCCTCACTTTCATGACTAGACTTATGGCAATTAAGTCTAAGTACTTCTTTTCTAATAACTGCTACAACGACCTCATCAAATTGATCAGCGACATCCTTCCACAGCCTCATAAAGTACCTAAAGACATGTATCAGGCGAAGAAATTGCTTTCCGGTCTTGGTATGAAATATGAGAAGATTGATGTGTGTCCAGATAATTGCATGCTTTTCTGGAAAGAGCATGCAAAAGAGAAGAAATGCTTAAAATGTGGTGAATCAAGGTTTGTCAAAGTTGTTAATAACGATGGTGATAATGTGATGACAGAAGTCGCATGTAAGCAACTTCGTTACTTACCCGTGACACCTCGGTTGAAGCGGTTGTTTCTATCAAAAAGAACGGCCAGAAACATGAGATGGCACAAGGAAGGTGTACGTGAGAATAATGCAGTCATGATACACCTGGTCGATGGTGAGGCATGGAAAATGCTTGACCGGTTCGATGCAGACTTCAGTCGTGATGCGAGAAATGTTCGCATCGGGTTAGCGACAGATGGATTCTCGCCGTTCAGTACAAACGCCACACTATACTCCTGTTGGCCTGTCTTTGTCATTCCGTACAACCTACCACCAGCTCTTTGCATGAAGTACGAGTTCATGTTCCTTAGCCTCATTATACCTGGGCCGGATCATCCTGGGCCACGTCTCAACATGATGTTGAAACCGCTGATCGAAGAATTGAAAATGTTGTGGACAGGAGTCGAAGCGTACGACTGTTACAAAAAGCAGAAATTCAACTTTCGAGCTGCTTATTTGTGGTCTGTCCATGATTTCCCGGCATACGCTATGTTTTCTTGATGGAGCACTCACGGTCGTTTGACTTGTCCAATATGTGCTTCTGACACGGATTGTTTTCGACTTACTCATGGAGAAAAGATATGCTACTTCGATTGTCACAGACGTTGGCTGGCTCCGAATCACATGTTTAGGCAACAGAGGAATGTCTTTAAAAAAGACACCGTTGTCACTAAAGGACCACCGAAACGTTTAAACGAATATTAAATATCTGATATGCTGGACAAACTGGTGCCAGATAAAGGACGTCCGGGATATTTTATCGGTTACGGAGAGGATCACAATTGGACTCATATATGTGGACTATGGCAGCTACCATATGTGAAGTCGTTGATACTAATGCATAACGTTGATGTAATGCATCAAGAGCGTAATATGGCCGAATGTATTATAAGACATGCATGGACATGACTGGCAAAACGAAAGACAATATAAAGGCTCGAAAGGACCTGGCAGAGCTTTGTAACCGTCCAACTCTTGAGCTTTCTGAAAGTGGTGCTAAACCACGTGCTTCTTTCTGTCTTCGATCTAAAGAAAAGAAAGAAGTACTCAAATGGTTGAAAAATTTGAAATTCCTAGATGGTTACGCAGCTAGTCTGAAACGAGCCATGAATATCAAAACGGGAAAGCTGACAGGGTTGAAGAGTCATGATTATAACATAATTATGGAAAGACTTCTACCTGTTATGTTTCGGGGCTATTTTGATGATGCGGTGTGGAAGGTGCTAGCCAAGCTTAGTCACTTCTATAGACAGCTCTGTGCAAAAGAAATCACGATAGAGATGATGCGTAAATTGGAGAAGGAGATACCGGTACTATTATGTAAGATGGAAAAAAATTCCTCCAGGGTTTTCAATCCAATGCAACATCTCCTCATCCATCTTCCATTTGAAGCTAAAGTTGGAGGTCCCGCGCAATATAGGTGGATGTATCATATTGAAAGAGCACTAAGATATTTGAAACCAATGGTTCGTAACAGGGCAAAGGTAGAAGGATGCATCGCTGAAGCATTTACTCTTAAAGAAGTAGGATACTTTTTAAGTGTTTACTTTGCAGAGGAAAACAATGTCAACACTTCGGCAATGCGGTACAATGTGGATGAGCAACCTCCTTGTAGCAATCTCTCTATTTTTGCAACAAGAGGCACTACTGTTGGTAGTTCCACTTCCTACAACTCTACCGCAGAAGAAAGGAGTGTTGCTTTCCTTTACATGTACGCGAATATAGATGAGATGGACAAATATTTCGAGTAAGTGTTTGTCTTACATTTATACTAATCGGCGCATTTTGTAACACATCTATTCTAAAAAGTTTTATTTTCGTACAGTGCATTCCACAAGCAAAATTGGACACATAGGCATCAACCTACGAGCAAACAAGTAGAAGTGATGCGACGGGAAGGAATAAATGGAGGACCTAATTTTGTATCCTGGTTTTGAGATCATGTAACATTTTCTCATTAACTTAGCAATATTTAGAAAGTATTCTTATAACTTACGAGTATTTACAAAGTTTTCTTATAACAGTGCATGAAAGATGCCGACGTCCATGAAGACTTGCGACAACTATCCTATGGATTGATTAAAGTTAGGAGCTATGGTTGATATGACGTCAATGGCTACCGATTCCGTACAACTCAATTTGAATCTCTTCGTCCTCTCGCGGCAACATATAATACCGGAGTTGTGACGAGGGCAGTCGACTCTCAAGGACGTGAAACTAATTATTATGGAATCATTAATAAAATCCTTGAATTTGCTTTTGCCGGGAATAAGGATCTTCGAGTAGTATTCTTTGGCTATGATTGGTTTGATATCAATCATGGAACTCGACTAAACCAATTTGGCATGGTGGAAGTCAAACACAACGAACGGCTATGAGGATACGATTCATTTGTTCTTGCACACCAAGTGGAGCAAGTGTATTATCTATCTTATCAATGCAAAAAACTCAAAACTTGGTGGGTTATACATAAGGTTAATCCTCGTGAGCGGTTATACACTCCAGGAGATGATGGTTACCATGATACTGATGAGGTTGACGAGGTTTACCAAGAACAAGAGTTGCCAGACTCGTTTATCATTGAGCCTAGGACTCGATGACTTAGTTGGAGACGCTCAAGATGTCGAGACTTCTGATATGCGTAAACAGAAACGAAATCCAGTTCGGACGCTCACGAAAGAAGATCGATGGTCTGGTTTAAGTAGTAGGGTACATGATCATGACGTTGATGAATTTTGAAATTGATGATGTAACGTTTTCTTCACTAAATTAACATGAATTTTGTCGTCATCAAAGGGGAGCGGCAATATTTATCAATTATTCCTTGCAACGGGATGTCGTCATCAAAGGGGAGCGGGAAGAAGGGGGCACGAGGGTTCCTCAGTCGGTCCCGGAACCTCTTCTCATGGAGCTCGTCAGGTGCTAGCAGACGCTCTCAGCTAATGAGGCATCTACCAGACTTTGCGGGCCAAGCACTGGCCTTACAGCGCACAGAGGTAAATTTCAGTTGTCAATCACGTTATTTTAAATTACAATTATAAATAATTTATTCTTATCAATCCTTTATTTTTGCAGTCTGACTCACAGTCGTCAGATTCAGAGTCAGAGGTTAGGGCACCGCCACAGGCTAGCCAGCCCTTGGAGCCGGCTACCCTAACTTCGGAGCCGGCGAGCATGGAGCCTTCGGGATCTAGTGGTGACCAGCCTTCCGGGTTACCGGATGTGGTGCCCGCGTAGAGACGACGGATGAGGAGGACCCACTTTGCGGCTCCTCCTCCTGTTCCTCGTAAGCTGGTCACTATTCGTCCAGTTGGAGACAGGTAAAAAATCATATACTTGGTACATATTTCATGATGTATACAGATACTTACTGAGATAACAAATTTTGCAGATCTTGGTACGACTGTTTGTTCATGGGCCAGGGACACCACAGGCAGGTTAACGGTGTCATTGGGGCTTTAGTGCGTTTGCACTATCTCGGTGTCATCGATGGTGTCCCTGCTTTGTCATGGGACGACTACGCTCGTGTCTCGCACGAGGTGCACGGCACTCTTAGGGGCCGTGTGGAATGATTTTATGGTAAGTTTAAATGTTTACATTCTTCAACTCATTTAAATTGTTAATGCATATTGATTAAATGTTTGTTTTCTTAAAGCTGAGGTACCAGTTAGAGGAAACGAGCGAGAGCATGATGGAGCACGCGACACTCGTGTTCCACACAAACACTCGGAAGCTCGTGACACAGGCTTTGTCGTACGCCCGCATACAGGCCGTTAACGACTACCAGAAACGGCATCAGCAGCAGCAGGAATGGGGTCCCTTTAAAAGGGACTCCGACACGTACTTGACCGAGGATCAATACGCAGAGGTAAGTTCTAATTGTTAAAAAAAACTCAATAGTTACTTATGTTAGCAATTAATGATATACTAAATATGTGCAGGTTAGTATTTCCTGGTTAGAGGGTCAACCCGACGCATACCGAGCGCTCTATCGGTATTGGGCTAGCGATGAGTTCAAAGATAAGTCCATGAGGGCTCGAGGATGCAGAGGGTTCGATGGGAAGCACACCTATGGCGCCGATGGTCATTTGTGTTTGGCTAAACGCATGGTAAGTGTATTATAAGTTCGTTTATGTGTTCATAACATATTTATCCTACTAACACGCATCTACAGGAGCGAGAGACCGGCCAGGAGCCTAGCGTGATCGAGGTTTGGAAGAGAGGTCACAGGGGAAGTGACCCGTCGCAGCCAGGGCAGTGCAGTCAGGTCGCGACCGATCGATTGGTAAGTTTAAAGAATTATTCAATTTAATTATAACTAATATTATTATTGATACACTAACACCATTTCTATGTTTTTAGGGAAAGTATAGGCAGGAAGTCATCAAAATACACGGTGAAGGATACGATTGGGAAAACGCGCCAATCGACCCTCAAGTCGTGTATGCAAGCGGCAGCGGGAAGGCCCATGGCTGGTGAGTTGGTTTCTTTGATTTAGGTTTTCCAATCTTCCTTCTTTTACTTATTATTTTTCTTTCTTTTGTAGGTTTGCCATTTTCGATAGAGTTGTCGACTCGAGGTCGGCGCGACCTGCAAGAGGCACTTCATCGACGCAGGCTTCGTCAGTTGGTCCGTCGAGTGGCCGTCTATCGCAGAGGGACATGGAGTTCCATGCAAAGCAGGAGAGGCTGACGCGGACCCAGGAGGAGCTCGACAGGACGAGGGCCATCCAGGAGTTCCAAGCTAACTATATGGCCCAGATGCAGGCAGCGGTCGAGGTAAGTAATTTCAATTACTGTAGTTCACTTTCATAACATTTCAGTAATACATATGTTCTAATATTTTCCAATTATAGGACTTAGCTCGACAGAACGGCCAACAAATCACGATTCCTACATGGCAGCCACCACAGGTGACCCCGTCACGGGAGCCCACGGCCCAGGTGCCTCCGGTACAGGTAATAAACTCTTTAATATTGTATTTTTCAGCTAACATAAGGAGAGAGGGAGATGTAGAGTGGTATAGAAGGGAGAGAGGGAGTGCGAGAGAGAGTGAGAGTGAGATGGAGAGATCGAGTGTTGCAATAGAGAGAGAGAGTGTGCGAGAGAGGGTGTGAGTGAGAATAACATAAAGAGGGGATGAATAGTACAGAGAGAGGAAGAGAGTGAGAAAAAAGAGAAAGGCATTGATATCTGAATCCAAACCGTCGTAACTACTCATATGTTTTGTAGGGTTCGGCGACGGAGGCCTCTACTCCATCGCCACAGCTACCGGTTCCAAGAGAGACGCGTGGAGATGATATCTTCGGCTTCGAAGGTAGTCGAGAGGGTAGTGTGTAGCCCGTTTGTAATTTGTGTTGTGTGTGATGCATATGAACTATTTTATGACTGTTTACTCATAACTATTTGTTCTGTGAGCTGGTCATCGAGCCAGGTTAGTGCGTTTCAGTTTTTTTAAAAAAAATTACAAACATAACTTACGACGGCTACTGCCCAGAAGCCGTCGTAAGTTAGCCTCTGTTACTTACGATGGTTCCGGTTACCGTTGTAAGTTAGCCTCTGTTACTTACGACGGTCACCAGTAACGTGCCTTGGGCCCTCACGTGGCCTGGGCCATTACTTACGACGGATGCGCGACGCCGTCGTAAGTTAAGTTATTTACGACAGTAGCCGTCGTAAGTTACATTATTTACGATCGGGTAATTACCTCAGCTGTATACCGTCGTAAGTAAAGAAATACCGTCGTAAGTTAGTTCCACCGTTCTAGTCAAACAATGGATGACACCTTTATGTTTGGTCAACCAATCCATACCTGAGGAGGCCCGACCTCCATCACGGGGCCATGCCGCCTCGCCCGAGGAATCACATTGGGTGGTGCCGTGTTATGCGGCACCCAACAGCACACATATAAGAAACACAGTACTACATAAATCAAAAGCGGAAGCTTACATTTATTCTTTGTAAATAATTTACATAAAATAGCTACAGAGGAAGTCTATAAACAGCTCACGATGAATATCTAAGAAGCACTCGAGAAGAGATCCAGCCCGCGGACTCCTCTCGCTAGCAACACAAAGACATGGCAGCGGCTAGGTTCTCCAAGTGTGACATGACTCGGAAGTTTCCGAGTCTCACCGGACAACCCTCTTTATAGCGTCGAGGTTTACCTGCAAAACGACTTATATAGCAAGAGTGAGCACAAAGGCTCAGCAAGACTTAACCGTCTCTCCTAAGACATGAAACTCTAGATGAAAGTAACCTTAGACTTAAGCCTGACATTTGCGAAAAGACTCGCCTACGAGTTCATCCTTAACTTTCAGATTCTAGCCATAATAATAGTGACCTTGCGCCCAGCAACATTGGAACTCCACAATCAAACAAGAAACGCTTTATTCCAATGTTACTTGTCCCAAGGTGAAAAATAAATTTAGTTTGCTCTATCTCTACTTCAAACATGGTTTCATGCAACTTAACATAATCATAACAGCAATTATACTTTTTGCAAACTGTTTCCACACAAGTTGATTACTACGTCACAACATGGGAGCAAGCGGTACACAATAACCGCGAGGGACGGTGATTCGAATCAAACACTACCCGGATAACTCGACACATACGCCCGCCTCTAAAGACCCAACTCTGGCGTCCTTCATTACGTCGTATGTGGCAACCTTTCTCAGGACACTAAACTGTAGAACCAGTCACGCCATCTCGGGCTCATAGGTCTAACGAGACGATGTGGTATGCCTCTACAATCCAGTGAACCTGGTACATCAGTTTCCTGGTTCCCATATATCAGTAAGCATCCGGTACACAACTCAATACTTGCTCCTGGACGCGGCATACGCATCGGTCCTTAACCGACACAGGCAGAGCTACTCGACCAAGACCTCATCTTGTTGCAGCCTAACCCCTCTGCCCGGTCTCATCTTTAGAAATGTAAAGTTTAGTTTGCTTCCTATCCCAACCACACTTATGATATTCTGGACTATAGCTCGCGAGTAGATTCCAACTACTCGTCTTCAATCGGATCCCTAGTCTATTTAGCATGGCCTTATTCTACAGCGATGACACAATGCTACCCTTGACCTCAGGGTTCATGTTTGGTTATGCAAATGGAGTATAAAACACCCTTGACCTAATGCACATACAAACTTTGACCCATAGTAGTGAACAAAGTAAAAACTTTGGAAAACAACTTAAATGCAAACCGGGGCTTGCCTTGGTTTTGCAGGTGACTAAAGTCAGATGTTTGTGGAGTTAGTTTCTGCTGACTTGTAGCTCAATGTCTGCCCTTCTTGCTCCTTGATCCACTCTTCACGTATTCGCGCTTAATCACTACACGTTATGAATATGCATACATGTTCAATTATAAAACCTTTTGCTAACAAGTGCTAAAGACAAGTTTTTAAAATTGGAACTCTGTTTAAGAATTTAAAATGAAACTGGGGGTGGTGGTTTGGGTGTGTGTTTAAGCACTATCATTAAGTGAGAAGTAAGGTTCATCATTTGGGTGGGGGATCAACTAATGGTTGAACAGAACATTAATGATCCAGGGCTCCAATGGAGCTGGGAATTTTCTTTGGAGTTCCTTGTCACAAGAAAGTTCTCTGGACCAAAATTCAGAACATTTCACTAAGTGGATCACCCAGAACAATTCCCTAAGCATTTAAGCAAAAAGGAATTAATTCTGATTAAATTTGCACTTTCATGCAAATTCAAGTGAACTATAATTTCCACATAGCTCAGGGAGTATGCATGAATTTTCCTAGGATTTTTGGGGCCAAGGAATGCCTAGAACTGAATTTCCAAGTTTTGGAAATCCTCTGAAAATGTTTCTGTATTTATTTGAATACCGAAACTTGGAATTAGAATTACCCTAACTAAATCCACTCCAAATGAGCTGAAACTTTTACAGGAGTTTCCTAATATCCTATAGAATATCCTGGCAAAATTTGGGGAATTTTGGATGAATCAAACTCCCTCTAAAATTCTTTTGCTGAAAAGTTTTAATGAATTCTCCAGAATTTTCTATTGGTTTTCATGCAAATTGGGTTGCATATTTGGATGGAGTTTTTCATCCTGAATCCAACGCAATTTGAATCACTAATTTTGGAGCTTCCCAGCAAAAGTTATGCAGTTCTAAAGTTTGAACTAAATCTGGAATTCAAATTAATTCGGAAAAAGTTTAAACCCTGACTGCGGGCCACAGGGCCACGTGTCGACCGCTGAAACACGAGCCACACGGGCCACATACCTGTGCCCGCATTGTCACAGACCGATCCGAGAACACAGACAATCCAGCTCCCTCGCAACAGCGACTGACGCATGGGCCAGCCCCCGTCTTCGTCTTCCTCCGGCTGCCCGTGCTCCCGCGCCGCCGAGCTCGCTGGAGCTCTTGCCGGGAGTGGGTTCCGGTGCTCGGAACTTGCTGGATCTCACTGCCCCCACGTATTCTCGTACGAGGAACACGTTGCCGGGCTTATCTCAGCTCGACGATGGCCGGAAACCTAAGTGCGACGGCGACAGCGGCTGTGGCTACTTCGGTGACGTTGCTAGGGCACTGTAGTGCTCTAACCTTGCTCCTTAGCTCCTACAGCATCGCCACCACCTCGGGAGCAACGTCCAGGGCTCTGATCTTGCGAGAAACGACGGCAACTAGGGTCTCACCGTGCGACCTAGGGCGATTTCGGGGAAAACTGGAAAAACTCGAAGAACCGAGGGTTTCCTCAACGGTTCTCCCTAGTTCTTGATCCCACGTGCCCGCACGGATGTCTACAACTGGGTTTCTAGGTCTGGTGATGAGTGGTGCACCGTGCTTCCCTAATTTCTCGGTTTGCCACCTACGGTTTATATCTCATGTCCCCGGGAAAAGTTAAATTCCAGCGAGCACGGGCTGTGACACGCTGCCGGCGTTGCTGTGAAGCAAGAAGAGTTACAGGCGCACCTTTTAGCTTTTGCAGCTCGACGGGAGATGCTCTGTTGTGGCTGGGCAACGGATTCTTGCAGCGGCGACTTCGCCCGGTGCCGTTGAGAAGGATTGAGCTCGACGCCGGGGTTCCCATGGGTTTAGCACCGGTTTCTTTCGTCGGCCACGCTCAGTGGGGTCTGGCGACGTTGTGGAGAGGCTCAGCACGGCGTGCGACTCGTTGAGCTGTCCGGGCGTCGAGGAACCAACCGTGTTCTTTCGTGCGGCAGCAGCTCGGCGAGGAAAAACGCGAGGAGGTCGACGGCAGCTGTGGGAGGCGGTTTGTGGGAGCGTCGTTCACTCGGTGGGGTTGATAAGGGCGCGAGCAAACCGACTCGGGAGCAGCTCGGGAGCTGGCGGCAACGCTGCCCCAGTGGCGCGCGCGTGCTGCGCTAGGTGCTTCAGCGCCTTCAAGCGAACAACAGAGAACCGGTTGAGTGAGTCTGAACAGGGAAAATGTTGCTTATGTGCTAAGTTTTCCCCCTCTCCTCTATGACAATTGGGCCCCACTCACCTCCTCTCCTAAATATCCCAATTTTAGGCACATTGTAAACTTCAGCTCTGAGGAACTCAAAACCAAAAGTTATTTGGCAATTTGACAAGTTGTTCCTCAGTTTTGAGTTTAAATTCAAATTTGCATGAAATTTACAAGTCCCTTTGATGATCATATCAAGGCACCTCCAAATTTGCTCAAAATTTGCCTCCTTCATAATTTAGACCTGAGGAATTCAAATATGTCCTCTGATCATTGAGTTGGCTATTGCAAATACACTTTTCAAACAACAGTTTGAATTTTCTCTTTTGAACATGCCTTCCTTCTTTTTGAAGTGCACCTCTTAATTCAAACTGATTTCAAAGTTTTATTGCACATGCCAACACTTTCATGAGGAACACAAAAGTTTTTGTAAGTCCCATTTCTTGCATATAAACTCAACTTTATTCATAGCTCAAGTTTTCTATTTACAAGTTTTGGGACTTTTACATTCCTCCCCCCTTAAAAAGAATCTCGTCCCGAGATTCATGATTAAGGACAAGGTGGAGAGGACAACTACTACATATGAGCCTCTAACAACTCCGGATGATTGCGCTGCAAATACTCTTCGCTTTCCCATGTAGCTTCGTCGGACGTGTGATTTTCCCATAGCACCTTTAAAAATTGCAGCGTCCGGCTTCTGGTCTCCTGAGTCTTTTCATCAATTATCCGGGTTGGTCGCTCAACATAAGTGAGGTCCGGCTTCAGATCTGCTATGTCTCCCGTGAGAATCTCCGTTGGAACTTTCAAACACTTCGCAACTGAGATATGTGGAAGACGTTATGCACTCCGGCTAAGGCTGCCGGCAGCTCTAAACGGTATGCCACGGGTCCACACCTTTCAATGACAATGAAGGGACCGATAAAACGTGGAGCTAATTTTCCTTTCACTCCAAATCGGTGAATGCCCTTCATCGGAGATACGCGGAGGTATACGTGATCCCCAACATGGAAATCCAGAGGACGACGTCTCCTATCCGCATAGCTCTTTTGCCTGGATTGAGCAGCTTTAAGATTTGCTTGAATAAGCCTTACCCGCTCTTCTGCTTGATTTACGAGATCAATCCCGTAAATCATCTCTCGCCAGATTCACACCAGTTCAAGGGTGTGCGGCACTTTCGGCCGTAGAGAGCTTCATAAGGTGCCATTTTTATGCTCGTTTGATAACCGTTGTTATACGAGAACTCCGCCAACGGTAAGTGATCATCCCAGCTCTTACCGTGGTGGATGGCGCACGCCCTTAGCATATCTTCAAGGTTTTGATTCACCCTCTCCGTTTGCCCATCGGTTTGAGGGTGATACGCAGAGCTTCGAATCAGCTTAGTTCCCAAGGATGCGTGTAGTTGTTCCCAGAAACGGGAGACGAACAGCGATCCTCTGTCGGAAACAATGGTATGGGGAACTCCATGCAAGCATAAGATTCGTGCTATGTATAACTCCGCATACTGCTTGGCGCTGTAGTTAGTATGCACCGGAATGAAACGTGCCGATTTGGTTAATCGATCAACGATTACCCAAATCGAGTCATGGTGGTGGGAGGTCATCGGCAACCCGACGATGAAATCCATACTCAAGTCTTCCCACTTCCATGCCGGTATTTGTAGCGGTTGCAGCAGGCCCGACTTCTTCACATGGTCGGCCTTAACTCTTCGACACGTATCACATTCTGAAACGTATTTTGCAACTTCACGTTTCATACGTGTCCACCGAAACTTCTTCCGGAGGTCTTGGTACATTTTATTGCTGCCAGGATGAATAGAAAATTTGGATAAGTGAGCCTCATCCAAAATCTTCTCCCGCAGCCTCATATCACGGGGTACGACTATCCGGTCCTTGAACCACAAGGTATCTTCATCATCTAACCGGAAACATTTCATCTCCCCGTTCTTCAACCTCCTTTTGATATGAGTCATGCCCTTGTCTCTCCTTTGAGCTTCCATCACCTCCTCTCTTATTGTGGGTATGAGAGCCAGATTATGTAACGCTCCATATGGAACCAAATAAAGACTTGGTTCTCTCCCCTTCTATCGGCGCAATGGTTAGGTTAAGGATATGAGACTTCCAGCTGAGCGCATCGGCAACCACATTTGCCTTGCCTGGATGATAATGAATTTCAATCTATTAGTCCTTGATCAGCTCCAACCATCGCCGTTGCCGCATATTCAACTCCTTTTGAGTGAATATGTACTTCAAGCTTTTGTGGTCGGTGTAGAGATGAACCAGGTTTCCCAATAGGTAATGTCTCCACATCTTCAAAGCTAGTACCACGGCAGCAAGCTCGAGATCATGAGTTGGATAATGTTGCTAATGATTCCATAGTTGCCGTGATCCATATGTGACCACACGTCCTCCTTGCATAAGTACACAACCAAGCCCGACGCCGGATGCATCACAATAAACATCAAAAGGCTTGGTTGTATCCGGTTGAGCTAGAACCGGGGCGGTTGTGAGGTGTTTCACCAACGCTTGAAAAGCTTCCTCACATGGCTTGCTCCAATCATACTTGATGCCCTTCTTCAGTAGCTCCGTCATAGGTTTGGAGATTTTTGAGAAGCTTGGGATGAACCTCCGATATATCCTGCCAAACCCAAGAAGCTACGAACTTCATGGACTGATGTTGGAGACTTCCATTTCAGCACTTGATCAATCTTGCTGGGATCAACAGCAATGCCTTCTGCTGAAATAATGTGTCCAAGAAATGGCATTTGGTCACTCCAAAATTCACATTTACTAAACTTTGCATAGAGTTTGTGATCTCTCAAGCGTCGAAGCACAATATGCAAATGTTTAGTGTGTTCCTCTTCAGATTTGGAATAGACCAAGATGTCGTCGATGAATACCACGACGAACTGATCCAGCTCCGGCATGAACACCGAGTTCATAAGGTACATAAAGTGAGCCGGAGCATTGGTCAACCCAAACGACATGACAAGATATTCATAGAGCCCATATCTTGTCGAGAATGCTGTTTTCGGGACATCTTCCGCGCGAATCTTGATTTGATGATATCCCGACCTTAAGTCCATCTTGGAGAAGACTTTAGCACCCACTAGCTGATCAAAAAGAATATCAATTCTTGGTAGTGGATACTTGTTCTTTATGGTCACAGCATTTAAAGGACGATAATCGACGCATAGCCTCAGCGTCTCATCCTTCTTCTTCACAAATAAAGCTAAGCAACCCCATGGTGATGAAGTTGGATGAATAAACCCCTTGTCCATCAGATCCTTGAGTTGCTCCTTCAATTATGCTAACTCACTCTGAGCCATTTTGTATGGTCTCCGAGAGATCGGCGTGGTTCCCGGTATCAACTCTATTTTGAATTCCACCTCGCGCTCAGGTGGCAAGCCTGGAAGATCTTCGGGAAACACGTCCAGATATTCACGGACTACCGGAATGTCTTCTATCTTGCACACCTCGGCATTACATACTTCCGGTTCTTTGGAAACCGCTTCACCGAGGTACAACGTTTGACGCCCGTGAAGTGGAGAGTCCAAGTGGACACTCCTGTTCTCGATGTCCAGAACAGCCTTATGGAAGGTCAACCATGATATTCCCAATATGGCATTGATTCCCTGGTCTTCGAGAATGATGAGGGTGGTAGGATAAATGTTTCCACCCAAGCAGAGTGGTGCTCGAGAGACGACTTCATTAGTTGATATGTCTCCACCTGGCGAATGAATAAGGTAGGAACCTTTTGTGGTAGTGGTGGAGATCTGATCCTGGATCACCGTTGCCCTGCTAATGAAGTTATGTGTCGCACCAGAGTCGAATAAAATGACAACCGGCTTGTCATTTAAGGTGAACCTGCCAGCAAGAACAGGTCCTCCCTTTGGCAGATCATTGACTGACACATAATTAACTGTCCCCACTTTGGACATAGCTTTTCTTTGCTGCCCAAGATCGCTCTGTGGAACTGGACCCGCAGACACATTGTTGCTGCTCGGTTCAGTTGCTTTATTGACCTTAAGATCATTGTCAAGCTGAAGTGGGACAGCACTTGGCTCAGCTGAGAAATCACCTTGTTTATCTTCAACCTCTTGAGGGAGATAATATTCTGATGCACCTTGTTGATACTGAGGTGCATAAGAAATAATTTGCTGCTGCGGTGGAGGTGAATATGACCTATGTGGATTAGAAGAGTCGTCACACTCCCAGAATGATTGCACCTCTTGTGGAATCTCTCGACCGGAAGGTGAACGGATTACCAACCGATACTTCTGAGGCAGACGATTGTCTTCATCCTGTGATGAGTCCCTTTCCCTATTTTCTTTGAGGTAGAGGTTGGAATAATATTCTTGAGCGATAGCACAGCTCACAAACTGATCAAAATTCTCTTGGCTAACTTGAGCCAATTCACATCGCAGCCTAACAGTCAGCCCTCGATAAAAATGATAACCCCTCATGAATGGTGATTTCACATAGTCAGGGACATATTGAGCTAAGCGATTGAATTCCTTCGCATACTCAATAACACTCATGTCCCCTTGCTTCAGACTCCAGAGCTCATCCAGACTGGTTTGCATTATGCCCGCAGGGATGAAACGAGCACGAAATGCAGCCTGGAACTCCGCCCATGTGACACGATGCCCTGCTGGTTGAACAGCAAGGTACTCTGCCCACCATGCTCCAGCAAAGCCGTGAAGCTGCTGAGCGGCATATAGAACCCTCGAGAATTCATCACATTGAATCAACCCAAACTTGGACTCAATGACACGTCACCAGTGATTTGCTTCCCAATGGTCAGCCGCCTCAGAGAATACCGGCGGTTTTGTCACCAAGAAATCCAGATACGTGCTCTGGGTTGGCATGTGACGTTGAGCTTCTCGATCTATGCCTTGCTGAACTAGAGTTTGGAGAGTTTCATTCATTTGGGCCATAATTTCCGCCAATCCGGTTGGCGATGGCTCTTGTGATGAAGTCGAGTCATTCCCACCTCGACTTGAATCCCCAATCTCCATTTGAGGATGTGTGCGTACAATACTGCATGAAACAAAATTTTGAGTCAATCAAAATTCTATCTCAGTAGTAAGTAAAGATAAGTAAAACATGAACATGTCATGAACTTTATGGTAACATAACCACATTCATGTTTAAACAAATCTTAAGTACGCTAAACTAATCGGCGGGACTACCCTGACCAGTTCACACAAACTCCAAATTTTACTCAAGTTATCAACAGATTTTTGACTTGAGTTCAATACCAAAGTTTTAGCAAACTTCAGTATCTTTCGAACGAGTATTTATAGGTTTCTTAAAGATTTTTCCACAGGAAGTTATGGCTCAAAAACAGAAAGGTCCAGAGAGATTTTTGCTACTGTCCTGGTTCTGAACAGTTTGCATTCAACTGGACTTTTCACCAACTTAACGTGTGATTTTGTTCTGGAGGTCTACAAAGAAGTTGTAGAGCACTTGAAAATTTTCCAGAACTGTATCATACTCCTTAATTGGGTCAAGCTACTCAGAGTTATGCTCTGTTAAAGTCCAGCAAGAATTTCCGCCAGAAACAGAGCACTCTGTTTTTGATAACTTTGATACCTAGTTATACTCTCATTTGAATCTTAGCTCAAAATAAGAGTTCATTAACTAATACTTGTTTCAAACTTCCATTTTTAGTTGCAAGTTAATTCATGAATCATTTCTTCATAGGGAAGAGGTTCAGATGTTTAGTATGGTGTCGATGCACCGTAAGAATCATGTCGGTACTACGTTGCCTCACCCAAGAAAACCCTAAACCGGATTATACCGGCACATCCGTTTTATCAGTGGCACTAAAACGGTCTCTCGCACACGTGTACTACACGGGATACGTACGTGGTTAGTAACTGCAGAAGAACACTGAATAGTGGTGCACTCAAAGGTTGTTCCATTTCAGGCAGTTCCATATTTGAAAGTAAATACAAACGCCCGTATCATTGTCATACGGCCATCCTTGAGTTAAGCCACGTCTCAAGGTACGTGATCGTGTTTCAACACCACACGACGAAGAACCTGAGTATATCATGAACGGGTCGTCACGGTTGAGAATGTTATCAACCCAACAGATACCACCTACTGCCCGGCAATGCACGCCGATGGAAAGCGCTGCGTATGTCCTCCTGGGGTATTTCCAGACGAACACACTTTCGCGTTACTGACCACGCGATGGGGTCTCCACTTACTTGCCTACTGCACGCTAGGGATCAGCATTTCATATGAACTCAGGAACATGAAGAGTCCCAGAGTTTCATATTGACATCTCACACCAAGCTGTGAGATCAATCCCTGAACAACATTCCTCGTCAGGGGGAGCTAACCGAAATTGAACCGCTTTCGGTGGCGTTCCTTACCATACTTACCACAGCGTAGGTGCGTCGTTACATAATCAAAATTCAGAATTATAACAAGTAAGTTAGCAATGCCACTTTGAGTAACTATACTACTATAGTCCTTATGTGGGCCTAATATCGTTTCCTCACCGTATCCTAAGTTTTTGTCGTAATACAATCCTTATTCCGTGCGCTATTACCAATGCGGCTCTGATACCATGCTGAGGGGGCCCGACCTCTATCACGGGGCCATGCCGCCTCGCCCGAGGAATCGCATTGGGTGGTGCCATGTTATGCGGCACCCAACAGCACACATATAAGGAACACAGTATTACATAAATCAAAAGCGGAAGCTTACAATTATTCTTTGTAAATAATTTACATAAAATAGCTACAGTGGAAGTCTATAAACAGCTCACGATGAATATCTAAGAAGCACTCAAGAAGAGATCCAGCCCGCGGACTCCTCTCGCTAGCAACACGAAGAAATGGCAGCGGCTAGGTTCTCCAAGTGTGACATGACTCGGAAGTTTCCGAGTCTCACTGGACAACCCTCTTTATAGCGTCGAGGTTTACCTGCAAAACCACTTATATAGCAAGAGTGAGCACAAAGGCTCAGCAAGACTTAACCGTCTCTCCTAAGACATGAAACTCTAGATGAAAGTAACCTAAGACTTAAGCCTGACATTTGCGAAAAGACTAGCCTACGAGTTCATCCATAACTTTCAGATTCTAGCCATAATAATAGTGACCTTGCGCCCAGCAACATTGGAACTCCACAATCAAACAAGAAACGCTTCATTCCAATTTTACTTGTCCCTAGGTGAAAAATAAATTTAGTTTGCTCTATCTCTACTTTAAACATGGTTTTCATGCAACTTAACATAATCATAACAGCAATTATACTTTTTGCAAACTGTTTCCACACAAGTTGATTACTATACCCAAAATAATATCTATCCCTTGTGAGTTTATCACTATGAGGTTTGCAGAAAACACTACCCCATTAATGTCTAGATTCACCTTGGGACACAATTGCCTTGTTCTTATTTCTCCCCTGGAGAGTTCACGGCTAATATATGATTCATTTGTGTTGTTGCTAGATCATGCTTCTTAACAAATCCTTGAGCAATGAACGAGTGGTTAGCACCAAAATCGAACAATATGGCTGCAATGTGTAAGTTTGCAAGGAACTTACCAATCACCACGTCAGGTGCCTCTTGCGCTTCCTCCATGGTCACGTGGTTCACCCGTCCCCGCATCATGTTCTGCTGTTGTGGATGCATTGGCTTCTTCTTCGGGCACTTGTGAGCGTAGTGCCCCACTTCACCACAGTTAAAGCATTGTACCCCAACTTTAGGTGCTTGACCTTTGTTGTCTTGGGGTGGGTTCTGTGGCCCTTGTTCTGCTGGTCGAGGTTGGTAAGTGGGGCGTGGCTGCTGCATAAACTGACGCTGTGGCTATACTGGTGCTGATGGAGGCCTGACGTTTGGATTACAACCTCTTGATGCTGAGTAGGGTACTACAACACGACTCGTCTGCCCTGCAGGTTGCTGCATCTGACGTGGACGTGTGTTGCTGCTTGACGCTTGGTGTGACCATCCCATCTTCCTCTTTTGTTCATTCTCCAAGGCCTTCAACTTCCTCTCTACCACAAACGCACTGTCCAACATCTTTTGGAAACTTTCATATTTCGTTGGAGGACATTGCACATTGCATTTCCATGGTGAGCCCTTTCACAAAGCAGTCCAGTTTCTGCTCGTCAGTTTCAATGTCCCGTAGTACATAACGGGACGGTTGGGTGAACATGGTGAGGTACTCCCTCACAGTCATGTTGCCCTGCTGCAGTCCCAAGAACTCCTTTCTCTTGTTCTTGAGTTCTCCCCTTGGTATGTAGTGGTTGCGGAAACTGCGCTTGAACTCTTCCCAAGTTATGTTCTCGGGGTCGTGATGGGCTGCCACATAAGCGGTCCACCAATCAGCAGCGGGTCCGTGTAATTGGTGAGAGGCAAACAGCACCCTCTCATCCTTGGCATTGTATGATCCTCATCTTGTTCTCAATGGTCTTGAGCCAATCATCTGCCTCCAGAGGTTCAGCAGCACTTGCAAACTTTGGGGGTTGAGTTCCTAGAAACTCACTCAACCTCGGTTGACGTGGTGCAGCCTGTGGGGGTGGAGCTTGGTGTAAGTTGGCCACCACTTGCGTCAAATTCTGGATGAGCTTATTTTGATTGTCGATCATTTGGTAGATAGGATCAGCTCCTTCACGGCGACCACCCTGTCTTGCCCTCCAAGAAGGTGAGAATTGGCAGCCTCATTGTTGTTGGGGTTGGCACCACGACCTCTTCCTCTTCAGGCCATCTATTATGATCAACCAAGTGTCAACTTAATCATTACGCATTAATTTCCCACATTGCTTGTATAAACTTAAACTTTTGAGACCTTAAAAATTTAGACAATTTTCTGAAGGTTCCACCTAGACTTTTAGGCACCATGTCTCATACGAAGATAAATGCAACTATGGATTCATAAGGTTTCACACACAATAAGCAAATGCAATTTTAATGACGAGGTTGTAGACAAGTGCCCATGGCCCCCATAACTCACGTCACACACCAAACATTAACAAGCAAATAGATAGGTTCTTGAATCAACTAATCGATAACATGCTGAAATAAGGGAGATGACTCTAAACGACTCGTATCACTGAGCTGGCTCGTCGGGGTCTTCCTCATCATTGCGGATGACCTCTGACTCCGCTTTAGGTGGGGAAGCTGCTGGCAGAGAAGTGCGGCGACGCTTGCTCGCCCGGCGGTCTGGGGAGTTAAGAGTCCATGTGTCATTCTCGGTGACACACAGTTCATTCCCATCTCCTCTCTCCCTCGCCCTCAAGCTGGCGCGAAGCAATGCCTCAGTCTCCTTTAGGGTGTCACGAACATCCTGAAGCTCCTGCTGGCACTCCTGCAATCGAGTGCTGAGCATAGCTGCATCCTCCAAGCACAGGTCCATGTGCCCATGGGAAGTCCCCTGCTGCACCGGCGGGTACTTGTACTCCGCGGTGCCACTCTCACGCTGGAGGACATACATGTACTCAGTCCTGTCCAGGTGGCCACGGTTGATGTAACTCTGGCAGGTGATGGCCTCCCAGGTGACATCCTTCTCAGCATCGGCCTGAGTCGCCCGACAGGCTGGAGAGCAGTGGATCTTGAGCAGCTTGTTGTCGTGGATAATCCTCATCTCTGAGCTCTATTCTTCACGCTGTTCACGGATGGTCCTGGTGGAGCCGTAGTGTATGATCAGCTTGCCAACATTGCCGGCGGCGTGGAGCATACGACGAAGATGGCGCAACAAGCCTCCTACTGCCAACCCGTAGGAGTAGTACGTCACCGGACGGTTCTGCTCCCTCAAGGCAAGGGCAGCGACAGGAACTCTCCCTCCGGTGGACTTGCGAGCGGTGCAGACCATGCGAACCATATAAAACATAAAGCATTTAAAAATTAATTAGACAATAATAAAATAATAAAATAAATACTGTATTTTGAATAAAAGTTGAGGCAAGTTGAATAAATAAGGAACAACATCAATAGCACTTTTACCCCACACCTTTTGTAAAATAGTTTTTAAGAACATAAGGTTCTTAAATACATCCATTTCTACCTAGGTCCAAGTTCCTATGGGCAACCTTGGCTCTGATACCACTACTGTCACACCCGGTTTTTCTAAAGAATGACCGAGTGACTCCCACATGTATGCCAGGATCATTTTATCATTTATGTGACGAAAAATAGTGAAGCATCATTATATTACAAGCCAAGTGTTCGAATATAAATAAGTCTTACATAACATAACGTCTCGATGGACGATAATATGTTCATAACATGTAAATAAAACAACAGCGGAAGATAAGTCTTATGGGCTCCGTCACAGGCGTTGCCCGGGGGACTCCGTGAACCTAGAATCCTTCTTCGGGTCCGAAGTCTTGGTAGTCATACACCACGTCATTCCCTTGGCCTGAGCAGCAATTTAACACCAACAGAAAAGCAAGCTTGAGTACCGTAGGTACTCAGCAAGTGTGGGAAAGTTATGTCATGCATGGCTAGAGCAAGGAGAGGTTGAACTCATGGTTAAAGCACTACGCAATTAATATCTATCACCTTAGCTTATTTAGCACCTACATTACTACATAGGTGAAATGGTCCCAATCCCCTAACCCATCATCAATATCAAGTAACCATAACATCATTTTCAATGTTAAGCTCCCCGCTTAACATCCTCAACTTCCCAATTCATCATTCTCTAATCATGAATAAGTCCAAGCCACTCTTGACTGTGAGCACGACTGTCATGATAGTTTTGACTCTGCAGAGTTTGCACCACTGTACCCACATGTAGTGATTTCATCCCCCGTTGTCGGGTGGACTAAAATAACCTCCATTACGCCAGTGGCCGCAAACCACGTTCACACTTCTGAGGTGTGTAGCCAGGAGATCACTACGAGGCCTTTACAAAGGGATTCCCGATGAGTGTGGGCCCACTGAGGTTTCACCCCCAACAACATCCAAGAGGCTCCAACCCCGCTGCAGTGGCCCCCTCTCGAGCCTTGCGGTTCATATGGTAGTCCAGCTGACACCTATTCTCCGCACCATCCAAACACCCATACTACGTCGGGGATGCACCTAATTAATTGGCCAAGCTGCACTATCTCAACATGTGGTTGGCACGGTAAAGCCAGGTTATATGCTCCATGAACCGGTCCTTAGGATCCAGGCAAGCACTAAACACAAACCCGTGTCTCGTGCACACAGCACCAACCAAAGCATCCAACTTGCCTAGATCCCTATCTCTACATAATTCATAATAATCCACTCACGGGTAATGTAATCAAGGTGATGATCTCTGTAGGATCGAAGAGCACGTGAAAACCTACCAGAGGGGGGTGAATGGTAGATTAAAACTTTTCGCAGCGTAAACAACAAAAACCCCTCAGCAAAAAATCAATCGGTTAAAGAAACCGTGTGTGCAAACGTTTTCAACCGTGACAAATCTAGTAGATAGGTAGAGAATCAAGTCACGGATCTAATGCAACAAGAATCACTTGAAAACACGAAGTAAAACTTGAGATACGATCAAAACATTAAACGAAGATCAATCTGTTCTACCTGATATAAAACAGATCTGCAACGCTGCAAAGAAACTCGTGTATCTCGAAAACTAGAGATCCGAAGCTCGTGAAAATTTCACAGATGATAGATAATTAAGATGCAAAGACAACCCAAAAAGAATCACGTCAATCGGATCTATAAAACTCGAGTTATGAATGAAAAACCAAAGCAACGTCGGTCTGTCCAGAAACTCGGCGAGAAAGACTTGACGAAAAACAAGTCGGACGAACAAGGCACAAAAGCTCCTCGAAACTATGAAATTTATTCAATAGAAACACAAGAGGAACAGCCCAAAGTTCTCTACCCACGAGATCTCTGGCCTCCCTTGCTTTTAAAGCCAGCCCTCAGACTAATCAATCCAATCTAGGACTCCTACTCCTAATTGGACTCGTATCCTAACTTACCATAACTGCTCAGGACTCTCCTATTTGCAGATAGAAGCAATCGTGAGACTTCCAAACACCTTAGGAACGTCCTAAACATTTCTAAAACAACTCAACTTCGTGCCTAGCACGAAATCCTATCATAACCAACTCAAATCTTCCATATTTGAGCCATATCCGACTCAGCCTCAGCCTGAGTACGCAATCCAGCCGGTTGGACCTTTCCGACCAATTCTTTACGTCCACTTCTCTTCATCACGCCTTGGAACAATGTTGCCACGTCCATGCACTCCTTGCACACGTGCAAACACCTTCCAACGACGTACACGCAACCTTCATATGCACTGCCCTTGATCCAAACATGCTGCGCGACCTCCCGATCAACTCAACCACAGCTCCTCCCGAACTTGGTTGTTGGAACCTCATCTCCTCTCTGAGACTAGTCCAAGGATCCCGTCACCAGCCATGTATTGAACTCAAGCAACACCTGCACATGAATAAACAACCAATTCTTCTGAGCACAAGTCCTCGACTTGACTCACGTTAGTTCGAAAACCACAACACCTTACATGAGCACGTCACATAAGCATGTTGCAAACCATATCAAATGATAACAGCCATAACCACCAAAACACACCAAAAAATTAGAAAATTAATACTAAGCAAACCTTCCCTTAAAGCAAGTTTGAAACATTGCGAGTTAAAAGCAAAAACAAGACGCTGCAGTTCTACGAGTTGAACTTCACGGGAGCTCCCTAAAAACAAGCTCCGGACCTCACAGAAGCTCTCCGGACCTTGCAGGAGCTCTCCGGACCTTGCGTCGGACCTTGCCAACACTTGGCGGACCTAACAAAGAACTTGTCGGACCTTGCCACAAAAGAATGTTTTGGCAATATTCAAAACTTTGAATGTTAATGCTAAGTTTTATCCTAATTGCCAATGTATTCAGCACACATAGGTCTCACAATCTCCCCCTTGATGAATGCATTGGCAACACCAATTAAAATCCGAACATTGGCTTATGAAAAGTTTTGAAAAGCTTTGAAAACTCATTTCTCCCCCTTTATTAATTTCTCCCGATTTTTTTAAAATCAGAGAAGGAAGAAAGTGCATAACATATGCAAAGTGTAAAAAAATCTCTCCTTATACATATTTCTCTCCCTTTGACAATGTATTCAGCAAGGTTCAAAAGAGACATTTTTAAATGTTATGAGCATATTATAACATATACATACAAAAAAAAGCTCATCCAAGTCATACTATCAGGTTACTTACACTATCACATCAATGAGATACATAAAGTAGTGTAAGCCATGCTAGAGATCAAATGTATTTTTCAGTTTAAGCAAGTCATGATCTCCCTTACTCAACTATTTCAAAACCTGAAAACATGACACTTGTTGCTGCAATTTTATTATTCATAATCATTTAAGGCACAAAGTTGATCATATGATATTTGCAAGAGATTATATGCCGCATCAGCCTTATTCTAACCAACCAAGCCAAGCCTATGTCATTTGACAATCAGAAGCTTAAGGACATTGTTTTAGTCATACACAATTCCTTCCAAGTTCATATCTTAGTGCAATGATAAGCATTCTCAAAAGAAGAAGTGCGATGCATGCATATTCTCTTGATCTTTTCTCAATTTTTTATTTGAAAACTCAACATGTGAGCTGATCACTTGATTAATTTTTTATGATTAAAAGCACTTGTGAGCACGCAACAAGTTCAAAACAGCAAGAAAGTTCGATCATGACCAGATTTAGTGTAAGTAATTATTCCAATTACTAGTCATGGCAAAAACTACAAAATGTATAACATGAGTAATGTAGTAAGAACTTTCAGCCTGTAAAAGGAATCATAAAGTCATATATGTATGAAATACTATGCTCATATTATTTTAGTTTCATATTCACACATAGACTTTCAAAGTTTCAAAAACTCCCCCTCAATTTAAGCCATGAGGATGCATAACCCCAATTTCACTACGAATGAAACAAAAACGAGTGAAATCCAAAGGTTTTGTAAAAATATCAGCCAATTGTTGTTCGGTATCGACATGGTGAAGCACAATGTTTCCTTTTTCAACATTATCACGAAGAAAGTGATACCTAATGTCAATGTGCTTAGTTCTAGAGTGTTTCACGGGGTTTTTAGCAATACAAATTGCACTAGTGTTATCACAAAACAGTGGAACACTATCTAAATAAACCCCATAGTCCTTAAGTGTTTGAACAATCCAAAGAATTTGTGAGCAAGCGCTAGCCGCAGCTACATATTCAGATTCGACCATGGATTGTGCAACTGAACTTTGTTTTCTAGAGGACCAAGCAACAAGTGAATTACCAAGAAAATGACAAGCACCCGAAGTACTTTTCCTATCAATCCTACAACCCCCAAAATCAGCATCCGAAAAAACTTTCAAAGAAACGGTTGATGAAGAAGGAAGAAAAATGCCAAATTCTTGAGTTCCATGTAGGTACCGGAGAATCCTTTTGATGGCTTGGCGATGTGAAGCACGTGGAGAAGCTTGAAAACATGCACAAAGACATACGCTGAATTGTATGTCCAGTCTTGACGCTGTGAGATACAAAAGTGATCCAATTATACTTCTGTATTCTTTTTTATCGACCGGGTCACCATCTTCGTCAAGTTCAAGTGTTGTTGCTGTTCCCATTGGTGTCCGAAGAGGCTTGCATTTGTCCATGTTGAAGCGCTTAAGAAGGTCCTTTGTATACTTAGTTTGATGCACAAAAGTTCCTTCTTTTGTTTGCTTGATTTGCAGCCCCAAAAAGTATGTGAGTTCTCTCATCATACTCATCTCAAATTCTGAACTCATCATAGCTGAAAACTTGGACACGAGATCATGAGAAGCACAACCAAAGATAATATCATCCACATACACTTGAACGAATAATGAGTCATTGCCATGCTTAAGTACAAAAAGAGTTTTATCAACCTTGCCCATGGTAAACCCCTTTTCAAGTAAGAATGTTTTTAACCTATCATACCATGCTCTAGGGGCTTGTTTTAGACCGTACAAGGCTTTGGACAGTTTGTAAACATGATTAAGAAAATTTGGATTTTCAAAACCCGGTGGCTGCTTAACATAAACCTCCTCCTGTATGTAGCCATTAAGAAAAGCACTTTTAACATCCATTTGATATAACTTGAAACCTTTAGATGCAGCAAATGCTAATAAAATTCTTATAGCTTCTAATCTAGCAACAGGAGCAAATGTTTCATCAAAATCTAGACCTTCAATTTGAGTGAAACCTTGAGCAACCAACCTAGCTTTATTTCTAACCACAACCCCATCCTCACTTTGCTTATTTTTAAATACCCATTTAGTTCCAATTAATGTGTGACCTTGAGGTGGAGGTACGAGTTTCCAAACATTATTTCTTTCAAAATTTTCTAACTCTTCTTGTATGGCATTAATCCAAGATTCATTAGTGAGTGCGTGTGATATATCCTTGGGTTCAAAAGAAGCAACAAAAGCAGAATGAGCATGAGAGTTTGGATCGCAAAACCTGGACCGAGTGACTCGTTCATGCAAGCTTCCAATGATTTGTTGTGGAGGATGACTTTTGAGTACTCGGAGGGGAGTAGACACAAGCACCTTCTTCTTCATGTTCGGACCTTTGATTAGGAGAGCTTGTTGATTGAGGAAGGTCCGAACCAGCAGTAGTGACTGTTGGTGCTGGTTGTGGTACAAAATCAGCAGCTTGATCTTTATTTACTTCCGAGTTTTCGGGCAGCAGCACCACTTCTTCATCTTCTTCAATAAAAATACTCTCCCCCTGCGGATATGGATCCGGACCTGCAATATCGGAGCTAGTACTTGGGCTAGCTTCATCAAAAGAAACCTCGCAAGTCTCCACAATTTTGTTAGTGTCAAGTAAAAGCACACGGTAGCCTCTAGTATGAGATGGATAACCAAGAAACATGCCATCAACAGATCTAGCTTCAAATTTATCAAGATTACCATGTTTCTTAACAAAGCATTTGCAACAAAAAACCCTAAAGTGTGTAACACTAGGCCTATGTCCAAACCGGAGCTCATATGGGGTTTTTCCAAGCTTAGCACGCAAGAAAACACGATTTGAGACATAACAAGAGGTTGCAATTGCATCAGTCCAAAATTTCCTAGGAGTCTGATATTCATCAAGCATAGTCCTAGCCATCTCAACTAAGGTCCTGTTCTTTCTTTCTACGACACCATTTTGTTGTGGTACATAGGGTGAAGAGTATTGATGATCTATTCCATTTTCAGCACAAAAGTGATCAAAGGATTGGTTTTTAAATTCAGTTCCGTTATCACTTCTAATTGCTTTTAATGATCCTGGGTGATCAATAGATAATCTAAGAAATAAAGTTCTAAAATGACTAAAAGCTTCATTCTTAGATGCCATAAAATAAACCCAAGAATATCTGGAATAATCATCAACAATCACAAGCACATACCATTTACCTCCGAAGGATTGAACATGTGCCAGACCTACTGTGTCAAGATGTAAAAGTTGTCCTGGTTCAGCTGTCATGGTCATTGTGAGAGGATCATGTGAACCTGCAACAAACTTAGCATGTCTACAAGAAGAGCACAAAATATCATTATCCTTTTTAAGCTTCGGCAGCCCACGTATGCGATCGAGAGCACTAACACGAGTGAGATGATCAAAGCCTATGTGACCAACTCTACGATGCCAAAAATATAGATCCTTTGTATCATTAGCAACTAGACACCGATGCTTAGAAGTTGACAAATCAAAATCAGCTTTAAAAACTCTTCCAAACCTAGACATGTTAAACAAAAGCTCACCTTTTGAATCTACAACCTTGCAGCAATTTTTAGCAAAGCTAACCTCTAGATTTTCATCTAGCAATTGTGAAACCGAAAGCAAGTTGTATTTCAAAATTTTAACAAGTGTCACATCTTTCAAAGTGTAGAGATTGTTTACTCTAACCGAACCTTTAGCAATTATGGGAGTAGAAGAGTTATCGGCGAAAGTAACATTTTCTACACGTGACACAAAAGAGAGAGAGGAGAACCATTCTTTGTTACCGGTCATGTGGCGTGAGCAACCTGAATCCACAATCCAAATGTTCTCCTTTCTCAAACGTGAAACCTACACAGCAGCACAATACGTCGATGACTCAATACTGGGATTATTTAAAAGACTTTTAGGAATCCAGTACTGAGCCACATGACGTCCAGCAGGAATAACACGCGAAAGCTGAGAAGGTACATCAGGTTTATGAGCCAAACATCGAAAATTTTTGTTCCCAACTACTGACTTAGAAGATGTGTTATATGTAGCACAAAAAACAGTAGGTCCGGGAGCAAGTTTTTGACTCATTACAGCAGGTTGCAAGCTCCGAACATTCGGTCTAGCAGATTTTGCTTGGTTGTTATGTGATCTAGCAAGTATTCTTTGTTTCTTATCGTGTTTAGCTAGTCTATAACAAAAATCCATGACATGACCATCTCTACCACAGTAGGTACAATGAAAAATAACCTTATTATCATGTCTAGATGAGCATGCAACACGTTTATTAGAACCCGAATGGGACAGTACTCCTGCAGATTTGAAAATCAGCTCTTTTTGTCTAGGAGCTGTTTGAATCAAACCGCTTCCTAATGACTTTACAACTTTAGGTGGGTGTGCCTTAGCATGAGCATGAGAATTAAAACCTAAACCAGTTTTATCATTACAAGACTTGGAAGAATTCAGCAGCAAGTTTAGGTTCTTATTTGCATTAGAAAACCGATCTAGTGTCCTATGCATGTCATCAAGTTTATTGGACAGATCAAAGCAGTTTTCACATGAAGTTTTTCCTTTTAGTTTGCAGTTTGAACAATATTTAACTTCATGCACACGTAAAACATTGTTCAAAATAGAAATCTCATTCATAGCATCATTTAGTTTCTTATTCAGATCATGACATGAAGAACAATGCAAATCAATTGTAGAACAACAAGCATCTTTCAAATTTTTATCATTAAGTGCAGCAAGCTCTTTGTTCTTTTCAATTTCAAGTTCAAGTTTATCAAGTGTAGATGCGTGTGCACTTCTTAAAGAGGATAATTGTTCATAAATCAAATCACATGAGGAACAAGAATCATCACTAGGAATCAAAGTTTTTAAACGATTAATTTCAGATTCTAGTGATTCAATTTTAACAGCATTGTTCCTAAGTTTTTTATCCTTTTTCTTTAATATAGCAGTGGCACGAGAAATAGCATCACACATTTCTTCGCAAGTGGGACATACCTCTTCATCGTCGCTGTTGTGTTCTGCCTCCTCGGAGCTTGAACTTGACTTGCTCGCCATGCAGCACATATTTGCCATAGCTTCTTCATCTTCATCACTACCGGTGTCCACATCACTTGAGCCGAAATCTTGAAGTGCAGAGATCATACTATGCACTATGTTGCGCATTGATAAATCTTTCTTCTTCTTATTCTTTGCAAACGATTTCTTCGGCCTTGTTTGCTTTTCTTCACGTGAAGTCGGACCTGAAAGGTTAGGGCACTCCGTGTGAAAATGTCCTGTCTTACCACATTCAAAACATCGTTGAGGTCCGGAGCTTCCTCTCCTTCTAGTTCTCACATTTTGCAATGCTTTTGAGAACCGAGTAGAGATGAGTGCAAGCTCCTCCTCTGGAAACTCTTCAATATGTTCAAGGGTTAGAGAGGACAGCAAAGAGAGTGCACCACTAGATGATGATTGACTATAACTAGACATGTCACGTTGCGAAACAAATGCAATAGACTTGTTGGGGTATTTACGTGAGATGATGTCAATTTCATGAGTTTTCAATTTAGAATAAAGCACGTCTAAAGTAAGAGAACTCATGACAGTAGATTCACGAATAGATGTAACTTTCATCTCCCAAATTGACATATCTAATGCTCCTAACAATTGTCTAGCATTTTCAGCATCTGAAAAGTTAACATTGACACTACGCAAGTTGCTGAGAATTTTATTAAAGCGAGCAAAAAGGTCGTCAATTGACTCACCGGGTTGCATCTCAAAACGCATGTATTCTTTCTTGAACATATCTTGCCTTACCTCCTTGATCGTATTGGATCCTTCATGGTAGTCACAAAGAGCTTTCCAAACATCATATGCAGATCGGAGGTGTGCAACACGGTCGAAGTCGCTTTGAGTCAATCCTTGGATGATCAAGTTGCGAGCCTTGTTGTTGTTGTCAACATCTCTCATGTTCGCAGCCATAACTTGATCGTTGGGTGGTACATCAAAGTTCCGGTAGACCTTTTCCCATATGGCGAAGCCTTGCGCCTGTATGTAGGCCTCCATCCGCGCCTTCCAAACCTGAAAACCGATGCCATTGAACACACAAGGTTTTACGGAGTACTTCTCCATGATGGTTAGTCAAAACACGTGCAAATCACAAAGATTAGAGCACCTTGGCTTTGATACCAATTGTAGGATCGAAGAGCACGGGAAAAGCTACCAGAGGTGGGGTGAATGGTAGATTAAAACTTTTCGCAGCGGAAACAACAAAAACCCCTCAGCAAAAAATCAATCGGTTAAAGAAACCGTGTGTGCAAGTGTTTTCAAACGTGTTCAACCGTGACAAATCAAGTAGAGAGGTAGAGAATCAAGTCACGGATCTAATGCAATAAGAATCACTTGAAAACATGAAGTAAAACTTGAGATACGATCAAAACATTAAACGAAGATCAATCTGTTCTACCCGATATAAAACAGATCTGCAACGCTGCAAAGAAACTCGTCTATCTCAAAAACTACAGATCCGAAGCTCGTGAAAATTTCACAGATGATAGATAATTGAGTTGTGAAGACAACCCAAAAAGAATCACGTCAATCGGATCTGTAAAACTCGAGTTATGAACGAAACACCGAAGCAATGTCGGTCTGTCCAGAAACTCGGCGAGAAAGACTTGACGAAAAACAAGTCGGACGAACAAGGCACAAAAGCTACTCGAAACTATGAACTTTATTCAATAGAAACACAAGAGGAACAGCCCAAAGTTCTCTACCCACGAGAGCTCTAGCCTCCCTTGCTTTTATAGCCAGCCCTCAGGCTAATCAATCCAATCTAGGACTCCTACTCCTAATTGGACTCGTATCCTAACTTACCATAACTGCTCAGGACTCTCCTATTCGCAGATAGAAGCAATCGTGAGACTTCCAAACACCTTAGGAACGTCCTAAACATTCCTAAAACAACTCAACTTCGTGCCTAGCACGAAATCCTATCATAACCAACTCAAATCTTCCATATTTGAGCCATATCCGACTCAGCCTCAGCCAGAGTACGCAATCCAGCCGGTTGGACCTTTCCGACCAATTCTTTACGTCCACTTCTCTTCATCACGCCTTGGAACAATGTTGCCACGTCCATGCACTCCTTGCACACGTGCAAACACCTTCCAACGATGTACACACAACCTTCATATGCGCTGCCCTTGATCCAAACATGCTGCGCGACCTCCCGATCAACTCAACCACAGCTCCTCCCGAACTTGGTTGTTGGAACCTCATCTCCTCCCTGAGACTAGTCCAAGGATCCCGTCAACAGCCATGTCTTGAACTCAAGCAACACCTGCACATGAATAAACAACCAATTCTTCCGAGCACAAGTCCTCGACTTGACTCACGTTAGTTCGAAAACCACAACACCTTACATGAGCACGTCACATAAGCATGTTGCAAACCATATCAAATGATAACAGCCATAACCACCAAAACACACCAAAAACATAGCAAATTAATACTAAGCAAACCTTCCCATAAAGCAAGTTTGAAACATTGCGAGTTAAAAGCAAAAAAAGACGCTGCAGTTCTACGAGTTGAACTTCACGGGAGCTCCCTAAAAACAAGCTCCGGACCTCACAGAAGCTCTCCGTACCTTGCAGGAGCTCTCCGGACCTTGCGTCGGACCTTGCCAACACTTGACGGACCTAACAAAGAACTTGTCGGACCTTGCCACAGAAGAATGTTTTAGCAATATTCAAAACTTTGAATGTTAATGCTAACTTTTATCCTAATTGCCAATGTATTCAGCACACATAGGTCTCACAATCTCATATCCCATGTATCCCATTCTAAGCATGGCTAAGCATGAGTAGCATAAATGAAAGATATGATAAAGTAACTCCCGACCCAATGCTACAAGGGAACAAGATAATGCAATTCTAGGGAAACTTCCTAGCTCGGGTATCATATTCCAAATTGACAATGCAATTAAACTCTAACTACACATCCTAGTGTAGGATCAAAGTGGTCAAGGGCACTTGCCTTCGTCATGCTGCTCCGGGAATGGAAAGTCTTGATCTTGAAAGGTGAGAACCTGCTCTGGGGTTGTTTCTACTCATGCCAATACACACATAGCAAAAGAAAACCACAATCCATAAGCAATAGTCCACACATTCATTCATGCAAGTCATACATGCATACCCATTTAAAGTCATACACATATTTAAGTGTTGTGTTTACCCTAAATAGGTTGCTCCTATGCATACATGCACTTTTAAACATATATTCTACCTTTAACTTTAATATTCAGATTTCTAAGTGCACACTATATATGAATTTCCAATTTGAACAAGTTTTCTATATGAGATAATACACTTATTAGCCACAAAATTTGCATGAAACATAATTTCCTACTCCAAATGGATTTTCAGATCTTCTACACTATTCTTGACTTGAAGTTTTAAATGTGGGGACCTCACTTGACATTTTCTAATTTTGTATACCTATTTTCCTATATTTTCAAATTTATTTTCCATACCTAAAAGTGAACTTTCATACTAAAATAGCAAGATATATCACTTATACAGAATATAATTTGATCTAAAATGTCCAACAAAATATCTTTTGATTTCCTATCTGATGGGATAAATCTATATTTGTTTTTACCTATTTTTCAGAATTATTTCTAGCCAAAATGAATTTCCAGCAATAATAAAAGTAAATAGCCCTTAGTCAGATTTCATTTCAGCCTAAAATCACTCCTCAATTTATTCTAACCCTTTTCCCGGTGTAAAAGGGATTTGAATTATCATTACATAAGAGTTTGAATCACTTGTTTGAATGTAAGTCCTATTTACATATTCAATTTCCTGAAATTAATAATCCTCAGGGGCTGATGTGCAAATCCACACTGCAGTGGGGCCCCATTTCTCATTTTCTAAATTTTCAGGGGTCTAAGTGTGCAAAACATGGAGTTTTTCCTAATTTTTATTAAGTCTAGAGGCTAAAACTGATTTTTAAATGCATTTACATGAATTTCTGAGGGTCCAGGGGCTAGATCAGAAGTTTCCAGGGGCTAGATCCTTTTTCCGCAGAACTCCGGGGGGTAGCCCGCAAGATTCCCGGCCTTTATAACGTGGGGCTGACGTGGGCCGTTGGATTTTAAATGGAGGGCTGAGATTAGATCGTGAAGCGGTACGGGTTAAATCTATTCGGAACCACACGATTTAAAACGGACGGGCCACAGAGGGCCACGTCGCCCTAGCCGTGTATGGGCGGCGCCACCCGGCGGCGCACGGCAGCGGGAGGCGGCGATCTTGCCGGAATTTCCTAATATCTCATCTACCGGCCCTAGACTACCGTTTTCTCTGCACAATTCGGAGGAGGGGGAGTAGGGGATCTCACCTCGGTGGTTTTCTTGAGCTCGGAGGCCCTGGAAGGCGGTCGGCGACGAGGTCCGAGGGGGAAGCTCGGCGGTGCTCATCGGAGCTGTATCTAGACGCAAAACACGGGATCTCCTTTACCTGCAAGATTCCCGGCGGCGGCAGGACGTACTACACACGTTAGATCAGAGAAAACGGACGAAGATCGAAAGAAAACGGCGATGGGAGTCTCGGTCCTCACCGGGAATGGAAGTCGGTCGAAGGGGGAAAGAAAATGGGCAACCTTCAGCGTTTATATGGATGAGGGAGGGCGGCGGGGTCGGTTAGAGCGATGCAGCACTGCGGGGCCGGAGATCGTGGCTCGTGCGCGTGAAAATCGGACGAGGCGGCGCGATCGGGCGCGGGAAGCTCAGCGCGGGAGCGCGGACGACGGTTGAAGACGGCGCTGACAGGCGGGTCCCGCAAAGCAGAGAGAGAGGGGGGAAGTAGGCCGCGGTTTTCTGGGCCGGCTGGGGTGGGTTTCGGCCAATTGGCAGTTTTCCTGTTTCTTTTTCCTTTTTCTTTTCTGTTTTTGATTCAAATTTGAATTCCAGTTTGGGTTTCAATTTTTCTCCACATGCATTACGTCCACAAATTTTATATTCACATTTTTGACACATTTTGGGGTGTTACAGAAGTAGGGGGAGATTGTTGAGTACTTCTGGAGGTTTATCAAAGTTTAGTTTCCTTATGTTTCAAGGAAATAAAGCACACATGACAAGAACCAGGGGTGTGTCCTGAGTCACATGTGTTGCACCGAGTCCTAGTGTGTGTGAAGGTGTTTTGGTTTGATTTTCAAACACAACCCGGCGGTTTTGGGCTATATGTGCATGGCACATGCATGTGCTGCATGTTTTTCAAATTTGTATGGTGCAAAACCCGGGCTAAGGTTGTTGTAAACGTGTGGCTTTTAGCTAATAAAAAGGGGAGAACGCGCTGGTGTTTGTTGAGCGCCGCCACAACTCATCCGACTCATTTTCTTTTGGTTATCCACTCAAGTTCTTGGATCTACACCACACCTCTTGACTTCCAACACGATTTGCATCACAAATCCGTGAGTGTTCTGTGAGGGAAACACCCAACAGAGGTTGCTAGTTGTGGTGGACCTAGCTAGGGGACCGCAGGACATGGTGAAGGACAGCCCTCCTTCAGCGTCAAGAAGCTGGTCGACGACGAGATCGACTTGGGGCACGAGAGGCGCCAGGACCACGGTATGAAGGATGCAGTGCCCCTACCGTTTCCCCCACAGTAGCCACCGTGGGACAGCAGCCTGTAGCACCTTGAGTAGCCCGGCATAGTGAGAGGTGTGTATGCTATGTTAGTAGGCAATTAGCATCACGACCGTTAGGCGTGAGATGAGTGTGTTGCAAGGTCATGGAGCTGCTATGTGTTGTACCGTGTGATGTTGTACTCTATTTATCGATGATGTGATTTGCTGGGTTTTAATGGATTTTTGTTTATGTGATAAATCTATATTAAGTACTATGGGCAAGAGCCCAGATAGAAGCACCCCCCTCTCTAGGACGAGGAATAGGTGTGACAAGCATGACCAAGGTAGCCAACGCCTGCACTAGGGCTAAGAAGAACATTAGGATAGACGTGAGCTGAGAGACAAGTAAAGCACAAACCAAAGAACAAACAGCAAAACTAAGCTTTCCGTAATCTTGCATTCCCACAGATGGCCCCCAAGAAATCCACCAGAGTTCAGGCACGCCGAGAGCGCACTACAGAAGGGGCCCAGACACCAGTAGTGCATGCGCCCCGAGGAAGATCTGAGGAGCAGGGGAGCAGGACGCCGTGCAGCGAATCAGGCCCACGGACAGCAGCCGTCAGGAGAGATGAACCCAACAGAGCAGGCAACCCTCAAGAAGAAGTTGGGGAAGTCAATCCCGAAGAGGTTGCAGCCGTGGAAGAAGTGGTGCCACCACCGCCACTTGCTACGTTAGCTAAAGTAATGGCAGTTCAGAACCAGTTGCTACAAACACTATCCCAGGCAATGTAGGGGAAGCGAGGCCCTGGGGCACCCCCGTTCTCTAAGATGTCAGAGTTCATGAGACTCCGACCCCCTGTCTTTTATGGCACCGATGAGGACCCGCTGGCAGCTGATGATTGGTTGCGCAACATAAGCAAGAAACTTGATATAACAGAGGCTGGAGATCAGGAGCGAGTTATTCTAGCCTCCCATCAATTAGTGGGAGCTGTCGATGAATGGTGGGATAACTACTGTGAAGCAGCGGCTGTACCAGACATGGTAAGCTGGTAGGAGTTCCAGCAAACTTTCGGGGAATATCATATACCCGAAGGGGTTATAGAAATGAAGGCGGACAAGTTCCATGCACTACGACAGGGAGCCATGACCGTCAAACAGTATATTAAGAAATTCCTGAAGTTGGGACGCTATGCCTTTAGTGAAACACTGACAAAAAGAAACAAGACCGTTTATATAAAGGGTTGAATGGCGCCATGAGGACACAACTAGTCACCCACATATACCCAGATATCAACACCCTCATGAATAGGGCTATACTATTGGAAGAAGTGTGTTCCCAGCTGGATGGGGAACGAAAGAGGAAGTTCCAAGTGCAAAAATTCAAGCAGCAGGAACAATTCCAACGGACACGGCCTAACTTCCCACCAAGGCCACGACATCAGCCCACAATGCAATTCCGCACCTCGGCGTCCAACCTGCAGCAGCCTATGCAGCAGTATCAACCACCAAGCACACATGCTCTGCAGCAAGGCAATGCTAACATGACCCGGACTACAAGTGCGGGCAGAGCTTGTTTCCAATGCCGCGATCCAGGACACTTGATCAAAAATTGCCCACTCACGAGGAAACCAAACGATGTCCTGGCCAACTCAGGAGTAAGGACCTTTGCGTCAAACAACGGGTGCAACCCTTCACAAGCGCCAGGACCGCAGAACTGGGCTCAGCCTTTTGGACACGGTCACGTGAACCATATTAACACAAGCCTAGCCGAGGATGCTCCAGACGTCATACTCGGTGAGTACCTGGTCAACTCTACTATTGCCACAATACTATTTGACTCTGGAGCCTCGCATTCCTTTGTTTCCTCCAACTTTGTGGCTAAAAGTGGATTGCCTACGGTTTGGCTAAAAACCCCACTGGTGACCAAATCCCCAGGGGCCACTATAAAGTGCCAGCTTGGATGCCTGGGGGTTAAGATCAAAATAAGTGGGGTATAATTCGTAGCAGATCCAGTCGTCCTGAAGTCAGACGGCATAGATGTTATCCTTGGAATGGACTGGATGGCATAACATAAAGGGAATATATCCTGTGCCAACCGCAAGGTCACGGCAACAAACCATGACGGGATCACGGTAACATGCCAGCCCCGCAAACTAGGGATGGAGCCCCTAGTATGTAGTCTGTGTAGGATCGAAGTACACGTGTAAAGCTACCAGAGGAGGGGTGAATGGTAGATAAAAACTTTTCAGCGGAAGCAACAAAACACCCCTCAGTAGAAAACCGATCTGTTAAAGAAACCGTGTGTGCGACTAATCTAAACGTGTTAAACTGTGACAAAACTAGTATAGATTGTAGAGAATCAAGTCACGAAGACATCACAACAAGAATCATGAAAATCCGTTGAGAGAAACTCAAGTTACGATCGAAAGATCGAACAAAGGTCAATCTGTCCTACGCGAGAAAAACAGTTCTGGAATACTGCAAAGAAACTCGTGTAGATCACAAACCACAAACTCAATGACCGTGAAATTTTAACAGATGATAGATAATCAAGTTGCGAAGACAACCCAAAAAGAATCACATCAATTGGATCTGTAAAAGTCGAGTTATGATAAAACCACCAAAGCAATGTAGTGCTGAACAGAAACTCGACGAGAAAAACTTGTCTGAAACAAGTCGGACGTCCAAGGCACAAAAGTTCCTCTAGAATACGAATTTTATTTATCAAAACACAAGAGGAACAGCCCCAAAGTCGTGCACCACGAGCTCTGGCCTCCCTTGCTTATATAACCAGCCCGAAGGCCAACTCAACTCAAACTAGGACTCGTACTTCTACTTGGATCCAAACTGTAACTTTCCAATACTGCTTAGGACTCTTCTATACGCAGATAGAAGCAATCTTAAGACTTCCAAACACCTTAGGAACGTATTCCACATTACTAAAATAACTCAAATTCGTGACCCACACAAAATCCTATCATAACCAACTCAAAACTTTCCATATTTGAGTCAAACACGACTCAGCCGCAGCCTGAGTCCATAACCTAGTCGGTTGGATCTTTCCGACCAATTGTTTACGTTCACATCTCTTCATCACGCCTTGGAACCATGCAGCCACGTCCATGCACTCCTTGCACATGTGCAAACAATTTCTAACGACGTCCAAGATACCTTCATATGCATTGTTCTTGATTCAAACATACTGCACAACCTCCCGATCAACTCAACCATAATTCCTCCCGAACTTGGTTGTTTAACCTCATCTTCTCCCTAAGACTAGTTCAATGGATCCCGTCACCAGCCATGTCTTGAACTCAAGCAACACCTGCACATGAATAAATAACCAATACTTTCAAGCACAAGTCCTCGACTTGACTCTCGTTAGTTCCGAAACTACAACATCTTACGTGAGCACCTCACATAAGCATGTTGTAAACCATAGCAAAATGATATGGGCCATAACCACCAAAACACACCAAAAACTTAGTAAAATAATACTAAGCAAACTTTCCATAAGAGTAAAGCAAGTTTGAAACATTGCAAGTTAAAAGCAGAACCATTGCAATCAAGCTCCGGACCTTACCAAAGCTAACCGGATCTTGAACCGGAGCTTACCAAAGCTAGTCGGACCTAGCACCGGAGCTAGCAAAAACAAGTCGGACCTAGCCAAAATAAGTCATACCTAGACAAAGCAAGTCGGACCTTATGTCGGACCTTGCCGGAGCTACCCAAAACAAGTCGGACCTATCGTCGGACCTTGCAGGAGCTCGGACCTTGAGTCGGACCTTGTTAAAAAGGTGTTTTGGTAGTATTCAAAACTTTTATCGTCAAAGCCAATGTATTCAGCACACATAGGACTCACAATCTCACCCATGATGAATGCATTGGCAACACCACTTAAAATCTGAACATTGGCTTATTCACATGAAAAGTTTTGAAAATAATTTCTCCCCCTTTGTAAATCAGAAATAAAATGAGACAAAAAACAAAAATACCAAAAATTCTCCCCCTGAGAAGAATCGTGCCAAAACACTTGTGAATGTGTGCAATGTGTGATCAATTTCTCCCCCTTTGATAATGTATTCAGCAAGGTACAAAAGAGAAATTTTAATTTGTTATGAGCACATTATAACATATACATATAAAACAAAGCTCATCCAAATCATACTATCTAGTAACTTACACTAACACATCAATGAGATACATAAAGTAGTGTAAGCCATGCTAGAGATCAAGTGTATTTTTCAATTTAAGCAAGTCATGATCTCACAAACTTAACTATTTCAAGACCTGAAAGCATGACACTTGTTGCTGCATTTTATTTAACATTTAAAACACAAATTTTGATCTTATGACATTTGCAAGAGATTATATACAGCATCAGCCTTATTCTAACCAACCTAGCCAAGCCTTTGTCATTTGACAGTCAGAAAATTAAGGACATGGTTTTAGTCATACACAACTCCTTTCAAGTTCATATCTAAGTGCAATGATAAGCCATCTCAAAAGAATAAGTGTGATGCATGCATATTCTCTTGATCTTTTCTTATTTTTTATTTGAACATAAAAACTCAACATGTGAGTTGATTACTTGATTAATTCTTTATGATTAAAAGCACTTGTAAGCATGCAACAAGTTCAAAACAGCAAGAAGATTCGACCATGACCAGATTTAGTGTAAGTAATTATTCCAATTACTAGACATGGTAAAAACTACAAAATGTATAACACGAGTAATGTAGTAAGAACTTTCAGCATGAAAAAGGAATCACAATGTCATATATGCATGAAATACTATGCTCATATTATTTTAATTTCAGATTCACGCCTAGACTTCCCAAGTTCCAAAATTCTCCCTCAATTTAAGCCATGAGGATGCATAACCCCTATTTCACTACGAATGTAACAAAAACGAGTGAAATCCAAAGGTTTTGTAAAAATGTCAGCCAATTGTTGTTCGGTATCTACATGTTGAAGCACAATGTTCCCTTTTTCGACATTATCACAGAGAAAGTGATACCTAATGTCAATGTGCTTAGTTCTCGAATATTGCACGGGGTTTTAGCAATGCAAATGGCACTAGTGTTATCATAAAATAGTGAAACACTATCTAGATCAACCCCATAGTCCTTAAGTGTTTGAATAATCCAAAGAATTTGTGAGCAAGCACTAGCAGCAGCTACATATTCAGATTCGGCTGTGGATTGTGCAACTGAATTTTGTTTTCTAGAGGACCAGGCAACAAGTGAATTACCAATAAAATGACAAGCACCAGAAGTACTTTTCCTATCAATTCTACAACCCCCAAAATCAGAATCGGAAGAAGCTTTCAAAGTAACGGTTGAGGAAGAAGGAAGAAAATTGCCAAATTCTTGAGTTCCATGTAACTACCTGAGAATCCTTTTAACAGTTTGATGATGTGAAGCACGTGGGGAGGCTTGAAACAGTGCACAAAGACATACGCTGAATTGTATGTCCGGTCTTGATGCCATGAGATACAAAAGTGATCCGATCATGCTTCTATATTCTTTTTGATCAACCGGATCACAATCTTCATCAAGTTCAAGTGTTGTTGCTGTTCCCATTGGTGTTCGAAGAGGCTTGCTTTTGTCCATGTTGAAGCGCCTTAGGATATCTTTTGTATACTTTGTTTGATGCACAAAGGTACCTCCTTGGTTTGCTTGATTTGCAGCCACAAAAAGTACGTGAGTTCTCCCATCATACTCATCTCAAATTCTAAACTCATCATAGCTGAAAACTTGGACACAAGATCATGAGAAGCACAACCAAATATAATATCATCCACATACACTTGAACGAATAATGAGTCATTGCCATGCTTAAGCACAACAAGAGTTTTATCAACCTTGCCCATGGTAAACCCCTTTTCACGTAAAAATGTTTTAACCTATCGTACCATGCTCTAGGGGCTTGTTTGAGACCGTACAAGGCTTTGGACAGTTTGTAAACATGATTAGGAAAATTTGGATTTTCAAAACCAGGTGGTTGTTTGACATAAACCTCCTCATCTATGTAGTCATTAAGAAAAGCACTTTTAACATCCATTTGATATAGCTTAAAACTTTTAGATGCAGCAAAAGCTAACAAAATTCTTATGGCTTCTAATCTAGCAACAGGAGCAAAAGTTTCATCAAAATCTAGACCATCAGCTTGTGTGAAACCTTGAGCAATCAACCTAGCCTTATTCCTAACCACAACCCCATCCTCACTTTGTTTATTTTTAAACACCCATTTAGTTCCAATAAAAGTGTGACCTTGAGGTGGAGGTACAAGTTTCCAAACATTATTTCTTTCAAAATTTTCTAACTCTTCTTGCATGGCAATAATCCATGATTCATTAGTGAGTGCGTGTGATATATCTTTGGGTTCAAAAGAAGCAACAAAAGCAGAATGAGCATGAGAATTGGGGTCGAAAAACCTGGATCTTGTAACTCGTTCATGCAAGCTTCCAATAATTTGTTGTGGAGGATTACTTTTGAGAATCCGAAGGGGAGTGGACACTTCACAAGCTTCTTCTTCTTCATGTTCATCACAAATAGATGAGCTTGTGACATGAGGACGATCTGGACCAGCAATGGTGGTCGTCGGTGCTGGCTGTGAATCAAGATCAGGAGATGGAATAATGTCATTAGCTGCTGAATTTTTGGGCAGCAGCACCACTTCTTACTCTTCTTTAATGAAAATACTCTCCCCCTGCGGATATGGATCCGGACCTGCAATATTTGAATTAGTACCTGGTCTAGCTTCATCAAAAGAAACCTCACAAGTCTCCACAACTTTGTTAGTATCAAGTAAAGCACACGGTAGCCTCTAGTATGATATGGATAACCAAGAAACATGCCATCAACAGACTAGCTTCAAATTTATCAAGATTACCATGTTTCTTAACAAAGCATTTGCAAACAAAGACCCTAAAGTGTGTGACACTAGGCCTATGTCCAAACCCGAGCTCATATCGTGTTTCACCTTGCTTAGCACGCAAGAAAACACGATTTGAGACATAACAAGTGGTTGCAATTGCATCAGCCCAAAATTTCCTAGGAGTTTGATATTTATCAAGCATAGTCCTATCCATCTCAACTAAGGCTCTGTTCTTTCTCTCTACAACACCGTTTTGTTGAGGTACATATGGTGAAGAAAATTGATGATCTATTGCATTTTCAGCACAAAAGTGATCAAACGATTGATTTTTAAATTCGATTCCATTATCACTTCTAATTGCTCTTAAAGATCCTGGGTGATCAATTGATAATCTAAGAAATAAAGTTCTAATGTGACTAAAAGCTTCATTCTTAGATGCCATAAAGTAAACCCAAGAGTATCTAGAATAGTCATCAACAATCACAAGAACATACCGTTTACCTCCAAAGGATTGAACACGTGAAGGTCCTACGGTGTCAAGGTGTAAAAGTTGACCCAATTCAGTTGTCATGGTCATTGTGAGAGGAGTATGTGAACCTGCAACCATCTTAGCATGTCTACAAGAAGAGCACATAATTTCTTTGTCCCCTTTAAGCTTAGTCAGCCCACGTATGCGATCAAGAGCACTAACACGCGTGAGATGATCAAAGCCTACGTGACCAAGTCTACGATGCCAGAAATATAAATATTTGGAATCATTTGCAACTAGACATCTATGGTTAGAGGAAGACATATCAAAATCAGCTTTAAAACTCTTCCAAACCGAGACATGTTAAAAATAAGCTCACTATTTGAACCTACAACTTTGCAGCAGTTTTTATTGAAAATAATTTCCAGATTTTCATCTAGCAATTGTGAAACAGAAAGCAAGTTATATTTCAAATTTTTGACAAGTGCCACATCCTTCAAAGTGTAGTGATCATTTACTCTAACCGAACCCTTAGCAATTATAGGAGTTGAAGAATTATCGACAAAAGTAACATTCTCTACATGTGACACAAAAGAGAGAGAGGAGAACCATTCTTTGTTACCGGTCATGTGGCGTGAGCAACCTGAATCCACAATCCAAATGTTCTCCTTCCTCAAGCGTGTAACCTACATAGAAGCACAATACGTCGATGACTCAATACTGGGGTTAGTTAAAAGGCATTTAGGAATCCAGTACTGAGTCACACAATGTCCAGCAGGAATGACATGCGAAAGCTGAGATAAAACAGCAGGTTTATGAGTCAAAGTTTGAGATTTTTTGTTCTTAACTACTGACCTATGATGTGTTACTTGTGTAGCACGAAAATCAGTAGCTCCGAAGGCAAAAATAGAAGGTCCGGAGGCAAAAACTGAATCTCCGGAGGCAAAAACTGAAGCTCCGGAGGTAAACTTTGAATATTTCTGACTCATAACAGCAGGTTGCATGTTCCTGATATTCGGTTTAGTATGTGCAGCAAATTTTGCATGAGAGTTATAAGATCTAGCTTGCATTCTTTCCTTTTTATGTTGTTTAGCTAGTCTATAACAAAAATCTATGACATGACCGTCTCTATCACAATAGGTACAATGAAATTTAACTTTGTGTTCACGTCTAGATGAGCATGCAGTATACTTATTTGAATCAGAATGTGACAACACTCCTGCAGATTTAAAAACCACTTCTTTTTGTTTAGGAACTGTTTGAATCAAACCACTTCCTAATGTTTTTACAATTTTAGGTGGGTGTTCCTTAGCATGAGCATGTGAATCAAAACCTAAACCAGTTTTATCATTGCAAGACTTGGAAGAATTCAGCAGCAAGTTTAGGTTCTTATTCCCATTACAAAACAGATCTAGGCCCTGTTTGGCACAGCTTTTGAACCAGCTTTTTATAAAAATAAGCTGTGGGTGTACCAAACAGTCAGCTTCTCCAGCAGCTTATTAATTCAGCTGCTTCTCAGAATGAACTAAAAGCAGGATATAAGTTTAATCTGCTGTTCACCAGCTTTTCAGACAAGCTGCTTTTTAAACAAGTTTAAGCCGTGCCAAACAGGGCCCTAATGTCTTATGCATGTTATCAAGTTTATTTGATAGATCAAGGCAATTTTCACATGAAATTTTTCTTTTTAATTTGCAATTGGAACAATATTTAACTTCATGAGAACATAAAGCATTGTTCAATATAGAAATTTCTTTCATAGCATCTTGTAGTTTCTTATAAAGATCATCGCAAGTAGAACAATGCAAATCAATTGTAGAACAACAAGCATCTTTCAAGTTTTTATCATTAAGTGCAGCAAGCTTTTTGTTCTTTTTGATTTCAAGTTCAAGTTTATCAAGTGTGGAGGTGTGTGCACTTCTTAGAGAGGACAATTGTTCATATATTAAATCACATGAGGAACAAGAATCATCACTAGGAATCAAGGATTTTAAATGATTAATTTCAGATTCTAGTGACTCAATTTTAACAGCATTGTCTCTAAGCATTTTGTCCTTTTTCTTAACAATAATAGTGGCACGAGAAATAGCATCACACATTTCTTCGCAAGTAGGACATACCTCTTCGTTGTCACTGTTGTGTTCTGCATCCTCCATACTTGATTTTGATTTGTCCGCCACGAAGCACAAGTTTGCCATATCATCTTCATCTTCATCACTTCCAATGTCTACATCACTCGAGCCAAGTTCTTGAAGTGCGGTGATGAAGCTGTTTATCAGTTTGCGTCCTGTAAAACCCTTCTTTTTCTTGTTGGTGTTGCCAAAAGAAGACTTGACTTTATTCTGCTTTTCATCACGGTTAGAAGGACCTGAAAAGTTAGAGCAATATGTACAAAAGTGTCCTGTCTTACCACATTCAAAGCATCGTTGAGGTCCGGAGCTTCCTCTCCTTCTAGTTCTCATATTTTGCAATGCTTTTGAGAACCTAGTAGAAAGAAGTACTAGCTCCTCCTCTGGAAACTCCTCAATCTGTTCCAAGGTTAGTGAAGACAGCAAAGCAAGTGTATTGCTAGATGATTGGCCGGAGCTAGGCATATCACGTTGTGAGACAAATGCAATAGTCTTATTTGGGTTCTTACGTGATACAATGTCAATTTCATGAGTTTTTAGCTTAGAATAAAGCACATCTAATGTAAGAGTACTCATGACAGTGGATTCACGTATGGATGTTACTTTCATATCCCAAATTGACATGTCTAATGCACTTAGTAATTGCCTAGCATTTTCAACATCTGAAAAATTAACATTGACGCTACGCAAGTTGCTGAGAATTTTATTAAAGTGAGCAAAGAGGTCATCAATGGACTCACCGGGTTGCATTTCAAAGCGCATGTATTCTTTCTTGAATATATCCTGTCTTACCTCTTTGATCGTGTTGGATCCTTCGTGGTAGTCACAAAGTGCTCTCCACACATCGTACGCCGATCGGAGGTGTGCAACACGGTCGAAGTCGCTCTGAGTTAGTCCTTGTATGATCAAGTTCCGAGCCTTGTTGTTGTTGTCGACATATCTCATGTTTGTAGCCGTGACTTGATCGTTTGAAGGCACATCGTAAGTCTTGTACACCTTTTCCCATATTGCAAAGCCTTGCACCTGGATGAAAGCTTCCATGTGTGCCTTCCAAACCTGAAAATCAATACCACTAAACACACAAGGTTTGGCGGAGTATTTCTCCATGATGATTAGTCAAAACACATGCAAATCACAAAGATTAGAGCAACCTGGCTCTGATACCAATTGTAGGATCGAAGTACACGTGTAAAGCTACCAGAGGGGGGGTGAATGATAGATAAAAACTTTTCAGCGGAAGCAACAAAACACCCCTCAGAAGAAAACTGATCTGTTAAAGAAACCGTATGTGCGACTAATCTAAACTTATTCAACTGTGACAAAACTAGTATATATTGTATAGAATCAAGTCACGAAGACGTCACAACAAGAATCATTAAAATCCGTTGAGAGAAACTCAAGTTACGATCGAAAGATCGAACAAAGGTCAATCTGTCCTACGTGAGAAAAACAGTTCTGGAATACTGCAAAGAAACTCATGTAGATCATAAACAACAAATTCAATGACCGTGAAATTTTCACAGATGATATATAATCAAGTTTTTAAGACAACCCAAAAAGAATAACATCAATTGGATCTGTAAAACTCGAGTTATGATAAAACCACCGAAGCAAGGTAGTGCTGAACAGAAACTCGACGAGAAAAACTTGTCTGAAACAAGTCGGACGAACAAGGCACAAAAGTTCCTTTAGAATACGAATTTTATTTATCAAAACACAAGAGGAACAGCCCCAAAATCATGCACCACGAGCTCTGGCCTCCCTTGCTTATATAACCAGCCCGAAGGCCAACTCAACTCAAACTAGCACTCGTACTCCTACTTGGATTCAAACTGTAACTTTCCAATACTGCTTATGACTCTTCTATACGCAGATAGAAGCAATCTTAAGACTTCCAAACACCTTAGGAACGTATCCCACATTCCTAAAATAACTCAAATTCGTGACCCACACGAAATCCTATCATAACCAACTCAAAACTTTTCATATTTGAGTCAAACACGATTAAGCCGCAGCCTGAGTTCATAACCTAGTCGGTTGGACCTTTCCGACCAATTGTTTACGTCCACATCTCTTCATTATGCCTTGGAACCATGCAGCCACGTCCATGCACTCATTGCACACGTGCAAATATCTTCCAACGACGTCCAAGATACCTTCATATGCATTGTTCTTGATTCAAACATACTGCGCAACCTCCCGATCAACTCAACCACAATTCCTCCCGAACTTGGTTGTTGAACCTCATCTTCTCCCTAACACTTGTTCAATGGATCCCGTTACCAGCCATGTCTTGAACTCAAGCAACACCTGCACATGAATAAACAACCAATACTTCCGAGCACAAGTCCTCGACTTGACTCTCGTTAGTTCCAAAACTACAACATCTTACGTGAGCACCTCACATAAGCATGTTGTAAACCATAGCAAAATGATATGGGCCATAACCACCAAAACACACCAAAAACTTAGTAAAATAATACTAAGAAAACTTTCCATAAGAGTAAAGCAAGTTCGAAACATTGCAAGTTAAAAGCAGAACCATTGTAATCAAGCTCCGAACCTTACCAAAGCTAACCGGACCTTGAACCGGAGCTTACCAAAGCTAGTCGGACCTAACACCGGAGCTAGCAAAAACAAGTAGGACCTAGCCAAAATAAGTCAGACCTAGACAAAGCAAGTCGGACCTTACGTCGGACCTTGCCGGAGCTACTCAAAATAAGTCGGACCTATCGTTGGACCTTGCAGGTGCTCGGACCTACAGTCGGACCTTGTTAAAAAGGTGTTTTGGTAGTATTCAAAACTTTTATCATTAAAGCCAATGTATTCAGCACACATAGGTCTCACAGTCTGGAGATGGCACCTCTGGAACAAATGTCGGTAGTGAGTGAATATGACACGACCCCATTGGTCCTGTCGAGCCAGGATCACGCTGAGGGGTGCTGCGTTGCACAGCACCGTATAACACACGTCAAAGGTACAAAGCGGAAGCAGAACTTTTATTACATAAACAAGTTTATGAACATGTTTACATCAAAATAAGTTTAGTCCACACTCGCGGGCGTAGACTAAGCATCAAGTGCACGTTCAGCCCTTGAACGTGTCCTTGCTAGCACACACGCACACTAACTCTGCGGCGTGCACGACTCCCACTCGACGGGGTTCCCCTCCTGGGGTTCCGTCTCCTCTTCGGGAGTCCCTTCCTCATAGAACCCTGCAAAAGCTTCAAACACAAGCAGTGAGCATGAAGGCTCAGCAAGTCTGACCCGTCTCACCTAAACATGGAACTTCTACATGAGGGTACTGGGTTACATGAGGTAAAAATCATTTGCAAGGACTCGCCTAATTAGTAGAACCTTACTTTCAAGTTTTAGCAGCAGGTTGTGGAGAACCTTACGCGAAGGTACATGAGAGAGCCGGTACATGAGAGAGCCGCAATCAAACAAGAAACGCATTTCTCTCATGTAATTTGCCCGAAGTTGGAAAGAACTTTAGTTAGCTCTAAGCTACATCATATCATTAACAATCAATGCCCATCTTTCAATCAGCAACATTTTAACATGTAACTAGCCTGTTCATTCTACGTCACGGTACAGTGAACAAGTGGTACTCACTGACCGCGAGGGACGGCGATTATAATCGATTTACACCTGCAGGGTTACCCGAACAACCCGTCACGTACGCCCGTACTCGATGTTGCCTACAACAACCATCACGGACGCCGTACGCGACTACCTTTCACCCGTTAGCCAAATATTGAACCGGTCCCATCGTCCCGAGCAAGAGGTCTCTGCACGCGCATCTCTGTGCCGCCAGCCGATTTACACCTCGAGCTCTCAACCTACCCTCTGAACGACGGGCAATGCCTCAATACCCAGCTACCCGAGTTACATCAGTTTCCCGGTTCCCATATAGCCGGTAGGTCTTCGGTACTGTTCTAGCTTGTTCAACAGGCCCGCACACGGCTCGGTCCTCAATCGACACAAGCGGAGCTACAGCACACAGGCCCCAAAGTCCTGCTGCCCTTACTCTCCGCTCGGTCTCATTTTCTTGCCATGTGTATCATGTGCTATCTCTACCCGAGCAATGTGCTTCTAGCCTATTCTCGCGAGTAGTTCCAACTACTCGACTTGTACCGAATCCTACTCTATCCTAGCCATGCAGTGGCTAACGAGGTTTTCAATCCTAAACCCAACCCATGGTTTTCTTGGCTGTGGAGTTGGGTTTCCAATCAAGACTCTAATGCAAAGAACAATATTCAAAGATGTGCTCAAAACAACAAACATTTGTAAAAAGGTTAATGCAAACCGGGGCTTGCCTTGCTGCTCTTGGTCGTAGGCTAGCTGTTCCTCCGGAGTAACGAAGTCTAGGACTTCGGGTTCCTCCTCGACCTTAGCGACTACATGATAGAAACAATACATGTATTAATTTAATGCATTTGTATTAAGTTTGAAGTTGTGAAGTCTATAACCTTTGCTAGATAGACCTAATGACTGTGAATCTTTTACTGTGGCTTGGTTACAACCTAAACAGAGACTTGGTCAAGTTTTAGTTGCAGCAAAGCTCATTTGAGCCCTCCACAAATAATTATGTCCTTGACCTTAATTGGAACTCTTAGGGTGTTCTATGAATTTTCATGAGACAAACTATGACTTTCTGAAAACTAGTTTTTCAGAGGGTTCTAATGGAGTTGGTCTCACTTAATTTGGAAGTCTCTAACTAAAGGTATGAGCTAAACAATTTCAGAGAAAATTCTGAAAATGTTTCTGAACATTTTCTATTTTCTCTGGAACAGTTTTACTAATCACACCATTAGGTGGACTAAATGAGCTCACATGGATCTGAAATTTTTATGGTAGTTCAAGGATATTTTGGTGAACATCTCAGCAAAATTTCAGGATTTTCCTCCAAAGGATTCTCCAGTTAAAATTCCTAACAGTTTAAATTTTAAGGAATTAATTCTGGAGAATTAAGGAATTTCATGAAGTGAAACTTGATTTTCTGGAAAGTACTCAGAGGGCTGAATCCAGCAAAATTTGGTTCACTCAATTTGGAGCTTTCTAGCCAAAGTTACAAGGATTTGAAGTTTGAAGGAAATCTGAAAATCGGGGAAAAGTTTAAACTCGCGCGTGGGCCCAGGGGACACGCGTCGCACGCCTAGGCGATGGCACACCGCGGCCCACAAGGATTTTGCGTGCCAGCACACCCGATCCCGGCCGCAGCCGGATCCCGATTCAAAATATCGGCCGCTGACAGCTGGGGTCCACCCCCTTCTTCAACCTCGCGACACCCGCGTCCCGCCGCCGAGGGACCTCGCCGGAGGGCTCGCCGCCGGCTGCTGTACAGCTCCAAACTTCTTGATTCTGGCCGCCCCTGCCTACTTTTACTTGGGGAACAGGATCCGAGGGTCAGCTGCTCATGACAACGGCCGGAGCATGGTCGGCGACGAGCCGCCATATCAGAATGACTTCGGCCATGTCGGCTGACTCTCCTAGTACCTCAGCTACTTGGGAAATCGGTCGGGGAGCATCAGTGGACCTCAGAGAAGGTCGACATGAGCTCGAGGCAGCTCGGGGAAGGCCCGAAATAGGTCCTCACCGTGCGCCCGATACCCCCCGTTCGTTCCGCCATTAGTAGACCTTAAATTACGCCGGGCACACATGTTCTCCGGCCCAGAGTTGTGAAGGCAACTTGTGCGTTACCGTGTCTAGCTCGTGTGGGAGTGGCCTGAGGCCCTCTAATCCTTTCTAGAGCACGAATTAAACAGAATCGTACCCGAAGGTCGTTCTGCACACAGAAAGGGGAAAAGTGGAAATTCGCCGCCGGTGAGCAACCACTCGAGCTGTGGCTCGGGGATGAGCAGCACCGGTCACCCGCGCGTCCAAGGGTGCCTTGGCTCGGACGTGACAACGCCCAGGTTGGGCTGTCCACGAGAGCCCGAGGTGCGGCGGTTCCAAGTTCCGAGTTTGATCTTTCGGCACAGCCGATATCAATCAGTTTCAACCGAATTCTAGCAATGGGGAGGATGGAGGAAGGTCTCTAGTACCTTGCTGGGACTCTGGAGTGGAAGGAGGGAGCTGCGATCGGCGTCCTCCGATCAAGTCCGAACTGCGGAAACTTTCGGCCGGTGCTGGGTTCTTGCGGGAAAACACGTCGGTACCTCGGCCGAGGAGGGGGGCAGGCGCCTTAAGAAGGCTCTGCACCGCCTCATGCCCGCGCGTGGGCAAGCAGCTGGTGGCGCGGTGGCTGGCCTCGGTGGCGATCACCGCTGCGGCTCGGCGACCCGAGTGAAAAGTCTCAGTCGGTTTGTGTTGAAGTAGAGGCTGACAAGTGGGTCCCACCCTTCCTTTTAACCTCTGAAATTTACTTCTAATCACTGTTGTAAACAGTGAACCTCATACTACCCTTGGCAATTCAAATTATTCCCCCATGAGCCATTTGAATTGATCAAAGTTCAAATGAGGTTTGGTTTGAATGAATTTCAGCACAAGTTCAGTTTGAAATTCAAATAAAGTTTGAATTTCTCCCCCTTAGCTCATGTCAAGATCAACCCCAAATGGAGTGAAAATTGGTGTGTGAGATCACAAAAATGTGCTGAGTAAGAATATTCCTTCCACTTTCAAATTCATGGTATAAAAACAGTTTGAATTTAAATATGTTTTCAAACTGCCCCCTTCCTATCTATACCCAATATGACCTCAAAAAGGTTTTGAATTTGGGTGAAACTTGGCATGGACATCCTTAGCAAGGTGTAGGAGTTTTTCCTATGTCCAGCCCATCTATATCACATGTGGGAAATACCACTTTTGCAATGTGTAAGTTTGTTCCCTAATGAGCATGTTGATAATTGTTACTTGCTCTTCATTTGTATTCATCATTCTTCCTCAAATGAGGTGTGTGGTGTGGGGATGAACACTACAAATGGGTGTCAAAAACTGAGGCCCTTACATTACTCCCCCCTTAAAAGAATCTCGTCCCGAGATTATAAGGTGAAAAAGAGAGAGGACGGTGGAAAATTACCGGATATGCGACGTGAGAAAGTCGGGGTAGTTAGTGCGAAGGAATTCTTCGCTCTCCCATGTCGCTTCGTCCACGGAGTGATTACTCCACAGAACTTTGTAGAACCACAACGTACGGTTGCGTGTGGTTCGGGCCTTCTCATCAATAATCTGCACCGGTTCCTCCCGATAGGTGAGATCCGGTTGCAGTTCTTCAATGTCTTCCAGCTGAACGGTAGTTGATAGCTTGAGACACTTCCTCAGCTGGGAAACGTGAAAGACGTCGTGCACATCGGAAAGTGCTACCGATCCACATCTTTCGGTAATCTGGAATGGACCGATGAATCGGGGTGCCAACTTTCCTCTCACCCCAAATCTGTTGACACCCTTCATTGGAGACACTCGTAGATATACGTGATCTCCAACTTCGAATTGTAATGGGCGCCTTCTCCGGTCCGCATACTGTTTCTGACGGGATTGAGCGGCTTTTAGGTTCGCTTGAATTAGTCGAACCTTTTCTTCCGCGTTGTTGACAAGGTCAATCCCGAAGGTAACCCTTTCGCCAGACTCACACCAGTTCAATGGTGTGCGGCATTTTCTCCCGTATAGCGCCTCGTAGGGCGCCATCTTGATGCTGGCTTGGTACCCATTGTTGTACGAGAACTCGGCTAACGGCAAGTGATCATCCCAATTCTTGCCGTGGTCGATAGCGCAAGCTCGTAGCATGTCTTCTAGAATCTGATTTACCCGCTCGGTTTGTCCATCCGTCTGCGGGTGGTAGGCTGAACTACGGATCAGCTTCGTCCCCAAGGCAGCGTGTAGCTGCTCCCAAAAATGGGACACAAATAAAGTGCCCCGGTCCGATATGATGGTACGGGGTACGCCGTATAAGCATAGGATCCGTGAGATGTACAGTTCAGCGTTCTTCTTGGCGTTGTAGTTGGTGTTGACCGGGATGAAATGGGCAACTTTGGTGAGCCGATCGACGATCACCCACACAGAATCATGTTTCTGTAAGGTGGTGGGTAAACCGACGACGAAATCCATGCTCACGTCCTCCCACTTCCAGGCAGGAATGCCCAGTGGTTGCAGCAGTCCCGGTTTCCGCATGTGGTCTGCCTTCACCCTTCGACATGTATCACACTCGGACACGTATTTTGCAGTCTCTCGCTTCATCCGTGTCCACTAAAACCTTCTTCTGAGTTCTTGATACATTTTGTTGCTGCCGGGGTGAATAGAAAACTTTGATAAGTGAGCCTCATCAAAGATTTTCTTCCGTAACTCCGGGTTTCGGGGTACGACGATCCGGTCCTTGAACCATAGGACGCCGTCTCCGTCCTTCCGGAAACATTTCAACTCCCCACTGTCTACGCGTCTCCGCAAATGTGACATGCCCTTGTCATTCTTCTGGACTGCCGCTATCTCTTCACGGATGGTGGGGATCAAAGCTAGGTTGTAGAGAGCTCCGTGTGGAATCACATGTAGTGGTGGTTCGCTCTCTTCCAACGGTGTGATGGTCAGATTATTGACGTGTGACTTGCGGCTCAGCGCATCTGCCACAACGTTTGCCTTGCCCGGATGATAATGGATCTCTATCTCGTAATCCTTTATCAGTTCTAACCATCTTCGTTGCCTCATGTTCAGCTCCTTCTGAGTGAATATGTACTTGAGGCTTTTGTGGTCGGTATATAAATGTACGAGGTTACCGAGTAGGTAGTGCCTCCACACCTTCAGTGCAAGTACCACGGCAGCGAGCTCCAAGTCGTGAGTTGGATAATTTTGTTCATGATTCCTAAGCTGCCGTGATCCATACGCGACCACTCTTCGGTCTTGCATCAGCACACATCCGAGCCCAATGCCGGATGCATCGCAATACACATCGAACGGTTTTGTTGTGTCTGGCTGCGCCAAAACCGGTGCTGATGTCAGGTGCTTGACTAAAGCCTTGAATGCTGCTTCACATGCGGGACTCCAAACATATTTGGTAGCCTTCTTCAGCAGCTCTGTCATTGGCTTGGCAACTTCAAGAATTCGGAATGAACCTCCGATAATATCCCACGAGTCCGAGGAAACTCCGTACCTCGTGAACAGTTCTCGGGGATTTCCAATTCAGCACTTGCGTGATCTTGCTCGGGTCCACAGCGATACCTTCCGCTGAGATGATATGCCCGAGGAAAGGCACTTGCGATATCCAAAACTCGCATTTGCTGAATTTTGCGTATAACTTGTGATCCCGCAGCCGTTGCAAGACTATACGCAGATGTTTCTTGTGATCTTCCTCCGACTTGGAGTATACCAGGATGTCGTCGATGAAGAGCACGACAAACTTGTCCAGCTCCGGCATGAACACCGAGTTCATTAAGTACATGAAGTGAGCTGGAGCATTGGTGAGGCCGAAGGACATGACCAGGTACTCATAAAGTCCGTACCTTGTCGAGAAAGCTGTCTTTGGAATGTCCTCCGCCCTTATCTTAATCTGATGGTACCCGGATCTTAAATCCATCTTGGAAAAGATCTTCGCTTCGACCAACTGATCAAATAACATGTCGATCCGTGGCAACGGGTACTTGTTCTTGATGGTTACGGCATTTAAGAGACGGTAGTCCACGCAAAGCCGCAGCGTCTCATCCTTCTTCTTGACAAATAATGCCGAACAGCCCCATGGCGAGGAGCTCGGCCTAATAAAACCCTTCTCCAGAAGGTCCGTGAGCTGAGTCTTCAGTTCAGCCAACTCCTTGGGCGCCATCTTGTACGGCCTTCGGGACATTGGCATGGTTCCCGGTGCGAGTTCAATTTTGAACTCCACCTCTCTATCGGGTGGCATCCCCGGCAAATCGTCCGGGAATACATCAGGGAACTATTGGACCACTGGAATGTCTTCCAATCTGATGGTTGTGGCTTGATAGACACTTGGAAGTTTTATTTCTGGACTGTCCAGAAATAATGAGTGAGAACCGTGCACCTCTGAGTTTAAGTGCACGACTCGAAGGACGGTGTCTAAAACAGCGCCGTGGCGGTTTAACCACGACATCCCTAGGATGACATCGACCTTCTGCCCCTCTAAGATAATGAGAGACGTGGGGTACACTCTACCCGCTAAGCATAATGGTGCTTTGGAGACCATTACGCTTGCTGAAATCTTCCCACCCGGTGAACAAATTAAATATGGACTATCAGTGGATAGTATTGGCAAGCTGTGTTTAGCAATGAAAGCTTGGCTAATAAAATTATGCGTGGCGCCTGAATCAAATAGTACTATAGCGGGATGCTGGTGGAGTTGGAACATACCCGCAAGGATTGGCTCGCCCTCCGGCACGTCCTCAATGGCAAGCTGGTGGACAGTGCCGGGCCTAGGGTTTGCCCGCCACGCATTAGTAGGGTTCCGGGGTTGATTCCTCCCCGGAAACTGTGGTGCCACTCCGCCGCCTTGCCTCTCCGGGCAACTGCTCGCGAAGTGTCCTGGACGACCACACTTGTAACATGTGGCCGCTGCTGGTGGTGTACTCGGGGGACGAAAGCCCGGCATGCGTTGCGGAGGTGCAAACGCACGCGGCATCGCCCGCTGCTGCTGTTGTTGTTGCGGTGGTACTGGCAGTGCCGGCCGGAATGCCGGTGAAGAGTACGGTCGACTGCGGAACGGCATCGACCGCTGTGGTGGTTGCCAGCGTGGACCTGATGGTGGGCGATTCACCATCCAAAACTTCTGAGAAGGACCGCCTCCTTCTCCGCTGCTCTGCGGCGCGCTTCGCTTTCGTTCTGCCGCCGCCAACTCCTTGCCGGAGTCCTCCTGAACAATCGCAGCATCAATGATGTCGTTGAGGCTGCCGCGATTGAACATCGCCAACTTGTCCTTCAGGAGCGGGTTAAGCCCCTGGTAAAAATGGTCCCGCCGCTTCTCGTCCGTATCTGCGTGATACGACGCGTAGAGCGCGAGATCGTTGAACGCTCTGGAGTATTCCAGCGCGTTCCGGCTCCCTTGTTGCAGGTGTAGGAACTCCTGCGTCTTCCTCTTCATCAAACCGGGCGGTATATGATAGGCCCTGAAGGCCGTCCGGAACTCCGCCCAGGTCATCACTCGGTCGGTGGGTTGTGAAGCACAAAAGTTGGCCCACCACGCGCTCGCGGATCCTTGGAGCTGCTGGACCGCGAACTGAGTCTTGCGCTGCTCGCTGATTTGGAGCAGCCCGAACTTCATCTCTATGGCGCGGAGCCAGTTGTCCGTGTCAAGTGGTTCATCCGCCCTTGAGAATACAGGGGGATGAGTCGCCAGGAAGTCGGAGTAGGAGCTCTGTGGGCGCTCCTCACGATCTTGACGTCTCTCTGGGCGAGACGTATTCGCAATTAACGTTTGCAGCAGCTCTGTGTGCTGCTGATGTGAACCCGCCATTGCCGCGACAATGTCGGCCAATGTAACCGTTGGCAGTGGCGGTGGCGGTGTTTGCTGTTGCTGTTGCTGCTGCTGTCCCGAGGAGTCCTCGGGAGGCGGTTGGGAGGTATCTCCCCCTTGACTGGTACCCCCAACGTCAGGGTTGGCACGAGTACGCGTCATTCTGAAATTCAACACAGCAGCAATTAGCACATGTCTTACTCAAAATTCCATAAACAGCAGTAGGTATTGAAGCGACGCACGATTACTTGCACAACATTCACATATATTGATAAAGCATAAACTTTATACAAGATACATTATTCTTGGATCTCCGAGAAGTCGTGCTCATGTCGTCACTACCTATACATAAGCTACTGTCTACACGACATGTCACCGATTACAAAAGTTGGGTTACGCTACCCTAGCTGCCCTACTTGGCAACCGTAACCCCCTACTCGGAGTAGAACTCGACCTCCTGTGGGTCGTCCTCCTCCGGTACCTCGGCTGGTGGTTCGGGGTCTACCACCTCTTCTCCCATTCCGGGCTCTACCATGGCTGGAAGACCCAAGACTACCGGTACGCCCAATACCGGGGGCACGAGGTCCTGCAATGCATGCACCTCGTCCATAGCCTGGTTGTAGTCCTCTTCCCAGCCTTGTCCTTCCTCAATAGCGTCGTCCCGCTCTTGAGCAAGGTCCTCATTCTGCTGGTTTAGGGTCTGCACCAGCTCTTGCAACGCCGCGATGTCAACACGGGCCTTCTTCTTTGCCTTCTTCAGACGACGCAACTGATTGTGTTGTTCATTCAGTCGCTTGATCGTCGGAAGGAGCACATTGCGGAGTGCGCTGTGAGCACCCTCGAATTGATCTCCGCGGCTTGTGCTCTCCTTGAGCTTGGTGGCGAGATGTTCCGTATGAACAGCTTGGCTGTCCATCACAGCGTTTCCCGCCCTCATTTGGAGGCTGAGGTTTGCCTCCGCAGGGTTGTACCTTGGGCAACTCGGGTCTGTTGCCTCCAGGTACCTTTCTTCCCACACATGCTGAGCTCTCCCCTCCACCGGAACGAGTGCGTATGGTGTGCCCTCCATAGCCTGCACGTGTAGTTGGCAGAAACGTGACATAGTGTCACGGGCTGCCACTTGCCACATCCCTTCCGGTTGTCTTCCTCTCACCGTGACGGTGAATGGCACCCAACCGGGTGGTGTAGGTCCTGCGGGAACCTCGACATGGATCGTCCACGTCTTGTTCCCCTCTTCGCCTTCTTCCTTGGCGAAGTATTGCGGCATCTGGTTGTACCCCAAATATTGGAGCATTTGCCACAATGCTTCCGGGTAGCCGCTACGGTCAGAACAGTGGGAAACTACCCACCCGTTCTCCAACCGTTTATCTGCTGCCATCTGTAAAAATATATTTGAGAAATGTCAAATATTTATTTAAACAGTAAACCCCTGAGTTATAACATAAAACATGTCATTGAACCCCTAAAACTTGGAAACGTAGTTCAAATTTTGAACAAATTTGACTGCTGGTCTGCTGTTCCCATGACAGCCTTGACCAGTTTCCACATCAACCTGATTTAGGCCATGTTAAAGGCAAAACCAATTCTGGAGCTCAACACCAAAGTTAAAGTTAACTTCAATGGCTTTCCAGGAAGTATTTGGTTGACCTAAGATCTGTCCTGGTTCAAAAGTTACGAAATGTCAAAGTTAACAGAATTTCTGGAATCAATTGGACAGCACCCCCCCTGCTTTAGGTACTGAATTGATCCAAGAATCCCAGTTAATTCTGTTCCCAATCTGACAAAACTTTCTGTTACAAAGTCGTAACCCATCTCATAAGCTTTCCAGAAGTACCTCATTTCCTATTTTTGGATTTTTGAGCAGAAAGTTATGCTTAATTTACAGAGAGTTTACAGAGAGTCTTTGCTCTGTCCTGTTTTCCGGACAGTTTCAACTCCACTGCATTTTTCGAGTGGTTAAGGGATGAAACACCTCTGGAACTCAACAGAAAAGTTGTAAAACCCTTCCAACGCTTTCCAGAAATGTATCATACGCCCCCAACCTCGAAAGAACTCAACCTCTAACCTCTGATTAACTTCAGCCTTGATTCAGCTGAAAACAGAGTGCTCTGTCCTTAACATCCTATAAGTTGAAAGCTTGTTAACTTGGAATATCCTGTTCAAGGGAAGGAGTTACATCAAGTTTCACTACTTTGGATCAAAACCTTCAAGTTTTTAAATGAAGTTGTTCATTTAGTTGGGTGTGACATCGATGTGTCACCAGATTTTGTCGGTACTACGTCCTCACAAAGAAAAACCTATACCGGACTTAGCCGGCTTCGTTAGTTCAGTGGCACTACTCGTCACTCGCACACGGATGCTACACGTCTACCGTTTCGTGGTAAGGCTACCTGCAGAAACTCAAACAATCATCAGACTCGGCTGCACACCGAGCCCGGAATCCATACAGTTGGTACACCCGGCCGTCATCACTCGCCCGGATGTTCTCAAGCCAAACATGCCTTGAGTTACGTGTTCTCGTTTCAGACCACGTGACAGGGTCTCCCATGTTGCACCACGCACGCCCGGGACAGACGTTGCTCGAATACCCCAAACGACATGAAGAGTCGTAGAGGATACTAAAGCGGGTCGGGTTACCTGCCACCTGTGGGGCTCCACCCTTTAGCTTGTGCGCACTGGTGGACAGCGCTTACGTGCACCCCCCAAGACATGAACGTCCCGAGATGGACGATTTTCCGACATAACAAATAGGTTAACAAGCCACTTTCTATATGCTAATAACATCCTTATACGGGCTACTAACTCGTTCCTCACTGGATTTTTGAAAAAAAGAAGACCTTTGTACCGTGTTAAACCTCAAGCGAGCTCTGATACCAACGCTGACACGACCCCATTGGTCCTGTCGAGCCAGGATCACGCTGAGGGGTGCTGCGTTGCACAGCACCGTATAACACACGTCAAAGGTACAAAGCGGAAGCAGAACTTTTATTACATAAACAAGTTTATGAACATGTTTACATCAAAATAAGTTTAGTCCACACTCGCGGGCGTAGACTAAGCATCAAGTGCACATTCAGCCCTTGAACGTGTCCTTGCTAGCACACACGCACACTAACTCTGCGGCGTGCACGACTCCCACTCGACGGGGTTCCCCTCCTGGGGTTCCGTCTCCTCTTCGGGAGTCCCTTCCTCATAGAACCCTGCAAAAGCTTCAAACACAAGCAGTGAGCACGAAGGCTCAGCAAGTCTGACCCGTCTCACCTAAACATGGAACTTCTACATGAGGGTACTGGGTTACATGAGGTAAAAATCATTTGCAAGGACTCGCCTAATTAGTAGAACCTTACTTTCAAGTTTTAGCAGCAGGTTGTGGAGAACCTTACGCGAAGGTACATGAGAGAGCCGCAATCAAACAAGAAACGCATTTCTCTCATGTACTTTGCCCAAAGATGGAAAGAACTTTAGTTAGCTCTAAGCTACAGCATATCATTAACAATCAATGCCCATCTTTCAACCAGCAACATTTTAACATGTAACTAGCCTGTTCATTCTACGTCACGGTACAGTGAACAAGTGGTACTCACTGACCGCGAGGGACGGCGATTATAATCGATTTACACCTGCAGGGTTACCCGAACAACCCGTCACGTACGCCCGTACTCGATGTTGCCTACAACAACCATCACGGACGCCGTACACGACTACCTTTCACCCGTTAGCCAAATATTGAACCGGTCCCATCGTCCCGAGCAAGAGGTCTCTGCACGCGCATCTCTGTGCCGCCAGCCGATTTACACCTCGAGCTCTCAACCTACCATCTGAACGACGGGCAATGCCTCAATACCCAGCTACCCGAGTTACATCAGTTTCCCGGTTCCCATATAGCCGGTAGGTCTTCGGTACTGTTCTAGCTTGTTCAACAGGCCCGCACACGGCTCGGTCCTCAATCGACACAAGCGGAGCTACAGCACACAGGCCCCAAAGTCCTGCTGCCCTTACTCTCCGCTCGGTCTCATTTTCTTGCCATGTGTATCATGTGCTATCTCTACCCGAGCAATGTGCTTCTAGCCTATTCTCGCGAGTAGTTCCAACTACTCGACTTGTACCGAATCCTACTCTATCCTAGCCATGCAGTGGCTAACGAGGTTTTCAATCCTAAACCCAACCCATGGTTTTCTTGGCTGTGGAGTTGGGTTTCCAATCAAGACTCTAATGCAAAGAACAATATTCAAAGATGTGCTCAAAACAACAAACATTTGTAAAAAGGTTAATGCAAACCGGGGCTTGCCTTGCTGCTCTTGGTCGTAGGCTAGCTGTTCCTCCGGAGTAACGAAGTCTAGGACTTCGGGTTCCTCCTCGACCTTAGCGACTACATGATAGAAACAATGCATGTATTAATTTAATGCATTTGTATTAAGTTTGAAGTTGTGAAGTCTATAACCTTTGCTAGATAGACCTAATGACTGTGAAACTTTTACTGTGGCTTGGTTACAACCTAAACAGAGACTTGGTCAAGTTTTAGTTGCAGCAAAGCTCATTTGAGCCCTCCACAAATAATTATGTCCTTGACCTTAATTGGAACTCTTAGGGTGTTCTAGGAATTTTCATGAGACAAACTATGACTTTCTGAAAACTAGTTTTTCAGAGGGTTCTAATGGAGTTGGTCTCACTTAATTTGGAAGTCTCTAACTAAAGGTATGAGCTAAACAATTTCAGAGAAAATTCTGAAAATGTTTCTGAACATTTTCTATTTTCTCTGGAACAGTTTTACTAATCACACCATTAGGTGGACTAAATGAGCTCACATGGATCTAAAATTTTTATGGTAGTTCAAGGATATTTGGGTGAACATCTCAGCAAAATATCAGGATTTTCCTCCAAAGGATTATCCAGTTAAAATTCCTAACAGTTTAAATTTTAAGGAATTAATTCTGGAGAATTAAGGAATTTCATGAAGTGAAACTTGATTTTCTGGAAAGTACTCAGAGAGCTGAATCCAGCAAAATTTGGTTCACTCAATTTGGTGCTTTCTAGCCAAAGTTACAAGGATTTGAAGTTTGAAGGAAATCTGAAAATCGGGGAAAAGTTTAAACTCGCGCGTGGGCCCAGGGGACACGCGTCGCACGCCTAGGCGATGGCACACCGCGGCCCACAAGGATTTTGCGCGCCAGCACACCCGATCCCGGCCGCATCCGGATCCCGATTCAAAATATCGGCCGCTGACAGCTGGGGTCCACCCCCTTCTTCAACCTCGCGACACCCGCGCCCCGCCGCCGAGGGACCTCGCCGGAGGGCTCGCCGCCGGCTGCTGTACAGCTCCAAACTTCTTGATTCTGGCCGCCCCTGCCTACTTTTACTTGGGGAACAGGATCCGAGGGTCAGCTGCTCATGACAACGGCCGGAGCATGGTCGGCGACGAGCCGCCATATCGGAATGACTTCGGCCATGTCGGCTGACTCTCCTAGTACCTCAGCTACTTGGGAAATCGGTCGGGGAGCATCAGTGGACCTCAGAGAAGGTCGACATGAGCTCGAGGCAGCTCGGGGAAGGCCCGAAATAGGTCCTCACCGTGCACCCGATAACCCCCGTCCGTTCCGCCATTAGTAGACCTTAAATTACGCCGGGCACACAGGTTCTCCGGCCCAGAGTTGTGAAAGCAACTTGTGCGTTACCGTGTCTAGCTCGTGTGGGAGTGGCCTGAGGCCCTCTAATCCTTTTCAGAGCACGAATTAAACAGAATCGTACCCGAAGGTCGTTCTGCACACAGAAAGGGGAAAAGTGGAAATTCGCCGCCGGTGAGCAACCACTCGAGCTGTGGCTCGGGGATGAGAAGCACCGGTCACCCGCGCGTCCAAGGGTGCCTTGGCTCGGGCGTGACAACGCCCAGGTTGGGCTGTCCACGAGAGCCCGAGGTGCGGCGGTTCCAAGTTCCGAGTTTGATCTTTCGGCACAGCCGATATCAATCGGTTTCAACCGAATTCTAGCAATGGGGAGGATGGAGGAAGGTCTCTAGTACCTTGCTGGGACTCTGGAGTGGAAGGAGGGAGCTGCGATCGGCGTCCTCCGATCAAGTCCGAACTGCGGAAACTTTCGGCCGGTGCTGGGTTCTTGCGGGAAAACACGTTGGTACCTCGGCCGAGGAGGGGGGCAGGCGCCTTAAGAAGGCTCTGCACCGCCTCATGCCCGCGCGTGGGCAAGCAGCTGGTGGCGCGGTGGCTGGCCTCGGTGGCGATCACCGCTGCGGCTCGGCGACCCGAGTGAAAAGTCTCAGTCGGTTTGTGTTGAAGTAGAGGCTGACAAGTGGGTCCCACCCTTCCTTTTAACCTCTGAAATTTACTTCTAATCACTGTTGTAAACAGTGAACCCCATACTACCCTTGGCAATTCAAATTATTCCCCCATGAGCCATTTGAATTGATCAAAGTTCAAATGAGGTTTGGTTTGAATGAATTTCAGCACAAGTTCAGTTTGAAATTCAAATAAAGTTTGAATTTCTCCCCCTTAGCTCATGTCAAGATCAACCCCAAATGGAGTGAAAATTGGTGTGTGAGCTCACAAAAATGTGCTGAGTAAGAATATGCCTTCCACTTTCAAATTCATGGTATAAAAACAGTTTGAATTTAAATATGTTTTCAAACTGCCCCCTTCCTATCTATACCCAAGTTGACCTCAAAAAGGTTTTGAATTTGGGTGAAACTTGGCATGGACATCCTTAGCAAGGTGTAGGAGTTTTTCCTATGTCCAGCCCATCTATATCACATGTGGGAAATACCACTTTTGCAATGTGTAAGTTTGTTCCCTAATGAGCATGTTGATAATTGTTACTTGCTCTTCATTTGTGTTCATCATTCTTCCTCAAATGAGGTGTGTGGTGTGGGGATGAACACTACAAATGGGTGTCAAAAACTGAGGCCCTTACAGAATACCCGGATGTCTTCCCAGACGAGCTACCGGGAATGCCCCCCGGATAGGGATATCGAATTCCTAATCAACCTAATACTTGGGGCAACACCGATAGCCAAGAGATCGTAGCGGATTGCTTCCAACGAGCTATCTGAACTAAAGGAGTGGATTGGAGAGTTGCAAGAAAAAGGATTTATCCGACCTAGCTCTTCACCCTCGGGAGCTCCCATGCTCTTTGTTAAGAAGAAGGATGGTAGCTTAACGATGTGTATCAACTACCGATCTCTGAACGAGGTCACGATCAAGAACATGTACCCTTTGCCATGGATCGACTACTTGTTCGACCAACTGAAGGGAGCAAAGTACTTCTCCAAAATTGACCTGAGGTCAGGTTACTACCAGTTGAAGATCACTAACACAGACATCATGAAGACAACCTTTGTAACTCGATACGGACAATATGAGTTTATGGTGATGCCATTTGGATTGACCAGCGCACTAGCTTACTTCATGAACCTAATGAATAAGATATCCATAGAAGAGTTGGACAAGTTTGTCGTCGTCTTTATAAACGACATACTGATCTACTCAAAAAGCCAGGCGGAGCATACCGAGCATCTCAGAATAATGATGGGGTGGTTAAGAGCACACTAGCTGTATGCCAAATTCAGCAAGTGTGAATTTTGGCTACAGCAGGTCGCGTTCCTCGGACACATCATAAAGGCCGAGGTAGTGGCAGTAGACCCTGCTAGGGTTGAAGCGGTCATTGACTAGAAGCAGCCCACTAGCGTGACGGAAGTACGAAGTTTCCTTGGACTAGTCGGGTACTACCGGAGGTTTATAGAAGGGTTCTCCAAAATTGCAAGACCCATGACCGAGTTGACAAAGAGGGACAACAAGTTTTAATGGACTCCCACCTGTGCGAACAGTTTCAGAGAGTTAAAGAAAAGGTTGACCGCAGCCCCAGTACTAATCTTGCTAGGCATACATAAAGATTTCATAGTATACTGCGAAGCCTCCCGACAAGGACTTGGGTGTGTGCTGATGCAGGACGACCGAGTCGTCACCTATGCATCCAGATAGCTGAAGGTACATGAGAATAACTACCCAACTCATGACCTGGAATTGGCAGTTGTGGTTCACGTGCTAAAGATCTGGAGACATTATCTGATCGAAAATAGGTGTCAGATCTTTACGGATCACATGAGTCTGAAATATGTATTCACCCAGTCTGAACTAAATTTGAGGCAGCGAAGATGGTTGGAGCTAATAAAGGATTACAACCTAGAAGTGCAGTATCACCCTGGAAAGGCTAACGTGGTAGCCGACGCATTAAGTCGGAAGGCTCATTGTAACGCCATAAGAACTATTACCCGACAACAAAGCCTGAAAGCTGAGATGCAGAAGCTGAACCTGCACCTAGCACCAAGCGGGTACCTGGGTACACTATGCCTACAACCCATGTTGGAGGGCCGAATTCAACAGGCACAACAGGAGGATTCAGAGATCCGCACACTGAAGGCTCGGACAGGGGTAGGCAAAGCCCCTGGGTTTTGAGTAGATGAACAAGAAACCTTTTGGTATGAGAACCGGATATGTGTGCCAAAAGCATATGGACTAAGGCAACTCATAATTGATGAAGCGCACAACTCAGCATATTCGATGCACTCGGGACCACCAAGATGTACCAGGACCTAAAACAAAATTACTGGTGGGTGACCATGAAAAAGGAAATTTCTTAGTTTGTCGCCCTTGTGATATCTGCCACCGAGTAAAGGCGGAGCATCAAAGACCAGCAGGGTTGCTACAACCACTAACTATACCGGTGTGGAAATGGGATGAAATTGCTATGGATTTCATAACGGGGCTACCACGGACAAAAAGGAGAAACAACTCCGTCTGGGTCGTAGTGGACCGATTGACAAAGGTAGCCCATTTTATACCAGTCAAAACAACCTTCCGTGGAGACCAGCTGGCACAACTATACATAGACCACATACTACGACTGCACGGAGTGCTGAGCCTGATTGTGTCAGATCGTGACTCCCAGTTCACCGCGCACTTTTGGAAGAGTTTGTATCTGCTTCTAGGAACCAAACTGGATTACAGTTCCGCCTACCATCTGCAGACGGATGGTCAGACTGAACGGGTGAAGCAAATATTAGAAGACATGTTGCGTGCATGCGCACTGACTCACGGGAAGGACTAGGAAAAGAGTCTGTCATTTGCAGAATTCTCCTACAACAACTGCTACCAGGCCGGCCTGCAGATGTCACCATTCGAGGAATTGTATGGTAGAAAGTGTTGAACACCACTGATGTAGTCAGATGTTGGAGAGCGTTTGTACTTTGGCCCTGCCATCATTAAGGGCGCAGAGGAATGGGTGGACAAAATCTGGGAAAAATCTCAAGGTATCTCATAGCAGGCAAAAGAGCTATGCAGACACCCACCGAAGGGAGCTCACTTTTGACAAGGGTAACTTCGTATACCTCAGCGTGTCACCCATCCGAGGCATGAGGAAGTTCCAGATATAAAGGAAGTTGGTCCCATGATACATTGGACCATTTGAAATACTCGGAAGAGTAGGAGCGGTGGCCTGCTGTTTGAAGTTGCCAGAGACTATGTCCGATGTCCACAACGTGTTCCACGTGTCCAGCTCAATAAGAGCCTAAGAGTACCGGAGAAGCAAGTGTCGTGTGATGCGATGGATCTGCAACCTGAATTAAGATACCAAGAGCTGCCTACGAGGATACTAGATGTCGTAACCCGGCAGCCATGTAGAAGTGCAGTGTGGTTCTGCCGAGTCCAGTGGACTAACCATACCAAGACAGAAGCTACATGGGAATGGGGGGAAGACCTCAAGAGAGAGTTCCCCCACCTGTTTGACGGAGCAACTGAATCTCGAGGATGAGATTCTATTTAAGTGGGGTAGATCTGTAACAGCTACAAATTCAAAATAATGAAAGGTTTGATTCAAAATAAAATTCAAAATCAAAACAACAAGAAAGAGAAAAAGGAAACAAAAAAGGTGCTGCACCCCCCCTTCTAGGCCGGCCCACCAGAACTCCCTAGCGTGTGGCCCACTCCCCTCTCCCCCAGCGGCCCGGCCTGCCCTGTTCCTCCCTTTTGTGCCACGATCACCCACGGCCCGGCCCGCAGCCGCCCTTCCCCTACCTCCCGCACCCACGCGCCTAGGCCGACGTGATGCCACCGCCGGGTATCCGGCGATGGGATGCCCCATCTCTGCACATCGCCCATCCCATTGCCCGCCGCTCACCATGTTTCCTCCCCGAAGCCCGGCCGCCTTAACTCCGAGCACGAGCCGCGCCACAACAGGCTCCAGCGAACCGTCCCTCCCGTCTATAAAAGGCCGCCTTCTCACTCCCCCCATTCTCCCTAACACCATCGGCACCGAGCTCCACAACACCTGTTTGAGAAAGGAGAGGGAGTGCTCGGTCCCTAATTTGTCAACTCGGCACCCTTCCCTCGAAGTTTGGCTGCCATCGTCAGATTGCGCTGGTGAGCCTCCGCCCCCCCCCCCCCCCCGGTTACTCGCTTCCACAGCCTCTCTAGATCACGCACAACGCTTTCCCCATGCAAGCATTCAAGGATAGGGCCCCTAGGCCTGCGCACGGCAAGTGCCACCGCGCCCCACCACCATGGCACGCCGCCGGCCACCATGGAGCCTTCCCCGGTCTGGCCGAGCGTCTCAAACCATTAGCACAACCGAATGGATGAGTATGAACATCAAATTTGCGTTACATTGCGAGCACGCTCCATCGCACCGAGCAGCGCAGCCATCGCCATCTCCAGCGAGCCGTAGCTGTCGTCTCGGTGGCCACCTCGGCCTACTGTCGCTCCCATGGAGCTCCCCGCATTGAGGGGAACCCCGGCACGGCCTCAGAACCGACCCTATAGGTAGGGCGGCGCGGTTCCAGGTGGCCACCGACCGCCCCCGCTGTGTTGGCAGCCACTCCGGCCGCCCGCTCAAGTGGCATCCAAGTGGTAGGCCACGTAGGTACAAGTGCGAGTGTGGCGGCCGAGTCAGCACCACGCGGGCGCCAGCCAGCCCGCACGCCCCGCCTGGGCGACCATCACTACACGAAAATGATACATTTTCGTGGGCCAAACTTAATTTCGTCAGCCCCCACGAAATTACAGATATTGTCATGAGCCATAGGGTAGCCCACAAAATTACAGCCTAATTTCGTGGGTTTTGGCCCAGGCTGACAAAAATAACTTATAATTTCGTGTGCCAGGACTGAAACACACGAAAATAATACAAAATTTCGTGGGTTCCTAGAAGGCTCACGAAAATAAGGTATGAAATTGTCGTGGGTACCTCGTTCTCATAAAAATAACGACATAAAATGTCGCGGTGTCGGTGATCCCAACATATTTTCATGGGTTTTGGAGCCGACACGCAAAAATAAAAATGCTACTTTCATGGGTTTCCATGCCGGCTCACGAAATTACTCACGGATTGCAAGGCTGTCGGTGATCCCAACATATTTTTGTGGGTTTTGGTGCCAGCACACGAAATTAAAATGCTACTTTCGTGGGTTTCCTCGCCGGCTCACGAAATTACTCACGGATCTGTGCGGCTTATAGTGGTCCCGACATATTATCATGGGTTTTGGTGCCAGCACATGAAATTAAAACGCTACTTTCATGGGTTTCCGTGCCGGCTCACAAAATTACTCACATATTTGTGCGGTGTCGGTGATCCTGACATATTTTCTGTGGCGGACCGGAATCCGCTCATCCAGGATCGCAGAGGGTGGAGCCGCACGATGCGACACCTGAGAGCACACGTCATAAGAACATAATATGTTACATGGGAAAAACAACTGAACTGTACAAGTAGTACAAACTTCAGTTACAAACTATTGTTTATCTTACACAGCGGAAGTCTACACTATACAACTCACGCCCACCTATCTAGCAAAAGTCGGCTGCTCAGCCCTAGGGCAACCCACACTAGCTGCACTCTTCAGCTCAGCGCGGCGTGTACGGCTCCCACTTAGCCGTAGTCCCCGACGGAGGGTATCCCTCGCCGGTGGACTCGTACTCCGAGTCCGTGGGTGGCTCCTCACCTGAAAAACACTTAAGCAGCAACCGTGAGCACGATGGCTCAACAAGGCTTAACCGACTCACCTAAGCATGAAACTCTACATGAAGTGTACAGTGACATGGGATAGTAATATTGCAGCAAAAGGACACACCTACGAGTTCATCCTTAAGTCATCTTCTAGCAACAAGTTAACAGTTCAGGAATCTGAAATTTAGTAAGCAATATTTGGTGGCACACATGTAGCAATACAATTATATCATAACAGCAATATTGCATCATAACATTTCATTCATTAGTCTACGTCACGACTCAGTGACCAAGTGGTACTCTTCACCGTGAGGGATGGCGAATCGACTCGATATACACCTGCAGGGAAACCCAAAGAGCACGTCACGTACGCCCACCCGTTGAGCTGCACAGCACGCTCACTCGATGTCGTACGGTACAATCTTTCACCCAACAGCCCAAACGTCGAACCTGTCGCACCGAAACGAGCAGGAGGTTCCCCACAAGGAGCATCTCTCTATGCCCGTTGGTAGATTTCCACCTTGCTGCCCTCAGCCTACACCTATAAATCGGTGCTTTATGCCTCGACGACCGGAGGTTTAGGTTACATCTGTTTATCGGGGCCCATATATCCGATATGCCTTCGGTATGTTCAAACTTGATCAGCATGGGCCGCACATGGATCGCTCCTCAATCAACACGGACAGGGCCGCGCACACAAGACTCCCTATTGCTGCGCCCTACTCCCTGCCTAGTCTCATTTTCATTACTAAAATGATCTCGCATCACTCGAACCAATCCCCTGTGTCCCAAGCCTATCTTGCGAGTAGATTCCAACTACTCGACTTGTACCGAAGTCCTATGAAACATTAAGCATAGCCTGTCTACTCGAGGTCTTAGACACTACCCTCACTCTTTTCGGAACCTTTGGTTATGCAAGTGGGGTTTCAATCATCCTATACCTAATGCACATACATACTTCACCCTACGTATGTAAACAAAGTAAAAATTTTATAAAAGAGTTAATGCAAACCAGGGCTTGCCTTGTTGCTGCTGGTCAGAAGTTAGTTATTCCTCTGGAAGCAGGAAGTCGAGAATCTACGGAGCTTCCTCGCCTTCTGCGACTACACGTTATTGAAATACTACATGTTAACTAATATGCATACAAGTTATTGTAATGCTGCTGCTATTAGTTCTAATAACCAGTTTCTAACAACGGGAACTCTGTTCAAGAATTTAAAATGGAACTGGGGTTTAGGGGTTTGGGTTTGGACCTAAGTACATGGTTAAGTGCTAAGTGGTTTTCCCCCTTTTCCATGTTAATCCCTCCAGTGGTTAAACAGGACAGGGGTGATCCAAAGCTCCAATGGAGCTGAGAATTTTTGTGTGAGTTCCTTGTCACAAGAAAACCCTCTGGACCAAAATTTAGCACTTTTCATTGAGTGGTTTGTTCAGAATAATTTTCTTAGCAATTAAGCAAAGAAGAATTAATTCTGAGGTAACACTCCTGTTCATGCCCAACTTAGTGAACTACAATTTCAATTCTATCTCATAGAGTTTTCCTGAATTTTCCTAGCATTTGTGGAGCTAAGGTTTGTCCAGAACTGAATTTCCATGTTTTGGAAATTATCTGAAAATGTCTCTGTATTCAAATGAACACAGCACCTTCAAATTTGAATTGCTCTGATCAAATCAACTCCAAATGGTCTGAAACTTTTATAGGGATTCACTAACATCCTAAGGAACATTCTGGCAAAAATTTGGGGATTTTTGGATGAACCAAACTCCCTCTAAAATTCTTTTGCTGAAACTCTTTAAAGAATTTTCCAGAATTAAATATTAGGTTTCATACAAATTGGGTTGAATATTTGGATAGGGCTATGCAAGATGAATCCACCCCAATTTAAATCACTAAATTTGGAGCTTCCTATCAAAAGTTATGGGGTTCTAAAGTTTGGGGAAATTCTGGAATTTGAATTAACTGGGGAAAAGTTCAAATTCCTGACAGCGGGCCCGGCCCCCACGTGTCACCACCTCGGCTGCGCCACATGGGGCCACTAGAATGTTCTCCGCGTGGTCACAGATGATCCGGTGCAACAAAAAATCCCCACGCTATGCATCGAGGGACTGACGAGTGGGCCCGACCAGCTCATCTTCTTCCTCGCGCCCACTCTTTTTCCCGCGCCGCCCCCTCGCCGGCACACCTCTGAAGCTCGCCGGACTTGGCTTCTCGACCGCCTCTCGGCCAGAAACTCGCCGCCTGGGCCTACTTTCATGCGCTGAACACGATGGCACCGACTGCTCCGATCGGCGGTGGCCCTAACCTAGCCGTCGACGGTGCAGCGGCTCGGACTCCCTTCGGTTATGGCACCCGGCCAACTCAGCCCGCCAAAAACTCGGTGGAAGGGTTCTACAGTACCAGGGGATCTCATAGAAGGTCGAAAAGGCCATGTCAGGGCTCGGAAAGAGCTCTAACCTAGCCGTCACCGTGAGCCCGACCCTTCCCGCCATAACCGCGGTTGGAAAGCCGGGAAAAACGCCGGCTACCGCCAAAACTAAGCTAGGGTTGCAAAGCAAACATGGGCGCCGTCGAGTCTAGCTACTGTGAGCACAGTATAGTGAACTGACGACGAGAAGGGAGGGGGAATTCGGAGGTGTCATACCGGAACGTCGTCCTGTGGTCGCCGGCGAAGTTTTTCCAAATTCTTGCTCGGTGATTCACGGCTAGTCTTGTGGTTTGGGTGGAAGCAGCAGTGCTCACTGGTGCGTCCGGGGGCTGTCCTCGCTTGGGCGTGAAAGGGCCTGGTGTAGGCTGTCCACGTGCGCCCGCTCGCCGGTTAGTCCTGGCTTGCCGCGGACAAAGGAATTCAGGGCTCGGACACTGCCGGAGCTTGCTAGCTCTCGCGCTGGGAAGGTGAGGAACGAGGGTGTAGCTCTGTTGTGCAGATCGGAGGGCGCTGTGGCACAGTTTGAGCTGGCTTCCGATGATTTCCCAGAGGTTGCGGCGAGCTCGGCGGTTTCTTGCGCGAAGGGAAAGAACAGGCGACGTTCTTCAGTCCCGTGGGATAACAGAGGCGCGGCAGCGGGGCAAAGATGCCAGGCAGCTCTCCAGCGCACAAAATTTTCAGAGGAGGTGGCTGCCGGCTGCTCCTCGGTGCCACCAGCAGCGGCGTCGGCGGCTCGGTAACTTCGCGTGGGAGGAAATCAATCAACGACCGTGTGCTTCACTGAGGACTTTTGCAATTGTTTATTTTCCCCCAATGACAAGTGGGTCCCACTAGTCAGTGCTCCCCCACCCCTCAAAAGATCTCCAAAACTTGGCAAGGGATGAATTCAAATGTTTGGAGTTTCAAACTGACCTACATTTGTATGGTTGGGCAAATTTCCCCCAAATTCAATGTATATTTGAATTCTTTGCACATTTGGATCCTTTTTGGAAAAATGGGTAGCAAACCTTTTCAAAAATTACTGAAACTTTGCCTCCCCACTCATTTGGACCTAAGGAACCCAAATATGCACTTTGATTCTTGTGTTAGCTGCTGCAACCATGATTTTGAGTACAGCAGTTTTGAATCACCATTATGTCCTCCCCTCATTTGAATTTTGAGTTGGACATTAGTTCAAATTCTGTTTTTCAAACCCTCCCCTTGCACTTGAGTACTTCAACTCAGTGGTCTTAATCCATCTAGGGTCCAACATGTGATTATCCCGATTGGTTTTTAGAATCATCTCTCATGGGTTATCCCATGTGTGGAGAGTTTGAACCATCACCCTTTTGATGGAGGTTCCTTGCTCTTCACAATATGTTCACAACATATCCACAACAAAACTGAGGTGTTGTGAGTGATGAAAAGTTTTTGCAAGTCCCTTTTCTTGGGCTTTTACATCCCTTCCCCCTTAAAAGAATCTCGTCCCGAGATTATAAAAGAAGAGATAGCGAAGTAATAGGGACTTACCCGTGCTGAGATGCCACGAACTCTGGGTAATTTGAGCGAAGGAATTCCTCGCTCTCCCACGTCGCTTCTTTGGCGGTGTGGTTGCTCCAGAGTATCTTGTAGAACCACAACGTCCTATTACGCGTGGTTCAGGCTTTCTCATCTAGAATTGCCACCGGATATTCATCATATGTCAAATCCGGTTTCAGCTCACCGATGTCTTCAGTAGGAACAGCAGTTGTATGCTTTAAACATTTTTGCAGTTGCGAAACATGGAAAACATCATGGACACCAGCAAGGGATGCCGGTAGCTCCAGTCTTTACGCCGCTGGTCCACACTTCGCGGTGATAGCATAGGGTCCTATGAAACAGGGAGCGAGCTTCCCCTTCACACCGAACCGTTGCACGCCCTTCATCGAAGACACGCGGAGGTACACGTGTTCACCAACGTCAAAGTGCAACGGTCTACGCCTCTTATCAGCGTAGCTCTTCTGCCGGGATTGAGCGGCTTTCAAATCAGCTTGAATCGTCCGAACGCGATCTTCAGCGTCTGTCGGTACCTGCGATATGGGGTACCCCCGCGCACAGGGGAAAATGCCTAAGGAACTCGCCCATCTCCGCAGGGAGAGCTCCGAATGCGCCGCGCGTCCGGCGGGGCCGGACCTCCCTCTCCTCAGAGGGGAGCTCCGGGCCCGCCACGTGGCATACAGAAGCCGGACCTCCCCCTCCGCGGGCGAGGGGGTCCGAAGGTGCCACGTATCCGGCGGGGCCGGACCTCCCTCTCCTCAGAGGGGAGCTCCGGGCCCGCCACGTGGCCGACAGAAGCCGAACCTCCCCCTCCGTAGGGAGAGGTCCGGAGGCTCCACGTGCCCCGCGGGCCGGACCCTCCTCTCCTCCGAGAAGGGCTCCGGGCCCACCACGTGGCCAGCAGAACGGCGCTGCCTGCCCCCGAGCGATAGGCAGCGGGCGTAAAGACGCCCCATACCTTGCCCGTACAAGGTATTCAAGGCCCGCGTCTTCCCAAGACGCGGAGACGCGGAGCACGCCTCCGTCAGGTGCCATTGCGCCCAGTTGCATCACAGAATGGCGCGCGGTGTCAGAACCTGCCAGCCAATAAACACCGCGACCAGACATCCCATGCCGCCTGCGCCGTCATCAACCACTACGACTAGCGTGCGGCATGGGCAGGGCGGCAAGACGGAGACTCGGAAGCCTTCACCAGAGACAACTACCGGCATAACTGCAGATACGGTAGATAACAGTTAATCTCCCCGGGACCACCTGTCGGGTCCCGGGCCCCCTTGTAAGCCACCCGAGTCTTGGACTATAAAAGGCTCGGGTAGGCGACGACAGCAAGGGTTCGCACCTCTGCAACTCATACGCTAGCCATTCACACCCAAGCTGTAACTCACCCCCAAGCTCAGGACTCCGGCCCTGAGCAGCAAGCAATACAGCGAGCTCCATAGCTCGCCGTGGACGTAGGGTTTTACGCTCCGGCGGCCTGAACCACGTAAAACTCACCGTGTCAAGCTCTTACTAACTCGTCCATCTGCGCAAGCTCTCTGCAAGGGACTAGCCCCACCGAAAAAAGAACCTCCACGGGCTGCCCAGTGCAGGCCCGGGGGAAGTGTCGACCGAACACTTCGACAGCATCGTTCACTACATAAACCCCGAATGTGACCCTTTCACTGGACTCACACCAATTTAATGGGGTGCGGCATTTTCGACCGTAGAGAGATTCGTAGGGTGCCATCTTGATACTCGCCTGATAGCCATTGTTGTACGAGAATTCCTCCAATGGTAGGTGATCATCCCAGTTCCTACCATGGTGGATGGCACATGCTCTCAACATGTCTTCCAGAACTTGATTCACCCTCTCTGTCTGGCCATCTGTTTGAGGGTGGTAGGCGGAGCTCCTAATCAGTTTAGTACCCAAAGCAGCATGCAATTGCTCCCAAAAGCGAGATACAAACAATGCACCTCGGTCTGAGACGATAGTCTTGGGTACACCGTGCAAGCATAGAATCCTGGCGATATATAACTCCGCATATCTTTTGGCATGGAAATGTGTATGCACGGGGATGAAGTGAGCTGACTTGGTTAGTCGGTCAATGATCACCCAAATGGAATCACGTTTGTTGGATGTTAAGGGTAATCCCACAATGAAATCCATGCTCACATCTTACCATTTCCATGTTGGAATTTTCAGGGGTTGCAACAGCCCTGATTTCTTCATGTGATCAGCTTTCACTCGTCGGCACGTATCGCACTCGGATATGTACTTAGCTACCTCCCGCTTCATCCATGTCCACCAAAATTTCTTTTTCAAATCTTGGTACATTTTATTGCTGCCCGGATGAATGGAGTACTTAGACAAGTGAGCTTCATCGAGGACCTTTTTCCTCAGTTCCATATCTCGGGGTACGACTATTCGGTCATTGAACCACAGCGTCCCCGCATCATCTTTCCGGAAACATTTGATCTCTCCATTGTCTATCCGTCTCCGGAGATGTGCCTTGCCTTTATCCGTCTTCTGAGCTGCAATGATGTCCTCCCTAATAGTAGGGATGAGGGCAAGGTTGTACAGCGATCCATAAGGAACCAAGTATAAACTTGGCTCTTCCTCCTCCACCGGTGTAATGGTGAGGTGATGGACATGTGATTTCCGACTCAGCGCGTCGGCAACCACATTCGCCTTGCCGGGGTGGTAGTGAATCTCAATTTCATAGTCCTTGATTAATTCTAACCACCTCCTTTGCCTCATATTCAGCTCCTTCTAGGTGAGGATGTACTTCAAGCTCTTGTGTTCGGTGTAGAGATGCACCAGATTCCCCAGGAGATAGTGCCTCCACATTTTTAGTGCCAACACCACGGCAGCAAGCTCAAGATCATGAGTAGGATAATGCTGCTCATGGTTTCGAAGTTGGCGTGAGCCATAAGCGACCACACCTCCTTCCTGCATCAACACGCAGCCGAGCCCTATACCGGACGCGTCGCAATACATGTCGAAGGACTTTGTTGTATCCGGCTGAGCTAAGACCGGGGCTGTTGTGAGATGCTTCACCAATGCTTTGAATGCTCCTTCACATGCCGTGTTCCAAACATATTTCGTCCCCTTCTTCAGCAATTCTGTCATTGGTTTAGCGAGCTTGGAGAAGGTTGGAATGAATCTCCGTTAGTATTCCGCTAACCCGAGGAAGCTTCTGACTTCATGAACTGAAGTGGGAGCTTTCTATTTCAGTACTTGCCCTATCTTGCTTGGGTCAACTGCAATGCCTTCCGCTGAGATGATATGTCCCAAGAATGGCACTTGGCTGATCCAAAACTCGCACTTACTGAACTTGGCGTAGAGCTTGTGGTCTCGTAATCATTGAAGAACGATCCGCAAGTGTCCGGCATGTTCGGCTTCTGTCTTGGAGTAAACCAAGATATCATCGATGAACACTACCACGAACTTGTACAGCTCCGGCATGAACACCGAGTTCATGAGATACATGAAATGGGCTGGAGCATTTGTGAGACCAAATGACATGACGAGATATTCATATAATCCATATCTCGTCGAGAAAGCCGTCTTCGGGATATCCTCCGCCCGGATCTTTATCTGATGATATCCAGAGCAAAGGTCCATCTTGGAGAACACACTTGCCCCCACAAGTTGATCAAACAATATGTCGATGCGGGGCAGTGGATACTTATTCTTGATGGTGACGGCGTTGAGCGGCCGGTAATCCACACACAACCTCAGGGTTTCATCCTTCTTCTTTACAAACAGCGCTGAGCATCCCCAAGGCGAGGAACTCGGCCTAATGAAACCCTTGCTCAACAGATCATTGAGCTGTTCTTTCAGTTCAGCCAGCTCATTTGGAGCCATTTTATATAGTCTCCGTGATATGGGCGTAGTCCCGGGTGCAAGTTCAATCTTGAACTCGACATCTCGCTCTGGTGGCATGCCCGGAAGATCATCCGGGAACACGTTGGGATACTCCCGGACTACGGGGATGTCCTCTAACTTGAGAGCTTCAGTATTGTTGACTTCTGAAAGCTCCCGGACTGGATTATCTAATAGGAGGGACTGCGGCCGGTGTAATGTAGAGTTTAGGTGAACCGTCCGTGCTAGGGTTTCCAGGACAGCGCCATGGTAGCTTAACCATGACATTCCCAAGATTGCATCAATCTTCTGACCCTCCAGGATAATCATAGTGGTGGGATATATCTTCCTACCTAAGCACAGTGGTGCTTTTGGAACCATCATTGTTGCTGAAATCTTTCCTCCCGGTGAGCAGATCATATACGAACACTCGGTTGGAAAGGCTTCCAGCTGATGGTTAACCACATATGATGCACTTATGAAGTTGTGTGTTGCACCAGAATCGAACAATATTATGATGGCTTCATGGTTGAGAGTGAACGTACCCGCCAGCATGTTGTCTCCCTCTGGGGCGTCCTCATTATAGAGGTTGCGGATGCCACCAGTCCGCTGATCAACCTTCTTCACCGGAGGTCAGCCTCGAGCACCGCCCTGGAACTGGGCTTGCCCGCTGCTCTGCTGCCCCTGGGGACAGTCCTTCGTGAAGTGGCCCGCCTGGCCACACGTGAAGCAAGTGAAGCGGGGCGGTCCCCCGCTGATCGTGGGCGGAAACCCAGGGCGCGTTGTGGCGGTGGAAACACCCGTGGTACCATCTGCTGCTGCTGTCTTGGTGGTGCCATCGGCGGACGGAACGGAGGTGACTGAAAAGAACGTCCCCCCGAACCATTGAGGTCGCGCCGGTAGATGCCACTGCTGTCCGGATGGTGTCCGATACACCATACAGTACTTCTGCGGAGCGCCACCCCCACTGCTGGGTGGGGCGCTGCGCTTCCGCTGCTCAGCTGCCAACTCCCGCTGAGCATCCTCTTGCATGATCGCGGCATTGACTAAGTCGTTGAAGGTGCCGCGATCCCACTGAACGAGGTGGGTCTTCATTTCGGGGTGTAACCCCCGATAGAAGTGTTCCCGCTTCTTCTCCTCAGTGGAGATATAGTCTGACGCGTATTGCGCCAGATGGTTGAATGCACGGGAGTAGTCATGGGCACTCCTCCCGCCCTGCTTCAGCTCCAAGAATTCTTGGAACTTCCTCTTCATGATCCCGGGAGGAATATGATATGCGCGGAACGCCTCCAGGAACTCTTGCCATTCCACGGCATGGCCAGCCGGACGTGAGGCGACATAATTCGCCCACCACGCACCAGCAGCACCGTGGAGTTGCTGCGCTGCGAACAGAGTCTTCTGCCGCTCCGTACATTGGAGCAGCCCGAACTTGGACTCGATGGTCCGCAGCCAGTTGTCAGCCTCCAGTGGTTCTTCAGCTTCGGTGAACACTGGAGGGTGCGTACTCATGAAATCCGAGTACGACACTTCCCGGGGCTCACGAGGCCCTCTGTCTTGACGCCCTCCCCCACCTGGGACGTATTCTGCACGATCGTGTGGAGCAGGTCGGTCTGCTCCTCACGACCTCCCACCAATGCCGCTATCACATCTGCTAGAGTAAGCGGAGGCGGCGGTGGTGGCTGCTGCTGCGGGGTGCTGTCGTAGGCCAGTGGCTGGGAGCCATCGCCTCCCTGTTGGCTAGAGCCACCAACCTCTTGCGTGGTCCTAGTACGAACCATCTGCAACCATACGACAATAACATCAGTCCCGCAACATATTGCATGTAGTCCAATAAAAATAGGCGTAAAAACATGATGACAATAAAACATGCGATACATCTCGTAGGTAGATAATTTAATAACTTTGCACAAGCTACACCATTACCAGACCAAACACAAGCTAGTTTAATCCAACTTGATGAACCTCCTCTTTGGAAGCTCACCACAACTAGGTTTGGTCACTACGAGACGTTACTATCGCGTTGTCATCACGTATACTACCCCTTTATCTTCAATACGACACAAACATGGTCTCTAGTAAAAGAACTTGAGTGAGACCTATATTCATATCTTTCACTAGTTGAAGAAAACCACTCATGAGTATGTTCTACCCATTGGAAGTACTTAAACCACCCCTAGGGTACAACAATCTCCCCCATGAGTGCAATTGTCATGCCTCTGTCAGGATGACCAGTTTCCACATATCCAAGATTTTGATCTGGTTATGGGCATTTTCATGACTCAAGCTACATACCAAAGTTAAAGTTAACTTCAGTATCGTTCTAACGAGTATTCATTTGCCCTCCGATCTGCTTTGGTTAAAAAGTTATGGTAATTCAAAGTCAGCAGAATTTCTGGAAGAATTTTAACAGCACCTCCCTTGGAAAGTTGCTGTTTTCAACCCTGATTTCCACTAAATTCTGTGCTGAAATTTCAGAAACTTTGAATTGCAAAGATGTAACACATCTTCTACCCTTTCTAAAGAGGTATCCTATGAAAATTTTGATTTTTCTACTAGGAGTTATGTTTGAAAAACAGAACAGTCCAGAGAATGTTCCACTCTGTCCTGGTTCTGGACAGTTTACATTTCCCTGGGAATTAAACCATCTTAAGGTGTGTTTCAGCTCTGGAAGTCTACAACAAAGTTGTAGAGTACTCAAATACCTTCCCAGAACTATATGCCACACCTCCCTCGGCTAAAGACCTGTGAGTTGTGCTCTGTTGAAGTTCAGCAACCTTGCTGCCCAAAACAGAGCACTCTTCTTTTCATCCCTTTGGCTATCCTGCTCCACTATCCCATTCTTATACCCAACCAGGGTCCTAAATGTTGAACCTATAGATTTTAATTCCTTGTTATCATTATTTTTCATGCATATTCCTACAATATCTCGGTACTACGTTCCTCACAAAAGAAAACCCTAACCGGATCATACCGGCATATACGTCTCAAGTGTGGCATTAAACGGTCTCTCGCACACGTTTACTACGCGGATACATACGTGGTTAGTACCTGCAGAAGATCACACAATAATGGTGCACTCAATGGTTGGTTTCATTTCAGGCAGGATTCATATTTAAAAGTAAATACAAACGCCCGTATCATTGTCATACGGCCGTCCTTGAGTTAGGTCACGTCTCAAGGTACGTGATCGTGCTTCAACACCACACGACGGGGAACCCGAGTATGTCATGAACGGGTCATCATGGTTGGGAATGTTATCAACCCAACAGATACCACCTACTGCCCTGCAGGGCACGCCGATGGCAAGCGCTGCGTATGTCCTGGGCTATTTCTAGACGAACACACTACCGCGTTACTGACCACGCGATGGGGTCTCCACTCACTTGCCTAATGCACGCTAGGGATCAACGTTTCATATGAACTCAGGAACATGAAGAGTCCAAGAGTTTCATATTGACGTCTCACACCAAGCTGTGAGACAACTCCCTGAACCACGTTCCTCGTCAGGGGAGCTAACCGAAATTGAACCGCTTTCGGTAGCGTTCCTTACCAATCTTACCAGAGCGTAGGTGCGTCGTTACATAATTAAAATTCAGAATTATAACACATAGGTTAGTCTTTGCCACATTAATTAACTATGCTAATATATTCCTTACTTGGGCAACTACCGAATCCTCACCGTAAACATAAGTTTTCCCATAATACAGTCCTCAAGTACTGTGCTATTCCCAATGCAGCTCTGATACCAGGCTGTGGCGGACCGGAATCCGCTCATCCAGTATCTCAGAGGGTGGTGCCGCACGATGCGACATCTGCACGATGCGAGACCTGACAGCACACGTCATAAGAACATAATATATTACATGGGAAAAACAACTGAATTGTACAAGTAGTACAAACTTCAGTTACAAACTATTGTTTATCTTACACAGCGGAAGTCTACACTATACAACTCACGCCCACCTATCTAGCAAAAGTCGGCTGCTCAGCCCTAGGGCAACCCACACTAGCTGCACTGTTCAGCTCAGCGCGGCGTGTACGGCTCCCACTCAGCCGTAGTCCCCAACGGAGGGTATCCCTCGCCGGTGGACTCGTACTCCGAGTCCGTGGGTGGCTCCTCACCTGAAAAACACTTGAGCAGCAACCGTGAGCATGATGGCTCAACAAGGCTTAACCGACTCACCTAAGCATGAAACTCTACATGAAGTGTACAGTGACATGGGATGGTAATATTGCAGCAAAAGGACACGCCTACGTGTTCATCCTTAAGTCATCTTTTAGCAACAAGTTAACAGTTCAGGAATCTGAAATTTAGTAAGCAATATTTGGTGGCACACATGTAGCAATACAAATATATCATAACCGCAATATTGCATCATAACATTTCATTCATTAGTCTACGTCACGACTCAGTGACCAAGTGGTACTCTTCACCGCGAGGGACGGCAAATCGACTCGATATACACGTGCAGGGAAACCCAAAGAGCACGTCACGTATGCCAACCCGTGGAGCTGCACAGCACGCTCACTCGATGTCGTACGGGACAACCATTCACCCAACAGCCCAAACATCGAACCGGTCGCACCGAAACGAGCAGGAGGTTCCCCACACGGAGCATCTCTCTGTGCCCGTTGGCAGATTTCCACCTTGCTGCCCTCAGCCTACACCTATAAATCGGTGCGTTATGCCTCGACACCCGGAGGTTTAGGTTACATCAGTTTATCGGGGCCCATATATCCGATATGCCTTCGGTACGTTCAAACTTGATCAGCGTGGGCCGCACACGGATCGGTCCTCAATCGACACAGACAGGGCCGCGCACACAAGACTCCCTCTTGCTGCGCCCTAGCCCCTGCCTAGTCTCATTTTCATTACTAAAATGATCTCGCATCACTCGAACCAATCCCGTGTGTCCCAAGCCTATCTTGCGAGTAGATTCCAACTACTCGACTTGTACCGAAGTCCTATGAAACATTAAGCACATATATAGCCTGTCTACTTGAGGTCTTAGACACTACCCTCACTCTTTTCGGAACCTTTGGTTATGCAAGTGGGGTTTCAATCATCCTATACCTAATGCACATACATACTTCACCCTACGTATGTAAACAAAGTAAAAATTTTATAAAAGAGTTAATGCAAACCTGGGCTTGCCTTGTTGCTGCTGGTCAGAAGTTAGTTCTTCCTCTGGAAGCAGGAAGTCGAGAATCTCCGGAGCTTCCTCGCCTTCAGCGACTACACGTTATTGAAATACTACATGTTAATTAATATGCATACAAGTTATTGTAATGCTGCTGCTATTAGTTCTAATAACCAGTTTCTAACAACGGGAACTCTCTTCAAGAATTTAAAATGGAACTGGGGATTAGGGGTTTGGGTTTATACCTAAGTACATGGTTAAGTGCTAAGTGGTTTTCCCCCTTTTCCATGTTAATCCCTCCAGTGGTTAAACAGGACTGGGGTGATCCAGAGCTCCAATGGAGCTAAGAATTTTTGTGTGAGTTTCTTGTCACAAGAAAACCCTCTGTACCAAAATTTAGCACTCTTCATTGACTGGTTTGTTCAGAATAATTTTCTTAGCAATTAAGCAAAGAAGAATTAATTCTGAGGTAACACTCCTGTTCATGCCCAACTTAGTGAACTACGATTTCAATTATAGCTCATAGAGTTTGCCTGAATTTTCCAAGCATTTGTGGAGCTAAGGTTTGTCCAGAACTGAATTTCCAAGTTTTGGAAATTATCTGAAAATGTCTCTGTATTCAAATGAACACAGCACCTTCAAATTTGAATTGCTCTGATCAAATCAACTCCAAATGGTCTGAAACTTTTACAGGGATTCACTAACATCCTAAGGAACATTATGGCAAAAATTTGGGAATTTTTGGATGAACCAAACTCCCTCTAAAATTTTTTGCTGAAAAGCTTTAAATAATTTTCCAGAATTAAATAATAGGTTTCATACAAATTGGGTTGAATATTTGGATAGAGCTATGCAAGATGAATCCACCCCAATTTGAATCACTAAATTTGGAGCTTCCTATCAAAAGTTATGGCATTCTAAATTTTGGGGAAATTCTGGAATTTGAATTAACCGGGGAAAAGTTCAAATTCCTGACAGCAGGCCTGGCCCCCACGTGTCACCACCTCGTCTGCGCCACACGGGGCCACTGGACTGTTCTCCGTGTGGTCACAGCTGATCTGGTGCAACAGAAAATCCCCACGCTGTGCATCGAGGGACTGACGAGCGGGCCTGGCCGGCTCGTCTTCTTCCTCGCGCCCACTTTTTTTCCCGCGCCGCCCCCTCACCGGAACACCTCTGAAGCTCGCCGGACTTGGCTTCCCGACCGCCTCTCGGCCGGAAACTCGCCGCCTGGGCCTACTTTCCTGCGCTGAACACGATGGCACCGACTGCTCCGGTCTGCGGTGGCCCTAACCTAGCCGGCGACGGTGCAGCGGCTCGGACTCCCTTTGGTTATGGCACCCGGCCAACTCAGCCCGCCAAAACCTCAGTGGAAGGGTTCTACAGCACCGGGGATCTCAGAGAAGGTCAACAAGGCCATGTCAGGGCTCGGAAAGAGCTCTAACCTAGCCGTCACCGTGAGCCCGACCCTTCCCGCCATAACCGCGGTTGGAAAGCCGGGAAATACGCCGGCTACCGCCAAAACTAAGCTAGGGTTGCAAAGCAAACTTGGGCGCTGTCAAGTCTAGCTCCTGTGAGCACAGTATAGTGAGCTGACGACGAGAAGGGAGGGGGAATTCGGAGGTCTCATACCGGAACATCGTCCTGTGGTCGCCGGCGAAGTTTCTCCAAATTCTTGCTCGGTGATTCACGGCTGGTCTTGTGGTTTGGGTGGAAGCAGCAGTGCTCACTGGCGCGTCCGGGGATGTCCTCGCTTGGGTGTGAAAGGGCCTGGTGTAGGCTGTCCACGTGCGCCCGGTCGACGGTTAGTCCTGGCTTGCCGCGGACAACGGAATTCCGGGCTCGGACACTGCTGGAGCTTGCTAGCTCTCGCGCTGGGAAGGTGAGGAACGAGGGCGTAGCTCTGTTGTGCAGGTCGGAGGGCACTGTGGCACAGTTTGAGCTGGCTTCCAATGATTTCCCAGAGGTTGCGGCGAGCTCGGCGGTTTCTTGCGCGAAGGGAAAGAACAGGCAACGTTCTTCAGTCCCGTGGGATAACAGAGGCACGGCAGCGGGGCAAAGATGCCAGGCAGCTCTCCAGCGCACGAAATTTTCAGAGGAGGTGGCTCCTCGGTGTCACCGGCAGCGGCGTCGGCGGCTCGGTAACTTCGCGTGGGAGGAAATCAATCAACGACCGTGTTCTTTACTGAGGACTTCTGCAATTGTTTATTTTCCCCCAATGACAAGTGGGTCCCACTAGTCAGTGCTCCCCCACCCCTCAAAAGATCTCCAAAACTTGGCAAGGGATGAATTCAAATGTTTGGAGTTTCAAACTGACCTACATTTGTATGGTTGGGCAATTTTCCCCCAAATTCAAATGTATATTTGAATTCTTTGCACATTTGGATCGTTTTTGGAAAAATGGGTAGCAAACCTTTTAAAAAATTATTGAAACTTTGCCTCCCCACTCATTTGGACCTAAGGAACCCAAATATGCACTTTGATTCTTGTGTTAGCTGCTGCAACCATGATTTTGAGTACAGCAGTTTTGAATCACCATTATGTCCTCCCCTCATCTGAATTTTGAGTTGGACATTAGCTCAAGTTCTGATTTTCAAACCCTCCCCTTGCACTTGAGTACTTCAACTCAGTGGTCTTAATCCAACTAGGGTGCAACATGTGAATGACTCTAAATTGGTTTTTAGAATCATCTCTCATGGGTTATCCCATGTGTGGAGAGTTTGAACCATCACCCTTTTGATGGAGGTTCCTTGCTCTTCACAATATGTTCACAACATATCCACAACAAAACTGTGGTGTTGTGAGTGATGGAAAGTTTGCAAGTCCCTTTTCTTGGGCTTTTGCATTTTCATGGGCTTCCGTGCTGGCTCACAAAATTACTCACATATTTTTGTGGGTTTTGGTGCCGACACACGTAATTAGGTTATTTTCGTGGGCTTCCGCACCGGGCACATGAAAATATGCTGGATTTAGCTAGGTCAGGCCCCGAGCCTGAATTGATTACGCCACCACCCTGCCCGAGCCAGCGTGCCGCCCGTAACCACACCATGCAGTTGCCCGGCAGCCCGGCCACCGTGCCGCCCGGCCACCCACCGACCGCGCCGCCGTCCGACCGCGCCACCCAGCCGCCCACCCACCGCGCCGCCCGCCCACTGCGTCGCCCGACCCGAGCTCGCCGCCACCCGCCGGAGGCTGCCCTGCCACTGACGCCCGGCCACCGCGTCGCCGGCACGCCGCCCGCCGGAGGCTGTTTGCTGCTGCCGCCCGGCTACAGCACCGAGGCTGCCCTGCTGCTTCCGCCCGGCCGCAGCACCGAGTCCACGCTGACCGCCGTGCCGCGCCACGTCGGTGTCACTGCCATGCCACCTCGTCGTCTCCGTCGCCGAAGCTGCTGCGCCGCAAGGTTTCTATAGCCCCTGCTGCGAGCCTGCCCCGGCCGCCTCTAGACCGAGCTCGTCTTGGCCGCTGCTCCTGAGTGTAGGTACATATGATATGTAGTAGTTAATCAAAACTTTATTATTGTGGAATAGAATGCAACCCGAGTTAATGAACTTTGTTGATATGAATTCTGCAACCGTAGTACGGATGACATTGTTTTGGTTTTAGCATAGAAGTTTGCATCAAGAAGTTAACTATGCTAATACAAGACATACAACAGTAGCATATGCATCATTTATGTTGAAAAGAACACTATTGGCTCTTCTTAGATGGTGGAAGCGAACATGCAAATGGGCATTGGGCTTTGGCAAGATTGACCAGACCGAACCTAGCTAGGATCTGTTTATAGTGCCGCTGATGACTGCCGTTTGGCATAAAAAGAGTGTGCATTTAGGTTGAAGTAATGATTTGCCCATGTGTTGAGCCCACGTGCTGAGCTACGGCGACGACATTTTCATGCCAACCTAGTCCTGTAGTTGTCATGTAAACGCGCACTTGTCTCTAGCTTCTGTTGTTTGTGAGCTCATAGAACTTGATGTTATTTTCGAGTAATGCAATTATTTTGTATTAGTTTAGTTGTCTGTTCCACCAATATGAAGTTAGCTTATTTTGATCTATAAGATTTGAAATAATTATGTTGCTTGGGCTAGGTTTCCTCCCCGACCACATGAAAGCCCACGAAAATAAGTATTTTTGTTAGGCAAAATGGCCGACGAAAATACATATATTTCCGTGGGTGGCCCAATTCACTGTATCTCACTTGTTCTTTCCTCCTGTCTCTCGTTCCTACCTCTCTCTCTCGTAAATTACTCAAAAAAGTAAGATTCACGTAACCTATACAATATGTGTCACCCATTTCGGACCGGCTCGTCTCACATCCGTTACGCATGTGGGTGTGTAGGTTTGGAATTGTCCCTTTTTGGACAACCTGAGAGTGACCGAGGGGGTGTGCTTATGACGGGACGCGGTGTATGGATTCAGACGAAATTTTGACGGCGTAACCCTAATGTTCTCCGCTGTACCATTATCAGGCGTGCAGTTAGAGAACAACAGGGTTATGCTGCCAAAATTTCATTTGGATCCGGAACCCACGTCTCGTTATAAGCACGCTCCCCTCGGTCACTTTTGGGTGGGTTTAGGACCTATCCCTTCCAATAGATGTAAAGTGAACGTAATTAAATAATAATATGTTCTTGCAAAATTCTTAGTTGCAACATATATATTTATGACTTCTATGTTCTTATATTATATAGTCTAGAGCATTATGACTTCTATGTTCTTATATTATATAGTCTAGAGCATGAGTGATGATAGACTATGGATGTATGATGGTTGGCGGAAGAATGCTGCACCTTCAAATGAATGGGACATCAATACTAAGGCATTTATCAGTCGGGCTTTCTCTTTATCAACCAACCATTTTGTGAAATGTCTGTGCAACAAGTGTTGTAACTTTTATGCAAGGAAAAGTTTGACATGGAACGAGACCTTTGTCGATTTGGTTTTATGTTAGGTTATGAAACGTGGTATAAGCATGGCGAGTTATACCATAGTAATGTTGATGTTGATGAAGTAGATGCTGATAACGAGGACAGAATGGAAGACATGGTTGAAGCACTAGATCGTGATTGTGGTGAAGGTACATCTGCAGAAATTCCTGGACCCGAAGTTCAAGAGTTCTATACAATTCTCTCCGCATCAAATGAACAGTTGCATGAGCACACCTAAGTGTCCGTCCTTTCAACCGTTACTCGTCTCATGTCTATAAAGTCAAAGTACAATTTGTCGAACAAGTGCTACGATGATCTCATGGATTTAATATCAGACATTCTTCTGATGAATCATAAGTTGCCGAGGGACATGTACCAGTCAATGAAATTGTTGGCAGGCCTTGGTATGAAGTACAAAAAGATTGCTTGTTGTCCTATATGCTTTTCTGGAAGGAAAATACAAATCTGACACAATGCTCGGTTTGTAAAGAATCTCGATACATTAAGGCCACAAATGAGGATGGTGAATTGGTGAAGACAAAAGTGGTAGTGAAACAACTTCGTTATATGCCTCTTGCACCTCGCTGAAACTGTTGTTTCTATCAAAGTCAACTGCGAGACACATGTGGTGGCATAAGGAAGGAGTGCGCGAAACAAAGGGGGTAATGACACACCCATCTTATGCTCAGGTTTGGAAGGTGTTGGACTATTTTAATCAATATTTTGCAAAAGATGCTTGAAATGTTCGTATTGGACTGGCCACCGATGGTTTCACACCATTCAACACTTCTTCTGCATCGTACTCATGTTGGCCTGTTTTTGCTATACCATACAACCTTCCACCAGCTATGTGTATGAAATATGAATACATGTTCTTGTCCCTCATCATTCCCAGACGTAAACATCCAGGAAAACATTTAGGGTTCTTTCTATAACCATTGATTGAGGAGTTAAAAGAATTATGGACCGGAGTAGAAGCGTACGATAGCTACAAAAAACAGAAATTCAACTTGCGGGCAGCATACTTGTGGTCAATTCATGATTTTCCTGCATACGGGGTTTTTTCAGGTTGGAGCACACATGGCAAACTTTGTTGTCCAATTTGTCGGTCAGACTCTGATTGTTTTAGACTTACTCATGGGGGCAAGGTGTGTTTTCTTATTGCCACCGATGATTTCTACCAGCAAATCACCCATTTTGAAGGCAAGTTAATACATTTCGAAAGGATACTTTTGTAACAAAGGGTCCGCCAAAACGTTTGGCTAGTGCTGAGATTGCTGCATGGCCTAGTCAACTTGTCCCTACAGATGATGGGTTTGTTGGTTTTGGTCACGAATACAATTGGACTCATATATGTGGCTTATGGGATCTTCCTTATGCTAAGTCATTGTTAATGCTACACAATATTGATGTGATGCACCAGGAACACAATGTAGCAGAAAACATCATTAGCACATGTCTCATTTTCAAAAAGACAATAGATAATTTGAAGGCCCGAAAGGATTTAGTAGATATTTGTAATCGTCCATCTTTAGAAGTCAGGCAGGATGGTAGTGGAAAACAGAGAATGCCACATGCTCCATTTTGCCTTAAAGTTAGTGAAAGGAAAGAGGTTCTGAAGTGGTTGCAACGACAGAAGTTTCCTGATGGTTACTGTGCTAGATTGAGGCGCACACAAATCTTGAAAATTAGGTACTAAATAATCTTAAAAGCCACGATTATTATATAATGATGGAAAGACTACTTCCAGTAATGTTCCATGGATATGTGCATCAGGATGTGTAGAGAGTACTTGCGGAACTTAGTTTTTTAATAGACAATTATGTGCTAAAGAAATTACAGTTCAAATGATGGAAAAATTGGAGAAAGAAATACCTTCACATATATGCAAAATGGAAATGGTATTGCCGCCAGGATTTATGAATGTAATGCAACATCTACTTGTGCATTTGCCTTATGAAGCTAAAGTTTGTGGTCCCGTGCAATATCGATGGATGCACCACATTGAAAGGACACTAAAGAAACTTAGAGCAATGGTTTTGAACAAAGCAAGAGTTGAAGGGTGTATTGCAGAATCATTTGCCCTGAAAGAGGTAGCATACTTCTCAAGTACATTCTTTGCAGAGGAACATAATGTGTATGCTCCCACAACACGGTACCACATAGATGAAGAAACTCCTACAGGAAATCTAAGTATTTTTTCGTGGAAGGGGAAAATGTTTGGTGGCAACACAAGGCATATGGTTTTAGAAGAAGAATGGAATTAATGTATGTTATACATATACACAAACATCGAAGAGATGGCTCCATATTTTGTGTAAGTGTTCTTTTCTAATTACCACGTAGTAACACTTCATGATTCTCATTTTTTATATGAGAGATGTTCTAATGTACTAGTATTTTTGCATATGTAGCAAGTTTGACAAACAATTTTGGAAGTATACGCATCAACCAACAAGCAAACAATTAGATAAAATGCATCGTGATGGCCTTCATGGGGGTCCTAACTTCGTCAATTGGTTTTGGAAGCATGTAATGTTTTCTTGTTACATGTTACTTTTATCATTGACAAGTTAATCTGATTAACATAACTGATATTTTATTTAATTCGCAGTGCATGGTCGATGCTAACGTTCATGAGGACCTAGGCAACTTTCTCAACGAACCATAACAGCAAGGAGTTTTGGTCGTTACAATGTAAATGGGTTCCGATTTCGTTCTGCCAAATTTTAAGCAAAATACCCTCTTGCGGCCATGACAAATAGTGGAGTTGTAACTAGAGCATGTGATGCAGAGGGGCATGAAACTAACTACTATGGGATTATCTAGAACATTGTGGAGTTTAAATTTAGTGGTTCCAAAGATCTTAGATTTACTTTCTTCCATTGTGACTGGTTTGATAATAATAGGGGAACACGACAGGATGAATTCGGTATAGTAGAGGTCAAACATAAAAATAGACTTCATGGATGCGATAATTATGTTCTTGCTCATCAAGTTGAGTTGGTTTACTACCTAGCGTATCCTTGTCCAAAATTGAGTGCTTGGTGGGTCGTGTATAAAGTTAATCCACAAGAATGGTTACATGCCCACGGTGATGCTGGTTATCAAGAAGAACAGGATGAAGTGTACCAAGAGGATGATATTCCATCATCTTTCAATATATATGATGGTTTAGGTCTTGATACATTAGTTGTTGATGATGAAGACAATGATGTAGAAGAGCTAGTAGTGATTAAAAGAAGAGACCTCACACTAAAAAAGTTAAGGTGGGACAGAAGAAGAAAGTTGGTCAACATGTTACCGAAGCAACATCTAATTATGATGAATTTTAATCATGGAAATAATATATATTTTATTTGTATCTATTTGTATTACTTTTTGTTATATCATTATTTATTTATTTGTAATCAATGTTTCTTTCCAACAGGATGCCACGTGGTCTAAAGAATATCGCTAAGGGGCTCTTTGGCTGCTCAAGCAAGACTGGTAGCAGGTCTGCTAGCTCTTCTTGTAGCCATGAGTCCTTTTTTCACGGTACCACCTCAAATAATAGTAGACGAGAAGCATTCAGAAGATGCATGGAAGAAGCTAACGAACAGGTTAATTTATTTATAATTTTATTATATTTACCATTATATAATTATGTGAAAGTTAATTTCTCTAATTTCAGGTGGACGAAGAGGTCCAGGAAGAGGTTCGAGACAAGGGTCAGGAGGAGTGTCGAGAAGATCAAGGTGGAGGAATTTCTACGGGGCAAGAACAATAGTTAGGGGTAAGAGCATATATTGATGAGGAAGCCGATAATGACGACGTGGATGACACAGATGTGGGAGACTTGCCACAATCACTTAGATACCGGTCTTCAAACACTCTACCACTGGTTGTGCCTCTACAACTGAGATTACGGATCGCTCCCGTCGGTGACTGGTTAGTAAATATACTTAGTATTGAATTGAAGAAACAAAATATATAACTTAGTATTGAATTTCATTTCATTTACTTGAAGGCAATGGGATGACTTGGATTGGGATGGACGACAACAGCACAGGCAGCCTAATGCGGTTTTGGGTGCTATATGTCGTCACCATTATCCATGTCTTGTCATTATGAAAGGTGTTGAGAAACCCGCAACAAGTTGAGACCACTAAGAGATTGCTCCTCATGCTGTGCATGAAAATGTAGCAGGAGCTGTCTGACATGATTTTTGGATATGTTTTTTTATATATTGCATCATATTTATCTTAATTAAATTTTCATTACTACATGTAGCGTTGTATTTGTAGGAACGATATTGCTTGCCGGACGACCGTGACGCTGCTCTCGAGTCTAGAGCACACAAAGTCTGCCATAAAGCTACACGGAAAGTTGTCAATTACATGATGTCAAATGCGAGAATCACGGCTGTGTGTTTATACTACAAGGAGAAGCTTGTACAAATGATGAACAAGAGAATGGGAGCGTCAAAAATTTACCTAGACGACGATCAATACAATCAGGTAATGATTCCTTGGATGGTAAAGTGTTATGATGCTTATTATGCTTTACTTATTGGGCATCGAGTGAGTATTGAGAGAGATCTAACTACAAAAGAATCAACCGTGAGTCTGGTGGTCAAGTTCTCCATCGTTATGGTGGAGATGGTCATATTCGTCTTTCGAAAAGAATGATGAGTTTTAGTACATTTACAATTTGTTATTATAATGTTAGATTTTATAGCAATATTTTTATAATATGTCTCTATAGGCTGCTCAAAGTGGCGAGGAGCCTTCTTTCATCGATACTTATATAAGAGGACATAGAGGCTCCGCTGACAGCCAGTTCTGCACACCGACAGCAACTCAGAACTTGGTATGTCATATTAGTCAATTTAATTATGAAACAATACAAATAGTTGGTTTAATTAGTTTTTCTTGTGTGTAGGAGAAATATGCTGAAGAGATGGCTAGACGTCATGGAGATGACTATGATTGGAGAAAAGAAGACGTCGATGTCGTGGCTTTGTACCAATCCTGTGGAGGAAAGCCTCACGGGAGGTGAACTTTTACTACCTTCATATTCTTTTATTCACATACTAAACTTGCTTCAAGTGTTATCTTATAATCATATCATATTTCTTTATGTAGGTATTCAATGTTCAATGGTGTGATGAACACTGATGTGGTTCTTTCGATGTCACGATCAACACAGAGCCGGACAAGTTCTTATCGATGTACGCATACTAGAGATGAGTCAAGGTTCAAACAAATGGAGGAGGAGCAAGCTGCATTGAGGGAACATATGAGACGATGGGAAGATCGCATGAGACGACAGGAAGAGTGCAAAAAAAGCACAAAATGACTACTTTGCCAACCTGACAGCATGGCAACAATCGATGCAGGTAAATTGGTATAAGAGTTTAAGAATTTATGTTAACATTTAAAGAATAAGTATGCTAAACATTTCAAAATAAATTTAGGGATACTTTTGTAAACTTGGATTGCCTACCGCTATGCAACCGCTACCGACGCCCTCACATCTACCTACATCTCCATCGATACCTGTGCTTCCACAACTTCCTACTGTTGGAACACAAGTAAGAATATATACTCGTAATGTTTTTTCGACTTTTATAGACGATTAATATATTTATAACATGTATCATTATTTTTCATTAGGGATCATCCTCAAGACCGCATAATTTTCAGAGTCATGTTGCAAATTTGCCCACATCATCTACAGGAGAACGGTGTGGAGGAGAAGACTTCGTCGATCAGTTGTTCGCTCTAGGTGGTAGCGACTATGTAAGTTGTTAAAATAAACTAAGATGCATTCAGAGTCTGTGTGTCATATATTTGTTTCCGCTTCCGTTTTCTAAAATGATATCATATTACTTTTCATTTACATCTTATCAAATTGGTTGTAATATATAAATTGGTTGATACAGGAAGAACGGCGAGCGGGATGAGATGATGAGTTGTGAGTTGTAATTATTGTGAGCCATGTAATGACGTTTTAATTTGAATTGAACTCGTTGTGAGTTGTAATGTGATTATGTAATGACTTTGTGTATTAAACTTGTTTTGATTATGTTATAAATGTTTTCATGTGAATTGAAATTGGTTGAGTTCAATTTTGAAAAGTAATATGTGTTGTTGATATTGTGATTTGAACTATAATGTTATTTATGTGCTGGAAGTAAATAATTAGGTTATATAACCGAACTGTATATACATATTTTCGTGGGTTTTACAGGAACACGAAAATAATTAGGTCTTATTTTCGTGGATTTCTTGTCACCCACGAAAATAAGATTTAATTATTTTCGTGAGTTTTTTGCTGGCCCACGAAAATAATTGGTTATATTTTCGTGGGTTTTCTTATGGCCCACGAAAATAATGGCCCTTATTTTCATGGGTTTTATCCTGGCCCACAAAGATAAATTAGCTTATTTTCATGTGTTTTTTCTGGCCCACGAAAATAAAGGTATTAATTTTCATGGGTTTCTTCCTGGCCCACGAAAATATAGTGGTCTATTTTCATGGGTTTTTACTGTGGCCCATGAAAATACGTATTTTCGTGAGCAGAAAATGGCCGAAGAAAATACATAATTATTTTTGTGGGTTTGGACCTTATTTTTGTGGGTTCATGGCCCATGAAAATAAATCGTATTTGTCGAAGTGTGTGGTCGACACTTCCCCCGGACCTGCTCTGGGCAACCCGCGGAGGTTCTTTTTCGGAGAGGCTAGTCGCTTGCAGAGAGCTTAAGCGTAAGGGATGAGTGAGGGAGGAGCTTGACACGGCAAGTTTTACGTGGTTCGGGCCGCCGGAGCGTAAAACCCTACGTCCACGGTGAGCAGAGGTGCTCGCTGTATTGCTTGTTGCTAAGAACCGGAGTCCTGAGCTTGAGGATGAGTTATGCCTAGGGTGTGAGTTGCTGGAGTGCGAACCCTTGCTAACGTTGCCTACCCGAGCCTTTTATAGTCCAAGACTCGTGTGGCTTACAAGGGGGGCCCGGGACCCGACAGGTGGTCCCGGGGAGATTGCCTGCCGACTATCGTATCCACAGTTATGTCGGTAGTTGTCTCTGGCGAAGGCTTCCGAGTCTTCGTCTTGCCGCCCTGCCCATGGCGCATGCTAGTCGTAGTGGTTGATGACGGCGGGGACGGCAGGGGATGTCTTGTTGCTGTGTTTATTAGCTGGCAGGTTCTGACACCGCGCGCCAGTCTGCGATGCGACTGGGCGCAACGGCACCTGACAGAGGCGTGCTCCGCGTCTCCGCGTCTTGGGAAGGCGCGGGCCTTGAATACCTTGTACGGGGAAGGTATGGTGCGTCTTTACGCCCACTGCCTACCGCTCGGGGGCAGGCAGCGTTGTTCTGCTGGGCACGTGGCGGGCCCAGAGCTCTCCTCTGAGGAGACGGGGGTCCGGCCCCGCAGGACACGCGGCGCCTTCAGAGCCCTCCCCACGGAGGGGAGGTCTGGCTGCTGTTGTCCACGTGGCAGGCCCGGAGCTCTCCTCTGAGGAGAGGGAGGTCCGGCCCCGCTGGACACGTGGCGCCTTCGGAGCTCTCCCTGCGGAGAAGGGCGAGATCCTTAGGCATTTCCCCATTGCGTGGGGGTACCCCATATCGCGGGTACTGACAGTGGCCTCCGGGCCCATCTCAGGGGAGATAGCGAGCCCGAGGTGGGGCCTCCGTCTCTTCTGTTCCGTGCACTTTCTCTAAGTCCCGCGTTGACTGCTGCCGGAGCACGAACAGTCACAGGATCGTGGGAGCGTGCGCCCACTTGATGGTTGCTTTTACCGTGGCGGTTACCAAGGCTGCCACTTTTGCACGTTGCGGCGCTTTCTTCGGGAACCGCCGAAGCGCCTTGCCGGCTCGTCTTCTTGGGAGACTGACTCCTTGACCCACCGCTTCAGCTGGGCGGCTCGGGCCCACCTGTCATTGGCGCTCGGTCTTGGAGCCGATGCGGTGTATTCGAAGAGTTTTGAGTCGTTTGGAATCGCATCTGGGAAGTTTTAAAAGGGGATCTTACCCACATTGCGGCTTCCCTTCGCACTTCCCAGCGCTTTTCCTTGGACTCTTGTGCCTTTGTCTTCTTGTCTTTGAGCCCTCCCTCGCCATGGCTTCCAACCCGCCCCCAGAGAAGAAGCACGCTCGATCTCCTCCAGTGGCGGCATCTGTGCAAAGTCGGGGATCCATGGTGCCTGCACCTCCTGCTTCTGGAGATGGCACTCCTTCCGGTGGCGACACAAAGAGGTCCCGGGCTGATCATTCCGACGGGACCCCTCTTAGGCGACAACAGGCCGAAGGTTCCCAGATGTCGCGTCCCCCTTCCTTAAGCGGTGGAGTCTCTGGGGAACCTGCTGATGCGTCGAGGGAAGCTTCTGGAGCGTCCCCTGCTCCGTCAGTCCAGGCGACTGCGGAGCGGCCGTCAGTGACGACGGCGGGCTCTGGGGATCCTACCCCGGCTCGGAAGTCGGGGTTCAGGGCCCGCTGGAGTGTTCGCGCTTCTCGGCCATCCCCGACTGGTGGGGAGTCTATGCCGTCGCGCTCGGAAACCGGGACACCTGCCGCGGCCCCCAAGCCAGCGCGAGTTTCTCCTGTTCCGGTGTGCCCGGGTTCCACGGCACCGTCATCTCCTCCTGCCAAGACGGCTGCTGCGGCCCCCAAGCCAGCGCAGGTCGACCCTGTACCAGGCGGCCCGGCTTCTATTTCAGCGTCAACTTCCCCCACTCGTCCCTCTCCATGGGCTGAGGAGCCAGAAGTTAGTGAGAGTTCAGCGGGTCCGGCTGTCGAAATCCCGGCGCCGGCTTCTCCTGACCGGCGTCTCATCCCGGTCCTTGGCGCATCGCCTTTTCTTGAGGATGATGTGATGGAGGAGGTCGGGGGTGCTGCTCCGGCATCTGCTGCCCCACTGCCCCTGGCGGATGCCTTCGCGCTCGCCCAAGCGAGCGTCCGGCAGGTCTTGGCCGCGCTTGGTCGTGAGCGAGAGGAGCATACGGTTGAAAGGGATCGCCTCCTCATCTGCGGGAACCTTTTGTGGGAGCGGACCGCGGAGGTCAAGGGCGAGCTCAATTTCAGGCGGGAGTTGCTTGACTTCAGGGAAGCGCTTCTTGACCGGCAGAAGCGGGCTGTCGACCGTTTGGACGCCGAAACGCGGCGGCTCCACAGGGAGGCCCTTGAGGCACATGAACAGGCCTCTCTGCCGTGGAGGAGATACGGCAGAGGCTGGAGCACCGTAAGCTCGCCGTTGAGGACCAGGAGCGTTCAACGGCAGCCGAGGCAGAGAGGGTCGCCGCGCGGCTGGCGGCTGGCGAGGACAACCTGCGAGCTCGGGCCAGGGAGCTAGAGGTCCGGAAGGCAGACCTAGCCACGAGGGAGGAACAGGTCTCCCGCGAACGCCAGGCAATCCTGTATCGGGAGTTGGCTGCCGACTTCCGGGCTTCTGAGTTGGAGCGGCTCGCCCAGACTCTCGGCCTTCGGGAAAGCTCCCTGGCGGCCAGGGAGAAGGAATTCTCTGAGGGAAACCATGACGCCCTGCAGGCAGCCCGCCGCGAGGTAGATGAGCTCTTGTCCTTGAGGTCATCCGATGCGCGAGCGGTCTCGAGCTTCATCAATCAGGCGGGGTCCGCCTTGGTCCCCCTTGGCTTCAGCCCGGTGAAGGCAGTGGCTCCTGCACTGAAGGTGGCCGAGGTGATCCCCGCGCTGGAGTCAATTGGCGCCAAGCTGAGCAGGCTGGACTCGGTGGTCGACAGCGAGCTTGAGGCAGAGGGACGGGGCCTGGCCTTGGAGGTTGCCACGCATGTGTTGGCCTGCTTCAGGAGCCGGAACCCTTCTTTCTCCCTGGACCCAGCGAGAGAGGGTCCTGCCGCGGAGCGGGAGGAGGCTGCTAGGGCCGAAGTTGGGGATGTGGCCACCCTTGTAGCCTCTAGGTGCCGGGGTGAGCCTCGAGGACCCTAGGACTTGCTTCTTTCTTTTTATCAAGTCTGTAGTCCAGCTCATGGAGCCATGAATAAATAGACTCTGTTGAATGTTTGTGCCTGTGATGCTTTTTGTCTTCTTCATGGTTTTTCTTGGCCGAGCCCTTAGCTCCGCAAGGTACTCAGAGGCCTTCACCAATCCCGAAGCTCTGCACAGACACCTTCCCCGGGTCCTAACTGTATTAAGGGCCCCGGGGGTCTCCGGAGCTCGCCCCATGAGGATGGGGAGGTCCGGATCTGCCGGCCACGTGGCGGGCCCAGAGCTCCCTTCTAAGGAGAAGTAGGTCCAGCCCCGCGGGACACGTGGAGCCTTCTGAGCTCCCCCCCCCTCCGGAGGGGAGGTCTGGCTTCTGCCGGCCATGTGGCGGGTCCAGAGCCCCTCCTGAGGAGGCGGGGAGCTCCGATCCCGCTGGACACGTGGGGCCTTCGGAGCCCCCGCCGCCCCAGAGGGGGAGGTCCGGCTTCTGCCGGCCACATGGCGGGTCCGGAGCCCCCCCTTGGGGAGGCGGGAGCTCCGACCCCGCTGGACACGTGGGGCCTTCGGGCCTCGCCCCTGTTGAAGGGGCGGAGCCCGGATCTTCCGATCCTGTGCTGGAGTAGTCGGTAGCTCCTTGCCCCCCCACCTCATGCAGCCTCCGTTGCTGTAACCTGGAGGTCCTGCACACAGATAGAGGAAATGTAATTCTCGTCGGGGGGTCCTCCCCTCCCCGTCTCTTAGTATCATTCGGCTTACGGTCCTAGCCCGATATACGGGGCATGGGCAATTCTGTGCGCGAGGCACCGGGGCTCCGGCTCCCTCCAAGGCCCGGGTACGACCGTTTGATCCCTAGTACCGGACCGTGCGCCGGGGAAGCAGAGTGCACAGGCTTTGGGTTCGGAACCAGGAAAAGCGGTTGTACTCCCCTGGACCTCTGGAGGGCAGGGTGCGCACGCTTTTGGGTTCAGAGCCGGCTAAGCGGGATACGCACCCTGGACCCCCCATGCACGGCGCAGGCCTTTCCTGGAGGTGACCAACTGGCACCGCAACACCTGACTGGGGGAGGCCCGAGAGGAACACCCGGCCGTCGGCAGGTGCCTCAAGCACAACCGCCTTCAGTAGGATAGCAAATGCTGACTATGGATGAGCGCGGGAGAGAGTGAGCTAAATGTACAGTGAGCATACATAGAGAGTGCGATCATAAAAATTAATGCGTAATTTAAATGAGCACATGAGATAGAGAGAGAGCGAAGTAGAACAGGTTTCTGTGTAAATACCCATAGGCGGAAGTCAGGTTGTACATGGGGGCAATGACCCGCCTCGTTAAGAAGGGAAGCAAGACTCTACGCGCTTAGGGTCAGAACCAGGCTAAGCTGGACGTAGTCCTGGACCGTCCCCTGAGACTTAGCTGCCCCAAGCGCTGTTCCTAGACTCTATGGGATTTATTACAGAAGGGTATGGTCCTGTTCTACCAACGCTCAGGGGGTAGGACTTATAGTGTTGTTCCATGCCAAGGGTTTGAGAACGGATCCCATACTCGGTTGAAAGGCACGTGTACCTGGGACGGCACCTTTCGTGACTCGGAAGGGACCTTCCAGGCTGGGGGAGAGTTTAAAGGCCCTTCGTGGGAAAGTGTGTGCCACGGCACCAGGTTGCCTTCCTGCAGGTCCCTGACGCGTTTGGTCCTTTGGCGGTAGTGCTAGAGCATCCTGCAGGTCCCTGACGCGTTTGGTCCTTTGGCGGTAGTGCTAGAGCACCAGCCGAGACCGTGCGTTGTGGCGTGTCACCTGCGGCCGAGCCTCGTTGACGAGGTCGTCATCTTCACGCTGGATCAGGTCCTGCGCGGCTTCTCCTGGGCGCCCCGGGGAGCTCTCCCCTTCTTGCTAAGGCCTTCAAGGGGTAGGAGAACCCGGACTCTTCTTGGGAGACCCAAGGCATCTTTCCCCTTCTGGCTAAGGCCTTCAAGAGGTTGACAGACCCTGGGCGGCCTCCAGGAGGTACGGCCGAGGCACAGAGCCGCGCTCTCGGGTGGAGCTGGCCCGATTCTGCACTGTAGGGGATGGTTCTTGGGCTGCTGCGACTACTTGGAGCTTCTCCAAGGTTGACGCCGCAGCAGTGCAGCCTCTACTGACTTTTCGGTGTAGCCACAGTTGGCTACCGCCCCGGCTCGTCATCACCAGAGCTGGAGTCCTCACCGTTGTGCACCGTCTTTATGACGCGCTGAGGCTCCTGAAACCCCACATGGTGGCCGACGCTGACTGCGGCGTCGACCTTCTGCTTACCCTCACTCTGATGGAGGGGCGGAGCATCAGCTCTCAGCTGCCTCCCTTTGCGGAAGCGCTCTTCGAGCCTCTGGATGTCCCAGCACTCGGCAGCAGTATGATTGCTGGTGCCATGCACGGGGCACAGCTCGCCTTGGTCACCATCCGGGGCTGGTGACTGTCGCTGCCTTTTGTCTGGGCGCGGCCCCCGAGCTCCACTGGGTGCTGCTGCTGCGGCAACGGGGGCCGCAGCCGGCGGTTTCATCTTGCCACCGCCCCGGTTCTTGATCTTCCTGCTGCTTCCATAGGAAGCGGCGCCAGATCCTGGCTGCCCTCCTGACTCAGAGGCTGGCAGGAAGTGCCAGTTCCGCCCTTCTGCTGCTCTGGCGCACTTGTCCGCCATGCTGAATAGCTCTGAGACGTCGCGGACCTCTCTGGTCGCGAGCTTCTCGAGCATCTTCTTGTCCCGAATGCCTTGCCGGAACGCCACCACCACAGAAGCGTTTTGGATGTGTGGGATGGTGTTCCGTACCTGGGAGAACCGCTGGATGAAGGAGCGTAGCGACTCCCCAGGTTGTTGCTGGATGGCGTGGAGGTCGAGCTCCGTGCCAGGCCGGGTGTAGGAACTGCCGAAGTTGGCGGTGAACTGCCGGCAGAGCTCTCCCCAGGAAGTTATGGAACCCTGGGGGAGGTTCATGAGCCAAGACCGGGCTGGGCCGGTCAAGGCGACGGGGAAGTAGTTGGCCATGACGGCCTCATCCCCTCCTGCGGCAAGTACGGCGGTGGAGTAGATCTGGAGGAACTCCGCCGGGTTGACGCTGCCGTCGTACTTCTCGGGCAGGTGCGGCAGAAACTTGCGCGGCCATCTCGCGAAGCGAAGGTGGGGCACCAGGGCCGCACATCCTGCTCCTGTTGCTGCAGGCGTTGGTGCCGCAAACGCTTGGTTCGCCGCTGGCACAGTATACCCCGGTATGGGCAAGGCTGCACCATAGACCGGGGACGCCATTTGTAGGGCATATGGCCGTGACATATGCTGCGCGGCGTATGCCTGGGGCAGAGATCGTGTGGCGAAGGTCTGTGCCTCAGGCTGGGTCGAGGCTGACGTCATGCTGTCGCCAGCCTCTTGGTTGCGACGCCTTTATCGTCGTCGCTCGAGGAACACTCGGGCGTCTTGCCCCAAGTGGCATCGTTCCAGCTCTGTCCTCAGGTCCGTCGACTGAAGCCTGGTGGAGCTGGAATCCGCCGTCTGCCTGTCAACCATTGGCGTGCGCGTCAGCGACACAGCCGGTTGGCCGGAGCGTCGTCCCCGCCGAAGTCGAGGGTTTGCAGCGGCGACGACGAGACGGTCTACCTCGCGAATCGACTGCCGGGTCGCTGCCTGAGGCGCGTCCCCAGCAGGCGGATTGTGCAGTAGCGCTCTTGCTGCAGCTAGCGCATCCCCGTGGGGAACGCTCAGCGCTGCAGAAGATCTCACGCTACTTGGAGCCTGCATTGCCGGAGTCGGCGTTGCCGGAGTCGGCTGCTGGCTTCCAGCTTGCACCGACACACTCCGTCCTGAGTGCGTCGACACGTATTTCCCCGCTAGTCACGGTCCGTTGTGAACGCGGGGGAGGAGAGCTTGCCGCTGAAGGTAGCTTCGTCATCTTCGTCGGCAGAAACTCGTCGCGCAAGGGAAAAGGCCCCTACATGGCGCGCCAAATGTCGAAGTGTGTGGTCGACACATCCCCCGGAGCTGCTCTGGGCAGCCCGCGGAGGTTCTTTTTCGGAGGGGCTAGTCGCTTGCGGAGAGCTTAGGAGTAAGGGATGAGTGAGGGAGGAGCTTGACACGGCAAGTTTTACGTGGTCCGGGCCGCCGGAGCGTAAAACCCTATGTCCACGGTGAGCAGAGGTGCTCGCTGTATTGCTTGTTGCTCAGAACCGGAGTCCTGAGCTTGAGGATGAGTTATGCCTAGGGTGTGAGTTGCTGGAGTGCGAACCCTTGCTAACGTTGCCTACCCGAGCCTTTTATAGTCCAAGACTCGTGTGGCTTACAAGGAGGGCCCGGGACCCGACAGATGGTCCCGGGGAGATTGCCTGCCGACTATCGTATCTGCAGTTATGTCGGTAGTTGTCTCTGGCGAAGGATTCCGAGTCTTCGTCTTGCCGCCCTGCCCATGCCGCATGCTAGTCGTAGTGGTTGATGACGGCGGGGGCGGCAGGGGATGTCTTGTCGCTGTGTTTATTAGCTGGCAGGTTCTGACACCGCGCGCCAGTCTGCGATGCGACTGGGCGCAACGGCACCTGACAGAGGCGTGCTCCGCGTCTCCGCGTCTTGGGAAGGCGCGGGCCTTGAATACCTTGTACGGGCAAGGTATGGTGCGTCTTTACGCCCGCTGCCTACCGCTCGGGGGCAGGCAGCGCTGTTCTGCTGGACACGTGGCGGGCCCAGAGCTCTCCTCTGAGGAGACGGAGGTCCGGCCCCGCAGGACACGTGGAGCCTTCGGACCTCTCCCCGCGTAGGGGGGAGGTCCGGCTTCTGTCGGCCACGTGGCGGGCCCGGAGCTCTCCTCTGAGGAGGGGGAGGTCCGGCCCCGCGGGACACACGGCGCCTTCAGAGCCCTCCCCACTTAGGGGACGTCTGGCTGCTGTTGGCCACGTGGCGGGCCCGGAGCTCTCCTCTGAGGAGAGGGAGGTCCGGCCCCGCTTGACACGTGGCGCCTTCGGAGCTCTCCCTACAGAGAAGGGCGATATCCTTAGGCATTTTCCCCTGTGCGCGGGGGTACCCCATATCGCGGGTACCGACAATATTGTTGTAGTGCATGGGCTCGGTCCTTGTGGACCGTCAACCCAGCAGCTGTGGGCTAGGTCCACGTCCACGGAACAGTGACCTGAGGACCCCCTGTCACCCTGGGGCCCCTTGTCAGTCTCTACACCCGTCGAAAATTGCTAAAGCCGCACCTTAGGGAGATACACTTCCGAGTGCGGAGAAATGTCAGAAAGTTTTCTAAAAATAGGGATAAACTATTAAAGTATAGTAGAAAGCAAAATGGCCCAAATGAACTCAAGAAAATCTCAATTCTAACAATGGTATTAACTCATTTAGGTTAACTAGGGGGAATCTAGGATAAACTTGTGTAAAACTACTCAAACGACGATATACCCCATTCAAGCCGAAAATAAAATATACCGTGTACCAAAACTTCTATAACACTCCCTACAACCAAACTACTAAGGTTTTGCTTGGATTTCTTGGAGTTCTTTTGGATTCGACGCTGATCTGTGTGAATTACGTACTATAGCAACCGAGGAATCCGCCGAGGAACCCGAAGACCACGACTATGAAGAATGTCTAGAAGCCTTTGAAGGAAAGCTCTAACTCCTTGATCATGATTGTACCTATGATTTTGAAAATACTCCTATTATCCTGTTTTTACCACGCATATTTTCCTGTGGCTATTTTTAAATATTGTTGTAGCTAAGACCCACTTTATTAGTTGTAGTGTCTCTATGTAATAGTCTGGCCAGCGTCATAGTTTTATAACTTCGTGATGATTATTTGATATTGACGGTGGTTACTTGCTCTTCAAATAACGTAGCTCCATGTCATCAGCTAGCCGTTACACTAGCAAGTAGCATGCCATCTCTCGTCATTCAAGGCCAAAATATTTGCATGGTGACAGTCACATGAATGACATGTGGAGTACCACGGACCCCTCCTGACCTTGATGACTTTACCTCCTTGATACCTTAAGGTCCTGCCATCCTACTATAATGTGATTATGTGTTCTCTCTTGGAAGTAGAATGCTTAAGGACCCCAGCGATGTTCACATCACAACTCACTGCAACTATTCGTCGGATTTGCGAAAAGTGTTGAAAGGTGTCTTGGTGGTGTGAGTTATGAAGTGGGTTGAGGGAATTATGCAAAACAACTGGTGTTAGGTGAAGTGGGGGAAGGGAATAGTTGAGGCGGAATATGATGATTGGGTAGTCGTGTGCTTCAGTGTAGTCCACCTGCCGTGGATGTGATGGAGCTGCCTCACCAACATAAGGACCGGTTCATATGACATCATCATAGTGAATTCGTACAACCACATAACCTTTATCAGCAGGACTCCCTCTACCTTCTTGGTGACTTCCATATGAGCCACTTGGCAGCCAGTAGGGCATGGGGGAGTCATTACTCGTGATCCAGCTGTGAGGTTGATTGCCCAAATAGCCCCTGGGTGTGTCCCGAGATGCGATTGTGGGGTTACTCGGGGAAGATGAGGTGAACGTTACGCTACTGCCTTGCTAGGAGTACTTGACCTGCGGGTAAAGTGTACAACCTATGCAGAGTGTTAACTTCTGGGTAACCGTTTGTAAAAGTCCCAAAAAAGTGTAAAGAAACTGATGTTTCAACGTCATTGTGTTTCTGGTTCATGAAAAATGGGACTTACAAAAACTTTCTTACACAGGATGGGGTACATGGGGTGCAACCACATGGGTTCAAACATTCTTTTGAATATGTTGGACCAAGGCGGAGTTGAACCCATGTGTAAATAATACATGTGCATGATAAAGAATTAAAAGTAGGTCTTTAGACTCAAATGCTGACCTCAAAGTGCCGCCAAATTTCTGGATATACATGGAACCTCATACGTTTGAAAGTGAGGAGATTTATGGTGGCAACATTCTGCTTTTAGGGTTACGTAAATAGGAGTGAATTATGATCATGTTTGAATTTGTGTTGAATTCAATGTTGAGGGGCAAATTCAAACTGAACTTGTGAGGTTCAGATTAGGACCAAGAGTGATCAAGCTTGGGCTAGGAGCAAACCAAAGTTTTTCACCTACATTCAAATGGGTCATCACAAAAGAGGCTTTCAAACTGTTGGTGCAAAGTTTATATGTGCTGAAACCAAATGTAAAAGTTGATTCCATATTTGAAATCATCAGCCCCAAATTTGTTGGAATATAAATTTTTACCACAATTGGAAGTATTTTGGCCAAGCATTTGCAAGAGGACATATAAGGGCATTTGAATTTAAATTCAAATTCGAATTTAGAAGAAGCTTGGCCACATGTCCAAATGAGCTCCAAAAATTTAGCTGCCCATATTTGAATTGGTCACCAACCAAATTTGGAAGATCTTTTGGGGAGGAACAGGGTGGACCCCACTTTTCGTTGAGCCAAGTAGACTTGCTCCCTAAGTCTCTCTGTTTTTGTTCACTGGGGCCCAGCTGTCGGTGAAATGAGCCACGGGCTCTGTTTTTCTTCTACTACGCGCTCGACAGCAGCGGCCTCCGATCATGCTTGTGCCTCCCCGGCGCCACCTCCTGCATTTTCTCTCGGTTTCCCTGGCTCTTATCCTCCACACCGAAGCAACAAATGAACTTGCTCACTCTCATCTCGTGCTCGCGACCTCTATTCTGCTTCCACGCGTGAAAGCGAGCCACCGGTGCCGCTCCTCAGTTTTCCACCGCACACCGGTGTTGCTCCTCCTTTGCTCAAGCTGTCAACACAAAAAGGGAGCACCAACGTGTGTACAAGGTCTTCCCCAGCTCAGCTCTGACGCTCGGGGCTGCTGTTTGCCATAATTCGAAGATCGGTGCCAAGAACCGAAGCTCACCGGCAGAAACCAATTCGGGTCACCGTGGTCAGCGAGCTACGGTGCTATACACCGTCCCTTCTCTGTACAAAAAAGGTGCGCCATATTCCCTAGATCACGTAGCTGCAATCTGTATAGAGAATGATCGACCGAGCGTGGAGAATTTCCAATGTTTCCGAAACCTAGTGCATGCGGGTAGGGCTCGGTCTACCCCAAAATTCGAGTTGCACAGTCCACCAAAGCTTGGGAGAGCTTGCACACAGCTTCTACACTTCCTAGCGGCCCTCCTCGAATTAGAACCGAGCGAAAACATCTAGGATCGACCGAGTTCTAGCCATTTTTCATGCCGCCATGGAGAAATCGCCTTGGGTCACCGAGGAGCTCGATGTTGCCGGCCTTTTCATGGGGTTTGGCGTCCATTTTCAACATCCTCAAGCTGCCATGGTGCTCACCGAGCAATTCCCGACCATTTTGATGCTGTGTAGAAGGTTTATGACCACACTGGAACCCTAGCGGCCGCTCCCGCCGTCGAGCACTCTTTTCCGGTGATCTTCGGCCGCCGGCGACCCCACCGACGATCTCAGCATGTCTGAAAACGTAGGGGCGGCAAGTTTCAGCTTGGCCGGTGACCGGGAACCTCAATCCGGTGACCCTCGCTGGCGCACGCCACCGCTGCCCTCTGTTTGGCGCGAGGAAGAAGATGAACTGACATGTGGGGCCCACAGCAGAGTTTAAACATTTCCAGCATTTTCCTAATTCGGTTTAAATTTTGGTGAGCCATAACTTTGTGTAATAATGTCCAAAAATTGTCAAATAAATTTTTTTGTATTCCTCTAAGAAAGTACTATCCACATGTGGAGCCCAATAGTTATGAAAATCCTTGGATTTGGCTCATTAATTCATATAACTAAAATACTGTAGGAATTTTTCCAGGCGTTATGTGTATTGTAAAATTCCCAAATTTGGGCAGGAGAACTTTCCAAATACACTTGAACTCCAGGAAACATTTCAGAGTCATTGGACGTAATTTGCTTAGCCAAATGTGGTGTTAATTCCTTATGTCTCTGAAAAGTGGAAAAAAATAGAACAGGGCCATTTTCAGTTTCTCACCAATTCTTGTAAAGGTCATATCTTGGTGTAGGAACCTCCAAATTTAGTGATTCAAATTGGGTTGGATTCAGATTTAGAAACTGTATCCAAAGATGCAACCCAATGTAAAATCCCCAAAAGTGGTAGCAAGAAAATTCAGCTCATGTACACATATGAAAAATGAGGGGAATTAAAAACTTTGAATTATAATGGTGTAAGTTCAAAGTGAGGCTTTAGACTTCCCAAAACTTCTAAACATGGAGATCTAGATGCATAGCTTGGATATTCATACACCAAATATTCAACCTTCCAAATTTCAGCTCATTTGGAGGAGTTTCAATATTTGTTTGGGGATTAAAAGGAGAAACCCTCTAATCTGAATTTCAAATTCAGTTTCAAATTCCAATTCCTTCAATATGCAAATTTGGTTCCACAAATGTGTTCTCCACATTTGAATGAGCAGCCATGCTCAAAATTGGAAACTTTGGAGCTGGTTTCCTATGTTATTGGGACAATACAAAATGGAGAATTCAAACTCCATTTCAAATTCAAATGATCAAACCCAATTCAAACTTCACACCAGAATTCAAACCATTTGAATTCAACAAATTTGAACCATGACTTGGTGTGAAAGTCTAGCCTCACAACAGAGCCTACCACCTCTGTTTTCATCAGCCGATCGCCGAGAGACCGCCAGCGCCCGGCAAAACCCGCTCCCGAGGACTCCACCGCGCCACCTCCTGGTTTCCTCGATCGCCAGCCGCTTCATCACCACACGGTCTCAGCAACGAAGTCGGTCTTCACTTCTCTCGGTTGCTCGCCGCTCCCTCCATTCTCTCCCGCGAGATACTGCCTCCGTGCCGCTTCTGTTTCGCCCTCGCCCACGCTCGCCCAAGCTCGGATGATCGAGCTCCAAGCAGCAAAAAGAAGCGCAAGAGAGTGCTCGAGCTTTCACCGTTCCTCCCCCTAAGCTTCCTAGCTCGTGCTACGTGCAATCCAAGGATTTGCGCCGGCGTTCGGAGGTGCTCAGCGGAACCACGTTCGGTTCACCGTGGACAGCACGCTACGGCCAGTTTCACCGCCCCTTCCCTGCACAAGAAAGGTGTGTTGTTGTCTGTAGATCGTGTTACCGAGAGTCTCAGGACAATTGATCAATCGGGTGGTGAGAATTTTGGGTTTTACCAAACCCTTGTTCATAGCAACACCTCTCGGTCTACGATCAAATTCGTCGTGCGGCGATAGATAGAGCTCATTCTGGTCTAGGAGAAGCTTTTCTAGATCGCTGCGATCCTTCTCGCTCAAACGGCGCCAGAAACCATCAAGGACTGTAGGAGTTCTTCGAGTTTTTGTCGCCACCGGCATTTTGCGGGCTCGGGTCGCCGGTGAGGTCCCCTCTCTGGTGGTTTTCATGGAGAACAGGCTATGAGTCGATGTTGTCCATGTGACACTGGTGCTTTTGGAGCAAACTCTAGCCTGAAAGACCCGCTGTCGAGGGAGAACGAGGTCGCCGAAGTAAGGTCCGACATGGTCGCCGGATCAAGCACCGTTCCGGCCGTTGTCATTGGCTCCCGACCCCACCATCGTGTTCAGCGCGGTGTAGAACTCACAGGCGGCGAGTTTGAAGAATCTCGGACCACAGGAACCCCGTCCCGGCGAGCCTCGCCGGTGTGCGCCGCCGCGGGAGGCGCGGGCAGCGCGAGGAAGACGAAGGGGGGCCGGGTCCCACCGGTCAGCCTCTGTATACGCGCGGGAATCGGCCTGTGGCACCGGATCCGGTGCGGCTGCGTGGGAATAACCCCGTGGCCTCGGTGTTGCCGTCATCTGAGTGGATAACGTCGCGGGTGGGGTCCACAGCCAGAATTTAAACATTTCTTAAATTTTCAGATTTAGTACAAGATTCAAAGGGCCATAACTTTCAATAGGAATGTCCAAAATTTGTGAAACAAATTTTGCTGGATTCCTCTCAATCAGTACTTTGCAGAAATGCAAAGAAATTTATCTGGTGATTTCTGGAAATTTTTCCAAAATTCATCAAATTAAGTCTTTGGGAATTAATTCCAGAAGATCCCTGTTATGAAAATTCTTCAAATTTTGCTAGGAGGTTCCTTATGATATACTGATCTCCAGTAAAAATTTGGGCTTCATTAGAGTTCATTTGCTAGGCTAAACTGCCTTCCCAAGCTCAGCCTTTATTTGAAAATTCCAATTTAAACAGAAGCTTTTTCAGAACTCCTGTCCAACTTTAAAAATTCATATCTCTCTGTTGGTAGCTCCAAAAACGGTGAAACAAATTTTGTTAGAACCATGGAGACTTACCCTAATCAGATCTTCCACTGTCAGCTATGTCAAAGCTCCTGAATTGGGCTCAAAATTCAGAGAAGCATTGTGCTTGTGGGAATTTTAGAGACCACATTGTGCAATGACATTCCTTCAAATTTTGCTCAGATCATCCTTAGAGGGTATAGTATACACTGTCAAAATCCCAAAGCCAATTAAGGATTCTAAATAGCAGTAGCATTGAATAGAAGTTCAATTCTTATAAATCCTTAATACTTATACATATATTTTGTTACATTTCATAATAGTGACCGAAGTTGAGGACGCACCGAAGCCCTTGGACGTCCTTCCACCAGAAGCTAACTTCTTCTCCGACTCGCAACCAGGCAAGCCCTGGTTTGCACTTAAGTACCTTTTATAAAGCTTTTTATTTGTATCACTTACGTCTAGGGTGAATGTTTGCATAGAGTTAAGGTGATTGAAACTCCACTTGCATAACCTTTTAAATCCTATGGATGGTTGGGTTGATTACAGACTCGACGAGTAGAAAATGCCATGCTAATATGCTTAGGATCTCGGTAGAAGTCGAGTAGTTGGAATCTACTCACGAGGTAAGGTTTTATCCCACGGTTTTGTCAGAATAGAAAATGGCTTAAAAGTGGAGAAAATGAGACCCAGCAGGGGGGGGGGATAGGAAGCAGTGAGCGGAGGTCTCACGTGCGTAGCCCTGTTGGTGTCGATTGAGGATCAAGTCGTGTGCGGGCCTGATGACAAGTATCAAACAGTACCGGATGGCATACTGACATAAGCAGGAAACCGATGTAATTGGTTAACCTGGGTGCCGAGGGCTTACCCAACCGTAAATAGGAGTGGGTTGAGGGTAGCAAGGTGTAAATCTGCCGGTGGGCACAGTCATGCTCCACGCGGGGACCTCCTGCCTGTTACGGATGGACCGGTTCGGTGTTTGGGTTGCCTTTGAAAGGTTGTTGCATACAACAGAGTAGGAATGGGTGTGGAATCACGCTTCTGAAAGTGGGTGTATGTAATGTGTTGTCCGGGTGTCTCCTGATTGCAATCATCGTCCCTCGCGGTTATTTGAGTACCACTTGTTCACTGTTTCATGACGTAGTAAGAAGTGAAGTAAGCCAGTTGAATGATAATATGCTGTGATGATATATTAATGTTTTGGAAACCATGTCTGTTATAGATGTAGAGCTAATTAAGTTTACTTGCCGCATTGGGCATCACCACATCGGAGGAAAGCGTTTCTTGTTTGATTGTGGACTTCTGATTTGAGGGCTGCCTAAGGGACATGAATCTGCTGCTATAAAACTGAAAGTAAAGATCAACTTATAGGCGTGACTTTGTTGCGAAGTCCTTTCCTATCATACGCATTCCTCCATGTAGAGTTCCATGCATAGGCTAGAAGGTTAAGCCTTGCTGAGCCATCATGCTCACGGTTGCAATATTTGAGCTGTATGCATGTGAGAGCTATGAGGAGGGTTCCGAGGATGAGGCGATGCCCATGTCAGGGTACACGGCCGAGATAGAGCCCTGCACGCCGCCGTGATTTCTCTGATTCCATGCTGCTAGCGTGTAGCGTCCCCGGGCTTGACGGCTGCACTTTTGCATAGTTAGGATGAGAGGCTACTAATGTACATTACTTCCGCTGTATAGCTATATTTTGTAAAAGACTTCCGCTGCTTTATATCAAATAAAAGTTTGTATGTTGTTCTTTAATCTTTTTGTGTGTGCTGTGGGGTGCCACATCGCACAGCACCACCCTCTGAGATTCTGGAGTGGGTGGACCACGGGGTGGTCCCCGCAGACGTGGTATCGGAGCCGCATTGGGAATAGCACGCTCGAAAAGAGCCTATTTTGAAAACTTAGAAGTAGTCGAGTGAGGATTAGTCAATAAGCCCACATAAGGTCTATGATAGTAGTAGATATTATGGTAGAAAAGCTAACATATTTGTTATACATTCTGGAACGACGCTCCGATGTCAGGTAAGATGTAAGGTACGCCACCGCAGGCGGATCAATTGCGGTAACTCACCATACGAGCAATAGTATGGAAGGATATACCGTGGCTTGGAAAGGTAGTTAATATGAGTCTCTGAACCTCTTTATGGTTCTGAGAGCATATGAAAACACTGATCTCAAGCGTGCTTTAGGCAAAAGTGAGAATACCCCATCGTGTGGTAAGCAACACGATAGTATGCAACTCTTGAACGTTCAATGTTCAAAGGGCCATACGCAGCGCTCGCCATCGGCGTGCCTCAACGGTCATGAGGCAGTAGGTGGTATCCGTTGGGTTGATAAAATTCCCAACCGTGACGACCTGTTCGCGCTCTACTCGGGTTCCCCGTCGTGTGGTATGAAAACACGACCATGTACCTTGAGACGTGGCTTGACTCAAGGACGATCCGTATGGCAATGATACGGACCATATGTTTTTACTATGATATGGAACTGCCTGCAATGTTAAAACCTTTGTGTGCACAATTATTGTGTGTTCTTCTGCAGGTACATTAACCACGTTAGTGCATGACGTGTAGAAACCGTTTGTGAGTGACGACTTTAGTTCCACCATTTGACATGTATATGCCGGAATACCGGTTTAGGATTTTTCTTTGGTGAGGAATCATAGTACCGACTGCAGAAAAGTTTATTTTCAAAGAAAAGAGTCACAATGAAGTTTAGGATTTCATTTAGGGGTTAATAACATCCTATATTGAACTAAGAGTCAATTGGGAGTGTAGATTCAGTCTCAAAAACTTGGAACAATCTCCCCTGTTTCCAGTAGAAATTGGGCTGAACTCGAACAGGGCCAAAAAAACGGTTGGATTATCCAGACTGGTCAGCTGGACCAGAAGCTGGACAGTGAGCACCCTGTTGAAGTATTTCAACCGAAACACTTAGTTTCACAACTCGACATCCAGTGGCTGTTGTAAAACAGCAAGTTGGAGTCGAAAAGTTTATGCATTTGACATATCACTTCGAGTTAGTACATGTTTGGGTCCAGTACAATAGCGAGGAATTGCGCAGGCTAACACACTTAACATCCCGTGGCAACCCACGATGGTCGAAATGAACTTTTAACCCCTAAAGTTCAATACTTTGAAACTCGATCGGGTGACACGTTCCAGGGATGTATATGTTGTATAAAGTTTATACTTTATCCATATGTGTGACTGTTATGCGTACCGTTTATTCCATGCTCGCATTAATATTGTATAGACTGGATGAGATAAACCAACATGTGCTGATCGTTTAAATGGTATGAATGCAGAATGGTGCGTACACGGTCTACGCAAGAGGAGGGAGGTCCGAGTCAGGTTCGTGGTGATGAGTCTCCACCTCCGGAGCAAACCACTATGCAGCAGCAACCACCATCTCCACCGCCAGAACTTCCAAGGAATCTTGCGGAGGTTCTTGCTGCAGTGCTCGGCTCGCGCGATGAGCAAACCGAGCTGCTGCGGATGTTGGTGCAGCAAAATGCGTCCCATCAGGGAGGACGCCAAGACAATGGGCAACGCCAGCCCCAACAAAGTTCGTATTCAGAATTCATGGCGATCCATCCACCGGTCTTCACGGAGGCTGAAGAACCTTTGGAAACGGACAGCTTTATCCGCACTCTGGAAGCGAAGTTCGGGCTGCTACGTTGCACCGAACATCAGAAGGCGCTGTATGCAGCGCAACAGCTTCAATGAGAAGCCGGTACCTGGTGGGCGAACTACACCGCCTCTTTACCGGCTGGCCATGCCGTCACATGGGCGGAGTTCCGGGAGGCGTTTCGCTTATCACATACCTCCCGGGGTTATGGAAATGAAGCTCCAGGAGTTCCTGGCGCTACGACAGGGCGAGAGGAGTGCTCACGAGTACTACAGGTTATTCAACCGGCTGGCACAGTATGCGCCAGGATTTGTGGGGACCGAAGACAACAAGCACAACGCGTTCTTCCGGGGCCTGAATTCCAAGATGAAGATCCATCTCGCCCAAAGCAATCGCAGCACATTCAACGACCTAGTTAATGCCGCGATTCTACAAGAGAACGCTCAGCGCGAGCGCGGTTCTGACAAGAGGAAACGCAGCGCGCTGACGAGCAGCAGTGGTGGGACGCCACAGAAATACCGTGTGGTGTATCGCTCACCATCCGGTCAGAGATGGCAGCCACCGGCGTGACCGCCTCAGTTTCGCGGTCGGCAATATAATGCGCCGGGGTTTTAACCGACGTATCCACCACAGCAACAGCAGCAGAAAAGGATGATCCCGCGTGCACCTCAGTTTCAACAGCGTGCACCGGGATTTCGTCCTCAAGTCGGTGGGACCCCGACACCTTACACGTGCTTCACGTGTGGCCGTGTCAGGCACATTTCGAGGGACTGCCCCGAGCCGCGACAGGGCAGGGGTGCAGCACCATATCAGGGTGCTAATCAACCCCGCAACCAGCCCAAGAAACCCGCACCAAAACCCGGCAACGTCCACCACTTAGCCATCGAAGACGTGCCGGAAGGCGAACCCGTCCTCGCGGGTACGTTCTCCTATTTAGATCATCCCGTAGTCATACTTTTTGACTCCGGTGCCACCCATAATTTCATAAGTCAGTCTTATGTTATTAAATATCAACTGCCTATCATTCCCACAAATAATTCATATTTGATATGTTCTCCGGGTGGGAAAATAACAGCTGATAGAATGGTCTATAGAGCACCATTACAGTTGGGTGGGAATCTATATCCGACTTCTCTAATTATGTTAGAAAGTCAGAAACTTGATGTCATTTTAGGAATGTCATGGCTACATCGCCATGGTGCTGTTCTTGACATCATTCCACGTGTGGTTCGTTTAAACTCTCCACTTCATGAACCACATGTTCTTATTCTTGATCGTTCGGTTCAAGAAGCTCCAGCCACATATAACACGGAGACCATGAAACTTGAGGATATTCGTGTGGTCCGTGAATACCCGGATGTCTTTCCGGATGATCTCCCGGGCATGCCACCCGAAAGGGATGTCGAGTTCAAGATTGAACTTGTACCTGGGACGACACCGATCTCACGGAGACCGTACAAGATGGCTCCGAATGAGATGGCTGAACTGAAGGAGCTGCTCAATGATTTAATGAAGAAGGGTTTCATTCGACCGAGTTCCTCGCCATGGGGATGCTCGGCGCTGTTTGTGAAGAAAAAGGATGAAATCTTGAGGTTGTGTGTGGACTACCGGCCTCTCAACGCCGTCACCATCAAGAATAAATATCCACTGCCCCGCATCGATATCTTATTCGATCAACTTGTGGGTGCAAGTGTATTTTCAAAGATGGATCTTCGCTCTGGATATCATCAAATCAAGATCCGAGCGGAGGATATTCCAAAGACGGCCTCCTCGACGAGATATGGGTTGTATGAATACCTCATCATGTCCTTTGGTCTCACCAATGCCCCGGCACATTTCATGTGTCTCATGAACTCAGTGTTCATGCCGGAATTGGACAAGTTTGTGATGGTGTTCATAGACGACATCTTGGTTTACTCCAAGTCTGAGGAAGAACACGCCAAACACTTGCATATCGTGCTTCAACGATTGCGAGACCATAAGCTTTATGCCAAATTAAGCAAGTGTGAGTTTTGTATCAGCCAAGTGCCATTTCTGGGTCACATTATCTCTGCAGAAGGCATTGCAGTTGATCCAAGCAAAATCGAACAAGTTCTGAAATGGAAGTCCCCCACATCAGTCCACGAAGTCAGAAGTTTCCTCGGGTTAGCAGGATATTACCGGAGATTCATACCGAACTTCTCCAAGCTTGCTAAGCCGATGACTGAACTATTGAAGAAGGGGATCAAATATGTTTGGAGCTCAGCTTGTGAAGAAGCTTTCCGAGCATTAGTGAAGCATCTTACAACAGCCCCGGTGTTATCTCAACCGGATACAACCAAGCCCTTCGACGTATATTGTGATGCGTACGGTATCGGGCTTGGCTGTGTATTAATGCAAGGAGGAAGTGTGGTCGCCTATGGCTCACGTCAACTTCGTAACCATTGAGCAGCACTATCCAACGCATGATATTGAGCTTGCTGCTGTGGTGTTGGCATTAAAAATGTGGAGGCACTATTTCCTTGGGAACTTAGTGCACCTCTACACCCACCACAAGAGTTTGAAGTATATATTCACTCAAAAGGAGTTGAATATGCGGCAACGGAGATGTGTTCAAGGACTATGAGATCGAGATTCACTACCATCCTTGAAAGGCAAACGTGGTTGCTGATGCATTAAGCCGCAAATCCCATGTCAACAATCTGTCCATCACCCCACTTGAAGAGGAGGAGCCAAGTCTGTACTTGGTTCCATATGGGGCATTGTATAATCTTGCTCTCGTCCCTACAATACGAGAGGAGATTATGGAAGCGCAGAAGAAAGACGTGGGAATGTCGCACATTCGGAGAAGGATTAAGAATGGCGAAATGAAATGCTTCTGGAAGGATGAACACGACACTCTATGGTTTAAAGACCGTATAGTGGTACCCCGTGACATGGAACTTCGAAAGAAAATCTTGGATGAAGCTCATTTGTCCAAGTATTACATTCATCCGGGCAGCAACAAGATGTACCAGGATCTGAAGACCAGATTTTGGAGGACACGGATGAAAAGAGAAATCACAAAGTACGTATCCGAATGTGATACGTGTCGGCGGGTGTAAGCCGACCATATGCGAAAAGCCGGACAGCTACAACCCTTGAACATTCTGGCGTGGAAGTGGGAGGATATCAGCATGGACTTCATTGTGGGTTTACCTCTCACCTCCCACAACCATGATTCGATTTGGGTGATAGTCGATCGACTAACCAAGTCGGCACATTTTATTCCCGTACATACGGGCTTCGTGGCCAAGAAATATGCGGAGCTGTACATTGCAAGGATCTTGTGCTTGCACGGTGTTCCCCGCTCCATTATTTCAGATCGCAGTGCGCTGTTCGTCGCTCGGTTTTGGGAACAGCTGCACGCGTCACTGGGGCCCAAACTGATCTGAAGCTCCGCGTATCACCCGCAGACGGATGGTCAAACCGAAGGGGTGAACCAAGTGTTGGAAGACATGCTACGCGCTTGTGCCATCCACCACGGCAAGAATTGGGACGATCATTTGCCGTTGGCGGAGTTTTCTTACAACAATGGCTATCAAGCTAGCATTAAGATGGCGACGTATGAAGCTCTCTACAGACGGAAATGTCACACACCCCTTAACTGGTGCGAGTCCGGCGAGCGAGTCATCTACGGCATTGAACTTGTGAATGAGGCCGAAGAACGAGTGCAAGTAATACAAGCCAATCTCAAGGCTGCTCAATCTCGTCAGAAGAGCTATGCGGATAAAAGACGCCGCCCTCTCCACTTCGACATCGGAAACCATGTTTATGTCCGTGTGTCTCCGATGAAGGGAGTTCACCGTTTCAGAGTGAAGGGTAAACTTGCGCCGCGGTTCGTTGGTCCGTTCACCGTCATTCAAAAATGCGGACCCGTGGCCTATCGCTTGGATTTACCGGCGTCGCTCGCAGGCATTCACAACGTCTTCCACATCTCTCAGCTGAGGAAGTGCCTCAAACCCTCCGCTGAGATCCGCACAGAAGACATAGAAGTTCTTCAACCGGACCTCACGTACACAGAGTATCCAATCTGGATTATCGATGAAAAGACTCGTGCCACAAGAAACCGGACCTTATGGTTTTATAAGGTCTTGTGGAGCAACCATACCGCTGATGAGGCGACATGGGAAAGCGAGGACTATCTCCGAACATATTATCCGGACTTGCTATCATCGTATACCCCGTAAAGTTTTCCCCACCTTGTTTTTCCTTTGGAATCTCGGGACGAGATTTTATTAAGGGGGGAGGGATGTAAAATCCCCAAAAGTGGTAGCAAGAAAAATCAGCTCATGTACACATATGAAAAATGAGGGGAATTAAAAACTTTGAATTATAATGGTGTAAGTTCAAAGTGAGGGTTTAGACTTCCCAAAACTTCTAAACATGGAGATCTAGATGCATAGCTTGGATCTTCATATACCAAATATTCAACCTTCTAAATTTCAGCTCATTTGGAGGAGTTTCAACATTTGTTTGGAGATTAAAAGGAGAAACCCTCTAATCTGAACTTCAAATTCAGTTTCAAATTCCTATTCCTTCAATTTGCAAATTTGGTTCTACAAATGTGTTCTCCACATTTGAATGAGAATCCATGCCAAAAATTGGAAACTTTGGAGCTGGTTTGCTATGTTTTTGGGACAATACAAAATGGAGAATTCAAACTCCATTTAAAATTCATATGATCAAACCCAATTCAAACTTCACACCAGAATTCAAACCATTTGAATTCAAAAAATTTGATCCATGACTTGGTGTGAAAGTCTATCCTTAAATGTTGAGTTGCTGGGGTAAAATATCAGAGAAAATTGTATTAAAAGGGAGGGAGGTGGGGCCCAGTAGTCAGCCTCATAACAGAGCCTACCGCCTCTGTTTTCATCGGCCGATCGCCGAGACACCGCCAGCGCCCGGCAAAACCCGCTCCCGAGGACTCCACCGCGCCACCTCCTGGTTTCCTCGATCGCCAGACGCTTCATTACCACACGGTCGCAGCAACGAAGTCGGTCTTCACTTCTCTCGGTTGCTCGCCGCTTCCTCCGTTCTCTCCCGCGAGAAATTGCCTCCGTGTCGCTTCTGTTTCGCCCTCGCCCACGCTCGCCCAAGCTCGGATGATCGAGCTCCAAGCAGCAAAAAGAAGCGCAAGAGAGTGCTCCAGCTTCCACCGCCCCCCCCCCCCCCCTAAGCTTCCTAGCTCGTGCTACGCGCAAACCAAGGATTTGCGCCGGCGTTCGGAGGTGCTCAGCGGAACCACGTTCGGTTCACCGTGGACAGCACGCTACGTCCAGTTTCACCGCCCCTTCCCTGCACAAGAAAGGTGCGTTGTTGTCTGTAGATCGTGTTACCGAGAGCCTCAGGACAATTGATCAATCGGGTGGTTAGAATTTTGGGTTTTACCAAACCCTAGTTCAAAGCAACACCTCTCGGTCTACGATCAAATTCATTGTGCTGTGATAGCTAGAGCTCATTCTGGTCTAGGAGAAGCTTTGCTAGATCCCTGCGATCCTTCTCGCTCAAACGGCGCCAGAAACCATCAAGGACTGTAGGAGTTCTTCGAGTTTCTGTCGCCGCTGGCATTTTGCGGGCTCGGGTCGCCGGTGAGGTCCCCTCTCCGGTGGTTTTCATGGAGAACGGGCTATGGGTCGATGTTGTCCATGTGACACTGGTGCTTTTGGAGAAAACCCTAGCCCGAAAGACCCGCTGTCGAGGGAGAACGAGGTCGCCGAAGTAAGGTCCGACATGGTCGCCGGATCAAGCACCGTTCCGGCTGTTGTCATTGGCTCCCGACCCAACCATCATGTTCAGCGCAGTGTAGAACTCAAAGGCGGCGAGTTTGAGGAAGCTCGGACCACGGTAACCCCGTCCCGGCGAGCCTCGCTGGCGTGCGCCGCCGCGGGAGGCGCGGGCAGCGCGAGGAAGACGAATGCAGGCCGGGTCCCACCGGTTAGCCTCTGTATACGCGCGGGAATCGGCCTGTGGCAACGGATCCAGTGCGGCTGCATGGGAATAACCCCGTGACCTCGGTGTTTCTGTCATCTGAGTGGATAACGTCACGGGTGGGGTCCACAGCCAGAGTTTAAACATTTCTTCGATTTTCAGATTTAGTACAAGATTCAAAGGGCCATAACATTCAGTAGGAATGTCCAAAATTAGTGAAACAAATTTTGCTGGATTCCTCTCAATCAGTACTTTGCATAAATATGAAGAAATTTATATGGTAATTTCTGAAAATTTCCCCAAAATTCATCAAATTTAAGTCTTTGGGAATTAATTCCAGTAGATCCCTGTTATGAAAATCCTTCAAATTTTTCGAGGAGGTTCCTTATTATATTACTGATCTCCAGTAAACGTTTGGGCTTCATTAGAGTTCATTTGCTAGGCTAAACTGCCTTCCCAAGCTCAGCCTTTATTTGAAAATTCCAATTTAAACAGAAGCTTTTTCAGAACTCCTGTCCAACTTTAAAAATTCATATCTCTCCGGTTGTAGCTCCAAAAATGGTGAAACAAATTTTGTTAGAACTATGGAGACTTACCCTAATCAGATCTTCCACTGTTAGCTATGTCAAAGCTTCTGAATTGGGCTCAAAATTCAGAGAAGCCTTGTCTTTGTGGGAATTTTAGAGACCAGATTGTGCAATGGCATTCCTCCAAATTTTGCTCAGATCATCCTTAGAGGGTCTAATATCCACTGTAAAAATCCCAAAGCCAATTAAGGAATCTAAATAGCAGTAGCTATGAATAGAAGTTCAATTCTTATAAATCCTTAATACTTACACATATATTTTGTTACAATTCATAATAGTGACCGAAGTTGAGGACGCACCGAAGCCCTTGGATGTCCTTCCACCAGAACCTAACTTCTTCTCTGACTCGCAACCAGGCAAGCCCCGGTTTGCACTTAAGTACCTATTATAAAGCTTTTTATTTGTATCGCTTACGTCTAGGGTGAATGTTTGCATAGAGTTAGGGTGATTGAAACCCCACTTGCATAACCTTTTAAATCCTATGGAGGGTTGGGTAGCTTACAGACTCGACGACTAGAGAATGCCATGCTAATATGCTTAGGATCTCGGTAGAAGTCGAGTAGTTGGAATCTACTCGCGAGGTAAGGTTTTATCCCACGGTTTGGTCAGAATAGAAAATGCCTTAAAGTGGAGAAAATGAGACCCAGCAGGGGGGGATAGGAAGCAGTGAGCGGAGGTCTCACGTGCGTAGCCCTGTTGGTGTCGATTGAAGACCGAGTCGTGTGCGGGCCTGATGAACAAGTATCGAATAGTACCGGATGGCATACTGACATAAGCAGGAAACCCATGTAATTAGTTAACCTAGGTGCCGAGGCTTTCCCAACCGTAAATAGGAGTGGGCTGAGGGTAGCAAGGTGTACATCTGCCGGTGGGCACAGTCACGCTCCACGCGGGGACCTCCTACCCGTTACCATCATGTTCAGCGCAGTGTAGAACTCAAAGGCGGCGAGTTTGAGGAAGCTCGGACCACGGTAACCCCGTCCCGGCGAGCCTCGCTGGCGTGCGCCGCCGCGGGAGGCGCGGGCAGCGCGAGGAAGACGAATGGAGGCCGGGTCCCACCGGTTAGCCTCTGTATACGCGCGGGAATCGGCCTATGGCAACGGATCCAGTGCGGCTGCATGGGAATAACCCCGTGACCTCAGTGTTTCTGTCATCTGAGTGGATAACGTCACGGGTGGGGTCCACAGCCAGAGTTTAAACATTTCTTCGATTTTCAGATTTAGTACAAGATTCAAAGGGCCATAACATTCAGTAGGAATGTCCAAAATTAGTGAAACAAATTTTGCTGGATTCCTCTCAACCAGTAATTTGCATAAATATGAAGAAATTTATATGGTAATTTCTGAAAATTTCCCCAAAATTCATCAAATTTAAGTCTTTGGGAATTAATTCCAGTAGATCCCTGTTATGAAAATCCTTCAAATTTTTCGAGGAGGTTCCTTATTATATTACTGATCTCCAGTAAACGTTTGGGCTTCATTAGAGTTCATTTGCTAGGCTAAACTGCCTTCCCAAGCTCAGCCTTTATTTGAAAATTCCAATTTAAACAGAAGCTTTTTCAGAACTCCTGTCCAACATTAAAAATTCATATCTCTCCGGTTGTAGCACCAAAAATGGTGAAACAAATTTTGTTAGAACTATGGAGACTTACCCTAATCAGATCTTCCACTGTTAGCTATGTCAAAGCTCCTGAATTGGGCTCAAAATTCAGAGAAGCCTTGTCTTTGTGGGAATTTTAGAGACCAGATTGTGCAATGGCATTCCTCCAAATTTTGCTCAGATCATCCTTAGAGGGTCTAATATCCACTGTAAAAATCCCAAAGCCAATTAAGGAATCTAAATAGCAGTAGCTATGAATAGAAGTTCAATTCTTATAAATCCTTAATACTTACACATATATTTTGTTACAATTCATAATAGTGACCGAAGTTGAGGACGCACCGAAGCCCTTGGATGTCCTTCCACCAGAACCTAACTTCTTCTCTGACTCGCAACCAGGCAAGCCCCGGTTTGCACTTAAGTACCTATTATAAAGCTTTTTATTTGTATCGCTTACGTCTAGGGTGAATGTTTGCATAGAGTTAGGGTGATTGAAACCCCACTTGCATAACCTTTTAAATCCTATGGAGGGTTGGGTAGCTTACAGACTCGAAGACTAGAGAATGCCATGCTAATATGCTTAGGATCTCGGTAGAAGTCGAGTAGTTGGAATCTACTCGCGAGGTAAGGTTTTATCCCACGGTTTGGTCAGAATAGAAAATGCCTTAAAGTGGAGAAAATGAGACCCAGCAGGGGGGGGGGGATAGGAAGCAGTGAGCGGAGGTCTCACGTGCGTAGCCCTGTTGGTGTCGATTGAGGACCGAGTCGTGTGCGGGCCTGATGAACAAGTATCGAATAGTACCGGATGGCATACTGACATAAGCAGGAAACCGATGTAATTGGTTAACCTAGGTGCCGAGGCTTTCCCAACCGTAAATAGGAGTGGGTTGAGGGTAGCAAGGTGTACATCTGCCGGTGGGCACAGTCACGCTCGACGCGGGGACCTCCTACCCGTTATGGATGGACCGGTTCGGTGTTTGGGTTGCCTTCGAAAGGTTGTTGCATACAACAGAGTAGGAAGGGGTGTGGAATCACGCTTCTGAAAGTGGGTGTATGCAACGTATTGTCCAGGTGTCTCCTTATTGCAATCACCGTCCCTCGCGGTTATTTGAGTACCGCTTGTTCACTGTTTCATGACGTAGTAAGAAGTGAAGTAAGCCAGTTGAATGATAATATGCTGTGATGATATATTAATGTTTTGGAAACCATGTCTGTTATAGATATAGAGCTAATTAAGTTTACTTTCCGCTTTGGGCATCACCACATTGGAGGAAAGCGTTTCTTGTTTGATTGTGGACTTCCGATGTGATGGCTTCCTAAGGCACATGAATCTTCTGCTATAAAACTGAAAATAAGGATCAACTCATGGGCGTGTCTTTGTTGCAAAGTCCTTTCCTATCATACACATCCCTGCATGTAGAGTTCCATGCCTAGGCTAGACGGTTAAGCCTTGCTGAGCCATCGTGCTCACGGTTGCAATATTTGAGCTGTATGCAGGTCAGAGCTATGAGGAGGGTTCCGAGGACGAGGCGATGCCCCCGTCAGGGTACACGGCCGAGATGGAGCCCTGCACGCCACCGTGATTTCTCCCGTCCCATGCTGCTAGCGTGTAGCGTCCCCGGGTTGGACGGCTGCACTTTTGCATAGTTAGGATGAGAGGCTACTAATGTACATTACTTCCGCTATATAGTTATATTTTGTAAAAGACTTCCGCTGCTTTATATCAAATAAAAGTTTGTAGGTTGTTCTTTAATCTTTTCGTGTGTGTTCTGTTGGGTGCCGCATCACACGGCACCACCCTCTGCGATCCTGGAGTGGGTGAACCACGGGGTGGTCCCCACACCCAATTTGTATGAGAATCAATATTAAATTCTGGAAAATTCTTTAAACTTTTAGGCAAAAGAATTTTAGAGGGAGTTTGGTTCCTTCAAAAATCTCAAATTTTGCCAAAATATTCTTTAGGATTTTAGTGAACTCCTGTAAAATTTTCAGCTCATTTGGAGTTGATTTAGTTAGAAGAATTCTGATTTCAAGTTGCTGTGTTCAAATGAATACAGAAACATTTCAGAGAATTTCCAAAACTTGGAAATTCAGTTGTGGGCAATTACTAGTTCCAAAATTCTGAGGAAAATTCATGCATGATCCCTGAGCTATGTTTGATTTTTTAGTTCACCTGAATTTGCATGAAATTGCAAATTTATTCAGAATTAATCCGTTTTTGCCTAAATGCTTAGGGAATTGTTCTTAGTGATCTACTCATTGAAAAATTCTAAATTTGGGTCCAGATTACTTTCTTGTGACAAGGAACTCACAAGAAAATTTCCAGCTCCATTGGATCTATGGATCACCTCTGTTCTGTTCAACCTCTTTAGATGAGTAACACACAAGTGATGGAATGCACTTATCACTTGATCATGTTGCTTAACCCAATCCCAAACCACTAGCACCAGTGTCATTTTAAATTCTTAAACAGAGTTCCAGTTTTAAACTTGTCTTTAGAACTTGTTAGCAAAAGCTTTACAATTAAATACTTATGCATAGGGGGGCCTGTGAAGCAATCGAAGTGGAGATCAAAGAGGGAGGAAAGCGAGTGATCAAGCCTCAAGTGGTCTTCACTAACTGAATAGATACTTAATCACCTGCAAAACCAAGGCAAGCTCCGGTTTGCATTTAAGTTTTTTTATAAAGTTTTTACTTTGATCACTACCATGGTTAGAGTTTGTATGTGCATTAGGTCAAGGATGCTTTATTATCCAAATGCATGACCAAATGAACCCTGGAGTCAAGGGTAGAAAAGTGTCATGCTGTACTAAATAGGCTATGACATCTGGTAGAAGTCGAGTAGTTGGAATCTACTCGCGAGCTATAGTTCGGGATTACATGGGTGTGGTTGGAAGAGGCTAACTAAAGTTTATATTTCTAAAGACAAGACCGGGCTGGAGGGTTAGGAAGCGACAAGATGAGGTTTTGGTGGAGTAGCTCTGTCTGTGTCGGTTAAGGACCGATGCGTGTGCGGCACCCATGAGCAAGTATTGAGTTGTGTACCGGATGCTTACTGCTATATGGGACCCAAGAAACCGATGTACAATGTTAACTGGATTTTGGAGGCATACCACATCGTCTCGTTAGACCTATGAGCCCGAGATGGCACGACCGGTTCTATAGTCGGGTGTCCTGCGAAAGGTTGCCACATACGACGTAATGAAGGACGCCAGATTTGGGTCTTCAGAGGCGGGCGTATGTGTCAAGTTATCCGGGCACTGTTTGATTCGAATCACCGTCCCTCGTGGTTATGATTACCGCTTGCTCACTATGTTGTGACGTAGTAAGCAAGTTGTGAGATAACAGTTTGCAAGTTTGAATTGCTGTTATGATTATTGGAATTGCATGAAAACCTTGTTTGAAGTAAAGATAGAGCAAATTAAAGTTATTTTCCACCTTGGGACAAGTAACATTGGAATGAAGTGTTTCTTGTTTGATTTTGGAGTTCCAATGTTGCTGGGCGCAAGGTCACTACTGTGATAGCTAAAATCTGAAAGTTAAGGATGAACGTGTAGGCGAGTCTTTATGCAACTTAATTGGTTACTGTCTTAAGTTACCTTCATGTAGAGTTGCATGCTTTAGGAGAGACAGTTATGTCTTGCTGAGCCTTTGTGCTCACTCTTGCTATATGAGTGGTTTTACAGGTTAACATAGACGCATACGAAATAGGTTGTCCGATGAGACTCCGAGACTCCGAGTCATGTAACACATGGAACACCAGCCGCTGCCATGTCTTCGTGTTGCTAGAGAGTGGAGTCCGCAGGCCTGACCTCCTCTCGGGTGCTCATTAGTTACTCGACGTGAGATGATAGTAGTCTTCGCTGTAGCTCTTTGATGTAAATTATTTACAAAGAACATTTGTAAGCTTCCTCTTTTGATTTATGTAATACAGTTTCCTTATATGTGTGCTGTTGGGTGCCGCATAACACGGCACCACCCAATGCGATTCCAAGGCGAGTGGCACAGCCCCGTGACATGGATGCCGGGGTTGTGACGCCCCCGTTCTGAGAGAGAACCTCTCGGAACCGAGACTGATGCATATGTGTGCCTAGGATGTTCATCACACATACACATATCATCCACAAACTGAATTCAGAATATAATACCACGAATAAACAGGGTTTTATTACATAGTCTCATGAGTCTCAACTCATGCTAGCAGCGGAAGTCTTAATCTAGTAGCGGAAGTCTTATTCTAGCAGCGGAAGTCTTCTAACTATTGCAGAAGCAATTAAGCAGCACTAGCGGCTCCATCTCCTACTCCACAGGCAAGGTCGATGGTGGATCTCACGCCTAATACTCCACGTGATCTTCATAGTACTCCTCTCCTGTTGCTGATGATGTATGATAATGCAAGGGTGAGTACATGACGTACTTAGCAAGTGCGGAAAGTATGACATGTAGCTTACAACAAGGCAAGTATAAAAGACTCATTGCATAAAGCAAAGTTTATTTCTCAAACACGATAATAACAGCAACTTAGCTTTAATGGAATATAATCCCAACATGTATTAAACATCAACATACCTCCATCATGATTCACCACTTTTCATGTCTCTTCCAGACATTTATCTTTCTCAACTTTTTCAAGCTCATGAATACCATCTCGTATTCACTACCATCTCATGAATACCTTCTCGTATTCACTACCATTTCATCTCATATTCAATTCTTTCTCACACCGAGGCCAAATCTCGTTGCCATGACTCAACAGTCATGCAACCAATCTTATCACCTGGACTCAACAGTCCCGAAAACCAAATCCAATGACCAAACAATAACCATCCCAAAAACCATCCCAATAACCATCCCATCTAATCATGTGATTTGTCCAGGCGCTTCTGACTGTAAGCTCGGCTATCATGATAGTTTTACACTCTACAGAGGTGGCATCACTTTACCCACAAGTTTGTGATTTTGTACCCATCGGGCGACTGCAAAACCTCCATTTTACCAGTACACGACCGTCGGCGTATGGTCAAGAGATCACAAAATAGCCTTTACAAAGGGGCTACTAGATGTATAGACTCACTAAGGTTTCACCGGCAGGCTAGAATCTCCAATTCTCCCACCTACGGGCCCCCTCTTGTGCTATGCAGTTCCCAGGGCAGTCCTCACTCGACTCCCATTCCCCGTGCCTTCCACGGTCCATAACAATCTAGTAACTTACCTAATTAGTCAGCTAAGCCGCACCCATATTTTGCCTTGTGGTGGCATTGTTATCCTGGCATGGCTGGCATGAACCGGTCCTTAGATCTACGACAAGTAACCACCATCTCATTCTACCTCATTCAGAAACCAAGCTTGCCTAGATCTCCCTCCGATTCATGTTTATTAACAACATCAGTTTACAGTTAGCTAGACACATCTATCTCGCTTCACATATCCCATGGACTCGGCAAAGCAAAAAGTAAAACCATACCCGACTCATTAACTTTCCCGGCGACAATGGTGGTTAACAAAACTAGTAAACTCCTATCAAAGGGTTTCCCATCAAGTTGACTCAAGCATACTCAGATTTCGCAAACAAAACATTTTCCAAAACATGGGATCAATATGGTCAAGGAGCACTTGCCTTGTTCTTGCTTCTGTTGCTCAAATGTCTCGAGGTCTTGTTGTTGCAGCTCGTCGTAGATAGCTCCCTGAGCTTGTCCTTCTAATTACTACAACGCACATACAATATTCACAACAATTAATATCATGCACAAACTCTACTTTAAGATGCAATGATGCATAAGCATGTTAATCCTACGGTGCAGTTTAATTTGTACGTGTTCTTGCATGGGGTTTTATGATGAACAGAGGTATATAGATCAAATGTGGACGTGGTGATGATCGGGACTCAAGATCTAGATCAAACCGATCAACACATGATTTGTCCACGAAAAATCTTCTGTTCGAAAGGGATCGAAGAACAGATGCAAAGAAAACGGCAATGATGTCGTAAGGTGGTTATGGAGGCCTACCTTACATTCTTCTTGGTCTTGGGGTCTTCCTCTTAGCGAGACAGATCGTCGGGGCTCTCTTCCGGCGATCTCCAGCGACTGAACTCCGGCGAAGGTGGTTAGCTTGGCGAGTTGGGGGCTAGGGCTCCAAGTCAACGACTTCGGGAGGTGGAAAAGAAGTTTGTGGTTGCGGCCAAAGGTTTTTGGTTTATTTATAACCGGAAAAGAAGAGTCCTCCTCCGATTGGATTTCAAATAAGAGTCCTATTTGATTCGTGTTTGAGTCTTAACAACTTATCTCTAATCGATTTGGTGTGAAAGCAACGTAGAAATCATGTCGGTTTCCTTCCGTGTCGGTATTCCCGCGCGTACAGAAGAAAAACTGCTTCAAATCTCGTCACCTCCTCGGTGATGAGCGTCGGAGGCTCCACGTGTCCAGTGGGGGCCTGGTATCCCTTTTCCGTAGAGACGAGCTCCGGTTGTGCCGCGTGTCAGGCACACGAGACCTCCCCTTTTCTCGGAGGCGAGCTCCGCGTGCGCCGCATGTCCTGGCGGGTCGGGACCTCTCCTCTATCCAGAGACGAGCTCCGCGCATGCCACGTGTCAGTGCCGGACCTCCCTTACTTCGAAGGTGGCTCCGAATGTGCCATGTGTCAAGCAGCGCTGAATCTTTCTTTTTCCTCAGAGACGAGCTCTGAGGTCGACACGTGTTCAACAGTTTCGGACCCCCCGGAGACGAGCTCTGGTGGTGACACGTGTCTATCAGTGTCGAACCTCCCAGAGGTGAGCTCCAGAGGTGACACATGTCCAGTTGTGTCGGACCTCCCGGAAATGAGCTCCGGAGGTGACACGTGTCCCGCGGGTCAGACTTCTCAGAGGTGAGCTCCGAGAGCGACACGTGTTCCGCACGGCTGGACCTTTCTCTCCGAAGCGACTAGCTCCGCAGCCGACACGTGTCCTGCAGGACTGGCCTCGCTTCTCCGCAGAGGCTAGCTCCGGGGGTAACACGTGTCCCACGGGGGTTGGACCTCTCCCCATTTGTGGGGACGAGCCCCGAGCCTGCCACGTAGCCAGTTTAGCGGTGGACCTCTCCCCCTTTGCGGGGATGAGCTCCGAACACGCCACGTGGCCAGCATGCCGCGGGAAATGTCTACGGCGCTCTAGGCGAACTGGAATTGGCTCTTTTGGCTATGTTTTTGATTCTTTCGCTGTTTCAACTTATTTTAAAATGTTTCTCTACATGAAATATGAATATATGCAGAAATAAAAAATGAGGGTGTCACAAATCTACCCACCCTTAAATTGAATCTCGCCCTCGAGATTCGATAGTAGAGAATAGATGAGGGAATTATGCCTTGATGTATTCCTCACGCTCCCATGTAGCTTCGGCTTCCGTGTGATGGCTCCATTGTACCTTGCACCAACGGATCACTTTGTTCCTCGTGACCCTTTCCTTTACGTCCAAAATTCGGACAAGGTGCTCTGCATAGGTCAGATCCTCTTGAAGTTCGAGTTCATCCATTGGTACTTGCTCCTCTGGTACTCTCAAGCACTTCTTGAGCTGGGATACGTGAAACACGTCATGCACGTCGGAGAGGTGCATCGGGAGCTCTAGTTGATAGGCTACTTCTCCTCGCTTGCCCAAAATCTTAAACGGTCCAATATAGCGAGGTGCTAACTTGCCATTGACTATGAAACGTCGTTGGCCACGGATAGGCGATACTATAAGGTATACGAAGTCTCCTACTTCGAAAGTCAACTTCCTTCGCCTATTGTCCGCATAGCCTTTCTATCGTGACTGAGCAGCCTTTATGTTTTCCTGTATGGTTTGGACTTGCTTTTCATCCTCTTGTAGCACTTCGGGTCCAAACACTTGGTTGTCTCCGGTCTCGTTCCAAAACAACGGCGTTCTACACCGTCTACCATACAATGCTTCAAAAGGCGACATCTTCAAGCCGGTTTGATAGCTGTTGTTATAGGAGAATTTCTCTTACGGCAAGCTCCTATCCCAACTATGCCCATGTTTCAAGGCGCAAGCTCTCAACATGTCCTCCAAAATTTGGTTTGTCCTCTTGGTTTGTCCATCGGTCTGCGGGTGGTAAGCGGAGCTAAAATCCAGTCGTGTATCCATAGCTTTCTACAGCTTCCTCCAAAATCTAGAGGTAAACTGGGAACCCCGATCTGAGACTATCCTCTTCGGGACTCCATGGCGGCACACGATTTGGTACAACTCGGCTAGATCCGTCACGTGGTACGTGGTTCTAACAGGAATAAAATGAGCTGTTTTCGTCAATCGGTCCATGATAACCCAGATGGAGTCGTAACCCGACCGAGTACGTGTAATCCGACGATGAAATCCATACTGATGTCTTCCCACTTCCACTCGGGTACCTTTAATGGTTGCAACAGTCCAGCGGGTCTTTGATGTTCGGCCTTCACCCGTTGGCATATGTCGCATAGGGCGACATATTCAGCTATGACCCTTTTCATACGATCCCACCAATAACAAGTCTTCAAGTCCTTGTACATCTTGGTACTTCCAGGATGTATGGAAAAAGGTGAGTCATGTGCCTCCTTTAATATCGTGTGCGGATGAGCTTCACGTTAAGCACACAAATCCTTTTTCCTAGCCAAAGCATACCCTTCTCATCTTCCTTGAAGTTCTTTTCTATTTCTTGTCAGATCATTTCCTTGATCTCCTTGATCTCCTCATCCGTTGCTTGGCCATCTCTTATCTCTTGTTCCAACGAAGAGTGGAGTTCCATCACTTCCATCTCGTTCAAGAATCCAAGATGTAATCGTTCGAACTCCTTGCGTAGCTCGGGCAGTAGCTCCCAAACCGTGAGATAGTGACAAGCTCCCTTTCGTCTCAATGCATCAGCTACTACATTGGCGTTTCCGGGGTGATAGTTGATTCCAACATCATAATCCTTGATAAGTTCCAACCATCGACGTGGCCTCAAATTCAAGTCCGTTTGGGTGAATATGTACTTGAGACTTTTATGATCCATATAGATCTCACATCGATGACCAAGGATACAATGTCTCCAAATCTTCAAGTCATGTACCACGGCTGCGAGTTCCAAGTCATGTGTAGGGTAATTAAGCTCGTGCTTCTTTAATTGTCTTGACGCATAGGCTACCACTTTTCCTTCTTGCATGAGCACGCATCCGAGCCCTTGTCTTGATGCGTCACACTATATGTCGAAGCTCTTGCTCACGTCCGGCAATACCAAAACCAGCGTTGTGGTTAGCCTTTTCTTGAGCTCCTCAAAGCTTTCTTGGCACGCTGATGTCCACTGGAATGCCTTCCCCTTCATTAATAGCTCCGTCATAGGCTTCTCTATTTTGGAGAAGTCCTTGATGAAACGTCGGTAGTATCCAGCCATCCCAAGAAAACTTTGAATATCACTCACTTTTTGTGGTAGGTTCCACTTCAGAACATCTCCCACTTTTCAGGGATCAACCGATACTCCTTCCTCGGAGATGATGTGGCCTAGCAAAGATATCTCCTTTAGCTAGAATTGACACTTGCTAAGCTTTGCATACAATTGATGCTCTCGCAGTTTCTGCAAGGTCAATCTCAAGTGTTCCTCATGTTCCTCCTCACTTTTTGAATACACCATGATATCGTCGATGAAAACCACGAAGAACTTGTCCAAGTACTCCATGAAGACCTTGTTCATGAGGTACATGAAGTATGTAGGTACATTTGTTAACCCAAAATACATAATGGTATATTCATACGAATCATACTGTGTTCGAAAGGCAGTCTTGGGTATATCGGAGGGCTTAATCTTCAGCTGGAAGTATCCCGACCGAAGATCAATCTTGGAGAACACACGGGCTTCTTTCATCTTCTCGAACAGGTGCTCTATACGGTGCAGAGGGTATTTGTTCTTGATCGTCACCTCGTTGAGAGACCTATAGTCCACACACATCCTTTGGGTCCCATCCTTCTTGTCTACGAAGAGCACGGGGGCTCCCCATGGTGACAAGCTTGGACGTATAAAACCCTTCTCCAACTGCTCCTAGATCTGCTTCTTGAGCTCCACTAGTTCATTAACGGGCATCCTATAGGGTCTCTTTGCTATAGGTGCGGTTCGGGGTACCAAGTCAATGGCAAACTCAATGTCTCGCTCAGGTGGCATACCTGGAAGTTCTTCCGGGAACACGTCCGAGAATTCTTGAACCACCGGAATATTGTCCAATGTTGCTCTTTCGACGTGGTTTAACGTTGCCTTCTCGGTTGTTGGTTGGGCTGACTCAAACTCGATACGAGTACCGTGCTCGTTTGTCAACTGCACACTTCTCTCAGCACATTGGATCACTCTGTTGTGCTTGCTTAACCAATCCATTCCAAGTATTATGTCAAGACCTTGGGATTCTAAGACAATGAGGTTGGCAAGGAAGTCTACCCCCCTTATTTTAAGGTTTACTTTCGGACGTACTATATTAGTCCTCATCTCTCTACCGGGAGAATTAACCAACATAGTATATTTCAAGTGTGATATGGGTAGATTGTACTTGTCAACATACTTGGATGATATGAAAGAATGTGATGCTCCGAAATCAAATAAAATGGTGGCTGGGTTGGAGTTGGCAAGGAACATACCAATCACGACGTCCTCAGCCTGTTGTGCTTCCTCAGCAGAGACATGGTTCATGTTGCCGCGAGCGTAGTTCTGCTGTCCACGGTTTCCTTGATTGGCTCCTCCGTTCGGTCGTGGGTTCATCTAGGGCACGTTGCCTTGCTGTCCAGGACCTCTTTTCGGGCACTGGCTCGCAAAGTATCCCGTCTCTCCGCATGCAAAGCATGCCTTGTTGCCCACGACAGCGGGGACGTTGGGGCGGCGGTTTTGAGCAGGGTTGCCCATGCTAGGACGGGGCGCTGGAGGCAAAGGCACACGAGGTGCTTGTGCAACGGGTTGTTGCTGTGGTGGCTGATTAGGGCGGTATGCAGGAGCAGTCGATCCATACTGCGGTGCAGCTGGGGGCATGTACCGAGGGTGTACGTTGCTCCCTTGTGGCTGGTATGGCATGTTCCTTTTGCCCTCTTGCTCGATCTCTTGGATCTTGCTCTCAACAACTATAGCCTTGTCAACCAGCTTCTGGAAGTTAGCATAGTCATTGTTGAGGAGCTGAACTTGGATCTCATTGTTCAACCCTCTCATGAACAGGTACTGCTTCGTTGGCCTGAGTTGACATCCTCAGGGGCATACCTTGAGTGCTGCGTGAACTTGTTGAGATACTTGTTCACGGTCTTCTTGCCTTGGCGGAGACCTTCAAACTCCTGCCTTTTGAGCATCATGACACCAGCATGGATGTAATGAGAGCGGAAACTCTCCTTGAACTCAGTCCAAGTAATGGTTTCCGGGTTGTCATGAGCATTACAAAGGGCATCCCACCAGTTGGCGGCTGCTCCCATGAGTTGGTGCGACATAAAGAGAACTTTCTCTCGGTCATTGCACTGAGCTATAGCAAGATTCTTCTCCATGGACTTCAACCAGTCATTGGCCTCCATGGGGTCATTAGCTTGTGAAAAGGTGGGTGGTCGAGTTCTCATGAACTCTCCCAGTCTGTTGTGAGCCGGTGGTGGTGGCAGTGGTGCAGGAATGGGGTTGTTTTTGTTGGCCTGCAGCTGACCCAAAGTTTGGATCATGGTTTGCATGAGCTGATTCTGCATGGCCATCAACCGTTCCAGGTTGTTTTCACCAGCTCCGGTGTTAACAGGAACTTCATCATGGTCATCCTCTTGGTTGCCACGGACGTTCCTTCCTTGGCGGCCGGCATTTCCTCTCACCATCTGTGAGAGAGAGTGGAATAGAATAAAGGTTAGAAGGTTAGATGGATCCTCCTAACTATATGCATCAAGGTGGATGGACTTTATATCATCCTACATGAGGATGTGAACAAGTGTCGAAGCATCTCACACCTCTTTACTATGTGTGGGTATGGACAACGTTGAAACGTCCCATAACTCACACTAAGAACACAAGCACGACGATCATTGCAAAAGCTCACACAACTCCTATTCAAGCTTATTCAATGGGAGTCCTATGTGCTTTAGGGTGATACCGATCTGTGACTTCACTCTATGTCAAGGTGGTTTGGGGTGATACCAATCTGTGATCCAACTATGACTTTCTCCTAGGCTTGCATCCTATTGTCAAGGTGGTTTCAAAGCCAACCTATGCATCCTAGGCTTGCATCCTATGTCTAGCGTGGCTTCTAATACCGATTTGTGAATTGTACCAATCTGTGATCTTATCTAGGTTTGTGACCTATAGTCAACCGTGGCTCTAATGCCAATCTGTGACTAGGTGTGTGACCTACAATCAACCGTGGCAGGTTGATATCAATCTGTGATCCCTATTTAGGAATGTGACCTACGATCAACCCGTTGCTCTGATACCACAATCTGTGACGCCCCCGTTCTAAGAGAGAACCTCTTGGAACCGATACTGATGCATATGTGTCCCCAGGATGTTCATCACACATACACATATCATCCAAAAACTGAATTCAGAATATAATACCACGAATGAACAGATTTTTATTACATAGTCTCATGAGTCTAAACTCATGCTAGCAGTGGAAGTCTTAATCTAGCAGCGGAAGTCTTATTCTAGCAGTGGAAGTCTTCTAACTATTGCGGAAGCAACTAAGCAGCAGCAGCGGCTCCATCTCCTACTCCACAGGCAAGGTCGATGGTGGATCTCACGCCTAATACTCCACGTGATCTTCATAGTTGTAACACCCCAAATTTTTATTCAAAACCCAAAACCATGTTCAGAGGGGAATTTAAAATTTTTTGGACGTATTGCATGTTTTGCAAAAATTCAAATTCAAACTGGAATTCAAATTATACTCAAAACATAAAAGAAAAGGAAAAAGAAAAAGAGAAACGGGAAAAAAACCGGCCAGTGGGCCGAAACCCGCCAGCCGGCCCAGCTTCCCCGCGCCAGCCCGCCCCCGCGCGCGCCGCGCCGTCTCTCACAGACGGGTGGGACCCGCCTGTCATCCCTAACCCCGCGACCCCGGACTCTCCCGCGCGCGCGATCTTAACCGGTCGGAAAACCCGTCCCGCAGCCCGAATTCCGGTCCCAGAAGAATCCAACTCGATCACAACTGACCCACCGCCCTTCCCCGGCTATAAAAACCCCAGCTCCGATCAGTTTTTCTCACGCGATCGCCGATTTTCACTCCGGTGAGCACCGAGACTTCGCCGGAGAATTCTGGCCGATCTAAGCTCGGAAACTCTGATCTAACTCGCTGGTCTTGATCCACTGCCTCCGGGGAACTTTGCAGGTGCAGAAAACCCGAAGACTTATGGTGTAAACCCAGCGCCGACGAGCTTCGCCGTGGTTTTGCCTCGGACCTCGCTGCCGAGCACTTTCCAGGACCCCCGAGCTCGAGAAAACCCCCGAGGTGAGATCCCTGACCTCCCCTCTACCGATCTATGCCATAAGATCACAGTTTTAGGCAGAATTCTCGAGGATCCGAAACTTTCCGGCGAGATCGCCGCTTCCCGCCGCCGTGCGCCGCCGGCAGCGCCGCCCGCGCTCGATCAGAGCGACGTGGCCGCTTGTGCGCCGTTTATTTTAAATCGCACGGTAGACTTTAAAACCCCGCGTACCGGTTCGATGTTATAATCTCAGCCGTCGGTTTAAAATCGGACGGTCCACGTCAGCCCCGCGTTATAAAGACTGGAATTCTTGCGTGCTACCCCCTGGGGTTCTCTGGAATTGAGAGCTAGCCCCGGAAACTTCAGATCTAGCCCCTGGAACTCCAGAAAATCATGTAAATTCATTTAAAAATCAGTTTTAGCCCCTGGACTTAATAGAAATTAGGAAAAACACCTCTGATAAGTGTAGCTAGACCCCTGGAAATTATGAAAATAATATTATAGACCCTGTAATGGGGTGAGTTCATTATTTTAGCCCTGTTTAGTATTTAATTTAGAAAAATTGAATATGTAACTAGTGTTTAAAAATTAAAAAGGGGAACAAACATAATTGTCAGAATTAATTAAAAACTTTCTCTGTACTTAGAAAACTTTGGAGTGAGATAAAAATATATTTTTGGACTGAAATAAATCTGTTTCATCTATTATTCACATTTATTAGTATAGGGACACATTTTTAAGTAAAGAATAGTTATAGAAAAATAGGGAAAATAATTATGAAATGGTCTACATCAGAAGCCAAGGTCACAATATGATTTTAAATTATTCAGGACCAGAACCTATTCTGTTTAGGTGATGTGTATTACTAATTTAATAATAAAATACACAATTATGCATAGGAATATAAATCTGAAAATATAGCAACTAGTAAATGATAAATGGAGTTTCTAAAATACAAAGAATTCAGTTTAGGGTTGATAGAAATTATGAAAGCACATATGGGGAAGAATAATACTTTTCATACACACTTGGTAGTAAAAAGGTGAAGTAGTTGAATATAAGAAATTTATTGGAAACCCATATAAATAGTATGTAAGTATAAAGGTGGACACAAAAGTAGGAATCATATACACATGGTTAAAAGTGCATGCAAGCCACAACTTAACACACATAAAGTAACCCCAACACATATAATGGTGAATGAATTTCATAAATGTGAATGTGTGGTTTGTATGAAGTGTAAGTGTGAACTATGTCTTATGGATTGTTGTTTTTCTTTTGCTATGGGTGATGGTATGAAGTAGAACCTGTTCAAGAACAAGTTATTCATTTCCAAGATCAGGACTACCCATTCCAAGAGCAGTAAGAAGGAGGCAAGTGTCCTTGACCACTTTGATCCTATGCTAGGATGTGTAGATAGAATTATTTGCATTGTCAAATGAAATATGAAACCCATGCTAGGAAAGTTTCCCTAGAATTGCATTACCTTGTTTTCCTTGTAGCTTGGGTTGGGATTTATTTTACCATGTCATTTATTTACATGCATATGCTTAGCCATGCTTAGAATGGGATATTTGGGACATGAGATCATCAGTTTATTATACCATACTCTTGAATGAGCTATTGGGAGTTGTGTAGAGGTAGGGATCAAGGCAAGTTGGATGTTTTGGTTGTGTGCTGGGTGCACGAGACTTGGGTTTGTGTTTAGTACTTGCCTGGATCCTAAGGACCGGTTCATGGAGCATGTAACCCGGCTTTACAGTGCCAACCACATGCTGAGATGGGGCAGCTTGGCCAATGAATTAGGTGTATCCCCGGCGTAGTATGGGTGTGTTGGATGGTGCGGGGAGTAGGTGTCAGCTGGACTACCATATGAACCGCAAGGCTCAAGAGGGGGCCACTGCAGCGGGGTTGGAGCCTCTTGTATGCTGTTAGGGGTGAAACCTCAGTGGGCCCACGCTCGTCGGGAATCCCTTTGTAAAGGCTTCGTAGTGATCTCCTGGCTACACACCTGGGAAGTGTGAATGTGGATCGTAGCCACTGGCATAATGGAGGTTCTTTTAGTCCACCCGGCAACGGGGGATGAAATCACTACTTGTGGGTACAGTGGTACAAACTCTGCAGAGTCAAAACTGTCTTGACAGCCGTGCTCACGGTTAAGAGCGGCCTGGACTTATTCATGATTAGAGGAGTGAAGGTTTTTGGAAGTTGCGGATGTTAAGCGGGGAGCTTAACATTGGAAATGATGTTATGGTTATTGGATTAGGATGATGGGATGGGAGATTGGGACCATTTCACCTGTGTAGTAATGTAGGTGCTTAATAAGCTAAGGTGATAGGTATTAATTGCATAGTGCTTTAACCATGAGTTCAACCTCTCCTTGTTCTAGCCATGCATGATATAATTTTCCCACACTTGCTGAGTACCATTGGTACTCAACCTTGCATATTTGTTGGTTTATATTGCTGCTCAGGTCAAGATAATGAGGTGGTGTATAATGACCAAGATTTTGGACCCGAGGAAGGATTTTAGGTTCATGAAGACCCCCGGGCAACGCCTGTGATGGAGCCCTAAAGAATAATATTCCGCTGCTAGTTTATTTACTTGTGATGAAGCATTAGTGTCCATTGAGACATTTGCGATGTAAGACTTATTTATATTCGACACCTGGCTTGTAATAAATGATGCTTCACTATTTGTCATCACATGTATGAGAAAATGATCCTGGCATACATGTGATATTCACTCGGTTGTTCTTCGGAAAAACCGGGTGTGACAGAGGTGGTATCAGAGCTAAGGTTGCCCGTAGGAACGTGGACCTAGGTAGAAATGGACGTATTTAAGGGCCCTATTTTCTAAAAAACTATTTTCCAAGGTGTGGGTGGAAAAAGTGTTATTAAAGGAGTCATTTTCTTCATCTTACCCCAACTTTCATTCAAAATAGGATTTTTATTTGAGAATTTATCTAACCTAATTTTAAATTCTTTTGTTTTAGATGGTTCGAATGATTCGCACCGCTCGTAAGTCCACAGGAGGGAGAGTTCCCGTAGTTGCCCTTGCCGAAAGAGAGGAGTGTCGTCCAGTGACGTACCTTTCCTACGGCTTGGCAGTAGGAGATTTGTTGCGCCGTCTTCGACGTATGCTCGAAGTCGCCGGCAACACCGGCAAGCTAATCATCCACTATAACTCCACCAGGACCATCCGTGAGAAAAGGGAAGAATGGAGTTCGGAGATGAGGATTATACACGAGAATCAGCTGCTTAAGATTCACCACTCTCCAGCTTGTCGAGCAACACAAGTTGACGCGGAGAAAGATGTCACCTGGGAGGCCATCACCTGCCAGAGTCACATCTATCGTCGCCACTTGGACAAAACTGAGTACATGTATGTCCTCCAACGTGAGAGTGGTACCACGGAGTACAAGTACCCACCGGTGCAGCAAGGGACTTCCCATGAGCACATGGACTTGTGCTTGGAGGATGCTGCTATGCTCAGCACTCGACTGCAGGAGTGTCAACAAGAGCTTCAGGATGTCCGAGACACCCTGAAGGAAACGGAGGCGTTGCTGCGAGCTTGCTTAAAGGCGAGAGAAAGAGGAGATGGGAATGAACTGTGTGTCACTGTGAGTGATCCATGGACTCCTGACTCCCCGGATCGCCGAGCAATCAGGCGTCGTCGCACTTCTCGACCAGCAGCCTCCCCACCCAAAGCAGAGTCAGAAGGTAGCCGAAATGAGGAGGAAGATCCCGAGGAGCCAGCTCAAGAGGACGAGTAGTGTAGAGTCTTTCCCCTAGCTAGCAAGAGATCGAGTAGTCGAGTCGTTACGTAGTTAATGGTGTGATGATGCTTTGGTGTGTGAACCCATAGGAAATAAAAGTGCATTTATTTGGTTTGAGATATGAACCCTCGTAAAATTTTAACAAAGCCTCAACACCTCAAAGTACCAACAAATGAAAGTAGTAAGATGATACTAAATGGTATCAAATTAACATTTGTTGATTCTGCCAGATGGCCGGAAGAGGAAAAGGACGTGCTGCCAACCCCGCCAACAACAATGATGAGGCATGCAACCCTCATCTTTCTGGAGGCCAGGACAGGGGTGGTCGCCGTGAAGAAGTTGACCCTCTCCACCAAATGCCGGAGAATCAGAATCAGCTCATCCAGAACTTGACTCAAGTGGTGGCCAACTTGCATCAAGTTCCACCTCCACAAGCGGCACCACGCCAACCAAGGTTGAGTGAGTTTCTAGGAACTCAACCTCCAAAGTTTGCATGTGCTGCTGAACCTCTGGAGGCAGATGATTGGCTGAAGACCATTGAAAGTAAGATGAGGATTATACAATGCCCAGGGTATGAGAGGGTGCTGTTTGCCTCTCATCAATTGAATGGACCTGCTGCTGATTGGTGGACCGCCTACGTGGCCGCCCATCATGACCCCGAGAACATCACTTGGGACGAGTTCAAGCGTAGCTTCCGCAACCACTACATCCCAAGAGGTGAACTCAAAAACAAGAGGAAGGAGTTTTTGGGACTGCAGCAGGGAAACATGACGGTGAGGGAATACCTCACTAAATTTACTCAACTATCCCGTTATGCTCCACGAGACATAGAGACTGATGAGCAGAAACAAGATTGTTTCGTGGAAGGACTTACCGCAGAGATGCAGTGTGCAATGTCCTCCAATGAGTATGAAAGTTTTCAAAAGATGGTGGACAGAGCATTTGTCGTGGAAAGGAAGCTAAAGGCCCTAGAAAATGAGAATAAGAGGAAGGCTGGGTGGTCACATCAAGCCTCAGGGAGCAACACCCGCCCACGTATGATGCAGCAACCTACGGGGCAGACGAGCCGTGCTGCGGTACCCTATTCAGCACCAAGAGGGTACAACCCAAACTACAGGCCACCCGCAGCACCAGCACAGCCACCACGTCAGTTTGTGCAGCAGCCTCGCCCCGCATATCCACCTCGACCAGCAGTGCAAGGACCCCCAAACCAACCCCAAGACAACAAAGGCCAGGCATCTAAGATTGGGGTGCAATGTTTCAGCTGTGGTGATGTGGGGCACTACGCCCATAAATGCCCAAAGAAGAAGCCTGCGCCGCCACAACAGCAGAATGTAGTGAGAGGACGGGTGAACCATGTCACCATGGAGGAAGCACAAGAGGCACCCGACGTGGTAGTTGGTAAGTTTCCTGCCAATTTACACCTTGCAACTCTGCTGTTTGATTCTGGTGCTACCCACTCGTTCATTGCTCAAGGGTTTGTTAAGAAGCATGACCTAGCAACCACACAAATGAACCATATGTTAGCCGTAAACTCTCCAGGTGGAGAAATAAGGACAAGACAAGTGTGTCCCAAAGTGAGCCTAGACATTAATGGGGTAGTATTTACTGCTAACCTCATAGTGATAGATTCACGGGGGATAGATATTATTTTGGGTATGGATTGGTTGACCAAACATAAAGGAATCATCCATTGTTCGACCAGAACGGTGGAACTAACTCACCCCAGTGATACCAAAGTAATGTTCATAACGATACACGAGCCTAGGAGGGACATTAAATTAAATCAAGTGGAGGTGAAAGTTGAGGAAATCAGGACTATCAGGGAATATCCAGATGTTTTCCTGGAGGAATTGCCAGGCATGCCTCCCGACCGTGACGTGGAATTCGCAATTGAGCTAGTACCGGTAACAACCCCGATATACAAGAGACCTTATCGAATGGACTCCAAGCAGTTAGAAGAGCTCAAGGATCATTTGAGAGAATTGACGGAGAAGGGGTATATTCGCCCTAGTTCCTCACCATGGGGAGCTCCGGTGATATTTGTGCCTAAGAAAGACGGAACCCAAAGGTTATGCGTGGATTACCGTGCCTTGAATGAGGTAACCATCAAGAACAAGTAACCATTGCCTCGCATTGAAGACTTGTTTGATCAGTTGAGGGGAGCTTGTGTGTTCTCGAAAATTGATCTCAGGTCGGGATACCACCAACTCAAGATAAGGCAATCTGATATTCCCAAGACAGCTTTCGTATCTCGGTACGAACTGTATGAATACACTGTCATGCCTTTTGGGCTAACCAATGCCCCGGCATATTTCATGTACCTCATGAACAAGGTATTCATGGAATATCTGGACAAATTTGTGGTGGTTTTCATAGATGATATTCTCGTCTTCTCCAAAGATGAAGAAGAACATGAGAAACATCTAAGGTTGGTGTTACAGAGGCTGAGAGAACACCAACTATATGCCAAGTTGAGCAAGTGTGAGTTTTGGCTGAAGAGAGTTCCCTTTTTAGGACATATAATTTCGGAGGGAGGAATCTCCGTCGATCCCGCCAAAATCGAGGATATCCAGAAGTGGAAGACCCCTGAAAATGTCGGGGAAGTTCGAAGCTTTTTGGGCTTGGCTGGATACTATCGACGGTTTATTGAGGGATTCTCCAAGATCTCGAGACCTCTCACTAAACTGTTGGAGAAGGGAATCACATTCACCTGGACACCCCAGTGCAAGACGAGTTTTCAGGAGCTAAAGAAAAGATTGACAACAGCCCCAGTGTTGGTTATGCCAGATATGCAGAAGAATTTCACAGTGTACTGCGATGCCTCTGGAAATGGGTTGGGATGTGTTCTCATGCAAGAAGGACATGTCGTGGCATATGCATCCCGGCAGCTTCGGAAGCACAAGAAGAACTATCCTACACATGACCTAGAACTAGCTGCAGTGGTACACGCGTTGAAAATTTGGCGGCACTATTTGATGGGGAAGAGGACAGAGATATATACGGATCATAAGAGTTTGAAGTACATATTCACACAGCCAGATCTCAACCTCTGACAAAGGAGATGGTTAGAGCTAATCAATGACTTTGATGTGGGCATCAACTATCATCCTGGGAAAGCAAACGTCGTGGCCGATGCTTTGAGTCGGAAAGTGCAGGTCAATAAGTTGAGTTTGAAGGACATGCCTGCAGAATTGAAGGACGAGGTTATAAGACTCAATCTATGTCTAGTAAATAGTGGTGAAGCCATCGCCATGGAAGTGGACTCCACACTCGAGCGAGACATACGCGAGGGCCAAAAGAATGATGAGAAGATACAAGAGATCCGACAGCTCATCAAGGAAAATAAAGCTCCTGGTTTTAGAGAGGATGAACAAGGAACGGTGTGGCACGGGAAAAGGATCTGTGTGCCAGAAGTAAAGGAGATCCGTGAATTGATTTTAAAGGAGGCTCACGATTCCGACTATTCCATTCATCCTGGGAGTACGAAGATGTACCAGGACCTCAAGAGCAGGTATTGGTGGTATGGCATGAAGCGAGATGTCGCGGAACATGTTGCCCTATGTGACACATGTCAGTTGGTGAAAGCAGAACATCAACGACCCGCGGGATTATTGCAACCACTCAAAGTACCTGAATGGAAGTGGGAAGAAATCAGCATGGATTTTTTCGTGGGATTGCCTAGGACCCAATCCGGGTATGATTCAATATGGGTCATTATTGATAGGCTAACCAAGGTAGCTCATTTCATCCCTGTGAAAGAAAGCTACAGTGGATCTAAATTGGCAGAATTGTACATGTCAAGGATTGTGTGTTACCATGGAGTGCCAAAGAAGATAGTGTCGGACCGAGGGACACAGTTCACCTCGAGGTTTTGGCAGAAGTTGCATGAAACCATGGGAACCCATCTGAATTTCAGCTCTGCCTATCATCCCCAAACTGACGGGCAGACGGAGAGAACCAATCAGATCCTTGAAGATATGTTAAGGGCATTTACTCTCAAAAACAATAGGAGTTGGGACAAGAACTTACCGTATGCGGAGTTTTCCTATAACAACAGTTATCAAGCTAGTATGAAGATGTCACCGTTTGAAGCTTTGTATGGAAGGAAGTGCAGAACTCCCCTATTTTGGAATCAAACAGGAGAAAGTAAAGTATTTGGTCCAGAAGTACTACAAGAAGCAGAGGCGAAGGTGAGGGAGATTCGCAACAACTTGAGGATAGCACAAACACGCCAAAAGAGCTATGCCGATGTACGAAGAAGAGAGCTCGTTTTCAACGTGGGAGACTATGTTTATCTCAAGGTGCCCCCTATCAGAGGACTTCGTTGTTTCAAGGTGAAAGGGAAGTTGTCGCCTTGATACATCGGACCCTTTCATGTTTTGGAAAGAAAAGGCGAAGTGGCGTATCAACTAGAGTTACCGGTTCATCTATCGGATGTGCACGATGTATTCCATGTGTCACAACTCAAGAAATGTCTGAGGACGCCTGAAGAGGTGTTACCCATGAATGAAGTGGATGTAGCTGAGGATTTGTCTTATGCCGAGCAACCATACAAGATTTTGGAGACGATGGAACGCCTCACCAGAAACAAGAGAATCCGGATGTGCAAGGTGCAGTGGAAGCATCACTCAGAAGAGGAAGCCACCTGGGAACGGGAAGATGAGCTTAAAGCACAATTTCCGGAATTGTTTTCTTAGAAACACCAATCTCGAGGACGAGATTTCTTTTAAGGGGGGTAGAGCTGTAACACCCCAAATTTTTATTCAAAACCCAAACCCATGTTCAGAGGGGAATTTAAATTTTTTTGGACGTATTGCATGTTTTGCAAAAATTCAAATTCAAACTGGAATTCAAATTATACTCAAAACAGAAAAGAAAAGGAAAAAGAAAAAGAGAAACGGGAAAAAAACCGGCCAGTGGGCCGAAACCCGCCAGCCGGCCCAGCTTCCCCGCGCCAGCCCGCCCCCGCGCGCGCCGCGCCGTCTCTCACAGACGGGTGGGACCCGCCTGTCATCCCTAACCCCGCGACCCCGGACTCTCCCGCGCGCGCGCGATCTTAACCGATCGGAAAACCCGTCCCGCAGCCCGAATTCCGGTCCCAGAAGAATCCAACTCGATCACAACTGACCCACCGCCCTTCCCCGGCTATAAAAACCCCAGCTCCGATCAGTTTTTCTCACGCGATCGCCGATTTTCACTCCGGTGAGCACCGAGACTTCGCCGGAGAATTCTGGCCGATCTAAGCTCGGAAACTCTGATCTAACTCGCTGGTCTTGATCCACTGCCTCCGGGGAACTTTGCAGGTGCAGAAAACCCGAAGACTTACGGTGTAAACCCAGCGCCGACGAGCTTCGCCGTGGTTTTGCCTCGGACCTCGCCGCCGAGCACTTTCCAGGACCCCCGAGCTCGAGAAAACCCCCGAGGTGAGATCCCTGACCTCCCCTCTACCGATCTATGCCATAAGATCACAGTTTTAGGCAGAATTCTCGAGGATCCGAAACTTTCCGGCGAGATCGCCGCTTCCCGCCGCCGTGCGCCGCCGGCAGCGCCGCCCGCGCTCGATCAGAGCGACGTGGCCGCTTGTGCGCCGTTTATTTTAAATCGCACGGTAGACTTTAAAACCCCGCGTACCGGTTCGATGTTATAATCTCAGCCGTCGGTTTAAAATCGGACGGTCCACGTCAGCCCCGCGTTATAAAGACTGGAATTCTTGCGTGCTACCCCCTGGGGTTCTTTGGAATTGAGAGCTAGCCCCGGAAACTTCAGATCTAGCCCCTGGAACTCCAGAAAATCATGTAAATTCATTTAAAAATCAGTTTTAGCCCCTGGACTTAATAGAAATTAGGAAAAACACCTCTGATAAGTGTAGCTAGACCCCTGGAAATTATGAAAATAATATTATAGACCCTGTAATGGGGTGAGTTCATTATTTTAGCCCTGTTTAGTATTTAATTTAGAAAAATTGAATATGTAACTAGTGTTTAAAAATTAAAAAGGGGAACAAACATAATTGTCAAAATTAATTAAAAACTTTCTCAGTACTTAGAAAACTTTGGAGTGAGATAAAAATATATTTTTGGGCTGAAATAAATCTGTTTCATCTATTATTCACATTTATTAGTATAGGGACACATTTTTAAGTAAAGAATAGTTATAGAAAAATAGGGAAAATAATTATGAAGTGGTCTACATCAGAAGCCAAGGTCACAATATGATTTTAAATTATTCAGGACCAGAACCTATTCTGTTTAGGTGATGTGTATTACTAATTTAATAATAAAATACACAATTATGCATAGGAATATAAATCTGAAAATATAGCAACTAGTAAATGATAAATGGAGTTTCTAAAATACAAAGAATTCAGTTTAGGGTTGATAGAAAATATGAAAGCACATATGGGGAAGAATAATACTTTTCATACACACTTGGTAGTAAAAAGGTGAAGTAGTTGAATATAAGAAATTTATTGGAAACCCATATAAATAGTATGTAAGTATAAAGGTGGACACAAAAGTAGGAATCATAAAGGTGTATCCCCGGCGTAGTATGGGTGTGTTGGATGGTGCGGGGAGTAGGTGTCAGCTGGACTACCATATGAACCGCAAGGCTCAAGAGGGGGCCACTGCAGCGGGGTTGGAGCCTCTTGTATGCTGTTAGGGGTGAAACCTCAGTGGGCCCACGCTCGTCGGGAATCCCTTTGTAAAGGCTTCGTAGTGATCTCCTGGCTACACACCTGGGAAGTGTGAATGTGGATCGTAGCCACTGGCATAATGGAGGTTCTTTTAGTCCACCCGGCAACGGGGGATGAAATCACTACTTGTGGGTACACTGGTACAAACTCTGCAGAGTCAAAACTGTCTTGACAGCCGTGCTCACGGTTAAGAGCGGCCTGGACTTATTCATGATTAGAGGAGTGAAGGTTTTTGGAAGTTGTGGATGTTAAGCGGGGAGCTTAACATTGGAAATGATGTTATGGTTATTGGATTAGGATGATGGGATGGGAGATTGGGACCATTTCACCTGTGTAGTAATGTAGGTGCTTAATAAGCTAAGGTGATAGGTATTAATTGCATAGTGCTTTAACCATGAGTTCAACCTCTCCTTGTTCTAGCCATGCATGATATAATTTTCCCACACTTGCTGAGTACCATTGGTACTCAACCTTGCATATTTGTTGGTTTATATTGCTGCTCAGGTCAAGATAATGAGGTGGTGTATAATGACCAAGATTTTGGACCCGAGGAAGGATTTTAGGTTCATGAAGACCCCCGGGCAACGCCTGTGATGGAGCCCTAAAGAATAATATTCCGCTTCTAGTTTATTTACTTGTGATGAAGCATTAGTGTCCATTGAGACATTTGCGATGTAAGACTTATTTATATTCGACACCTGGCTTGTAATAAATGATGCTTCACTATTTGTCATCACATGTATGAGAAAATGATCCTGGCATACATGTGATATTCACTCGGTTGTTCTTCGGAAAAACCGGGTGTGACAATAGTTCTCCTCTCCTGTTGCTGATGATGTATGATAATGCAAGGGTGAGTACATGACGTACTCAGCAAGTGCGGAAAGTATGACATGTAGCTTACAACAAGGCAGGTATAAAAGGCTCATTGCAGAAAGCAAAGTTTATTTCTCAAACACGATAAAAACAGCAACTTAGCTTTAAGTGAATGTAATCCGAACATGTATTAAACATCAACATACCTCCATCATGATTAACCACTTTTCATGTCTCTTCCAGACATTTATCTTTATCAACTTTTTCAAGCTCATGAATACCATCTCGTATTCACTACCATCTCATGAATACCTTCTCGTATTCACTACCATTTCATCTAATATTCAATTCTTTCTCACATCGAGACCGAATCTCGTTGCCATGACTCAACAGTCATGCAACCAATCTTATCACCCGGACTCAACAGTCCCGAAAACCAAATCCAATGACCAAACCATTACCATCCCAAAAAACATCCCAAAACCATCCCAATAACCATCCCATCTAATCACGTGAGTTGTCCAGGCGCTTGTGACCGTAAGATCGGCTATCATGATAGTTTTACACTCCGTAGAGGTAGCACCACTTTACCCACAAGTTTGTGATTTCATCACCCGTCGGCGACTACAGAACCTCCATTTTACCACTACACGACCGTTGGTGTATGGTCAAGAGATCACAAGATAGCCTTTACAAAGGGGTCACTAGATGTATGGACTCACTAAGGTTTCACCAGCAGGCTAGAATCTCCAATTCTCCCACCTACGGGCCCCCTCTTTTGCCATGTTGTTCCCAGGGCAGTCCTCACTCGATTCCCATTCCCCGTGCCTTCCACGGTCCATAACAGTCTAGTTACTTACCTAATTAGTCAGCTAAGCCGCACCCATATTTCGCCGTGTGGTGGCACTGTTATCTTAGCATGGCTGGCTTGAACCGGTCCTTAGATCTACGGCAAGTAACCACCATCTCATTCTACCTCATTCACAAACCAAGCTTCCCTAGATCTCCCTCCGATTCATGTATATTAACAACATCAGTTTCTCATTATTCTTACGAGTGCAGTTAGCTAGACACATCTATCTCGCTTCCCATATCCCATGGACTCGGCGAAGCGAAAAGCAAAACCATACCCGACTCATTAACTTTCCCGGCGACAACGGTGGTTAACAAAACTAGTAAACTCCTATCAAAGGGTTTCCCATCAAGTTGACTCAAGCATACTCAGTTTTCGCAAACAAAACATTTTCTAAAACATGGGATCAATATGGTCAAGGAGCACTTGCCTTGTTCTTGCTTCTGTTGCTCAAATGTCTCGAGGTCTTGTTGTTGCAGCTCGTCGTAGATAGCTCCCTGAGCTTGTCCTTCTAATTACGACCACACACATACAATATTCACGGCAATTATTATCATGCACAAACTCTACTTTAAGATGCAATGATGCATATGCATGTTAATCCTACGGTGCAGTTTAATTAGTATGTGTTCTTGCATGGGGTTTTATGATGAACAGAGGTGTATAGATCAAATGTGGACGTGGTGATGATCGGGACTCAATATCTAGATCAAACCGATCAACACGTGATCTGTCCATGAAAAAGCTTCTGTTCGAAAGGGATCGAAGAACAGATGCAAAGAAAACCGCGATGATGTCGTAAGGTGGTAATGGAGACCTACCTTACGTTCTTCTTGGTCTCGGGGTCTTCCTCTTAGCGAGACAGATCGTCGGGGCTCTCTTCCGGAGATCTCCGGTGACTGAACTCCAGCGAAGGTGGTTAGCTTGGTGAGTTGGGGGCTAGGGCTCCAAGTCGACGACTTCAGGAGGTGGAAAAGAAGTTCGTGGTTGCGGCCAAAGGTTTTTTATTCTATTTATAACCGGAAAAGAAGAGCCCTCCTCCGATTGGATTTCAAATAAGAGTCGTATTTGATTCGTGTTTGAGTCTTAACAACTTATCTCTAATCAATTTGGTGCAAAAGCAACGTAGAAATCGTGTCGGTTTCCTTCCGTGTCGGTATTCCCGCGCGTACAGAAGAAAAACTGCTTCAAATCTCGTCACCTCCTCAGTGATGAGCTCTAGAGGCTCCAAGTGTCCAGCGGGGGCCTGGTCTCCCTTTTCTGCAGAGACGAGCTCCGGTAGTGCCACGTGTCTGGCGGGTGAGACCTCCCCTTTTCTCAGAGGCGAGCTCCGCGTGCGCCGCGTGTCTTGGCGGGTCGGGACCTCCCCTCTATCCAGAGACGAGCTCCACGCACGCCACGTTTCAGTGCCGGACCTCCCTTACTTCAGAGGTGGCTGCGAATGTGCCATGTGTCAAGCAGCGCCGAATCTTCCTTTTTCCTCGGAGACGAGCTCCAAGGTCGACACGTGTTTAACAGTTTTGGACCTCCCGGAGACGAGCTCCGGTGGTGAGACGTGTCCATCAGTGTCAGACTTCCCGGAGGTGAGCTCCAGAGGTGACACGTGTCTAGTAGTGTCAGACATCCTGGAAGTGAGCTCCGGAGGTGACACGTATACCACGGGTCGGACCTCTCGGAGGTGAGCTCCGAGAGCGACACGTGTACCACGCGGCTGGACCTTTCCCTCCGCAGCGACTAGCTCCGCAGCCGACACGTGTCCTGTAGTACTGGCCTCGCTTCTCCGCAGAGGCTAGCTCCGGGGGAAACACGTGTCCGACGGGGGTCGGACCTCTCCCCCTTTTGCAGGGATGAGCCCCGAGCCTGCCACGTAGCCAGTTTAGCGGCGGACCTCTCCCCCTTTGTGGGGATGAGCTCTGAACACGCCACGTGGCCAGCGGGCCGCAAGAAATGTCTACGGCGCTCTAGGCGAACTGGAATTGGCTCTTTTTGGCTATCTTTTTTATTCTTTCTCTGTTTCAACTTATTTTAAAATGTTTCTCTACATGAGATACGAATATATGCAGAAATCTAAAATGAGGGTGTCACACGGGGTCCCTCACAGCGTGGTATCAGAGCCGCATTGGTAATAGCGCACGTAATAAGGATCGTATTATCACAAAACTTAGGATACGGTGAGGAAACGGTATTTGGCCCACCTAAGGACTACAGTAGTATAGTTATTTAAAGTGGCATGACTAACATACTTCATATAATTCTTAATTTTGATTATGTAAGGAAGCACCTACGCTCAGGTAAGCGTGGTAAGGAATACCACCGAAAGCGGTTCAATTTTGGTTAGCTCCCCTTATGAGGAATGTGGTTCAGAGATAGGTCTCGCAGCTTGGTGTGAGACGTTAATATGAAACTCTTTAACTCTTCATGTTCGTGAGTTCATATAAACGCTGGTCCTTGGCATGCATTAGTCAAGAAAGTGGAAACCCCATCGTGTCGTCGGTAACACGATTGTGTGTTCTTTTGGAAATAGCCTAGAAGGACATACGCAGCGCTTGCCATCGGCGTGCCCTGCAGGGCAGTAGGTGGTATCTATTGGGGTGATAAAACTCCCAACCGTGACGACCTGTTCGCGTTCTACTCGGGTTCCCTGTCATGTGGTCTAAAAATACGATCACGTACCTTCAGACGTGGTTTAACTCAAGGACGACCGAATGGCAATGATATGGGCGTATGTATTTACTTTCAAATATGGACCTGCCTGAAATGACAACAACCCTTGAGTGCATCACTATTGAGTGTTCTTCTGCAGGTACTAACCACATATGTATTCCGAGTAGCACATGTTTGCAAGTGACCTTGTTAGTGCCACTGATAATACGGATATGCCGGTATAATCCGGTTACGATTTTCTTTGGTGAGGCTACGTAGGACCGACATGTTTCTTACAGTGCATCGACACCGTACTACACTTAATAACCTCTTCCCTATGAAGAAATGATTCATGAACTAACTTTCAACTAAAAATGGAAGTTTGAAACAATTATTAGTTACTGAACTCTTATTTTGAGCTAAGATTCAAATGAGAGAATGACTAGGCTTCAAAGTTTTCAAAAACAGAGTGCTCTGTTTCTGGCAGGAATTCTTGCTGGACTTTAACAGAGCATAACTCTGAGTATATTTAACCAATTGAGGTGTCTGATACAGTTATGGAAAGGTTTTCAAGTGGTCTACTACTTATTTGTATACCTCCAGAGCAGAATCACACGTTGAATTGGCGAAAAGTCCAGTAGAAGGCAAACTGTCCAGAACCAGGACAGCAGCAAAATCTCTCTGGACCTTTCTGTATTTAAGCCATAACTTCCTGTAGAAAAATCCTTAAGGAGCCTATGATACACCGTTGGAAAGGTTATGAAATGTGCAACATTGTTGTAGTTCAAAGTTTGTTCAGATTCTTATTGTATTTGCATATACAACTGTGATAAAGATAGCCACATACAAAGGAGATGCTGGCAAATTTTATCCAGGAATTCTGTCAACATTGGAAAATCATAAATTTTGATCCACAGATTATATGAAGGAATATAAATACTAGTTGGAAAGATAATGAAGTTAACTCTAACTTTTGTATTCAACTTGAGTTATGAAAATGCTGTTTAATGGATCAAAATCTGGGTGAGGACAGAAGAGTCCGTTCTGTACAGCAAAGAGAACGGGTTAGGCCTACCCCACGGAAGTGATTAAACTCGAGGATAGTCCGGTGGGACGTGAAAATACGATGTGTTTCCAATGAGTTACCGGGCATGCCGGTTAACGGTACGTCAAGTTCAAGATTGAACTGATGCCGGAAACAACACCGATTTCTCGAAGGCCGTATAAGATGGCACCCAATGAACTAGCGGAGTTGAAGGAGCAACTAAGTGAACTTATGAGCAAAGGTTTTATACGACCAAGCTCATCACCTTGGGGTTGATCTGTGCTGTTTGTTAAGAAGAATGATGAGACACTAAGATTAAGTGTTGATTATCATTCGCTCAATGCCGTCACTATACAGAACAAGTACCCTGCCCCACATCGATAGTTTAACCGATCAACTAGTTGGTGTAAGGGTATTCTTGAAGATGGTTGGAACTCATAAAAGATTATGAAATCGAGATCCACTACCATCTGGGAAAAGTGAAAGTGGTTGCCGACGTGTTAGTCGGAAGAACCCATGTTCACAACTTGGCGATTGCTGAGTTCTAAGAAGAGGAACCAAGTCTCCGTGTCATTCCGTATGGAGCACTCTATAACATTGCTTCCGTTCCAACAATCTGAGGAGAGATTGCTGAGGTTCAAAGGAGAGACAAGGGTATGTCTCACATATGGAGAAGAATAGACAACGGGGAGATGAGGTGGTTCAGGAAGGACAATGAGGGTACTCTATGGTTTGAAGACCTTATAGTTATACCTCGTAAGATGAAGCTCTACGGCCGGAAATGTCGCACACCGCTGAAGTGGTGTCAGTACAGTGAAGGAGTACTGTTCGGGGTTGATTAGTCAACAAAGCCGATGACTGAGTTCAGACAGTAGAAGCGAACTTGGAGGCTTTGCAATCCCGACAGAAAATCTACGATGGTCAAAGGCGTAGACCGTTGCATTTCGACGGCGGAGAACACGTTTATCTTCACGTGTCTCCGATGAAAGGAATTCACCGGTCCGATGTAAAGGGGAGATATTGCTCCCTGAACTTAGGATCCATTTTCTATCCCGGAGAAGTGCGGAACCATAGCCTACCGGCTGGAACTACCGGTATGTCTTGCGGGTGTCCACGACATAGTCATGTGTCAAAGCTGCGTATGTGCCTCAAAGTTACCATTGCTGTCCACACCAAAGCAATCAACGAGTTGAAGACGGATCGTGCCTACCCCGAGCGACCGGTTCAGACTATCGATGAAAAGATCTGGAACACCTGGAACCGGACATTAGGTTTTACAAGGTGCTGTGGAGTAATGTCGTGGAGGAAACAGCGTGGAAAGTAAAGATTACCTCTGCATGAACTATCCGGATTTTTTATCATCATACAGCTTAAAATTACCTCTCCCGTCTCGTTCTTCTTTTGTAATCTCAGGACGAGATTCTTTTTAGGGGGAGGGAATGTAAAAGTCCCAAAAACGTAAATGTAAAGAAACTGATGTTTGAACATCATTGTGTTTCTGATTCATGAAAAATGGGACATACAAAAACTTTTTTACACAGGATGGGGTACATGGGGTGCAACCACATGGGTTCAAACATTCTTTTGAATGTGTTGGACCAAGGTGGAGTTGAACCCATGTGTAAATCATACATGTGCATGAGAAAGAATTAAAAGTAGGTCTGTAGACTCAAATGCTCACCTCAAAGTGCCGCCAAATTTTTGGATTATACATGGAACCACATACATTTGAAAGTGAGGAGATTTATGGTGACAACATTCTGCTTTTAGGGTGAGCTAAATAGGATTGAATTATGCTTGTTTAAATTTGTGTTGAATTCAAAGTTGAGGGGCAAATTCAAATTGAACTTGTGAGGTTCAGATTAGGACCAAGAGTGATCAAGCATGGGCTAGGAGCAAACCAAAGTTTTTCACCCAAATTCAAATGGGTTATCACAAAAGAGGCTTTCAAACTGTTGGTGCGAAGTTTATATGTGCTGCAACCAAATGTAAAAGTTGATTCCATATTTGAAATCATCAGCCCCAAATTTTTGGGAATATAAATTTTTACCACAATTGGAAGTATTTTGGCCAAGCATTTGCAAGAGGACATATAAGCGCATTTGAATTCAAATTCAAATTTAAATTCAAATTTAGAAGGAGCTTGGCCACATGTCCAAATGAGCTCCAAAAATTTAGCTGCCCATATTTGAATTGGTCACCTACCAAATTTGGAAGATCTTTTGCGGAGGAACAGGGGTGGACCCCACATGTCATTGAGCCAAGTAGACTTGCTCCCTAAGTCTCTCTGTTTTTGTTCACTGGGGCCAAGCTGTCGGTGAAATGAGCCACGGGCTCTGTTTTTCTTCTACTACGCGCTCGACAGCAGCGGCCTCCGATCACGCTCGTGCCTCCCCGACGCCACCTCCTGCTTTTCCTCTCAGTTTCCCCGGCTCTTATCCTCCACACCGAAGCAACAAATGAACTTGCTCACTCTCAGCTCGTGCTCGCGACCTCTGTTCTGCTTCCACGCACGAAAGCGATCCACTGGCGCCGCTCCTCAGTTTTCCACCGCACACCGGTGTTTCTCCTCCTTTGCTTGAGCTGTCAACACAAAAAGGGAGCGCCAACGTGTGTACAAGGTCTTCCCCAGCTCAGCTCCGACGCTTGGGGCTGCTGTTGGCTATAATTCGAAGATCGGCGCTAAAAACCGAAGCTCACCGGCGGAAGCCAATTCGAGTCACAGTGGACAGTGAGCTACGGTCCTATTCACCGTCCCGTCTCTACACGAAAAAGGTGTGCCATATTCCCTAGATCGCGTAGATGCAATCCGTATAGAGAATGATCAACCGAGCGTGGAGAATTTCCAATGTTTCCGAAACCTAGTGCATGCGGGTAGGGCTCGGTGTACCCCATAATTCGAGTTGCACGGTCCACCAAAGCTCGGGAGAGCTTGCACACAACTTCTACACTTTTTAGTGGCCCTCCTTGAAGAAGAACCGAGCGAAAACACCTAGGATCGACCGAGTTCTAGCCATTTTTCATGCCGCCATGGAGAAATCGCCTCGGGTCACCGAGGAGCTCGATGTTGCCGGCCTTTTCACGGGCTTTGGCGCCATTTTCCACATCCTCAAGCTGCCACGGTGCTCTCCGAGCAATTCCCGACCGTTTTGATGTGGTGTAGAAGGTTCCCGACCATGCCGGAATCCTAGCGGCCGCTGCCGCCGTCGCGCATCCTTTTTCGGTGATCTTCAGCCGCCGGCAACCCCACCGACGATCTCAGCGTGTCTAAAAACGTTGGGGCGGCAAGTTTCAGCTCGGCCAGCGACCGGGAACCTCAGTCCAGTGACCCTCGCCGGCGCACGCGCCGCTGCCCTCTGTGGCGCGAGGAAGAAGATGAACTGACATGTGGGGCCCACAGCAGAGTTTAAACATTTCCAGAATTTTCATAATTCGGTTTAAACTTTTGAGAGCCATAACTTTGTGTAGGAATGTCCAAATATTGTCAAATAAATTTTGTTGGATTCTTCTCAGAGAGTACTATCAAGGGGTGCAGCCAGATATTTATGAAAATCCCTGGATTTCGCTCATTAAGTCATATAAAGAAAATATCGTAGGAATTTTGCAGAAGTTACGTGTATTGGAAAATTCCCAAATTTGGGCAGGAGATCCTTCCAAATACACTTGAACTCCAGTAAAATTTCAGAGGCATTGGACCTCATTTGCTTAGAGAAATGTGGTGTTAATTCCTTATGTCTCTGAAAATTGGAAAAAATAGAACAGAGTCATTTTCAGTTTCTCACCAATTCTTGTAAAGGTCGTATCTTGGTGTAGGAACCTCCAAATTTAGTGATTCAAATTTGGTTGGATTCATATTGAAAAACTCTATCCAAATATGCAACCCAATTTGTATGAGAATCATTATTAAATTCTGGAAAATTCTTTAAAGCTTTTCGGCAAAAGAATTTTGGACGGAGATTGGTTCATCCAAAAATCCTCAAATTTTGGCAAATATTCTTTAGGATGTTAGTGAACTCCTGTAAAAATTTCGGCTATTTGGAGTTGATAAAATTAGGAGAATTTTGATTTCAAGTTGCTGTGTTCAAATGAATACAGAAACATTTTCAGAGAAGTTCCAAAACATGGAAATTTAGTTATGGGCAATTACTAGTTCCAGAATTCCTAGGAAAATTCATGCATGATCCCTGAGATATGTTTGAATTTGTGGTTCACTTGAATTTGCATGAAAGTGCAAATTTATTCAGAATTAATTTCTTTTTTCCTAAATGTTTAGGGAATTGTTCTGAGTGATCTACTCATTGAAAAATTCTAAATTTTGGTCCAGATTACTTTCTTGTGACAAGGAACTCACAAGAAAATTTTCAGCTCCATTGGAGCTCTGGATCACCACTGTTCTGTTGAACCTCTTTATATGAGTAACACAAAATTGATGAAATGCACTTATCACTTGATCATGTTGCTTAACCAAAACCTAAACCACTAGCACCAGTGTCATTTTAAATTCTTAAACAGAGTTCCAGTTTTAAACTTGTTTTTCGAACTTGTTAGCAAAAGCTTTACAATTAAATACATATGCATATTCGTAACGTGTAGCATCCACGTGAAGATTGTGAAGCAATCGAAGTGGAGATCAAAGAGGGAGGAAAGCGAGTGATCAGGCCTCAAGTGGTCTTCACTAACAGAATAGATACTTAATCACCTGAAAAACCAAGGCAAGCTACAGTTTGCATTTAAGTTGTTTATAAAGTTTTTACTTTGATCACTACCATGGTTAGAGTTTGTATGTGCACTAGGTCAAGGATGCTTTATTCTCCAAATGCATGACCAAATGAACCCTAGATTCAAGGGTAGAAAAGTGTCACCGCTGTTGAATAATGCCGTGCTAAATAAGCTATGACATCCAGTAGAAGTCGAGTAGTTGGAATCTACTCGCGAGCCATAGTTTGGGATTACATGGGTGTGGTTGGAAGAGGCAAACTAAAGTTTACATTTCTAAAGATGAGACTAGGCAGGAGGGTTAGGCAGCGATAAAACAAGGTCTTGGTTGAGTAGCTCACCCTGTGTCGGTTAAGGACCGATGCGTGTGCGGCACCCATGAGCAAGTATTGAGTTGTGTACCGGATGCTTACTGCTATATGGGACCCAGGAAACCGATATACTAGGTTTACTGGATTGTAGAGGCATACCACATCATCTCGTTAGACCTATGAGCCCGAGACGGCGCGACCGGTTCTACAGTCGGGTGTCCTGCGAAAGGTTGCCACATACGACGAAAAGAAGGACGCCAGATTTGGGTCTTTAGAGGCGGGCGTATGTGTCGAGTTATCCGGGCAGTGTTTGATTCGAATCACCATCTCTCGCGGTTATGAGTACCGCTTGCTCACTGTGCTGTGACGTAGTAAGCAAGTTGTGTGATAACAGTTTGCATGTTTGAATTGCTGTTATGATTATTGGAATTGCATGAAAACCTTGTTTGAAGTAGAGATAGAGCAAAATAAAGTTAATTTCCACCTTGGGACAAGTAACATTGGAATGAATCATTTCTTGTTTGATTGTGGAGTTCCAATGTTGCTGGGCGCAAGGTCACTACTGTGATGGCTAAAATCTGAAAGTTAAGGATGAACGTGTAGGAGAGCCTTTATGAAACTTAATTGGTTACTGTCTTAAGTTACCTTCATGTAGAGTTGCATGCTTCAGGAGAGACGGTTAAGTCTTGCTGAGCCTTTGTGCTCACTCTTGCTATATGAGTGGTTTTGCATGTTAACATAGACGCATATGAAGAAGGTTGTCTGGTGAGACTCGGAGACTCCGAGTCATGTAACACATGGAACACCAGCCGCTGCCATGTCTTCGTGTTGCTAGCGAGAGGAGTCCGCGGGCTGGACCTCCTCTCGAGTGCTCATTAGTTACTCGACGTGAGTTGATAGTAGTCTTCCTCTGTAGCTATTTGATGTAACTTACTTACAAAGAACATTTGTAAGCTTCCGCTTTTGATTTATGTAATACAGTTTCCTTATATGTGTGCTGTTTGGTGCCGCATAACACGGCACCACCCAATGCGATTCCCGGGCATGTGACATGGCCCCGTGACACGGGTGCCGGGGTCCCTCACACCGTTGTCACGGTCTTGACACACTATGTCCTTAGCTCCTGTTGATTAGTCTTAATATGTTTCCTTGATGTGGAGTGGGTGGCAGTACTTGCTGTGTTTGGATATTATGGCGGTTTGCCAGAGCTAGTAGGGCCATGGGGCTCGAACACTCGAATAAAACTTATGGAACTGGGGGGATGGAGTTCAACTCCCCTAGATCCGAACAACAAAAAACATGACTCAGCTACCCCCTTTGCTTTGCAAACATCTTTAATAGAAATCCTGCATGAATGCTTTTTGGCAACTCTAAGTCATATGGCCATGCCTTGCTACAACCCCTTGAAAGAAACACTTCCCGTTGAGTAGTGTTAAGCCTTGATGAGTACCTCCAGTACTCACTCTTTCCTACTTCACAACCCTTAGAGACTGAAGAAGAAAGTGACGAAGAAGGCGAAGCGTGAACAGATGACGAGTAGGTCTAGTTCTACGCCCAAGGCTGCCTGAGGGGCTGGGTGTCACTCATTCCGTTGTTGCTCGACTTTGTATTTCTGTTTTTAGTGGCCCTGCAAGGCCCACGGATTGTAACCTAAGACTTGCTTGTAAGACCATATGGTCCTGTTGAGAATAATTTAATATATGGAACTCGATACATTCTGTTGTGCGTACCAACTACTGATCCAATGATTGGTACAGGAAGCACAAGTGGGCCCTAGGAAAGGTTGGTCCTCATAGCAGAAGTGAAGGCCAGCGTGTACCCCAAAGTCGACGAGGACTACTGGAACTAGGGTGGCGAAAGCGGGCCAGTGGTGCTGTATGGCCGGCAGTTTGGCGTGGAAGGGATTGTGGTCTTAGCCATCATAGATGACGGGTTTCTATTGATAAGGCTCCGAGGGCTCCGAGGGAGAAGTCCAAATCCAGCCGGGTTGACACTTGAGTACGGGATTGGAGTAGCGGGCTGCTTGTCTCATGGCTGGGCGAAGTTTGTGTTGGTCTCGGCCGAGTGGAAGATGCAACAGAGGGACCGCTATAGTAAGCTACTCGCTCGGACAACACTGGTGACGGCCGAGCTCATGAGGAGGGGTAAGGGAAAAAGGGATTGGAGGAGAGAAGGAAGATTGAGAGAGCAGGTTAGAAGAGAGTTTAAGTCTGCAGCCGGCAGCAGCGCGTAGACACCATGCTCATTTTGGTGGCGCACATGCAGGCACCACGGGGTAAAGGCGGGAGAGAGAAGGAAGGAAGATTAGACTGACTGGTGGGCCTAGGAACGCGGCACGCCGTGCCAGGTTCCTGTCGTGCCTGGCCCGAGGACGGTCTAAAAACTATGCTATAGGGCCTGCTTGTCAATGGCAGTGGGAGGTAGACATATTAAGCAATTTTTTAGTGCTACATTGTAAAAAATTAAAAAAACTACTGGAGTCTGAGCTTGTTATATTAAATGTTCCCAAAAAAATTACTCGGAAAATCACAATATGTTAACTGGAAAAAACAAATAAAACTATTATCTGAATTTTTATATATCTCAAAATAAAGTTAATTTAGAAGTGAAATTTTTTGTGCAAATTATATATGGTAATAGATGCTTATGATATTTTTGGGGATTTTTTAAATTAGTTTGAATGAATGTGTGTTTGAACTTTAAAGAATGGCATATATCTTTATGATCAACTGAATGAAATGAGGGTCTTACACAAGTTAGAGTGCTTCAAAAAAATTACACAGAATTCATACGTGTAGACATATAGAATATACACATGCATAAAGAAATTCTCATATCTTCTTACTTTTGGAAGATTTACAAAACAAATAAAGAATATGTACATATAATTTGTTTTGAAAGTTAAAAAAACCAAATTGAGTAAAGAAGATTCAAATATGGGTGGGACTCCAACCCATATTTTGTCATTGCAGGCCAATGCGGGGCCAATTCAAGTTTCGGGCCGGTTCCGTGCCGGACTGGCCCGAGCACGGCCACCGTGTCATGCCGCCCGTCGTGCTCGAATCCCATGCACGGCACGGCCTAGGGTTTCATGTCGGATCGGCACGGACCGATAGTTTTTTGTGCCGGACCGGGCCATGGGCCGTGCCGCCATGTCGTGCTTTGGCCCGCCCGATTTTGGCCCAGCTCAATTCCCAGGACTAAGTATGTATATTAAGACAATATTACTTGCTAGAGATCTTTATTAGGCACCATATGTTATTTTTGCTTTCTATATTATTAGGGTGAAGCCTGCCACACGCATGAGCCCGGCTCACGATGGGCATTCTATCCAAACAGGCACAATAGGATTCATTACAAAAATTGTATGAAACCCAGCAATCTCCCTATCAATCATTGGCTAATCCTATGGTCTCTTCACATTTCGGTGGATACCCCTCTCGCTTCCCAATAATTGTATGACCTGCGAGACTTAATTTGATGGTCTGGTTTCCATGTAAATCCCATGAGATATTTATTCTTCATATTATGGTTCTGATATCAGTTGTTAAAATGCGTCCCAAATCGCTACATCCACAAGCGCATGCCTCCAACCCAGATCCCAACCGGTCTGCTATCTGCATAGACCTAACTAGAACTACCACTAAGATCTTGGGTCAGCTGAACCCAAAATATTAGCCTTGTAGGTGAGGTTCCATCTATATTCTAAGTTGGATTCGCACATCATCAATATCCAATTTGGAAGTGAAAACCCAACATATATTGTATAACCATTGGGATGTATAGCCCCTATGGTATGATAGACCAAGGTCAGCTAGTGACAAAACATATTGATAATTATAAATATTGTATGTTTAGTGAAGTAGTACCCTCTGACATTTTCTTTTAGTGGCATAATTATGAAAGTTGCAAATATTTTCGATAGGTACCTTTCTAGATTATGCTAGAAATGAATTTTGTTGATAATATTAATTTCAAAAGACATGTTGTATACATGAAAAATGTATGATTTTTTCTTTTGGTGGAGATCCTGATGTAGATGTTGGCCTAACCTTCCATTAGCTAGAGGATAAGTAAGTTTTGTGAAGAATTCAATGTAGATGATCCAAAGGCTCTGATAAAACTGATCATCTCCAATGCAATCACAACAACACGGCTCCAATGGTTATATTATCAACCTTATGTGAACATAGTTGACCTCGATAAGAAGGCTAATTCATTTATGAAAATTGAGAACACTGGCAAGAACATAAAAGAACTAATCCGAATTGGATTAAACTCATGACTTAGGTTCCACAAACAAAAATAGTATCCTAATTTATCTAGTACATTGACAAAATCTCATAAACTATGCGTGAAAATGCAATCTAAGTAGAACCTGATTCCAACACTGAGTTGAGAAGAACTAATCTTCCTCCATAAGACAGGTGCTTAGCTTTCCAACAGGCTAATTTTTCTCAAATCGCTCTTCAATGTTTCTCCAATCTGCATTCAAAAGTTTTCTATGGTGCATCGATATACCTAAATATCTGAACAGGTATTCACCCGCATTGCATCCGAATAGCTCTATGTACTCTAGCTCGAATTCTTTTGCTTTGCCATAGCAAAAGATTTTGCTTTTGTGAAAGTTGATTTTAAGATCAGATAATTGCTCAAAAACAATAAATAATAATTTCATATTTTTTGTTTGTTCTAAATCATGATCCATGAAAATAATAGTATCTTCTGCGGATTGTAGAATAGAGGGACCGTCATCTATGAGATGTGGGATAACGCATCTTATTTGTCCATCCTTCTTTGCCCTTTAAATTAGGAGTGCAAGCATATCTGCTACTATATTAAATAAAATTGGTGAAATTGTGTTGCCTTGGCATAACCCTTTTTTGGTTTGAAAATAATGGCCGACATCATCATTAACTTTGATTCCAACACTACCTTCAGTAATAAAGCTCTCCACCCATCTGCACCACTTAGGTGCAAAACCTTTTATCCTTAAGGTCTGTTGTAGAAAAGACCACTTAACTTTATCATATGCCTTTTTAAAATCTATCATAAAAATGACCCTGTCAAGTTTTTTTTACACTCGACTAAAACCGACCGCAATCTACATGTATGCCAGGATCGGTTTAATCATACATGGAGGACAATTAGTGATAAACAGTCCTATATCGAATATAAATGTGATTTATACCTTAAATGAGTTTCGAATAGCCGCGGAAGAGGAAAAACTTATAGGGCCATCCACAGGGCAAATCGACAGGCAGGAACGTGACCTTCACACCATCTTCATTTGATCTTCTTTTCACTGATGGGGTGTGGGAAATTGATGACATGCAAGCATTTAACAAGGAAGGCTAGACACGGGTTTAAGGACCAAGCAACATATCCTTAGTTTATCTTAGCATCCTGTGTTACTAGGTAAATCATCCCAATATCCAATACTAATACATAAACATATACTGTCAGGTTAACCACTTGACCAACATAACCGTCCAGGTTCCATCCTCCTGGAAACCACTTCACTGGGTTCCCACCACCTGGCTACCAAGGACAAACCGAACCAACTAATCATGAGAGTTACTAGCCCGCTTTTGACCGTGAGCACGGCTGTCTAGACAGTTTAATACTCCGCATAGTTTCTACCACTTTACTCAAAAGTCGTGATTCCGTCTCCTATCGCGAGGTAGACTAAATCCTCCCTTTTGCCTGTGATAGCCAGTCACATTTCACACTTTCTATTGTCTGCGGCCAGGAGATCACTATGAGCCCTTTACAAAGGGATTCCCAACTAGCATGAGCCCACTGAGGTTTCACCCCTAACAGCATCCAGGAGTCTAAAACCTCGCAGCAGTGGCCCCCTCTTGAGCCTTGTGGATCCCAAGGTAGTCCAGCTAACTCCTATTCCCAGCACCTTCCAAACACTCACACTACATCGGGAATACACCTAATTACTTGGCCAAATTGTTCCATGCCAGTCTTGTGGTGGCACGATGTAAGCTAGATCACAAGATCCCATGAACCCGTCCATAGAATCTATGCAGGCACCAACACAAACCCGAGTCTCGTGCATACTGCACCCACGAAAACAACCGGCCTGCTAGATTCCTATCTCTATAACCACATATATATGTCCACAACAAAATCCACAATAATCATAATAATAGAATATTAAATGTATGTTACTCTCTTCCCATCTACTAAGCAGGGCTAAGCATGAAGAACGATAAAACGTAAATCCCAACCATCCCATAATAAGGCTTCAAGGAATAATAAGGAAAATATAGTAAACTTTCTAGCATGGGATACAAATTTAAAGACATGCATGCAACTACTCTAGCTAAATTCCTAAAGTAGGAGCAATGTGGTCAAGGGAACTTGCCTTTTCTTATATCGTTGTTCAGTCCACTAGTCGAACTCTTGATCTTCAAAGTCTTCACGTTGTTTCTTGATCGTCACTTGTACACGTACACTCTTGTGGAATTTATGCGGCCCGGGAAGGAGAGGAAGATGGCTTGCGGTGTGGAGGAGCGGTGACGTTCTTCGGGCATCATCGGGATCGCTCTTAGGATGTCTTCCCCACGTGTTCTTCGGGTCTCAGACGTGTTCGGCGATCGGCAAAGATGGGGTTGGGGTGTCGATCCGCGTCAGGGAGTATCTAGGAGAGTTTTTCGACAACCCTAGAGGGAGGGCAGCGAAATCCTTCAGTGCTCGTCGGGATGGTGATGGGGTGCCGTTTCTTTGAGTCCGACAGGTCAGAGATGCTCACTGGTGCGAAGGGTAAACGCTGCCGGGGTTAGAACTCAGAGGGAACAAACACAAGGGTTGGAATACCATGAAGGGCGGGGGTTCTCACCGGAGCTCGTCAGATAAGTAGAACCTGATTCTAAGAGCTATAGCAGCTATCAAAATATGATGGTGTGAGGATGTCCTATGGTTTGTGTGCAGAAAGGGGATGTTGGTGGCTTCGCACACAATCTAAGCTTGGACTCTCATACTCATACAAGGCCAGACACCGGCCTAAATAGTAAGACATCACTTTGTTTCGATGACTAACACATCACTTTATTTAGCTGATTACCATTCATGGCTTAGATTATCCTTTTCCATGAGTTCTAAGGCGTGGTGGATCTTCTGGATCAATGAAGTTTGTTGTTTTAAATAAGTGGTAGAACATGACTTGGTTCATATTTAGTTCTATCTGGTGGCATGCATATTTCTCTTTGTTTTGGTGAATATTGGTAAAATAGTTACATGCATTTTATTTATATTTTAATCTTTTAGAGCCGTTGATGTAAGGGCCATGCACTTCTCCAAGTTTTGATATAATCCCCTTTGATTGGCAATAAAAGATAATAAATGTGCAATTATTTGTTTAAGTTCAGCCATGTCCATAGAAAACGAATGTCATTCTGCAAAATAAACAGATATATCCAGTATAAATAGCGGACAAAACCAATAGACCCTTAGCATTTATAATGGTAAATATCCTTCTCATACATGTGTAGGAGTATGCTGTTGATTATTTTGAGCATTCTAGGCCTTAAATGGTAACATTAATAATACCGTATCCTTCTTTATCCCTGGGGTATCCAGCGTTCACCTCACTTATTCTGAAATCTTAGATTCCTATGTATTAATTTCGCATCGCCCTATTTCCTATATATATAGAGGAGGAAACATACGCTGGAGCTGTAGATACATTGAGTTCAGACTCTTCGCGCACACCACCACCTGCTAGGATGTCTGAGAAAGTAGTAGTTCTCCTCCTCTTAATGATGGTGGTAATTTCTTTCCACCATGTGAATGGTGGCTGTACGGAGGAACAAAAGAAGGACATCCTTCGGGAATGCGAGGAGTATATCAAGCATGGAAATCCCCTTGTGTTGCCATCTTACAAAAGTGAATGTTGCGAAAAGGTAAGAAATGTGCCAGGGAGGGACATGAAATGTGTCGTCGATCTTCTCACAAACGAAGAGAAGGGGAAACACGATGAAAGAAAGATCCGGCGTCTGCATGACCTCTGTGAAGATCCTGATGCCACTCTGTCTCCCCATCGTCAGACAAACCAATAGCTGCTCAGGCATATGCATTTCATACTAGCAAATAATTTGTGAGCTTTGATAAGCAAAAGCAAAAAAACTCTATTCTAATTTTGTTATCCTAGCTGATAATGGTGTAAACAGACTGCTGTAATAGCCCTGGAGTTTCTGATTCAAAGAAGATACATCAGCTGTTGAAAATGGTGAAGTGTGCACATTTTTTTAGAACATGGGAATACATCATAGTCTTTATGTGTCCGCAAACAACGACGTATAAAATGTGGTTTATTACATCAACTAAAAAATAAAATAGAAAGACATAAATCTAGTAAATAAATATCCCTGCGTCCAATGTATATTGAGTTACACCACCACATAAAGATTCCTAATGCATCCAACAACACATCCCTCCGTTGACGGTCCATGGGATGAGGCAACGCGGACACAGCTGTCAACTGTAGATTCTGTAAGGGAGGTAGTGAAAAGCTGTACAGTGAGTTAGTGGAGTGTGGCACCGTGCTTCGGGAGATAGGGATACAGAGAGAACAGCACAGGGAGAGAGAACGGCGGCAGAGAGATGGTAGTGCTATAATGGGGTCTGGTGACCGGAGTGGATTGGTCTCGGAGTAACCCTAGCCGCTTGACGCGTCGGACCCATGGAGAGTCAGGGTGGCTATTCGGTTTAACCCAAACCGATCGGTACAGTTCTCTGTTTTTTCTAAAGTTTGGTTATCAAAATTGAAAACCGAATAAAGAGAAAACAAGTCCACCAGTTAACCAAAAACTTTGGTTTGATTTTCAGTTAAACTGAAAAAACCGAAGCAGGGCGAGCAGCGGGGCGTGTCAGGTGGCCGGTCACAGGGGTCGGCGGTGCATGAAGCTGGGGCAGGTGACGGGGAGCGGGGCAGCGGTGCCACAGCTGGGTGCGGCGGGCAGCGTGGCATGAGGCGGTGGCGCCGCAGCTGGGCTATGTGGGGCAACAAGGGGTGGGGCGCTGGTGCCACAGCTGTGCGCGGGGTAGTCGGGCTTTGGTAGGGGGCGTGGGGGTTGGCTGGCCGGGCGTGGGGTGGGACAGTGGGCAGTGGCTGAGCAGGCTAATGCAGGAATGGGCCGGAGACTGGTCTATTTAGGTATTGGGCAAGATTTGTTAAGTTAATGGGATAAATTTTGGTTAACCCGGTTAACCGAAAAAAATTGGCCGCATCCAATACGTGGTCCTGAAAATAGCCGGCATAAATGAGTAGTATTTGCCATTATCAAAGATGATATCATTTCTACATTTCCAAATAACCCAACATAGAGTTGTTGTCCCGACTAGGATGACCTTTCTGTCATTTATATCACGATCATGTAACCAGTTCCCTAGCATATGTGAAACCGATCTAGGCGCGTTTAGGCCGATAGCTATGTGGACAATTCTCCAAACTGACTTGGCATGATGACAGTCAAGTAAGAGATGTTTAATTATTTCCCTGCAATCACAAAACAACAATTTTCATTGCCCTTCCAATTCTTTCTCACAAGATTATCCTTTGTTGAAATTACTTCCCTTTGGAGGTACCAAAGGAATATTTTAATCTCTAGAGGATTGTTATCTTCCAAATCAATTTATGATAGAAAGGAGTATTTTTGTTCATCATGTGATGATACATTGAACGGATAGTAAATTGTCCAGTTTTGTGAAGATCCTACCTAAATTTATCTCTGCCTTTAGCTACTAAGTCAGACTATTCGTTTATCCTTTCTACCACCAAAGCTCTTCTAAATGATATGTTTAATGGGATTGAACTGATCAGATTAGCCACTAGAGCATGTCTATGATGCACAATATTCTATAAGGTGGAATAAAAATCTTTCAATGGTCGACAAGTAACCCATGTATTTTCCTGGAATCTCATTTGCCTTCCATCTCTGATATTGAAGGAACCACATGTAAGGACTTTATTTTTAATTTTCACGAGACCCCTCAAAAAATGAGAGTCATTGGGTCTTTCCTTAACATGTGAAAGAGATTTTGAGCTCAAATATTTATTTCTAAGCAATGTTTGCTAGGTTCCTTCCTCGTTAGGCTGTTTTATTATCCATTTGCTTAGCAAGCCTTTATTTTGGATCTCGAGATCTACTATACCAAGTTTTCCTTGATCCCTAGGATGGTAAAGGATGTCCCATATAGCAAGGCGATATTCATTTTTATCATTATCACCATGCCAATAAATCTAGATCTATAATAATTTAGTTTTTTAAGTACACCTTTTGGTATTTCAAAGAAGGACACCATAAACATGGGTAATGAACTAAGCACTGAGTTGAGAAGAACTAATCTTCCTCCATAAGACAGGTGCTTAGCTTTCCAACAGGCTAATTTTTCTCAAATCGCTCTTCAATGTTTCTCCAATCTGCATTCAAAAGTTTTCTATGGTGCATCGATATACCTAAATATCTGAACAGGTATTCACCCGCATTGCATCCGAATAGCTCTATGTACTCTAGCTCGAATTCTTTTGCTTTGCCATAGCAAAAGATTTTGCTTTTGTGAAAGTTGATTTTAAGATCAGATAATTGCTCAAAAACAATAAATAATAATTTCATATTTTTTGTTTGTTCTAAATCATGATCCATGAAAATAATAGTATCTTCTGCGGATTGTAGAATAGAGGGACCGTCATCTATGAGATGTGGGATAACGCATCTTATTTGTCCATCCTTCTTTGCCCTTTAAATTAGGAGTGCAAGCATATCTGCTACTATATTAAATAAAATTGGTGAAATTGTGTTGCCTTGGCATAACCCTTTTTTGGTTTGAAAATAATGGCCGACATCATCATTAACTTTGATTCCAACACTACCTTCAGTAATAAAGCTCTCCACCCATCTGCACCACTTAGGTGCAAAACCTTTTATCCTTAAGGTCTGTTGTAGAAAAGACCACTTAACTTTATCATATGCCTTTTTAAAATCTATCATAAAAATGACCCTGTCAAGTTTTTTTTACACTCGACTAAAACCGACCGCAATCTACATGTATGCCAGGATCGGTTTAATCATACATGGAGGACAATTAGTGATAAACAGTCCTATATCGAATATAAATGTGATTTATACCTTAAATGAGTTTCGAATAGCCGCGGAAGAGGAAAAACTTATAGGGCCATCCACAGGGCAAATCGACAGGCAGGAACGTGACCTTCACACCATCTTCATTTGATCTTCTTTTCACTGATGGGGTGTGGGAAATTGATGACATGCAAGCATTTAACAAGGAAGGCTAGACACGGGTTTAAGGACCAAGCAACATATCCTTAGTTTATCTTAGCATCCTGTGTTACTAGGTAAATCATCCCAATATCCAATACTAATACATAAACATATACTGTCAGGTTAACCACTTGACCAACATAACCGTCCAGGTTCCATCCTCCTGGAAACCACTTCACTGGGTTCCCACCACCTGGCTACCAAGGACAAACCGAACCAACTAATCATGAGAGTTACTAGCCCGCTTTTGACCGTGAGCACGGCTGTCTAGACAGTTTAATACTCCGCATAGTTTCTACCACTTTACTCAAAAGTCGTGATTCCGTCTCCTATCGCGAGGTAGACTAAATCCTCCCTTTTGCCTGTGATAGCCAGTCACATTTCACACTTTCTATTGTCTGCGGCCAGGAGATCACTATGAGCCCTTTACAAAGGGATTCCCAACTAGCATGAGCCCACTGAGGTTTCACCCCTAACAGCATCCAGGAGTCTAAAACCTCGCAGCAGTGGCCCCCTCTTGAGCCTTGTGGATCCCAAGGTAGTCCAGCTAACTCCTATTCCCAGCACCTTCCAAACACTCACACTACATCGGGAATACACCTAATTACTTGGCCAAATTGTTCCATGCCAGTCTTGTGGTGGCACGATGTAAGCTAGATCACAAGATCCCATGAACCCGTCCATAGAATCTATGCAGGCACCAACACAAACCCGAGTCTCGTGCATACTGCACCCACGAAAACAACCGGCCTGCTAGATTCCTATCTCTATAACCACATATATATGTCCACAACAAAATCCACAATAATCATAATAATAGAATATTAAATGTATGTTACTCTCTTCCCATCTACTAAGCAGGGCTAAGCATGAAGAACGATAAAACGTAAATCCCAACCATCCCATAATAAGGCTTCAAGGAATAATAAGGAAAATATAGTAAACTTTCTAGCATGGGATACAAATTTAAAGACATGCATGCAACTACTCTAGCTAAATTCCTAAAGTAGGAGCAATGTGGTCAAGGGAACTTGCCTTTTCTTATATCGTTGTTCAGTCCACTAGTCGAACTCTTGATCTTCAAAGTCTTCACGTTGTTTCTTGATCGTCACTTGTACACGTACACTCTTGTGGAATTTATGCGGCCCGGGAAGGAGAGGAAGATGGCTTGCGGTGTGGAGGAGCGGTGACGTTCTTCGGGCATCATCGGGATCGCTCTTAGGATGTCTTCCCCACGTGTTCTTCGGGTCTGAGACGTGTTCGGCGATCGGCAAAGATGGGGTTGGGGTGTCGATCCGCGTCAGGGAGTATCTAGGAGAGTTTTTCGACAACCCTAGAGGGAGGGCAGCGAAATCCTTCAGTGCTCGTCGGGATGGTGATGGGGTGCCGTTTCTTTGAGTCCGACAGGTCAGAGATGCTCACTGGTGCGAAGGGTAAACGCTGCCGGGGTTAGAACTCAGAGGGAACAAACACAAGGGTTGGAATACCATGAAGGGCGGGGGTTCTCACCGGAGCTCGTCAGATATGGGGGTTTGGAGGGCTTGTCGAGGTTGATGACACCGTAGCGAAGGTGCTCGGCGAGGGACACTTGAGCGGCAAGTGGCTTGAGGGGAATGGGGTGTAGTGTCTGGTGCGAACGCTGAGTCAATCATAGTGCTTGAGGAGGAGCGGATAGGTGGAGGTGTCGAGCGATGGCACCAGGGACTGGGCTTGATGAGGTAGCCGTGGGTCTTCTCCTTTTCCTTCTTGTCCTTCTTTACCTTCTTCTCATGCTTGGAAGCCTTGGCCCCTTCCTTCTCACCTTCAACCAATGCAGCTTTCCTAGCCTTTTTCTTCTTCTCTTCCAACTTTGCCTTTCCCAATCCATACCAAAATGCGCCGTTGCCGCCACGGGGACCTCAGCAGCCTCAAATTCAAGCATAGGGACCTTAGTTCAAGACAGCCGCAACCCCTTCTCAACACTAACAAATGCTTCCCTCAACCCAAATACCACCTTCCGGTTCGCTTGCACTGTCTCTGTCTTCGTCCCAATATTACGGAACCTCTTGCTGAATCCAAACAACAGTCAACCATGCCTAGCTTCTCCTCAGCACTCCCCTTAATCTCATGGTGTTGTCTGTGCTCCCAGTTACAACAAGCTTTTTTTCCCAGAATAAGGTACACAAGTGTCAAGGAAAACAACAATTTCAGTGTGCCCAGCCAACACATACGAAGATGGCATTGTTGCAACATCATAAACATGAACCTGCTCCAAGTTAGTTGCTACAGCAAGGTATTGTTCATCCTCCCCTCGCGCAGCAGCGGCCTTCTTCTTCGGTTTCTTACTGGACATTGGTTTGGGGTTGAGCTCCGCCATGGATGGACGTGACGGTGATTGGAAGTGCAGGATGCCAAAGACAAAAAAAGGCACAGGATTTGGTTGCCAGTGGATGGAAGAAACTGCGAGGTGACTGCTGCTGGGACGGAAAGAGCTCAACGGGTAGTGAGGGCCGAGAGAGCAGAGGAGGCGGAGGGGGACGGTGGTGGCAGGCGCAGGGGCAGGGCAGGAGGAGAGCTCCTCAACAACAGCGAAGGCGGGTGGGGTGCAGAGGCGCTCGAGCTCCTCTACGAGCGCGACGACAAAGCCGAGGATGTGGCGGCCGAGACGAGCACCACGAAGAGGTTGCTGGTCCTAGCCGAAGACCCTGGACCCAAGTGCGTACCTCTCCACGGCGGCCGCGTACAACACCGGGGCCTCCTTGGCAGGGAGCGCGGAGATGTTGAAGCCCTTGGCGGCACTGAACCGAGTGCCCTCGTCGAGGTCCAGATCGGAGTCGGAGTGAAGGAGGCGGAGCGCAGGCGGTAGGCGCGCACGGCGGGAGGAGCTCGAGAGGTGGCGAGGTCCATGGGGGTGTACCCTCGAGAGGGGGGGTGAGGTGCGCGGTGGTGGAGATGAGCGGGCCGGAGGGGAGCGGCATCGAGGGAGAGGCGGGGGGGGGGGGGGGGGGGTGCGGCGCGCCAGGGTGAGGAGGCGGCGGCGCTGAGGAGCGGGAGCGGGCGGCGGAGACGAGGGTGTTGTGGGGCTCAGAGGAGGACACAGGAGGAACAGGATGGAGGCGGCGCCATGGGGGGGGAGGTGGGGTGCGCGGAGGGTTCAGGGCTTGGGCGGAAGTGGGGTGACTGGGAGCGGGGTCTAGGGGTGAGTTAGGTTTTTTTTGCAAAGTAGGGTGTTACATTTTTTGTATATAGTTCATGAATGGTTTTGTGTAAAATTACTACACCTTCTATTACATTTCTGCTCGGCATGAAGGCCATCTAAGATTGCCTGACTACTGTCTTGGCTACTCGATTCATTCTGTTTGTGCTAACCTTTGTAAAAATCTTAAAGCTGACGTTCAGTAAATAGATGGGTCTATAATGTTGGATTTGTTTTGCATTATTTTTCTTTGGTAGTAGTGTAATTACTCTAAAGTTTAGACTAAATAGTGGTAAGCGTTCATTATGGAACTCCTTAAGTAAAGCAATCAAATCTTCTTTTATTATTTTCTAAAAAACTTGATAGAATTCTGTAGGAAAACCATCTGGACCTTGTGCTTTATTGTGTTCCATTTCGAAAATCACCTTCTTTATCTTTTTTTCGGTGAACTCTGAGATGAGCAAATCATTCTCTGCTTCACTAACACGTGGAATTTCATCAATTTGACTCTCCACGAGAAATATGTTGTCTTCCAATGGTTGGCCGAAAAAACCCTTTATAGTAGTTGGTGATGTATTTTTTCAATTCGGTGTCGCCCACAATTACTCCATATTCCTGTTCTAATTTGAAGATATGTTGCTTGCGGTGTTTGCCATTGGCCACCAAATGAAAAAAATTTGAATTGTCATCACCCTCTAGAAGGTTTTCATCCTTTGCCCGTTCATAACATTTTATCTCTTGTTCTCTAAAAAAGACCAGTCTTTCTTTAAGATAATATTTCATATTTATCTCATTATAAGAAAGATTGGTTTTCTCTGCTATTTTAGCTATGGAATCTTACATAGAGATTAATCTTTGTTTTTCTTTTTATATGAGCCCGCTGTATGTTTAGCCCATCCTCTTAAATATTGTCTTAATTGTCTTATTTTATTTTGTCATCTCTCCATCGCTGTATAACCATGGTTTTCCGATTGCCATATATTAGCAACCATATCAAAAAATTCATCACGTATTAATTATCCTCCTCAAATTTAAAAGTTGGTTCCCTATTACCATGTGTGGAAGCACCGGTATTAAGGAGAAGATGTGTATGGTCAGATTGTGAGTTGTTTTTTTCTTGATCAATGCGACGAACGGAATCGTATTTTGCTTTTCTCACAAGAGTTTGAAGGTTTAGTTCAGCTTTTTAAATTAAATTCTCAGTCAAAACCTGTAATCTAAATCAAAGGGGTTTCACTGCGAAGCGTATTCTCGATAAGCTCTAGATTTTCTCCGAATAAATTGGAATCATATCTTGCTCCACATTTCCAAAATTTCTCATCCAACTATTAGAAAAAATTACCCATCTGCCATTGATTATAAATCCATTTTTTATTTTTATCTCTATTGACAGCAGCTTTCTTACAGCCCACGACAAAAATCATATTATCAAAATCCACCGCAGAACCAAACACACAGGAAGGACGACTTGGCTCGATCATTGGCTTGCTCTGCTGAAACGAAGGCCAGTTCAGAGCTGCTTTCAGATTCGGTTTGAGTGGACACATGGCTCTAATCCAAGCTGGAGTTATAGATGAATAGGTTTGCAAAGATTTGTTTTCCCTGACATATCGTGCATGCCTGGCCAGCAAGAGAAAATACTGTGACTTTTTTTCTGTTGAGTAATGATTAAATGCGATACAATGAAAATTTACCCACTGACCAGAGTATGCATGGGAAGATGTGGGAGGAGAGAAACTACATCACGTCTAGAGGCGCATGAAAGGAAACAGAGTTGAAGAAGGGATCTCCAAGAGGAATGGATTGAGATCACATAGCTCATTAACAAATTCTTTTTATTTCTGTTCTGACATCTGGTGCCTGTTGCTTTTAACGTGCCGTTGGGGCTCTATGAAGAGGCGTGAATGTGCTACTCGTTGATTATCTGCTGTTTTTCGCTGATATTTAAGTGTCGGTACACTCGATATGGGGTACCCCCGCGCACAGGGGAAAATGCCTAAGGATCTCGCCCTTCTCCGCAGGGAGAGCTCCGAAGGCGCCACGCGTCCGGCGGGGCCGGACCTCCCTCTCCTCAGAGGAGAGCTCCAGGCCCACCACGTGGCATACAGAAGCCGGACCTCCCCCTCCGCGGGAGAGAGGTCCGAAGGCGCCACGTGTCCCGAGAGGCCAGACCTCCCCCTCCTTAGAGGGAGCTCCGGGCTCGCCACGTGGCCAACAGAAGCCGAACCTCCCCCTCCGCAGGGAGGGGTCCGAAGGATCCACGTGTCCTGCGGGGCCGGCCCCCCTCTCTTCTGAGGAGGGCTCTGGGCCCGCCACGTGGCCTGCAGAACGGCGCTGCCTGCCCCCGAGCGATAGGCAGCGGGCGTAAAGACGCCCCATACCTTGCCCGTACAAGGTATTCAAGGCCCACACCTTCCCAAGACGCGGAGATGCGGAGCACGCCTCTGTCAGGTGCCGTTGTGCCCAGTCGCATCACAGACTGGCGCGCAGTGTCAGAGCCTGCCAGCCAATAAACGCAGTGACAAGACATCCCATGCCGCCCCCGCCGTCATCATCCACTACGACTAGCATGCGGCATGGGCAGAGCTACAAGACGAAGACTCAGAAGCCTTCGGCAGAGACAACTACCGGCATAACTGCAGATACGGTAGATATCAGTCAATCTCCCCGGGACCACCTGTCGGGTCCCGGCCCCCCTTGTAAGCCACCCGAGTCTTGGACTATAAAAGGCCCGGGTAGGCGACGTTAGCAAGGGTTCGCACTTTGCAACTCATACGCTAGCCATACACTCTCAAGCTGTAACTCACCCCCGAGCTCAGGCCTCCGGTCCTGAGCAGCAAGCAATACAGCGAGCTCCATAGCTCGCCGTGGACGTAGGGTTTTACGCTCCGGCGGCCTGAACCACGTAAAACTCGCCGTGTCAAGCTCTTACTAACTCGTCCAACTGCGCAAGCTCTCCGCTAGGGACTAGCCCCACCGAAAAAAGAACCTCCGCGGGCTGCCCAGTGCAGGCCCGGGGGAAGTGTCGACCGAACACTTCGACATTTGGCGCGCCAGGAAGGGGGCTTTTCCCCTTGCGCGACGAGTTTCTGCCGACGAAGATGACCAAGCTTCCCTCAGCGGCAAACTCTCCCCCTCCACGTTCACGGCGAACCGCGACCAGGGGGAGTACATGTCGACACGCTCAGGACGGAGTGTGTCGAAACAAGCTGGGAGCCAGCAACCGGCTCTGGCAGCGCCGACCCCGGCAATGCAGGCTCCAACCAGCATCAGGTCTTCAGTAGCGCTAGGCGTACCCAGTGGGGATGCGCTAGCCGCAGCAAGAGCGCTACTGCACAATCCGCCTGCTGGGGACGCGCCTCAGGCAGCGACCCAGCAGTGGATTCGCGGGATAGACCGTCTCGTCGTCGCCGCCGCAAACCCTCGACTTCGGCGGGGACGACGCACTGGCCAAACGGCTGTGTCGCTGATGCGCACGACAATGGTTCGCGAGCAGACGGCGGACTCCAGCTCCACCAGGCTTCCGTCGACGGACCTGAGGACAGAGCTGGAACGGTGCCACTTGGGCCAAGATGCCCGAGTGTTCCTCGAGCGACGTCGAGAAAGGCGTCGCACTCAAGAGGCTGGCGACAACATGACGTCGGCCTCGACCCAGCCTGGAGGGCAGACCTTCGCTACGCGAGCTCTGTCCCAGGCGTACGCCGCACAGCATAAGCCACAACCATGTGCTCTGCAAGCGGCGTCCCCGGCCTATGGCGCAACCTTGCCCATACCGGGGTACACTGTGCCAGGCGCAACCAAGCGTTCGCGGCACCAGTACCTGCACTGGGAGCCAGAAACCGGCTCTGGCAGCGCCGACCCCGGCAATGCAGGCTCCAACCAGCGTCAGGTCTTCAGTAGCGCTGGGCGTACCCGGCGGGGGTGCGCCAGCCGCAGCAAGAGCGCTACTGCAAAATCCGCCTGCTGGGGACGCACCTCAGGCAGCGACCCAGCAGTGGATTCGCGAGATAGACTGTCTCGTCATCGCCGCCGCAAACCCTCGACTTCGGCGGGGATGACGCTCCGGCCAACAGGCTGTGTCGCTGATGCGCACGCCAACGGTTGGCGAGCAGACGGCGGACTCCAGCTCCACCAGGCTTCCGTTGACAGACCTGAGGACAGAGCTGGAACGGTGCCACTTGGGCCAAGATGCCCGAGTGTTCCTCGAGCGATGTCGAGAAAGGCGTCGCACTCAAGAGGCTGGCGACAACATGACGTCGGCCTCAACCCAGCCTGGAGGGCAGACCTTCGCTACGCGAGCTCTGCCCCAGGCGTACGCCGCACAGCATAAGCCACAACCATGTGCTCTGCAAGCGGCGTCCCCGGCCTATGGCGCAACCTTGCCCATACCGTGGTACACTGTGCCAGGCGCAACCAAGCGTTCGTGGCACCAGTACCTGCACTGGGAGCCAGCAACCGGCTCTGGCAGCGCCGACCCCTGCAATGCAGGCTCCAACCAGCGTCAGGTCTTCAGTAGCGCTGGGCGTACCTGGCGGGGGTACGCTAGCCGCAACAAGAGCGCTACTGCACAATCCGCCTGCTGGGGACGCGCCTCAGCCAGCGAAACCGCAGTGGATTCGTGAGGTAGACCGTCTTGTCGTCGACGCCGCAAACCCTTGACTTCGGCGGGGATGACGCTCCGGCCAACCGGCTGTGTCGCTGACGCACACGCCAACGGTTGACGGACAGACGGCGGATTCCAGCTCCACCAGGCTTCCGTCGACGGACCTGAGGACTGAGCTGGAACGATGCCACCTGGGCCAAGATGCCCGAGTGTTCCTCGAGCGGCGACGAGAAAGGCGTCGCAGCCAAGAGGCCGGCGTCAGCATGACGACTGCCTCAACCCTGCCTGAGGCGCAGACTTTCGCCACGCGAACTCTGCCCCAGACATACGCCACGCAGCATATGCCACAGCCATATGTCCTGCAAACGGCGCCCCCGATCTATGGCGCAGCCTTGCCCTTACCGGGGTACAATGTGCCAGCGGCGAACCAAGCGTTCGCCGCACCAACACCTGCAGCAACAGGGGCAGGATGTACGGCCCTGGAGCCCCACCTCCGCTTCACGAGGTGGCCGCGCAAGTTTCAGCCGCACCTGCCCGGGAAGTACGACGGCAGCGTCAACCCGGCGGGGTTCCTCCAGATCCACTCCACCGCCGTACTTGCCGCAGGAGGGGATGAGGCCGTCATGGACAAACTACTTCCCCGTCGCCTTGACCGGCCCAGCCCAGTCTTGGCTAATGAACCACCCTCAGGGTTCCATAACTTCCTGGGGAGAGCTCTGCCGGCAGTTCATCGCCAACTTCGGCAGCTCCTACACAAGTCCCGACACGGAGCTTGACCTCCAAGCCGTCAAGCAACAACCTGGGGAGTCGCTGCGCTCCTTCATCCAGCGGTTCTCCCAGGTAAGCAACACCATTCCGCATATTCGAAGTGCTTCTGTGGTGGCGGCACTTCGACAGTGTCCAGGACAAGAAGATGCTTGAGAGGCTTGCAACCAGAGAGGTCTGCGATGCCTCTGAGCTCTTCAGCTTGGCGGACAAGAGCGCCAGAGCAGCCGGAGGGCGGGGCTGGCACTCACTGCCAGCTTCCGAAGCCGGAAGACAGCCCGAAGACGGCGGAGTTCAAGCTGAGCTCCTGACCACGTCAGACGGCCAAGAGCCAAGCACTGGCTGACTTCGTGGCTGAGTGGACGCCAACGAAGGCTGACCCAGGGGGCCGCGAAGACGGTGAACCAAAGTACCGAGCTCCGGTCTTCACCGGGCCTCACTGGACGCTCTTCTTCAACGGCTCCTCGCGAAAGCAGGGGACCGGTGCCGGCGTACTGCTTCTCATGCCATCGGGGGAGAAGTCTGGGTACATGGTGCGTCTCAATTCCAAGGCAACCAACAACTTGGCAGAGTATGAAGCACTCATCTTTGGCCTAAAAGACAGTCCTGTCTCTGGGCGCTCGCCAGTTGTTGGCGCAGGGCGACTCCCAGCTAGTTATCAACCAAGTTAAGGGTGAATGCCCCTGCAATGACCCACAGCTAGCTGCTTATCTGCTTCACGTGCGGATGTTGGAGAAAGAATTCCTCGCCTTGGACCTGCGCCATGCACTGCACACTTGCACGGCCGCAGCTGACGACCTCTCAACGAAAGCCTCCATCGGAGCCCCTGCGCACGAAGGAGTCTTCGAGAGGACGTTGCTGCGGTCCACAGCCCGGCCCGCCGAGCCGGGCAAAGGGGGCTGAACCAGTGCCTCGAAGCTAGGCAGTCCCGGCGGCCCTGGATGCCGCCAAAGGATCGTAAGTCACTGGGGACTCCGTGCAACCCAGCGCTCAAGATCCAGAAGCTCAAGTAGTCCCGATGCATGGACCACGGAGGTCCAGGACTCCTTGAAGGACATCCTTCCTGATGAACGTGCATCCGCTGAACGGGTGGTGCGGATGGATAAGTGCTACGCGCTGGTATCTTTACTGGTGTGGCGCCACGACATCCTATTGCGGTGCATAACCCAGGAGGAAGGCTGCGATTAGCTCACAGTAGTCCAAGGAGGCGAGTGCTGGGAACGCTCATCGTCCCGAACGCTGGTCGGTTAAGCCACCCGGCATGGCTCCTACTGACCGAGAGCCACCTGGACGCCGTCAAACCGGTTAGGGATGCAATGCGTGCCAGGTCCACCCCAACCAGACCCACACAACCGGTGCAGACGCGCACCCAAAGCCGTCGGGGGATACCGGCTCCTCCATGTCGAGGGCCAGCCGGACTTCCCAGGGCCGGGTCACGGGAACTACCCTTCCACATGGTATGCGGGGCCGAAGCCATGCTTCCCCCTGATATAGCCATGGGGGTCCCCCCGTGTCCGGCGTACGACGAAGCTACGCATGACCCGCTCTGCGTGAAGACAGGCGCTCCGACGCTACCCAGTAAGTTCACCATGCTTACTTAGGTGTTTATTTAAATTACACATTAATTTATATGAACACCTCCCCACGCTCTAGACAGTGTGCGTCCATTGTACACTCAGCTCCTCTTTCCGGCTCTCATGCATAGTCGATATTTGCCGTCCTGCCGAAGGCGGTAGTGCTTGGGGTACCTGCCAGAGGCCCGGTGGCCTTTTGGATCTCCCCCTATAAGGGTACTGCACCGCCAGTTGGTCTCCTCCGAGAAAAGACCTACGCTAGAACAGGGGGTCAGGAGCCTTGCTTTGCCCGGTCTTGCACCAAAAGCATGCGCACTCTGCCTCCCGGCGCTACGGTCTGAGTACCAGGGGGCCTGGCGGTTACACCCTGACTGGGGCTGGGGCCAGACCTCCGGGACCAAGTGCACTGGATTACCCAAGCCCCGTATTACGGCCTGGAACAGTAAGCCAAATGAGACTAAGGGATAGGAAAGGGGGGACCACTGAGCAGTGCCGGACTCCGCCCCCACAGCTGGTCCGAGCTCCGAGGCCAGCCCTCGCCCTCCTTTCAGAGGCGAGCGCTGATGCCGGACCTCACGACCTTCGTTGGCCTGAGCTCCGATGACTTCCGGACTCCGCCTCCACAGCCAGACCGAGCTCCGAGGCCAGCCCTCGCCCTCCTTTCAGAGGCGAGCGCTGATGCCGGACCTCACGCCCTTCGCTGGCCTGAGCTCCGATGACTTCCGGACCTCCGCCCCCACAGCCGGGCCGAGCTCCAATGCCAGGCTTCACCCTCTCCTAAGAGGCTGAACACCGAAGCCGTCAAGACCCTGCCAGCACAGGGAGTACTCAAGACAAGAAAGTGTGTGGATCAGAAGAGACGAAGGTCCCACCTCGGGCTCGCTATCTCCCCCGAGATGGGCCCGGGGGCCACTGTCGGTACCCTCGATATGGGGTACCCCCGCGCACAGGGGAAAATGCCTAAGGATCTCGCCCTTCTACGCAGGGAGAGCTCCGAAGGCGCCACGCGTCCGGCGGGGCCGGACCTCCCTCTCCTCAGAGGAGAGCTCCGGGCCCACCACGTGGCATACAGAAGCCGGACCTCCCCCTCCGCGGGAGAGAGGTCCGAAGGCGCCACGTGTCCAGAGAGGCCGGACCGCCCCCTCCGTAGAGGGAGCTCCGGGCTCGCCACGTGGCCAACAGAAGCCGAACCTCCCCCTCCGCAGGGAGGGGTCCGAAGGATCCACGTGTCCTGCGGGGCCGGCCCCCCCTCTCTTCTGAGGAGGGCTCCAGGCCCGCCACGTGGCCTGCAGAACGGCGCTGCCTGCCCCCGAGCGATAGGCAGCGGGCGTAAAGACGCCCCATACCTTGCCCGTACAAGGTATTCAAGGCCCGCACCTTCCCAAGACACGGAGACGCGGAGCACGCCTCTGTCAGGTGCCGTTGCGCCCAGTCGCATCACAGACTGGCGCGCAGTGTCAGAGTCTGCCAGCCAATAAACACAGCGACAAGACATCCCATGCCGCCCCCGCCGTCATCATCCACTACGACTAGCATGCGGCATGGGCAGAGCTACAAGACGAAGACTCAGAAGCCTTCGGCAGAGACAACTACCGGCATAACTGCAGATACGGTAGGTATCAGTCAATCTCCCCGGGACCACCTGTCGGGTCCCGGCCCCCCTTGTAAGCCACCCGAGTCTTGGACTATAAAAGGCCCGGGTAGGCGACGTTAGCAAGGGTTTGCACTTTGCAACTCATACGCTAGCCATACACTCTCCAGCTGTAACTCACCCCCGAGCTCAGGCCTCCGGTCCTAAGCAGCAAGCAATACAGCGAGCTCCATAGCTCGCCGTGGACGTAGGGTTTTACGCTCCGGCGGCCTGAACCACATAAAACTCGCCGTGTCATGCTCTTACTAACTCGTCCAACTGCGCAAGCTCTCCGCTAGGGACTAGCTCCACCGAAAAAAGAACCTCCGTGGGCTGCCTAGTGCAGGCCCGGGGGAAGTGTCGACCGAACACTTCGACATTAAGTATCATTTTTGATAGCTAAATAACTACATCTTCTAAGACAATATTAGTTGTTACAGATCTTTATTAGGTGACATATTGTTAGGGTGTAGCCCGCCACGCGCATAAGCCCCTTCAGCCATCCCCCGGCGGATATTCTATCGAAAAAGGCACAATCGAAGCCACTACTAACATTATGGATCACCTCATCCTAAAAAGACTAGCCTTATAGCCGTGATACACTCAACCTTCAAGTCAGACTCCTCATCACTAATATTGAATATGGTATTAAACTCTCAACAATCTCTCCTGTCAAACATCAGGTGGCCCACGAGACTTAATTTGATAGTCTGATATCCATGTAAAGCATATAAGACATTTTTATTTCAGATTATGGTGCTTGTCGGTACCCGCGATATGGGGTACCCCCGCGCACAGGGGGAAATGCCTAAGGAACTCGCCCTTCTCCGCAGGGAGAGCTCCGAAGGCGCCACGCGTCTGGCGGGGCCGGACCTCCCTCTCCTCAGAGGAGAGCTCCGGGCCGGCTGTGGCATACAAAAGCTAGACCTCCCCCTCTGTGGGCGAGGGGTCCGAAGGTGCCACGTATCCGGCGGGGCCGGACCTCCCTCTCCTCAGAGGGGAGCTCCGGGCCTGCCACGTGGCCGACAGAAGCCGAACCTCCCCCTCCGCGGGGAGAGGTCCGGAGGCTCCACATGCCCCGCGGGGCGGATCCTCCTCTCCTCTGAGAAGTGCTCCGGGCCCGCCACATGGCCAGCAGAACGGCGCTGCCTGCCCCCGAGCGATAGGCAGCGGGCGTAAAGACGGAGTGTGTCGGTACAAGCTGGGAGCCAGCAACCGGCTCTGGCAGCGCCGACCCCGGCAATGCAGGCTCCAACCAGCGTCAGGTCTTCAGTAGCGCTGGGCGTACCCGGTGGGGGTGCGCTAGCTGCAGTAAGAGCGCTACTGCACAATCCGCCCGCTGGGGACGCGCCTCAGGCAGCGACCCAGCAGTGGATTCGCGAGGTAGACCATCTCGTCGTCGCCGCCGCAAACCCTCGACTTCGGCGGGGACGACACTCTGGCCAACCGGCCATGTCGCTGATGCGCACGCCAATGGTTGACGAACAGACGGCAGATTCCAGCTCTACCAGACTCCAATCGACGGATCTGAGGATAGAGCTGGAGCAGTGTCGCTTGGGTCAAGATGCCCGGGTATATCTCGAGCAACGCCGAGAAAGGCGTCGCTACCAAGAGGCTGACGACAGCATGACGTCGGCCTCGACCCAGCCTGAAGAGCAGACCTTCGCCACGCGATCTCTGCCCCAGGCTTGCGCCGTGCAGAATATGCCACAGTCATATGTCCTGCAGATGGCGCCCCCGGCCTATGGTGCAGCCTTGCCCGTACCAGGGTACACTGTGCCCAGTGCGAACCGAGCTTTCGTGGCACCAGAACCTGCGACGACAGAAGCAGGGTGTGCGGCCCTCGCGCCCCACCTTTGCTTCGCGAAGTGGCCGCGCAAGTTTCGGCCACACCTGCCCGAGAAGTACGACGGCAGCGTCAACCCGGCGGAGTTCCTCCAGATCTACTCCACCGCCGTACTTGCCGCAGGAGGGAATGAAGCCGTCATGGCCAATTACTTCCCTGTCGCCTTGACCGGCCCAGCCCGGTCTTGGCTCATGAACCTCCCCCAGGGTTCCGTAACTTCCTGGGGAGAGCTTTGCCGGCAGTTCATCGCCAACTTCGGCAGTTCCTACACCCGACCTGGCACGGAGCTCGACCTCCACGCCATCCAGCAACAACCTGGGGAGTCGCTGCGCTCTTTCATACAGCGGTTCTCCCAGGTGCGGAACACCATCCCACACATTCAAAATGCTTCTGTGGTGGTGGCGTTCCGGCAAGGCGTCCGGGACAAGAAGATGCTCGAGAAGCTCGCGACCAGTGAGGTCCGCGATGTATCAGAGCTCTTCAGCCTGGCAGACAAGTGCGCCAGGGCAGCCGAAGGGCGAAACTGGCACTCACTGCCGTCCTCCGAGTCGGGAGGACTGCCCGGATCTGGTCCTATTGCCTGTGGAGGCAGCAGGAAGGCCAAGAACCGAGGCAGAGGCAAGTTAGAATCACCGACCGCAGCTCCAGTCGTCACTGCAGCGACACTCAGTGGGGCTCGGGGGCCGCGCCCCGACAAGAGGCAGCGAAGATCACCAATCCCAGAGGGTGATCAAGACAATATGTGCCCCGTGCACGGCAGCTGTCGCCACACTACTTCCGAGTGCTGGGAGATCCGAAAGCTCGCAGAGCGCTTCCGCAAGGGGAAGCAGCAGCGGGCTGATGCCCCACCTTTCCGTCCAAAGGAGGGCAAACAGAGGGTGGATGTCCCAGACAGCATCGACCACCCAGAGGAGATCCAGGAGCCTCAGCGCGCCATGAAGGCGGCACGCAATCATGAGGACTCCAGCTCCAGTGATGATGAGCGTCGAATGAAGCTCTACGTCATATACGGCGGGTCCGCCGACCCCTCGTCCCGAAGCGCAGTCAAGACTCTGTGCCGAGCCGTAGTGTCGGTGGCGCCACTCCCAAGTGCTGCACCGCACCTTAAGTGGATGGGGACCCCCATCAGCTTTGACGCCACCGACTGCCCCAGGAACATGGCTGGGGCCGGCCAACTGCCGCTCTTGGTAGCTCCTACCATCGCCAACGAGAGAATGTACCACGTTTTGGTAGATGGTGGAGCTGGGCTGAACCTCATCAGCCGTGCAGATTTCCAGAAGCTGCAGATCCCGATGGCCAAGCTCACCCCGTCGAGCCCGTTCTCAGGGGTAGGGCCGGGACAAGTCATTCACTACGGCAACATTAGCCTCCCGGTGACCTTCGGGGCTCCGGACAGCTATCAGACAGAGTACATTCTGTCCGACGTAGCGGAGATAGACCTCCCCTTCAACGCCATAATCGGCAGGCCAGCCCTGTACCGGTTCATGGCAGTAGCCCACTACGGCTACCTCGTCCTGAAGATGGCAACACCGACGGGCGTCCTCAGGATTCGTGGAGACCGCACTGCTGCAGTGTCGGCCTTGGAGAAACTTCAAGCGCTCGCAACAGCTGGGGCATCAGCCCCCGGCAGTGCAGAGCCGGACCAGCTCCGCCCGAGCGCACGCCACCGTGCCTCCGCCACAGCACCCCGGGTGCAACCTCTCGACGAGGGCGGCGTCCCCTTAAAGGTCGTCCAAGTCGGCGCCGAAGACACCCAGACCACCCGGGTAGCCGGGGGCCTGGATAGCAAATAGGAATGCGCGCTCGTCACCTTCCTCCGGCATAACGTCGACGTGTTTGCATGGCAGCCGTCACAGATGCGGGGGATCCCCAGGGATGTGATCGAGCACCACTTAAAAGTCTTCCCTGATGCCCGGCCAGTTCAACAGAAGCCCCGCAAGCAGTCCATCGAGCGGCAAAACTTCATTCGTGAAGAAGTCAAGAAGCTGCTGGACGCTGGCTTCATACGGGAGGTCCACCACCCCCGGTGGTTAGCGAACCCCGTCGTTGTCCCGAAGGCCGGCGGGAAGCTCCGAATGTGCATCGACTACACCAGTCTCAATAAGGCATGTCCCAAAGATCCATTCCCTCTCCCTAGAATAGATCAAATAGTAGACTCAACGTCAGGCTGTGATATGCTGTGCTTCCTAGACGCCTACTCGGGTTTCCATCAGATCCCCATGTCTAGGGAGGATGAGGAGCACACCTCCTTCATCACAGTAGACGTCCTTTACTGTTATGTGTCTATGCCTTACGGCCTAAAGAATGCACTCCCCACCTTTGTGCGAGCAATGCACAAAACCTATGGGGAGTTAATAAGGGACCTAGTTGAGGTGTACGTCGATGACATAGTTGTCAAGGTCAAGCAGGGTTCATCTTTGTTAGATAACCTAGCCTTAGTCTTTGACAAGTTGCGCTCTACGCGCACCAAGCTGAACCCCGATAAATGTGTGTTCGGCGTGTCCTCTGGGAAGCTCTTAGGATTCCTGGTCTCGCACCGAGGGATTGAGGCCAACCCAGAGAAGATCAAGGCCATCGACTTGATGCGGCCCCCTGCCCGCGTCAAAGATGTCCAGAAACTCACGGGATGTCTAGCCGCGCTGAGTCGGTTTATACCGAGGCTAGCAGAGCGGGCACTCCCTTTCTTTAAGCTCCTGCGCAAGTCAGGCCCTTTTGCCTGGACTGACGAAGCAGAAGAGGCTTTCCAGGAGTTGAAGCGACTCCTGACGACCCTACCTATCATGGTAGCCCCTGAGCCCGGAGAGCACCTGCTGCTCTACATCGCGGCGACAACTGAAGCGGTGAGTATGGTCCTCGTCGCAGAGCGGCCGGACCCCTCATCTTCACAACCTGCTCTGTTAGCAGAAGACAGACGCCAGGAGGCCCCGCAGGACCAAGCCGGTCTCCCGGACCTCCAAGGCAACCTCCCGGAGGTCCAGGTCGGCCTCCCGGAGGTCCAGGGCGGTCTCCCGGACCCCCAAGATAAACCCCCGGGGGTCCTGCGGGGCCCCCGGGTGCCAAATGGGACCTCCCGAAGGTCCCTCAAGACCCCCCAGAGCTCCCGGATAACCAAGATACCTTAAGGGCCTCCGGGTCCCAGCTCCCGGAGGCCCCCGTGGGTCCACTCACCTCCAGCGGGCCAGGGCCAATGGACGAGGACCTCCCAAGCCTAAGAGAGAGGGTTCGGACCATCTAGAGGTCTGTCTACTACATCAGCGAAGTACTTCATGATGCCTAGACAAGGTACCTAGAAGTCCACAAGCTGCTGTATGCGGTGCTCGTGGCCTCTAGGAAGCTCCGCCATTACTTCTAGGCCCACCGGGTCTCGGTAGTCACCTCGTATCCGCTGAAGACAATTCTTCACAGCCCCCATGCGACTGGTAACGTTGCTAAATGGGCGGCGGAGCTGGCAGAGTTTGAGCTGGACTTCCTCCCACGCCATGCAGTCAAGAGCCAAGCACTGGCAGACTTTGTGGCAGAGTGGACACCAACGAAGACTGACCCAGGGGGCCATGAAGGCGGTGAACCATAGCACCAAGCTCCGGTCTTCACCGAACCCCACTGGACACTTTTCTTCGACGGCTCCTCGAGAAGGCAGGGGGCCGGTGCCGGCGTACTGCTCCTCATGCCATCAGGGGAACAGTTTGGGTACATGGTGCGTCTCAATTTCAAGGCAACCAACAACATGGCAGAGTATGAAGCACTCATCTTTGGCCTGCAGACAGCCCTGTCTTTAGGCGCTCGCCAGTTGTTGGAACAGGGCGACTCCCAACTGGTCATCAAACAAGTCAAGGGCGAATGCTCCTGCAATGACCCACAGCTAGCTGCGTATCTGCTTCACGTGCAGATGTTGGAGAAAGAATTCCTCGCCTTGGACCTGCACCACGTACCGCGCGCTGGCAATGCCGCAGCTGACAACCTTTCAATGAAGGCTTCCACCGGAGCCCCTGCGTCCGAAGGAGTTTTCGAGAGGACGTTGCTGCGGCCTACAGCCCGGCCCGCCGAGCCGGGCGAAGGGGGCTTGACCAGCACCTCGAAGCTGGCGGTCCCAGCGGCCCTACAGCCATGGATGCCGCCAAGGATCGTAAGCATCACTGGGGACTCCGTGCAACCCAGCGCTCAAGATCCAGAAGCTCAAGTCAGACCCGATGCATGGATCACGAAGATCCGGGACTACTTGAAAGACAATATCCTCCCTGATGAACATGCAACCGCTGAGCGGATTGTGCGTATGGCTAAGACGTACGCGCTGGTAGAGGGGGATCTCTACCGGCGTGGCGCCAACCACATCCTAATGCGGTGCATAACCCAGGGGGAAGGCTGCGACTTGCTCGCTGAGATCCATGGAGGCGAATGTGGAAGTCACTCTTCCTCACGCACGCTTGTCGGTAAAGCCTTCCGGCATGGCTTCTACTGGCCGACAGCACTCCAGGATGCCGTCAAGCTGGTCGAGAGCTGCAAGGCGTGCCAGTTCCACGCCAAGCAGATCCATACACCGGCTCAGACGGTACAGATGATCCCGCCCTCGTGGCCATTTGCCGTATGGGGGCTGGACATCTTGGGACCATTTCCCAGAACCGTCGGGGGATTTCGTTACCTCTATGTCGCCATCGACAAGTTCACCAAGTGGCCGGAAGCTACACCAGTTTTCACCATCAACAAACAATCCGCAGTAAGATTCATCAAGTCTATTGTCTGCCGGTTCGGGGTCCCGAACAGAATCATCACCGACAACGGGACCCAGTTCACCAGGGCAGCCTTCCAAGGCTACTGCGAGGACCTCGGCATTCAGGTGTGCTACGCCTCTATCGCCCACCCGAAGAGCAATTGGCAAGTTGAGAGGGCAAACGCGGAGATTCTCCGGGGCCTCAAGACTCGCACCTTCGCCAGTCTGAAGAAACATGGTGCCAATTGGATAGATGAGCTTCCGAGCACACTATGGGCTAACCGGACATCCCAGAGCCGGGCCACCGGAGAGACACCCTTCTTCATGGTGTATGGGGCCGAAGCTGTACTTCCCCCAGAAATCACCATGAAGTCTCACCGTGTCCGGGCTTACGACGAAGCCGCGCAGGACAACCTCCGGCGTGGAGAAATCGACCTCGTCGACGAGGTCCGATTGCATGCAGCACTCCGTAACGTGCGGTACAGACAAGCGCTTCGGTGCTACCACCAGAGATCTGTGCGTGCCCGGGAGCTGCAGGAAGGTGACCTGGTGCTGCGGCGCATACTTTCTCGGGAAGGGGCCCACAAACTCTCCCCTAGTTGGGAAGGTCCCTTCCGTGTCACGAAAGTATGCCGCCCCTGGTGTGTGCGCCTTTCCACCGAGGATGGGGACCTGCTCCCAAACCCTTGGAACATATAACACCTCCGTAAGTTCTACCCCTAGAGCAAAGATAGAGCAGTACTTTCTTTCCGTAATAAACTCCATAGAGTCCAGGAACAGCGCTCGGAGCAGCTAAGCCCCAGGGGACGGTACAGGACTACGTTCAGCTTTGCCTGGTTCCGACTCCAAGCGCGTAGAGTCTTGCTTCCCCTCTTAATGGGGTGGGTCGTGGCCTCCATGTTTAGCCTGCCTTCCTCCTGTGGAAAGTTATACGAAAAGAAACCTGTTCTACTTTGCTCTTTCCTCGTACTCATTTAAATTGTGTACTAAGTTTTTTATAACTACCCTTGGGGTCCATGGCTGCCATGTGCTCAGCTCCCCCTTCTTACTCTCACCACTAGTCGGCATTTGCTGCCCTACCAGAGGTGGTTGCTTCGGGGGTATCTGCCGATAGTCGAGGGGGGCCATGAGCCCCCGAACGCTTCGCGCACTACTGTCCCCAAGCACCGAGCATATGGTTAGGGGCCATAAGTCGAATAAGACTATGAGATAATGGAGGGGAAGCTCCCAAGGAGAATTACTTTTTCCCTACTTGTGTGCAGGACCTCTCGGCCTCGGATCCCTACAGGAATGTGGTAGGAGCACCTGACCAATGGGACACCCCTGCCAGGGGGCCACTACGGAATCATGCGAGACCAGAGCTCCAAGGCAAGACCGAAGGATCCACGGCACCAGCGAGACCGGACCTCCCCTCCTCTGAGGGGAAGGACCCGGGGACCCCACGTGTACCGCTGGTCCAGACCTCCCTCTCCTCAGAGGAGAGCTCCGGATCCGCCACGTGGCTGGCTGATCCGGGCCTCCCCATCCTCATGAAGCGGGGCCCGAGGAACTCCGGGGCCCTTAATATAATGAGAACCCGGGGAAGGTGCCGGAGCAGAACGTCGAGATTGGTGAAGGCCTCTGAGCACCTTGCGGAGCTAAGGGCTCGGTCAGGCAAAAACCAGGAAGAAGACGGAAAACATCACAGGCACGGAGGGTCATAAGAGTTCATGTATTCATGGCTCCATGAGCTGGGCTACAAACTCGATGAAAAAAAAAAGAAACAAGCCCCAAGGTTCCCCTGACATGACCAGAGTCTAGAAGTTGCAAGAACGGCCGCGTCGGGAGCGGGAGAGCGCCTCTCTCATCACCAGCGCAAAGGCCGATGTCATCAAGGGTGCTCCTGAGGCCCCCTCCGCAGCTTCAACGGTCTTCTTGGAGACTCTGCCGCCTAAGATCCTCCTTGGTGCATCAGCGGTTTCCTTCTCCTGAAGTTCCCTCATCACCGGCGCAAAAGCCGGTGTAATCAATGAGGCCCCCTCCGCAGCTTCAGCTTGCCTTGGAGACTTTGCCGCCTGGGATTCTCCTTGGTGCTTCAGCGGTTTCTTTGAAGACTCCACCATCTGAGAAGGTACGCAACGCCAGGGAGCTTTCTGCCTGCCGTCACCAAGGAAGGGCCCCGTCGGGAGGACAAACCAGAGACCCCTCGGAGGAGCCACCTCCAGAGGCAAGGCAGGCAGGCTCCCTGGGTCCCAGACATGGTGCAGACGCCGTCGCTGGAGGGAATCGAGAGCGATTCTCCCACCATAAGGTGGGTTAGGAGACATGGAAGAAGACAAGACTGCAGAGACTCGAGGGAGGCGCAAGGGCTGGAAGCCTTATAAGGGGAGCGTACCCACGTGGCGGTTTCTTTTCACACCTTCCCGGGTGCAATCCCAAGCGATTCGGAACTCTTCGAATACACCGCATCGGCAACCGCTTCGGCTCCTAGACCGAACGGCGATGACAGGTGGACCCAAGCCGCCCGACTGGAGTGGTGGGTCAAGGAGTCAGTCTCCTAAGAAGACAAGCCGGCAAGGCACTTTGGCGGTTCCTGAAGAAAGCGCCGCAACATGCAGAAGTGGCAGTCTTGGGAACCGCCGCAGTAAAAGCAACCATCAAGTGGGCGCACGCTCCCACGATCCTGCGGCCGTTCGTGCTCCGGCAGCGGTCAATGCGGGACTTAGAGAAAGTGCGCGGATCATAAGAGACGGAGGTCCCGCCTCGGGCTCGCTATCTCCCCCGAGATGGGCCCGGGGGCCACTGTCGGTACCCGTGATATGGGGTACCCCCGCGCACAGGGGAAAATGCCTAAGGAACTCGTCCTTCTCCGCAGGGAGAGCTCCGAAGGCGCCACGCGTCCGGCGGGGCCAGACCTCCCTCTCCTCAGAGGAGAGCTCTGGGCCCGCCACGTGGCATACAAAAGCCGGACCTCCCCCTCTGCGGGCGAGGGGTCCGAAGGTGCCACGTATCCGGCGGGGCCGGACCTCCCTCTCCTCAGAGGGGAGCTCCAGGCCCGCCACGTGGCCGACAGAAGCCGAACCTCCCCCTCCGCGGGGAGAGGTCCGGAGGCTCCACGTGCCCCATGGGCCGGACCCTCCTCTCCTCTGAGAAGGGCTCCGGGCCCGCCACATGGCCAGCAGAACGGCGCTGCCTGCCCCCGAGCGATAGGCAGCGGGCGTAAAGACGCCCCATACCTTGCCCATACAAGGTATTCAAGGCCCGCGTCTTCCCAAGACGCGGAGATGCGGAGCACGCCTCTGTCAGGTGCCGTTGCGCCCAGTCGCATTGCAGACTGGCGCGCGGTGTCAGAACCTGCCAGCCAATAAACACCGCGACAAGACATCCCATGCCGCCTGCGCCGTCATCAACCACTACGACTAGCGTGCGGCATGGGCAGGGCGGCAAGACGGAGACTCGGAAGCCTTCGCCAGAGACAACTACCGGCATAACTGCAGATACGGTAGATAACAGTCAATCTCCACGGGACCACCTGTCGGGTCCCGGGCCCCCTTGTAAGCCACCCGAGTCTTTGACTATAAAAGGCTCGGGTAGGCGACGATAGCAAGGGTTTGCACTCTGCAACTCATACGCTACCCATTCGCTCCCAAGCTGTAACTCACCCCCAAGCTCAGGACTCCGGCCCTGAGCAGCAAGCAATACAGTGAGCTCCATAGCTCGCCGTGGACGTAGGGTTTTACGCTCTGGCGGCCTGAACCACGTAAAACTCACCGTGTCAAGCTCTTACTAACTCGTCCATCCGCGCATGCTCTCCACAAGGGACTAGCCCCACCAAAAAAAGAACCTCCGCGGGCTGCCCAGTGCAGGCCCGGGGGAAGTGTCGACCGAACACTTCGACAGTGCTGATATCAGTTGTTAAAATGCAACCCAACTCGCTAAATCTACGAGTGCATGCCACCAGCCTTGATTCCAATGGGTCTTCTATCTGCATAGACCCAACTAGAGCTACGACTAAGGTATTGGGTCAGCTGAAGCCAAAAATATTAGCCTTATAGTACGTTAGGTTCCCTCTAAATTTTAAGTTGGACTCACACATAATCATATCCAATTTGGAAGTGAACCCAACATATATCCAATTCTATAACCATCCTGATGTATAGCCCCTAAGGTCTGATAGACCAAGGTCAGCTAGTGAAAAAATATATTGGTTGTCGGTACCCTCAATATGGGGTACCCCCGCGCACAGGGGAAAACCGTCTAAGGACTTTGCCCCCTCCGCAGGGGAAAGCTTCGAAGGCTTAACGTGTCCTGTGGTGCCGAACCTCCCTCTCCTCAGAGGAGAGCTCCGATTCCGCCATGTGGCCAGCAGAGCCGGACCTCCCTTCTCCGCAGGGAGAGCTCCGAAGGCTCCACGTGTCCAGCGAGGCCGGAGCTCCCTCCCCTCAGAGGAGACCTCCGGGCCCGCCACGTGGCCAGCAGAGCCGGACCTCCACCCTCTGAGGAGAGAGCTCCGTAGGCCCCACGTTTCCAGCGCGGCCGGACCTCCCTCTCTTTAGAGGAGAGCTCCGGGCCCGCCACATGGCCAGCAGAGTCGGACCTCCCCCTCCGCGGGGAGAGCTCTGAAGGCTCCACGTGTCCAGCGGGGCCGGACCTCCCTCTCCTCAGAGGAGAGCTCCGGGCCCGCCACGTGGCAGCAAAGTAGCGCTGCCCACCCGACACGGTAGGCAGCAGGAGTAAAGGTGCACCAAGCCCTTTCCGTAGAAGACATTCAAGGTCCGCGCCTTCCCAAGACGCAGAGACGCGGCGCATGTCTGCCAGGCGCCACTGTGGCCCGTCACGGTCAAGACAAGGCGTGCCTTCCCAAGATGTGAAGACAGGCACGCAATGTCAGAGGATGTACACCAATAAACACAGCTACAAGACATCCCCTGCCGCCCTGCCATCATCAACCACTACGCCTAGCTTGCGGCGTGGGCAGGGCGACAGGGCGGAGACTCGGAAGCCCTCGCCAGTGACAACTACCGGCATTACTGCGAGTTATGGTAGATGGCAGGCAAATCTCCCCAAGACCATCTATCGAGTCCCGGGCCCCCCTTGTAAGCCGCCTGAGCCTTGGACTATAAAAGGCCCGGGTAGGCAACGTTGCAAGGGGTTGAACCCTGGTTGGTTCGAACTCGGTTCAGTTCACCCCCTTAGCACTCAGCTCACCCTCAAGCTCAGGACTACAGTTCTGAGCCCCAAGCAATACAACGAGCACCACTGCTCACCGTGGACGTAGGGTATTACGCTCCGGCGGCCTGAACAACGTAAAAACCCTTGTGTTCATCTCTTTCCTTCGTCCAACCATGCTTAGGCTCTCCGCGGGGACTAGCCCCTCCGAAAAAGAACCTCCGCGGGCTGCCCAGAGCAGGCCCGGGGGAAGTGTCAACAGCTACACTTTGACATTTGGCGCGCCAGGAAGGGGGGCCTTTTCCCTCGCGCGACGAGCTGAAGCCGACGAAGATGACGAAGCTTCCTTCAGCGGGAAGCTCTCCTCGCCCATGTTCCCGGCGAACGGTGACCAGCGAGGCCTACGTCTTGACGCACTCAGTACGGAGTGTGTCGGGCAAGCTGGAAGCCAGCAGCCAACTCCGGCGACGCGAACTCCAGCAAGCTCAACATCTGCTGCAGCGCTGAGTGTCTCCCATGGGAGCGCACTAGCTGCAGTACGAGCACTTCTACGCAATCCACCTGCTGGGGACGCGCCTCAGGCAGCGACGCAGCAGTGGATTCGCGACATCGACCGCCTCGTCGTCACCGCCGTCAACCCTCAGCTACGGCGGAGACGACGCCCCAGTCAACCGGATGTGTCGCTGTCGCGCACGCTAACGGTTGAGGGGCAGACGGCAGACTCCCGCTCCACCAGGTTCCCATCTGTGGACCTGAGGTCGGAGCTGGAACGACATCACCTGGGCGAAAGGCATCACAACCACGAGGTCAGCGACAGCATGTGGACCTCCTCGACCCAGCCTGGGCTGCAGACGTTCGCCACGCGATCTCTGCCCCAGGCATACGCCATGCAGGATATGCCTCAACCATATGCCCTGGAAATGGCACCCCTGGGTTATGGCACACCTTTGCCCATGCCGGGGTACACTGTGCCAACAGCGGACCAAGCATTCGCGGCACCAACACCTGCAGCAACAGGAGCAGGGTGTGCGGCCCTGGCGCCACACCTTCGCTTCGCGAAGTGGCCACGCAAGTTCCGGCCACACCTGCCAGAAGAGTACGACGGCAGCGTCAACCCGGCGGAGTTCCTCCAGATCTACTCCACCGCCATCCTTGCTGCTGGAGGGGATGAGGCCATCATGGCCAACTACTTCCCCGTCGCCTTGACCGTCCCAGCACGGTCTTGGCTCATGAATCTCCCCCAGGGTTCCATAACCTCCTGGGGAGAGCTCTGCCAACAGTTTACTGTGAACTTCGGCAGCACCTACACCTGGCCTGGCACGGAACTCGATCTCCATGCCATCCAGCAACAACCTGGAGAGTCGCTGCGCTCCTTCATCCAGCGGTTCTCCCTGGTATGGAACACCATCCCCCATATCCAAAATGCTTTTGTAGTGGTGGCGTTCCGACAGGGTGTAAGGGACAAGAAGATGCTCGAGAAGCTCGCCACTAGAGAAGTGTGCGACGTCTCAGAGCTCTTCAGCCTGGCGGACAAATGCGCCAGGGCAGCAGAAGGGCGTAACAGGCACTCGCAGCCAGCCTCCGAAGCCGGAGGACAGCCCGGACCAAGCGCTGCTCCCCATGGGAGCGGCAAGAAGGTCAAGAAGGGCGGCGGTAAGATCATGCTGCTGACCGGAGCTCCCGTTGCTGCTGCTGCAGCGCCCACCGAAGCTCGGGGGCCATGCCCCGACAAGATGCCGCGTCAGTCACCAGCCCCAGGCGGTGACCACAGCGAGCCGTGCCCCGTGCACAACACCAGCAGCCATACTGCTGCTGAGTACCGGGAGATCCAGAAACTTGCGGAACGCTTCCGCAAAGGGAAGCAACCGCGTGCGGACGCCCCTCCGTTCCGTCAGAGGGAGGGCAAGCAGAAGGTCGACACCCGGGACAGCGTCGACCAGCAGATGGAGTTCCAGGAGCCCCAGCGCGCCCTGAAGATGGTCCATCACCGCGAGGGCTCCAGCTCCAGCGACGACGAGCGTCGGAAGACGCTCCACATCATCTACGGAGGGTCCTCGGACCCCTCATCCCAGAGCGCAGTCAAGACCCTGCGTCGAGCTGTGGCGTCGGTAGCTCCTACCACGTGCGCAACACCGCACCTCAAGTGGGTAGGGACCCCCATCACCTTCGACGCCACCGACTGCCCCAATAACATGGCTGGGGCCGGCCAGCTACTGCTCCTGGTGGCACCCACCATCGCCAACGTGAAGATGTACCACGTCCTGGTGGATGGTGGGGGCGGCCTCAACCTCATCAGCCGTGCAGCCTTTCAGAAGCTGCAAATCCCGATGGCCAAGCTCGCCCCCTCGAGCCCGTTCTCAGGGGTAGGGCCGGGACAAGTCGTCCCCTACGGCAACATCAGCCTACCGGTGACCTTCGGATCGCCGGACAACTACCGGACAGAGTACATTCTGTTCGACGTGGCCGAGGTCGACCTCCCCTTGAACACCATCATCGGCAGGCCAGCCCTGTACCGGTTCATGGCTGTAGCCCACTACAGCTACCTCGTCCTGAAGATGCCTACACCAACAGGCATCCTCAAGATCCGTGGAGACCGCACTGCTGCAGTGTCAGCCTTGGAGAATCTCCAAGCACTTGGGGCAGCCCGAGCACCAGCCCCTGGCGATGCAGAACCGGGCCAGCTCCACCCGAGTGCACGCCAGCGTGCCTCGGCCTCACCTCCCGGGGGCTGCCCTGGCCCTGTCAACCTCTTGTCGGCCTGAGCCAATGGAGGAAGACATCCTAGGCCCCCCAGGGAGAAGCCACGCAGGACCATCTCCGGCGTGAAGACATCGACCTCGTCGACAAGGCTCGATTACAAGCAATGCTCCGCAACGCTCGGTACCGGCAGGTGCTCCTGCGCTACCACCAAAGGACCGTGCGTGTCCGGGAGCTCAAAGAAGGCGACCTGGTGCTGCGGCGCATAGTTTCTCATGAAGGGGCCAACAAACTCTCCCCCAGCTGGGAAGGTCCCTTCCGAGTCACGAAAGTCTTCCGCCCCGGGTGCCTACGCCTTTCCACCTAGGATGGGGATCCACTACCGAACCCTTGGAACATAGAACATCTCCGTAAGTTCTATCCCTAGAGCATTGGTTGCAAAGGTCTTTTTCTTTCTATAATAGATCCCATAGAGTCCAGGAACAGCGCTCGGAGCAGCTAAGTCCCAGGGGACGGTCAAGGACTACGTTCAGCTTGGCCTGGTTCTGACCCTAAGTGCTTAGATCTTGCTTCCCTTCTTAATGGGGTGGGTCGTTGCCTCAATGTTTAGCCTGCCTTCCTCCTATGGGAATTTATACAGAAAGAATCATGTTCTACCACGCTCTTACTTATGTGTTTATTTAAATTACGCATTAATTTTTTATCACACTTTCATATCAAGCACAGTGTATGCTCACCGTAAACTTAGCTCTCTCTTCCCACTCTCATCCCTAGTCGGCATTTGCTATCCTACTGAAGACGGTCGCGCTTGAGGTTCCTGCCGATGGCCAGGGGGCCTCTCGGGCCTCTCCCAGTCAGGTGCTGTGATGCCAGTTGGTCATCTCCAGGAAAAACCTGCGCTGTGCATAGGGAGTCCAGGGTGCGTAGCCTGCTTTGCCTGGTTCCGACCCAAAGCGTGTGCACCCTGCCCTTCGGAGGTCCAGGGGAGTACAGCCTGCTTTGCCTGGTTCCATAACGAAAGCCTGTGCACTCTGCCTCCCCAGCGTTACGCTCCAGTACTAGGGGTCGGACGGTCGTTGTGGAAGTGTAGCTGTCGACACTTCCCCCGGGCCTGCTCTGGGCAGCCTGCGGAGGTTCTTTTTTGGAGGGGATAGTCCCCGCGGAGAGCTTAAGCGTAGTTGGACGAAGATGAGAGAGATGGACACAAGTGTTTTTTACGTGGTTCAGGCCGCCGGAGCGTAATACCCTACGTCCACGGTGAGCAGAGGTGCTCGTTGTATTGCTTGAGGCTTAGAACCGGAGTTCTAAGCTCGGGAGAAAGTTGAGTGCTCTCTAAGTGCATGGGCAAAGAGCTGAGCTGCTGAAGTGCGAACCCTTTGCAACGTTGCTTGCCTGGGCCTTTTATAGTCCAAGGCTTCGGGCGGCTTACAAGGGGGGCCCGGGACCCGACAGGTGGTCCTAGAGAGATTGCCTGCCATCTACCATATCTTGCAGTAATGCCGGTAGTTGTCACTGGCGAGGTCTTCCGAGCCTCCACCCTGTCGCCCTACCCACGCCGCAAGCTAGGCGTAGTGGTTGGTGATGGCAGGGGCGGCAGGGGATGTCTTGTCGTTGTGTTTATTGGTATACAGCCTCTGACATTGCGTGCATGTCTTCACGTCTTGGGAAGGCGTGTCTTGTCTTGACCGTGACTAGCCACAGTGGCGCCTGGCAGACGTGCGCGACGTATGTGCATCTTGGGAAGGCGCGGGCCTTGAATGTCTTGTACGGCAAGGGCATGGTGCGCCTTTACTCCTGCTGCCTACCGTGTCGGGTGGGCAGCGCTGTTTTGCTACCACGTGGCGGGACCGGAGCTCTCCTGCAAGGAGAGGGAGGTCCGGCCCCGCAGGACACGTGGAGCCTTTGGAGCTCTCCCCGCGGAGGGGGTTGGTCTGGCTCTGCTGGCCACGTGGCGGGTCCGGAGCTCTCCTATGAGGAGAGGGAGGTCTGGCCCCGCTGGACACGTGGAGCCATCGGAGCTCTACCTGCGGAGGGGGGAAGTCCGGTTCTGCTGGCCACGTGGCGGGCCCGGAGCTCTCCTATGAGGAGAGGGAGCTCCGGCCCCGCTGGACATGTGGAGCCTTCGGACCTCTCCCTGCGGAGAAGGGAGGTCCGTCTCAGTCGGCCACGTGGCGGGCCCGGAGCTCTGAGAGGGAGGTCCGGCCCCGTAGGACACGTGGGACCTTCGGAGCTTGCCCCTGCGGAGGGGGCAAAGTCCTTATGTGGTTTTCCCCTGTGTGAGGGGGTACCCCATATTGAGAGTACCGACAGTGGCCCCCGGGCCCATCTCGAGGGAGATAACGAGCCCGAGGTGGGGCCCCCGTCTCTTCTACCCCACGCACCTTACCGAAGACCCGCTTTGACCATTGCTGGAGCACGAACAGTGGTGGGATCATGGGGGGCGTGAGCCTTGCTTGATGGTGGCTTTTACTGCGGTGGTTCCCAAGGCTGCCACTACTGCACGTCGCAGCGCCTTTTCGGGAACTGCCAGGTTCTCCGCCTGGGGACTGACCTCTTGGTCCTCCGCTTCTGCAGGGTGGCTTGGGCCTACTTGTCATCAACTCCAGGGCTTGGACCTGGGGCGGTTGTCCCAAGCAGCGCATTCGAAGAGTTTCAAATTGCTTTGAATTGCTTCTGGAAAGTTTAAAAGGGGATCTCAACTGCATCGTAGGCTTCCCTTTGCAAACTTCTCTGCGCCCGAGCCCTCTCATTCTCTTCGAGCTCTTGCGCCTTCGCCTTCCAAGTCTTGCGCTTCCGCCGCCGATGGCCTCTGTCGGTACCCTCAATATGGAGTACCCCCGCGCACAGGGGAAATCGCCTAAGGACTTTGCCCCTTCCGCAGGGGCAAGCTCCGAAAGCCCCATGTGTCCTGTGGGGCCGGACTTCCCTCTCCTTAGAGGAGTGCTTCGGGCCCGCCACGTGGCCGGCAGAGCCGGACCTCCCTTCTCCGCAGGGAGAGCTCCGAAGGCTCCACGTGTCCAGCGGGGCCGGACCTCCCTCTCCTCAGAGGAGAGCTTTGGGCCCACCACGTGGCTGTAAAAGCCCAAGAAAAGGGACTTGCAAAAACTTTTCTTCACCTCACAACACCACAGTTTTTATTGTGGACACCATAGGAAATGTTGTGAATAGCAAGTAACCTCCATCAAAAGAGTGATTAGGGGGGGAAAGCCTTCATTTGCACAAAGTGGGATTTGGACACATGAACATGAGAGGTTGAGCTCACCCCTAGAATTTAAAAAGTCTTGGGAAGGTTCAGTCCAAAGCTCATGCAAATTCAACACTTTTTGAGGCACTTTTGTGTTATTTCAAAAAGAGGCCAATTTTGAATGTAAATTCAAATTGCAGCAACTTTCATCACCCAAATTCAAAAGTTAGCTCCATATGTAAACTCATCATATTTTCCTGAGTAGTCCCACCAATTTTCAGTCCCATTGGACTTCATCTCGTCGGGAGACGAATTAGTAACAATTCAAACTGAGTTTGAATTTTCAAATTTAAATATGAAGGGAAGGTGGCCAAACCAGTTTGAGGATTGATGAATTCAAATTCTACCTCTGAGTTGGTTGCTAAATTCCCTTTTCAAGTCTGAGTAGGTGGGATATTTGCACAACAGAGAAGATTAGGGGGGAGAAGAGGGCCCACCAGTCAGCTAGACTTCGGCCCTAAGTCAACACCGAGCGAACTCGGTTTACCGGGCCTCGGCAGAGCTCGACACCGAGCCGACCGAGCAGCCACCTCGCCCCCCCTCCGCACGCGCTGGCGACCAGCTTGCCGGCTCCGCCGCCTCAACCCGACCGTTAACCCGGGAGCAAACAGCAGCACGCTGCCTTCTTCATTGATCGCACGCTCGCTGTTTCCCTCACCCCGCACTAAACCGGAGCTCACCCCGCGCTCTCCTTTCCCGATCGCCGGCAGCAACCGAGCCCCGGTTGCTCGTGCCAGCAGCACCAAAAAGCAGTGCCCGTGCATGCTCTACCATGACAGCCCCGCAAATCCGAGACTCCTAGCCTGTGGCGCGTGCAATTCGGTAAACGATCGCCGAGGAACAGAGCACCGGCGGAAAGCCGCGAACTGCTCCCCGTGGACAGCAAGCCACGGCCAGTTTCACCGCCGGACTCCTACACGAAAAAGGTGCGCTGTGCTCTCTAGATCGTGTAGATTCAAGCCGAATAGCGGTTGAACCACCGGATGAAGAGTATTTCCAGTTCTTCCGAAACGTAGTGCATTCGGGTAGAGCGCGGTCTACCCCAAAATTCCTGCTACTTGTTTAGCTATTGGCCGCGCAGGCTGGCCAACACCTTCCTCACTCCCTAGCGGCCCTCCTCGACCAAGGATCAAGGGAAATGACCCAGAAATGGCCGGGTTTAGGTTGTTTTTCGGGCCGCCATAGAATAACAGCTCGGTTCACTGTGGAGCTCTAGGTTGCCGACCTTTTCATGGGGTTTGGCGGCCATTTCCATCACCCTCGAGCTCCCGTGGTGCTCTCCGACCCTTTGCCAATCATTTTGATGCGTTGTAACGCATTCCTGACCATGCTGGAACCCTAACCGCCGCTGTCACCATCGGGAGCCCTGTTCCGGTGAGCTATGGCCGCCGACGACGCCACCGACGAGTTCAGCGACGTGAGTTGGGGCGGGGCGGCAAGTTTGGGGCCGGGAGATGGCCGGGAGAGCAGTTCCGGCGACGCTCGCCGGAGTGCACCGCCGCAGGCCCCTGTTTGGCGCGAGGAAGGGGAAAACTGCCGGGTGGGACCCACCGGCAGACATTTAAACATTTTGAAATGTACAGTTTGTAGTTCAAACTTTGGAGGACCACAACTTGGGTTAGGAGAATCCAAAAATTATGAAACAAATTTTGTTGGATTCCTCTAACAGAGTAAAATCCAAATCTGAAACCCAATTTTTATAAAACCCATTAATTAATTCTGGAAAATTCTTTAAAGCTTTTCAGCAAAAGAATTTTAGAGGGAGTTTGGTTCATCCAAAAATCCCCAAATTTTGCCAAAATGTTCTTTAGGACATTAGTAAACCCCTGTAAACGTTTCAGACCATTTGGGGTTAATTTGGTCAGAGCAATTCAAATTGGAAGGTGCTGTGTTCATTTGAATACAGAAACATTTTCAGAGAATTTCCAAAACATGGAAATTCAGTTCTGGGCAATTCTTAACTCCAAAAATGCTAGGAAAATTCATGCAAACTCTATGAGCTATGCTTGAAATTGTAGTTCACTATGTTGGGCATGAACAGGGGTGTTACCTTAGAATAAATTCTTACTTGCTGATTTGCCAAGAGAATTATTCTGAGCAAACCACTCCATGAAAACTGCTAATGTTTGGTCCAGAGAGTTTTCTTGTGACAAGGAACTCACACAAAAATTCTCAGCTCCATTGGAGCTCTAGATCACCCCTGTCCTGTTTAACCACTTAAGGGATTAATATGGAAAAGGGGGAAAACCACTTAGCATTTAACCATGTGAGTAAGTCCAAGCCAAACCACCAACACCAGTTCATATTTAAATTCTTAAACAAAGTTCCAGGTATTAGAGGCTGGTTATTAGAACTAATAGTAGAAGTCTTACTCTAAAACTCACATTTGCATCTAAATTAACATGTAGTATTTCATTAACGTGTAGCCGTTGAAGAAGAGACTCCGGAGGTGCTGGACTTCCTCCTTCCGGACGAAGACTTAACTCCTGACCAGCAGCAACAAGGCAAGCCCCAGTTTGCATTAACCTTTTTATAAGTTTTCTTTTGTTTACATGAGTCATGTGAAGTATGATTGTGCCTTAGGTGTAGGATGAATGGAACCCCACTTGCATAACCAAAGGTTCCTAAAAGAGTGAGGGTTGTGTCTAAGACCTCGAGTCGACCGGCTATGCTTAATGAGTCATAGGACTTCGGTACAAGTCGAGTAGTTGGAATCTACTCGCGAGATAGGCTTGGGACACACGGGTTCGGTTGAGTGATGTGAGATCATTTTAGTAATGAAAATGAGACTAGGCAGGGGCTAGGGCGCAGCAAGAGGGAGTCTTGTGTGCGCAGCCCTGTCCGTGTCGATTGAGGACCGATCCGTGTGCGGCCCTGCTGAATAAGTGTTGAACGTACCGAAGGCATATCGGATATATGGGCCCTGATAAACTGATGTAGCCTAAACCTCCGGGCGTCGAGGCATAGCACACCGATTTATAGGTGTAGGTTGAGGGCAGCAAGGTGGAAATCTGCCAACGGGCATAGAGATGTTCCGTGTGGGGAACCTCCTGCTCGTTTCGGTGTGACCGGTTCAACGTTTGGGCTGTTGGGTGAAAGGTTGTCCCGTACGACATCGAGTGAGCGTGCTGTGCAGCTCCACAGGTGGGCGTACGTGACGTGCTCTTTGGGTTTTCCCTGCAGGTGTATATCGAGTCGATTCGCCGTCCCTCGCGGTGATGAGTACCGCTTGTTCACTGCGTCGTAACGTAGACAAATGGATGAAATATGTTGAGTCAATGCTGCTGATTGATATAATTGTATTGCTACATGTGTGCCACCAAATACTGCTTACTAAATTTCAGATTTCATGAACTGTTAACTTGTTGCTAAAAGATGAACTAAGGATGAACTTGTAGGCGTGTCGTTTTGGCTGAAATGTTACTAACCTATGTCTTGGTATACCTCATGTAGAGTTTCATGCTTAGGTGAGTCGGTTAAGCCTTGCTGAGCCTTCGTGCTCATGGTTGCTGCTTAAGTGTTTTTCAGGTGAGGAGCCACCCACGGACTCGGAGTACGAGTCCACCGGCGAGGGTTACCCTCCGTCGGGGACCACGGCTGAGTGGGAGCCGTACACGCCTCGCTGAGCTGAGGAGTGCAGCTAGTGTGGGTTGCCCTAGGGCTGGGCAACCAACTTTTGCTAAATAGGCGGGCGTGAGTTGTATAGTGTAGACTTCCACATTCCATGGTATTAGACACGCCAGTCCGGGAAGTTTTAGCAATTAATAATGCTGAAGCTCTCAAGTTAGAAGACATCCCCGTAGTCCGGGAGTATCCTGATGTGTTCCCGGATGATCTTCCGGGCATGCCACCTGAGCGGGATGTCGAGTTCAAGATTGAACTTGCACCCGGGACTACACCCATAGCACGGAGACCATACAAAATGGCTCCAAATGAGCTGGCGGAACTGAAAGAACAGCTCAATGATCTGTTGAGCAAGGGTTTCATTAGGCCGAGTTCCTCGCCTTGGGGATGCTCGGCGCTATTCGTGAAGAAGAAGGATGAGACCCTGAGGCTGTGTGTGGATTACCGGCCGCTCAACGCCGTCACAATCAAGAATAAGTACCCACTGCCCCGCATCGACATATTGTTTGATCAACTTGTGGGTGCCAGTGTGTTCTCCAAGATGGACCTTCGCTCTGGATATCACCAGATAAAAATCCGGGCGGAGGATATTCCGAAGACGGCATTCTCGACGAGATATGGACTATATGAATATCTCATCATGTCATTTGGTCTCACAAATGCTCCAGCCCATTTCATGTATCTCATGAACTCGGTGTTCATGCCGGAGCTGGACAAGTTCGTGGTAGTGTTCATCGACGATATCTTGGTTTACTCCAAGACAGAAGCCGAACATGCCGAACACTTGCGGATCGTTCTTCAACGATTGCGAGACCATAAACTCTACGCCAAGTTCAGTAAATGTGAATTTTGGATCAGCCAAGTGCCATTCTTGGGACATATCATCTCAGCTGAAGGCATTGCGGTTGACCCAAGTAAAATAGAGCAAGTGCTGAAATGGAAAGCTCCCACTTCAGTCCATGAAGTCAGAAGCTTCCTCGGGTTAGCGGGATACTATCGGAGATTCATTCCAAGTTTCTCCAAGCTCGCTAAGCCGATGACAGAATTGCTGAAGAAGGGGACGAAGTATGTTTGGAACACGGTGTGTGAAGGAGCCTTCCAAGCATTGGTGAAGCATCTCACAACAGCCCCGGTCTTAGCTCAGCCGGATACAACAAAGCCCTTCGACGTTTATTGTGACGCGTCCGGTATTGGGCTTGGCTGCGTGTTGATGCAGGCAGGACATGTGGTCGCTTATGGCTCACGCCAACTTCGGAACCATGAGCAGCACTACCCGACTCACGATCTTGAACTTGCTGCCGTGGTGTTGGCGCTGAAAATGTGGAGGCACTATCTCCTGGGGAACTTGGTGCATCTCTACACCGACCACAAGAGCTTGAAATACATTTTCACCCAGAAGGAGCGGAACATGAGGCAGAGGAGGTGGTTAGAACTGATCAAAGATTATGAGATTGAGATCCATTACCACCCCGGCAAGGCGAATGTGGTTGCCGACGCGCTGAGTCGGAAATCGCATGTCCATCACCTCACCATTACACCGGTGGAGGAGGAAGAGCCAAGTTTATACTTGGTTCCTTATGGATCGCTGTACAACCTTGCCCTCATCCCTACTATTAGGGAGGACATCATTGCAGCTCAGAAAACGGATAAAGGCATGGCACATCTCCGGAGACGGATAGACAATGGAGAAATTAAATGTTTCCGGAAAGATGGTGAGGGGATGCTGTGGTTCAATGACCGCATAGTCGTACCCCGAGATATGGAGTTGAGGAAAAAGATCCTCGATGAAGCTCACTTGTCTAAATACTCCATTCATCTGGGCAGCAACAAAATGTACCAAGATTTGAAAAAGAAATTTTGGTGGACACGGATGAAGCGGGAGGTAGCTAAGTACGTATCCGAGTGCGATACGTGTAGACGAGTGAAAGCTGATCACATGAAGAAATCAGGGCTGTTGCAACCCCTGAAGATCCCGGCATGGAAATGGGAAGATGTGAGCATGGATTTCATTGTGGGATTACCCCTAACAGCCAACAAGCATGATTCCATATGGGTAATCGTTGATCGGTTAACCAAGACGGCTCACTTCATTCCGGTGAATACACGTTACAATGCCGGCAAATATGCGGAGCTATACATAGCGAAGATTCTATGCCTATACGGGGTACCCAAGACCATTGTCTCAGATCGAGGTGCATTATTTGTATCTCGCTTTTGGGAGCAGCTACACGCTGCATTGGGTACTAAGTTGATCAGGAGCTCCGCCTATCACCCTCAGACAGATTGCCAGACAGAGAGGGTGAATCAAGTCCTGGAAGACATGTTGAGAGCATGTGCCATCCACCATGGTAGGAACTGGGATGATCACCTACCATTGGCGGAATTCTCGTACAACAACGGCTATCAGGCGAGTATCAAAATGGCACCTTACGAAGCTCTCTACGGTCGTAAATGTCGCACCCCATTAAATTGGTGCGAGTCCGGTGAAAGGGTCACATTCGGGGTTGATGTGGTGAACGACGCCGAGGAGCGCGTTCGGACAATTCAAGCCAATTTGAAGGCCGCTCAATCCCGACAAAAGAGCTACGCTGATAAGAGGCGTAGACCGTTGCACTTTGACGTTGGGGAACACGTGTCCCTCCGCGTGTCTCCAATGAAGGGTGTGCACCGGTTCGGTGTGAAGGGAAGCTCGCTCCCCGTTTTATTGGACCCTACGCTATCACCGAGAAGTGTGGACCAGCGGCGTATCGATTGGAACTACCGGCATCTCTGGCTGGTGTCCACGATGTTTTCCATGTTTCGCAACTGCGAAAATGCTTGAAGCATACAGCTGCTGTTCCTACCGAAGACATCGGCGAGTTGAAACCGGATTTAACATATGATGAGTATCCGGTGGCCATTCTTGATGAGAAAGCCCGAACCACGCGTAGCAGAACGTTGTGGTTCTACAAAATACTCTGGAGTAACCACACCGCCGAAGAAGCGACGTGGGAGAGCGAGGAGCTCCTTCGCTCAAATTACCCGGAGTTCATGGCTTCTCAACACGGGTAAGTCCCTATTGCATCGCTATCTCTTCTTTTATAACCTCGGGACGAGATTCTTTTAAGGGGGGAGGGATGTAAAAGCCCTAGAAAAGGGACTTGCAAAAACTTTTCTTCACCTCACAACACCACAGTTTTTATTGTGGACACCATAGGAAATGTTGTGAATAGCAAGTAACCTCCATCAAAAGAGTGATTAGAGGGGAAAGCCTTCATTTGCACAAAGTAGAATTTGGACACATGAACATGAGAGGTTGAGCTCACCCCTAGAATTTTAAAAGTCTTGGGAAGGTTCAGTCCAAAGCTCATGCAAATTCAACACTTTTTGAGGCACTTTTGGGTTATTTCAAAAAGAGGCCAATTTTGAATGTAATTTCAAAATGCAGCAACTTTCATCACCCAAATTCAAAAGTTAGCTCCATATCTAAACTCAGCATATTTTCCAGAGTAGTCCCACCAATTTTCAGTCCCATTGGACTTCATCTCGTCGGGAGCCGAATTAGTAACAATTCAAACTGAGTTTGAATTTTCAAATTTAAATATGAAGGGAAGGTGGCCAAACCAGTTTGAGGATTGATGAATTCAAATTCTACCTCTGAGTTGGTTGCTAAATTCCCTTTTCAAGTCTGAGTAGGTGGGATATTTGCACAACAGAGAAGATTAGGGGGGAGAAGAGGGCCCACCAGTCAGCTAGACTTCGGCCCTAAGTCAACACCGAGCGAACTCGGTTTACCGGGCCTCGGCAGAGCTCGACACCGAGCCGACCGAGCAGCCACCTCGCCCCCCCCTCCGCACGCGCTGGCGACCAGCTTGCCGGCTCCGCCGCCTCAACCCGATCGTTAACCCGGGAGCAAACAGCAGCACGCTGCCTTCTTCATTGATCGCACGCTCGCTGTTTCCCTCACCCCGCACTAAACCGGAGCTCACCCCGCGCTCTCCTTTCCCGATCGCCGGCAGCAACCGAACCCCGGTTGCTCATGCCAGCAGCACCAAAAAGCAGCGCCCGTGCGTGCTCTACCACGACAGCCCCGCAAATCGGAGACTCCTAGCCTGTGGCGCGTGCAATTCGGCAAACGATCGCCGAGGAACAGAGCACCGGCGGAAAGCCGCGAACTGCTCCCCGTGGACAGCACGCCACGGCCAGTTTCACCGCCGGACTCCTACACGAAAAAGGTGCGCTGTGCTCTCTAGATCGTGTAGATTCAAGCCGAATAGCGGTTGAACCACCGGATGAAGAGTATTTCCAGTTCTTCCGAAACGTAGTGCATTCGGGTAGAGCGCGGTCTACCCCAAAATTCCTGCTACTTGTTTAGCTATTGGCCGCGCAGGCTGGCCAACACCTTCCTCACTCCCTAGCGGCCCTCCTCGACCAAGGATCAAGGGAAATGACCCAGAAATGGCCGGGTTTAGGTTGTTTTTCGGGCCGCCATAGAATAACAGCTCGGTTCACCGTGGAGCTCTAGGTTGCCGACCTTTTCATGGGGTTTGGCGGCCATTTCCATCACCCTCGAGCTCCCGTGGTGCTCTCCGACCCTTTGCCAATCATTTTGATGCATTGTAACGCATTCCTGACCACGCCGGAACCCTAACCACCGCTGTCACCGTCGGGAGACCTGTTCCAGTGAGCTACGGCCGCCGACGACGCCACCGACGAGTTCAGCGACGTGAGTTGGGGCGGGGCGGCAAGTTTGGGGCCGGGAGACGGCCGGGAGAGCAGTTCCGGCGACGCTCACCGGAGTGCGCCGCCGCAGGCCCCTGTTTGGCGCGAGGAAGGGAAGACTGCCGGGTGGGACCCACCGGCAGACATTTAAACATTTTGAAATGTCCAGTTTGTAGTTTAAACTTTGGAGGACCACAACTTGGGTTAGGAGAATCCAAAAATTATGAAACAAATTTTGTTGGATTCCTCTAACAGAGTACAATACAAATCAGAAACCCAATTTTTATAAAACCCATTAATTAATTCTGGAAAATTCTTTAAATCTTTTCAGCAAAAGAATTTTAGAGGGAGTTTGGTTCATCTAAAAATCCCCAAATTTTGCCAAAATGTTCTTTAGGACATTAGTAAACCCCTGTAAAAGTTTCAGACAATTTGGGGTTAATTTGGTCGGAGCAATTCAAATTTGAAGGTGCTGTGTTCATTTGAATACAGAAACATTTTCAGAGAATTTCCAAAACATGGAAATTCAGTTCTGGGCAATTCTTAACTCCAAAAATGCTAGAAAAATTCATGCAAACTCTATGAGCTATGATTGAAATTGTAGTTCACTATGTTGGGCATGAACAGGGGTGTTACGTCAGAATAAATTCTTACTTGCTGATTTGCCAAGAGAATTATTCTGAGCAAACCACTCCATGAAAAGTGCTAATGTTTGGTCCAGAGAGTTTTCTTGTGACAAGGAACTCACACAAAAATTCTCAGCTCCATTGGAGCTCTAGATCACCCCTGTCCTGTTTAACCACTTAAGGGATTAATATGGAAAAGGGGGAAAACCACTTAGCATTTAACCATGTGAGTAAGTCCAAGCCAAACCACCAACCCCAGTTCATATTTAAATTCTTAAACAAAGTTCCAGGTATTAGAGGCTGGTTATTAGAACTAATAGTAGAAGTCTTACTCTAAAACTCACATTTGCATCTAAATTAACATGTAGTATTTCATTAACGTGTAGCCGTTGAAGAAGAGACTCCGGAGGTGCTGGACTTCCTCCTTCCGGACGAAGACTTAACTCCTGACCAGCAGCAACAAGGCAAGCCCCGGTTTGCATTAACCTTTTTATAAGTTTTCTTTTGTTTACATGAGTCATGTGAAGTATGATTGTGCCTTAGGTGTAGGATGAATGGAACCCCACTTGCATAACCAAAGGTTCCTAAAAGAGTGAGGGTAGTGTCTAAGACCTCGAGTCGACCGGCTATGCTTAATGAGTCATAGGACTTCGGTACAAGTCGAGTAGATGGAATCTACTCGCGAGATAGGCTTGGGACACACGGGTTCGGTTGAGTGATGTGAGATCATTTTAGTAATGAAAATGAGACTAGGCAGGGGATAGGGCGCAGCAAGAGGGAGTCTTGTGTGCGCAGCCCTGTCCGTGTCGATTGAGGACCGATCCGTGTGCGGCCCTGCTGAACAAGTGTTGAACGTACCGAAGGCATATCGGATATATGGGCCCCGATAAACCGATGTAGCCTAAACCTCCGGGCGTCGAGGCATAGCACACCGATTTATAGGTGTAGGTTGAGGGCAGCAAGGTGGAAATCTGCCAACGGGCATAGAGGGATGTTCCGTGTGGGGAACCTCCTGCTCGTTTCGGTGCGACCGGTTCGACGTTTGGGCTGTTGGGTGAAAGGTTGTCCCGTATGACATCGAGTGAGCATGCTGTGCAGCTCCACAGGTGGGCGTACGTGACGTGCTCTTTGGGTTTTCCCTGCAGGTGTATATCGAGTCGATTCACCGTCCCTCGCGGTGATGAGTACCGCTTGTTCACTGCGTCGTAACATAGACAAATGGATGAAATATGTTGAGTCAATGCTGCTGATTGATATAATTGTATTGCTACATGTGTGCCACCAAATACTGCTTTCTAAATTTCAGATTTCATGAACTGTTAACTTGTTGCTAAAAGATGAACTAAGGATGAACTTGTAGGCGTGTCGTTTTGGCTGAAATGTTACTAACCTATGTCTTGGTATACCTCATGTAGAGTTTCATGCTTAGGTGAGTCGGTTAAGCCTTGCTGAGCCTTCGTGCTCATGGTTGCTGCTTAAGTGTTTTTCAGGTGAGGAGCCACCCACGGACTCGGAGTACGAGTCCACCGGCGAGGGTTACCCTCCGTCGGGGACCACGGCTGAGTGGGAGCCGTACACGCCGCGCTGAGCTGAGGAGTGCAGCTAGTGTGGGTTGCTCTAGGGCTGGGCAACCAACTTTTGCTAAATACGCGGGCGTGAGTTGTATAGTGTAGACTTCCGCTGTGTAATATAAAAAATAGTTGTAACTGAAGTTTGTACCTGTTTGTACAGTTTTAGTTGTTTTTCCCATGTAATATATTATGTTCTTATGACGTGTGCTGTCGGGTGTCGCATCGCGTGGCACCACCCTCTGCGATCCTGGATGAGCGGATTCCGGTCCGCCACAGTGGCCAGCAGAACCGGACCCCCCACCCCCGCGGAGAGAGCTCCGAAGGCTCCACGTGTCCAGCGGGGCCAGACCTCCCTCTCCTCAGAGGAGAGCTCCGGGCCCGCCACGTGGCCAGCAGAGCCGGACCTCCCCCACCGCGGGGAGAGCGCCGGAGGCTCCACGTGTCCAGCAGGGCCGGACCTCCCTCTCCTCAGAGGAGAGCTCTGAGCCTGCCACGTGGTCAGAAGAACAGCGCTACCTGCCCCCGCGCGGTAGGCAGCAAGAGTAAAGACACGCCATACCTTGTCCGTACAAGGTATTCAAGACTCACGCCTTCCCAAGACGCGGAGATGCGGAGCACGCCGCTGTCAGGTGCCGTTGCGCCCAGTCGCATCGTAGTGAAGACTGGCACGCCACGTCAGAAGCTGTACGCCAATAAACACAGCGACAAGACATCCCCTGCCGCCCCTGCCGTCATCAACCACTACGCCTAGCTTGCGGCGTGGGCAGGGCGGCAAGACGAAGACTCAGAAGCCCTCGCCAGAGACAACTGCCGGCGTAACTGCAGGATACGGTAGATGGCAGGCAATCTCCCCGGGACCACCTGTCGGGTCCCGGGCCCACCTTGTAAGCCGCCCGAGCCTTGGACTATAAAGTCTCGGGTAGGCAACGTTACAAAGGATTCGCTCTTTAGTGGTTCGAACTCGACTCATAAGCTCAACACTCAAGCAATACAACAAGCACCTCTGCTCTCTGTGGACGTAGGGTTTTACGCTCCGGCGGCCTGAACCATGTAAAAAATCTCTGTGTGAACCTTCTCCTTCCTTCGTACCTAACGCTCAAGCTCTCCGTGAGGGACTAGCCCCTCCGAAAAAGAACCTCCACGGGCTGCCCAGTGCAGGCCCGGGGGAAGTGTCGACAGCTACACTTAGACATTTGGCGTGCCAGGAAGGGGGTTTTTCCCTCGCGCGACGAGCTTACGCCGACGAAGATGACGAAGCTTCCTTCAGCGGCAAGCTCTCCTCGCCCATGTTCCCGACGAACGATGACCAGCGGGGACTACGTTTCGACACACTCGGGACGGAGTGTGTCGGGGAAAGCTGGAAGTCAGCAGCCGACTCCGGCAACACGGACTCCAGCAAGCCCCAGATCTGCTGCAGCGCCAAGTGTCTCCCATGGGAGCGCACTAGCTGCAGCACGAGCGCTTCTGCGTAATCCACCTGCTGGGGACGCGCCTCAGGCAGCGACCCAGCTGTGGATTCGCGACGTCGACCGTCTCGTCGTCGCCGCCGCCAACCCTCAGCTTCGGCGGGGATGACGTCGCAGTCAATCGGATGTGTCGCTGTCGCGCATGCCAGCGGTTGATGTGCAGACGGCAGACTCTCGCTCCACCAGGCTCCCATCGGCAGACCTGAGGTCGGAGCTGGAACAACATCACCTGGGCGAAGACGCCCGCGTGGCCATCGAGCGACGGCGAGAAAGGCGTCGCAACCAAGAGGCCGGCGACAGAATGTCGACCGCCTCGACCCAGCCTGGGCCGCAGACATTCGCTACGCAATCTCTGCCCCCAGGCATACGCCACGCAGCATATGCCTCAGGCATATGCCCTGCAAATGGCGCCCCCTGTTTATGGCGCACCTTTGCCCATGCCGGGGTACACGGTGCCAACAGCGGACCAAGCGCTCGCGGCACCAATACCTGCAGCAACAGGGGCACGGTGCGCAGCCCTGGCGCCACACCTTCGCTTCACAAAGTGGCCGCGCAAGTTCCGGCCGCACCTGCCAGAGAAGTATGACGGCAGCGTCAACCCGGCGGAGTTCCTCCAGATCTACTCCACCGCCATTCTTGCTGCAGGAGGGGATGAGGCCGTCATGGTCAACTACATCCCCGTCGCCTTGACCGGCCCAGCACGGTCTTGGCTCATGAATCTCCCCCAGGGTTCCATAACCTCCTGGGGAGAGCTCTGCCGGCAGTTTACTGTGAACTTCAGCAGCTCCTACACCCGTCCCTGCACGGAGCTGGATCTCCACGCCATCCAACAACAACCTGGAGAGACGCTGCGCTCCTTCATCCAGCGGTTCTCCCAGGGCGGAACACCATCCCACATATCCAAAATGCTTCTGTGGTGGTGGCGTTCTGGCAGGGTGTAAGGGACAAGAAGATGCTTAAGAAGCTCGCGACCAGAGAAGTGCGCGACATCTCGGAGCTCTTCAACCTGGCGGACAAGTGCACCAGGGCAGCAGAAGCGCAGAACTGGCACTCACAGCCAGCCTCCGAAACCGGAGGACAGCCCGTATCTGATGCTGCTTCCCATGGGGGCAGCAAAAAGATGAAGAACAAGGGTGGTGGCAAGATGAAGCCACCGACCTCAGCTACCGTTGCTGCAGCAGCAGCACCCAGTGGTGCTCGGGGGCCACGCCCCGACAAGAGGCCGCGACAGTCACCAGCCCCAGATGGTGACCACGGCGAGCCATGCCCCGTGCACAACACCAGCAGCCACACTGCTGCTGAGTGCCAGGAAACCCAGAAGCTCGCGGAGCGCTTCCGCAGGGGGAAGCAGCCGTGTGCGGACGCCCCTCCCTTCCGTCAGAGGGAGGGCAAGGAGAAGGTCGACGCCCGCGACAACATCGACCACCAGATGGAGTTCCAGGAGCCCCAGCGCGCCGTAAAGGCGGTGCACAACCATGAGGACTCCAGCTCCAGCGACGATGAGCACCGGAAGGCGCTCTACGTCATCAATGGCGGGTCCTCTGACCCCTCGTCTCGGAGTATAGTCAATACTCTGCGCCGAGCAGTGGCGTCGGTGGCTCCTGTCCCAAGTGCAGCGCCACACCTCAAGTGGATGTGGACCCCCATCAGCTTCGACGCCACCGACTGCCCCAAGAACATGGCTGGGGCTGGACAGCTACCACTCTTGGTAGCTCCCACCATCGCCAACATGAAGATGTACCATGTTCTGGTAGATGGCGGGGCCGGCCTGAACCTCATCATCCACAGAGCTTTCAAGAAGCTGCAAATCCCAATGGCCAAGTTCACCCCCTCGAGCCTGTTCTCAGGGGTAGGGCCGAGACAAGTCGTCCCCTATGGCAACATCAGCATTCTGGTCACCTTCGGGGCACCGGACAGCTACCGGACAGAATACATTCTGTTCGATGTGGCGGAGATCGACCTCCCCTTCAACGCCATCATCGACGGGCCAGCACTGTACCAATTCATGGCAGTAGCCCACTACGGCTACCTCGTCTTGAAGATGCCTACACCAACAGGTGTCCTCAAGATCCGTGGAGACCGCACTGCTTCAGTGTCAGCCTTGGAGAAGATCCAAGCACTTGCAGCAGCCCGAGCACCAGCCCCTGGCGGTGCAGAACCAGGCCAGCTCCACCCGAGTGCACGCCACCGTGCCTCGACCTCAGCACCCTGCGTGCAACCCCTCGACGAGGGCGACGTCCCCCTGAAGGTCGTCCAAGTCGGTGCCGATGCTGCCCAGACCACCCGGGTTGCCGGGGGCCTGGACAGCAAATAGGAAGGCGCGCTCATCACCTTCCTCCGGCACAACGTCGACGTGTTTGCATGGCAACCGTCGCAGATGCCGAGGATCCCTAGGGAGGTGATCGAGCACCATCTGAAGATCTTCCCCGAGGCCCGGCCAATCCAACAGAAGCCCCGCAAGCAGTCCATCGAGCGGCAGAACTTCATCCGTGAAGAAATCAAGAAGCTGCTGGACGCTGGCTTCATACGGGAAGTCCACCACCCCCGGTGGTTGGCGAACCCTGTCGTCGTCCTGAAGGCCGGCGGGAAGCTCCGGATGTGCATCGACTACACCAGTCTCAATAAGGCATGTCCCAAAGATTCACTCCCTCTCCCTAGAATAGATCAAATAGTAGACTCTACATCAGGCTGTGATATGCTATGCTTCCTAGACGCCTACTCAGGCTTTCACCAAATCCCTATGTCTACAGAAGATGAAGAGCATACTGGTTTTATCACAGTAGACGGCCTGTATTGTGTAAAGGTCCCAAAAAAATTATGAACACAACGAAACTTATGTTTGCACAAAGATAGTTTCATATGTAGGAAAAATGGGACTTGTTTAAACTTTTTCACATGTGATAATACACATGAAAGCTCCCTCTACGCAAGTTAAATGGTTATTTGAAAACATGGAACAAAAAGGAATTTGAAACCAAGTAGGGAAGCACCCATATGTGTGAGAGAGCTAAATTAAGATTTTGGAGCAAGTTGGTTCCACTCAAAAAAATTCAAATGAGATTAACACAATGGTTTTCAAAACTGTTGTATTAAAAATCTCATTTGCAGCAGCTATGTCAAAGATCAGGTTTCATATTTGAATTATTTAGGCCCAAATTAGGGGGTAGGCAAAGTCTCATGAACTTTTGAAGATATTTGCTACCCATTTTTCCAATTAGACCTAAATGTACAATGAATTCAAATACCTATTTGAATTTGAATGAATTGTGCCCAATTATCCAAATGCAGTTTAATTTTCAACTCCACACAGTTAAATTTCATCATTTGCAAATTTTTGGGATATTTTGGAGAGATAAGGGAGATATGGGGCCCACTTCTCATATGTATCAAAGTATCTCTGCAGAGGAATTGGGTTTCTGTTTTGCTGCCTTCGGGAGATCGACAGCAGCTGCTCACGACAGCACACCGGCAGCTGGTCGACCGCCCCGCAACCGACTCCAACGTCGATTCAGGCCCCCTCAGCGACCTCATCCATCCATAATATGTTCTCCCTCTGCTCACGCACAGAGCACCGAGGCTCTCCCTCCCTCACACCGAGCCGAGTAAACTCGCCTCCGCCACACCACCGCTCGCTCGGTGACCTCCAAATTCCCATGAACTGAGGCTAGTGAGTAGCAAGATGGCACCAGGGTGTCACATTCGTCCTCCTTGACGTACCCCCGACTGGTGATCGGCTCTCCAACCCCGGGAGCAACGCGACCGCGTGAAAGGCCGAACCGAACCCGATGAGGAGGCTCCCGCTGGCAGCCCAACCTGGCGCTTGTCACGGACAAGTACCTGCGCCCTTGGACACGCCAAGCCACCGTGCTGCTCTCATCCCAGGCTCAGACCATGCCAAGCACCAGCGGGAGAGAATTTGGAAAAATTTCTCCGGTGTACTCGAATCGACCTCCCGGCACGGTAACTTCAAATTCACCCGCCACCCATGTTCTTAGCTTGTAAATTCTTGCACACAGGACCACCAGCAGCCGGCGATCATTAGCCCTTCACATCCCTAGCTTGAAACTGCATGTAGGCCGAGTATTTCTAGGTTTTGTAACGGCTAATATGGCGGGGAGGATCGGGCTCACGGTGACAGTAAGGGTAGAGCCTCCCACGAGCCTTCGCATGGCTATGTCGACCTTCCCTGAGATCGCACGGTGCTATAGAGCCCTCCCACCGAGGTTTTGGCGGGCTAGAAGCGTCGGGCGACATCGCCGAAGTGATCCCGAGCTGCCACACCGTCGCCGGCCTGGTTAGGGCCACTGTCGGTTGGGGAAAAGGCTCCCATCGTGTTCAGCGCACGATTTTAGGCCCTAACAGCGAGGGAGGACTTGGGAGCTGGCCGGACGGCAAGGTTTGGCTCAGTTCCGGCGAGCCCGGCGGCGCACGGGCGCGGGTGGCCAGAGGTTGAAGATGACAGGTGGGTCCCGTTCGTCAGCGACAGGGATTCAAATTTCTGATCGACTGTGGCGCTGGCATCTAGTGTGTCTGCACGGGAAATGTCCAGTAGCCCCGTGTGGCTCGTCCCGGCAAGTGACACGTGGGCCCCTGGACCCACAGTTAACGTTTAAACATTTTTAAGATTTCCAGTTTTTAGTTCAACCTTGGGAGAGCCATAACATTGTGTAGGAATGTCCAAAAATTGTGAAACAAATTTTGTTGGATTCCTCTCAAAGAGTACTATCCAGGGGTGCAGCCCAATTTATATGAAAATCCCTGGTGGCTCATTAATTCATATAAGGAAAATCTTGTGGGATTTATTCCAGTAGTTCTATGTGTTGGAAAATTCCCAAATTTGGGCAGAAGGTTCTTACAAAAAATACTTGAACTTCAGTAAAAAATTCAGAGGCATTGGACCTAATTTGCTTGGTCAAATGTGGTATTAATTCCTTATGTCTCTGAAAATTGGAAAATAGAACAGAGCTCAATTTCAGATTTTCCCCAATTCTTGTGGAGCTCATATCTTTGTGTAGAAACCTTCAAATTTAGTGATTCAAATTGGGTTAGATTCAGATTGAAATACTCTATCCAAATATGCAACCCAATTTGTATGAAACTCATTATTTCACTCTGGAAAATTCTTTAAAGCTTTTCAGCAAAAGAATTTTAGAGGGAGTTTAGTTAATCCAAAAATCCTAAAATTTTGCCACAATAGTCTTTAGGGTGTTATGGACTCCTGTAAAAGTTTCAGCTCATTTGGAGTTAATTTGATCGGGAAAAGATCAGATTTTAAGTTGCTATATCCAAATGAATGCAGAAATATTTCCAGAAAATTTCCAAAACTTGGAAATTCAATTCTGGGCAATTCTTAGTTCCAAAAACCCTAGGAAAATTCATGCAGACTCTATGAACTATAATTGAATTTGTAGTTCACTAAGTTGGGCATGAACATGTGAGTTAATTCAGAATTAATTTTTTTGTGCTTAATTGCTTAGGGAATTGTTTTGAATAAAACACTCAATGAAAAGTGTTTATTTTTGGTCCAGAGCACTTTCATGTTACCAGGAATTCACATGCAAATTTTCAGCTCAAATTGAGCCTTGAGTCTCCCTGTCCTTGTTCTCCATTTTATTGGATGTGAAGAACAACATAGGGTTGGGGTGGAAATTGTGCGAGACACAATTTCTTTCCACTTTAGCTGCAATTTAGCAAGCTAAGTCCCTGTGTAGTGTATGACTTTCTGTAAAAATTTCCAAGTGGATGGAGATCAGCATCTTTAGTTATGTCCAGATCATTAGAGCTCATCTTATATGACATTAGAAACTTAGTTAGAGATGTAATGAAAAATCTAAGGTAGATTTAGTCTCTTTGAGTTCTTTGCACAACAGAGGCAACCACTTCATCCTAGGATCTCTACACAGCCTCTGTTCTTAAGAAGTTTTAATCTCTAAGCCTGTGAACTAAATTATAAAATACTATGCATATACATGTCGATACACTACAGGAATCCGGACAATAGATGACGGCCAAAAACCGTCGTCAATAAGCAAAGTACCATCGTCAATAACTTATTGACGACGGTAAAATGTTGTAGACGACGGTTTATTGCTGTCATCAATTATTAGTCGTCATTAAGCTTATTGACGACAGCTAAATCCGGCTGTCGTCAATAAGCTTATTGACGACGGCCAGGGTTGTTACCGTCGTCAATAACGATGGCTTATTGACGACGGCCAAGTTTTTGGCCGTCGTCAATAACAATGGCTTATTGACGACGGTTTCTGGTACCTGACCGTCGTCAATACTAATGGCTTATTGACGACGGCCAGATACCAGAAACCATCGTCAATAAGATTTTAGTTTTTTAAAAAAAAACAGAAAATCCTGCCCTGGTTCGAGGCCAGCCCTGGCTCGATGGCCAGATAACAGGCAATCAAAAATACATCGCAGGCAGGCAAAAAAACACTATACGCACGCCACACTACCCTACGCTACCCCGACCACTGCCACCGGAGTCCAGGAAGTCATCGCGCGCTCGTCCAAACGCCGGTTGCTGAGGGGATGGAGTTTCCTGAGCCTGCGTCACCGATCCCTGTGATGTACATGTATAGTTAGACAAATTAGAAGTTCACAAATGTGTATATGATTAAATAAACTCATTACAAGTTAGAACTGAGCAAGTTAGCTAGATTTGGCTATGTTTGAGTAAGTTTGCTCATATTTTACTATGTTTGAGAAGTATGGACTAGTAGTGTTTGTGTTTGAGCTAGTTCAACTAGTTTTGGCTATGTTTGAGTAAGTTTGCTCATATTTGACTATGGTTGAGTAAGTTGTACCGTATTTTACTCAGTTTGAGGATGTTTCACTAGTTTTCCCTAAGTTTTAGTAAGTTTGATCAAATTCAACTAAATTTGAGCAAGTTTAACTAGTTGCAGCTATTATGAGAAATTTTGTACCTGTGCTCCTGACGTCGGCCCCTGTGATAGCTGTATCGGTGGCGGCGCCCGCTGAGGAAAGACAACAGGCTGTCCTTTGGCCATAGCCAGCAAATATGAAGTAAATTATTATACATGTCATTCATATATTAGAAACGTTGAGTACAACAATCTGAACTTACCTGCATGGCAGCTTGCAGCTGTAGCATGTACGAGTGTTGATACTCGTCCCTAGCTTAGAGCTCGGCTGCCTGTCTCTCGTCCCTAGCTCAGAGCTCGGCTGCCTGCCTCTCGTTCGCGAGCCTCAGCGCTTACTGTGTCCTCTGGAGCTCCTCCTGGACACTCTGGAGCTCCAGATCTCGGCTTCCACGCCTGCTGGATCCACCCTATGATGAAGAGACCCTCGAGGAAGACTGCGCCTCCCTCGAGTCGACTACTCCATAGAAGATGGCCAACCTAAACAACGAAGTAAGATTATTAAAGTTTCGTATCTCGAAGTTCATGAAAGTAAATGAAAAACAACATAACTCACCGGCCGTGAGGTTTACCGCCACCACTTGCATAGGCGGCTTCAGGTACGATCGGCGAGTTCTACCAATCGTAATCGTCGCCTCGAAGCCTCCGCACCTCCTCCCCATACTTTTCCTGAAAATACAGAAGATTAAAGTCATTAGAAGTTTTAAAGAGAATACAATTAAGTTAACTAAAGTACTCACCAACGTCTCCATCGTTGTCTGAGAAGACATCTGATCAGGCTGTGAGGGGTCACTTCCCATGTGACCCCTCCTCCACACCTGGATAGCGGTCGGCTCCTGACCGATCTCGCGCTCCTATCGATACATGTTACCACAATGATAGCGATAGAAATTAACAAGAATATAATTCGAGTATCACTTACCATCCGTTTAGCAAGGTGTACGTAGCCGTCCCCGCCAAGACGGTCTTTCCCGTCCGTCCCTCGACTCTATCGGCGGGTCATCGACACGCCTTGGAAGCCCTGGCTCGCCCAACGAGCACACACGGAACTGTAGGCATCCAGACAAGACTCAAGCCACGGTACGCTGACCTGCACACATTTGTTATTGGATGAAAATATTGATGAAAATTGGATAATGAAGCAAAGTAAAATAAAGATTTTACCTTTGCGTACTGTGCCTCCGTCAAGTACTTGTCCGCCACATCCCTAAACTGCCCCGGCTCACCCTCGTCCGGATGCAACTTATAGTACGCCTTTGTAGCCTGAATGCGAGCCGTTGATATCGACTGCGTCAGGAGCTTCCTAGCGTTGTTGTTGAAGACTAGGCGAGCGTGATCCAGCTGGGCCTCGTCCTCCAAACGGTAATATTTCTACAAGAAGAAATATACAAGTTAATGTATTTAACATATAATAGGTTCACATTTAACAAATAGACAATTTACTTACCATGAATTCATGCCACACATGCTCCTGGTGGTTGCCGTAGGTAATGTCCTAGGTCGTAGCGTAATCGTCCCAAGACGTAGCATCCCGTCCGTTCACTAGACCGGGGTAGTGACAATGGATGAGCTGGCCCAGGACAGCGTTGACCTAGCGGTGGTGTCCTTGACCCGTGAACGAGTCATCGGCCCAAGACCAAATACACCATTCTCAATTAGTACATATGTTAAGTGTTAAAATATCTAAATTGATTTGTTATAGATTTACTTACCTATCGCCAACCAGACGAATAACGACCCGATCTTCTGGCCATGCAGGAACCGGAGGAGCCACGTTGAAGGCTCCGAAGCAGGGTCTGAAGCCTGCGGTGCCGGAACCTGAAGAGGATCCGAAGCAGGATCTAGAACAGGCTCCGAAACCTGTGGTGTCTGAAGAGGACCCCTGGCCTCTGTCTCCTCAGACGTAGAGTCGTCCTAAAAATTTGAAGATTGGTAATATAGATTTAAGAAGTTATTTATATAATTTATGTAATTTAATACTCTTTACCTGTCGTGACCGCTCTCGTGACCCCTGGCCTCTATCGAGGCCCAACAGCTGAGACTGTCTACCATTGCTAGACTAACAGCCCTGGAAAATGGATTCTGCTCTCGGGGACAGAAAGCCCCGCGTCCCCCGTCGTCTACTGCTCGACGACATCCTAATGAAAGGAAATTTGATAATGAATTTAAAAGAAAAATATAGAAGACGGAAAAAGAGATGAAGGAAACATTACTTCTACTCAATTTCAAAATTCATCAGTATCACGATCATGTACTCTGCTTCGTAAACCGGACCATCGATCTTTTGTCGTGGTTGTTCGCCGTTTTCGTTTTTTCACATTATGAGTCTGTACATCTTCTGCATCTCCAACTAATTCATCGAGTTGTAGACCAGGCTCAACGACAAAAGAATCCGGCAACTCTTTTTCTTGGTAAACAACATCAGCCTCATCAAGGTAACCAGTATTGTCCGGTGTATATAACCGCTCACGAGGATTCACCTTTTGTACAACCCACCATGCACTAAGCTTTTCGCATGGATATTGTAGATAGTACACTTGTTCGACTTGGTGTGCAAGGACAAAGGTGTCGTAGCCTCGTAGTCGGTCCTTGTGTTTGACTTCTACCATGCCAAATTGGTTTTAACGAGTTCCATTGTTATTATCAAACCAATTGCAGTCAAAGAAGACTACTTTAAGGTCTTTACTCCTGGCAAAACTGAATTCTAGGATTTTGTTTATGATCCCATAGAAATTAGTTTCACATCCTTCGGCATCGTCGGCCCTCTTCACAACTCCGGTGTTTGAAGTTGCCCTTAGAGGATGTTGAGCTTCAAATTGAGTTGAACGAAATCGGAACCCATTGATATCATATCGACCAAAGAGTTTAACTTTAATGGATCCGTTGGACAGTTGTCGCAAATCTTCATGAACAACGGCTTGTGTCTGCACTGTCCAACATATGAAGTAAGAATACTATTTTATGCTATGAACATAATTACTAAGAGGAACAAGACAAGGAAAACGTTACATGATTTCGAAACCAGGTTTGGAAGTTAGGTCCTCCATTTACTCCATAATGTCGCATTGTTTGTATTTGCTTGCTAGTAGGTTGCTGATTAGACTTCCAATTTTGTCGATCGAACTCACTAAATAAGGACAAAACAGAATTATTAGGATAGATGTATAACACACCACGCAAATTAGTATAGACGTTGAACAACCACTTACTGAAAAAAATTGTCTATCCCATCTATGTTAGCGTACATGTATAACAAAGCAGCTGTCTTTTCATCTGTTGAAGCATCATAGCTCGTGCCACTACCAACAGTGGTGCCTCTTGTTTGAAAAAGTGAGAGTTCGCTACAAGAGGTTGCTTCAGCCATATTGTACCGCAACACCGATGCATTAACATTGTGTTCTTCTGCAAAGTAGACACTTTAAAAGTATCCTATCTCCTGAAGTGTAAATGCTTCGGCGATGCATCCTTCAACCATTGCCCTATTATGAACCATCGGTTTCAGACATCTGAGTGCTCTTTCAATGTGGTACATCCACCTATATTGAACAGGGCTGCCTACTTTAGCTTCATATGGAAGATGGATTAGAAGATGTTGCATTGGATTGAAGAACCCTGGAGGAAATACTTTTTCCATCTTACATAAAAGCATGGGTATCTCTTTTTTCATCTTCTCCATCTTCTTTAGAACAAAGCTGTCTATAAAAATAGCTAAACTCGGCTAACACCTTCCACACCTCATCGTCAAGATAGCCTCGAAACATAACCGGCAGAAGTCTTTCCATGATTATGTGATAATCATGACTCTTCAAACCAGTGATATTTCCAGTCTTAACATTAACGGCTCTTCTCAGGCTAGCAGCATAACCGTCTGGGAACTTCAACTGTTTCAACCACTTGAAGACTTCTTTCTTTTCTTTTGGTCAAAGGCAGAAAGAAGCTCGTGGTTTGCCACCAGCTTCGAAGAGCTCAAGACTTGGTCGGTTACAAACATCTGCCAAATGCTTCCGAGCTTTTATATTGTCTTTTGTTTTGCCCGTCATATCCAAGCACGTGCTTATGATGCATTCGCCCATGTTACGTTCCTGGTGCATGACATCAATGTTATGCAATAGAATTAAAGACTTCATATACGGTAACTCCCATAGTGCACATATATGAGTCCAATTGTGATCCTCTCCGTAACCAACAAAATATCCATGACGACCTTCATCTGGCACTAGATTGTTGAGCTGTTTAACAATTTGCGACCCGTTCAGACGTTGTGGTGGTCCCTTTTTTACAATGGTACCCTTCCTGAAGGCATTTCTCTGTTGCCTAAACAGGTGATTTGGCGGTAACCAACGTCTATGAAAATCAAAGTAGCATATCATGCCACCATGACTTAGACGAAAACAATCCGTGTCAGAAGCACATATTGGACATGTCAATCGACCATGAGTGCTCCAGCCAGAAAACATGCCGTAAGGTGGAAAATCATGAACATACCACAAGTACGCAGCTCGAAGGTTAAATTTCTGTCTTCTATAACAGTCGTACGCTTCGACTCCTGTCCATAACATTTTTAACTCTTCAATCAATGGCTGCATCATCACGTTCAGTCGTGAACTAGGATGATCTGGTCCAGGTACAATAAGGCATAGGAACATGAACTCACACTTCATACAAAGAGATGGTGATAAGTTATACGGAATAGCGAACACGGGCCAACAAGAGTATGGTGTGGCGTTTGTACTAAACGGTGAGAAGTCATCTGTCGCCAACCCAAAGCGAATATTTCTCGCGTGATTGGCGAAATCTGGATCGAAGCGGTCAAGCGCCTTCCATGCCTCACCGTCCGACGGGTGCACCATCATGCAGTTGTTCTCACGTACACCTTCTTTATGCCACCTCATGTGTCTAGCTGTTTTTTTAGATAGAAACAAACGCTTGAACCTAGGTGTGACAGACAAGTAGTGAAGCTGCTTCTGTGCGACTTGAGTCATTACTTTTGAACCGTCGTCATTAATAACTTCGACAAATCTCGCTTTACTACATTGTAAGCATTTGTTCTCATTGGCATGCTCTTTCCAAAAAAGCATGCAATTGTCTAGACACATATCAATCTTATCATATTTCATACCCAGACCAGAAATCAACTTCTTAGACTGATACATATCTTTAGGCACTTTATATGGTTGTGGAATGATGTCGCTGATCAATTTGATGAGATCGTTGTAGCAGTTATTGGAGAAGAAATACTTAGACTTAATGACCATAAATCTAGTCATGAAAGTAAGGAGCGTCACTTCGGTGTGTTCATGCAACGGCTCTTCTGAAGCTTTGAGAAGCGTGAAAAACGCTTCAACCTCCGTTGTAGGAGGATCCTCCATCAATTCAGGATTTATGGCATCAAGCATCTCGTCCATCCTATCGACCCCCGTATTGTCATCCTCATCTAAAACTTGTAAGGGTTGAGAAGATGTCTCACCGTGAAAGGTCCACACCTCATAATCTTCCATGAAACCGTATCGACACAAGTGAAACGCCAAATTCACTTTGTCCCAACACTTTGCACCTTGACATTTCATACATGGGCACCGCACCTTATCGATCATTGACAATGAAAAAGCTCGATCTACAAAAGCATCTGTCTTGGCGAACAACTCATCCGAGTGACCACCAGAACTGTTCTTCCAACCGGTATACATCCAACTACGATTCTCACCCATGTTTGAATCTGCAGTTTAATGTCAAGGAAATTATAGTTACTTTATAATTTATTTATGTCACGGCCCTACATCTATTGGAAAGGATAGGTCCTAAACCCATCCAAGAGTGACCGAGCGGAGCATGCTCATGATGAGACGCGTGGTCTGGATCCGAATGAAATTTCGGCAGCATAACCCCGCTGTTCTCCACTGCACGCCCGAAAATGGTGCAGCAGATAACAACAGGGTTATGCCGTCGAAATCTCGTCTAGATCTAAACCCGCGTATCATCACAAGCCACGCCCCCTCGATCACTCCCAGACTGTCCAAAAAGGGACAATTCCGAACGTACAAGCCTCACATGCGTAACACATGTGAGACGGGGCCGTTCGAAACGGGTGACGCATGTTGTATAGGTTTACGTCAATCTTTCATTTTTGAGTCATTTAAAAGAGAGAGAGGAAAGAACGAGAGAGAAGGAAAGAACGAGAGACAAAGAAGTGGGTCAGCCATCCTAAGTTATGCCCCACTGGGGCCTGCCATTATCTTACGACGCCTTTTGGGTTAGCCATCGTACGTTATGCCTCGTCGTAAGTGGGTCAAAGATGAAACCGCACCGTCGGGGCCCGCCGTCCACGTGCGGGAGCTTGCCGTCCTCCATGCCTATCTCGACTAATACATTACCAATAAATGGGCCGTGACAGACCCTAAATGGGTCGTGTCAGGCCAGACCGGGCCTAAACCCATTTATTTACATATAGTAACTAATCAGACAATCAATCAAAGTATTATTTAAACAATAATCAATAACAATACTAATTAAACAATTAATCAACTAAGGTCGGGCGGTGCGGCAGGGCGGGGCTTGTGGTGGGGCTGGGCGGCATAGCAGGGCGGGGCTCGGGGAGGCCAAGGCGCGGCCGGGGCTCGGCGCGAGCAGGGGCGGCCGGGCGGGGCCATGGGCGGGACGGCATTGGCTGCGGCGGGGCGGGGCGCGGGATGGCGATGCGCAGTGGGGCGGGGCGCGGGACGGTGGTGCGCGGCGGCAGGGCGGGGTGTGGCGGAGCGAGGAATCGCCAGCGTGAGGCGTCGGCGGTGGCAGTGCGAGGGGCCAGCAGCGCCTTGCAGCGACGGTGGCGGGCGGAGGCGGCGCCGGCATCGGCGACGCTCGGCCAGGCGATGGCGGCCAGACAGAAGTCTTTCTTTCTCTTCATCATGTTTTTGCGAGGTTGTCCATACGATGGTAGCTTTTCTTACTGGAGTTGCAGAAGTCCTTGAACTAATAGTTGTACTACCAGCTCATTTTGAACTTTCCTATCTCGTCATGTTTCAGCTATGATGCTTGGGTCATCTACAATTTCCTTTCACTAGTTTTGGCATGGGTGGGAGGTCCTGGTGCTGTGGTTACAAGTTTGAGTGGCCGAAGCCTGAAACAATGATGGTTTCTGATGACTTGCTGTTTGCCAGCTATTCCTCTAGACGGGTGCGTGTCTTTGAAACATATTAAATGAATATCGTATCAGTTATCATACTTTCATTCACAATTTCACAGTCACGCAGTTTGTGTTTGTGACACACCATGAACATCAGCGCTGATGGAAAAATATTGTGTCCTTGAATAGACGATTCATAAGAAGATGCAAACAAGGATGCTTGCAGTTTGTGATACTGAAGCCAATTTTGGTTGTTATTACCTTCATACTTTATGCTAAAGGAAAATATGAAGATGGCAACTTCAGTGTCAACCAAACTTATCTGTACATAACTATCATATATACTATCTCATACTCAATGGCATTATATGCTCTTGCACTGTTCTATGCGGCGTGTAGAGACCTGCTACGGCCATATATATAATCCTGTCCCAAAATTCATCATTATCAAATCAGTTGTGTTTCTCACATATTGGCAGGTGAGCATAAAGCAACAACCAATCTTTTTATCCTCTCTTTCAAGTATATTAGGGAGCCACCTGTTGGCTCATTTAAATCTTTTTATCTTCACATGTGAGGAGCCGGAACACCACGGAGGAGGAGCTGAGGGGGAGGGAGACTTACCTCGGGCGGCGGCGGGGACCGGCGGCGGCGGTGGCGGGGACGGGCGGCGGGGACCGGCGGGGACGTGCGGCGGCGACGAGACCTCGGCGCGAGTCGGGAGGCGGCACTGGCCGCCTCCCGGCTCGCGTACGGGTTATATGTCCCGTTATTGACGATGGTGCTAGGTCACCGTTGTCAATAACTCCTCGTGTTGGCCCGAATTAAGTTAAAGACGACGGACACCGTCGTCCATAATTTATTGACGACGGTACTCGTTCAGCTGTCATCAATAACTGTGTTATTGACGATGGTGCTAGGTCACCGTCGTCAATAACTCCTTGGGTTGGCCCGAATTAAGTTAAAGACGACGGGCACCGTCATCAATAATTTATTGACGACGGTACTCGTTCAGCCGTCGTCAATAACTGTGTTATTGACGACGGTGGTAGGTCACCGTCGTCAATAACTCTTTGGATGGGTCCGAATTAAGTTAAAGACGACGGGCACCGTCGTCAATAAATTATTGACGACGGTACTCGTTTAGCCATCGTCAATAACTGTGTTATTGACGACGGCTAGATAAAGCCGTCGTCAATAACATTAAAGACGACGGCCCCGTCGACAATAAATTTGGCCGTCGTCAATGATCGTTTTTTCTGTAGTGATAGGATTCATGATGAAGGACATCGACGGAGCCATCCCTTGACGTGTCGATCAGTTGGGCAAGTTCAGAAAGATCAAGGGATTGAAGATCACTAATTCTATTATATACTACTACCCTATAAAGCAGGCAAGCTCCGGTTTGCATTAACATTTTTACAAATTTTTATTGTTTTGAGCACTTACTTGAGTATCATTACTTCTTGCAATAGAGTGTTATTTGAAACCCCAAATGCATAGCCAAGAAAACCATGGGTTGGGATTAAGATTGAAAACCTCATTAGCCACTGCAATGCTAAGATAGAGTAGGATTCGGTATAAGTCGAGTAGTTGGAACTACTCGCGAGCATAGGCTAGAGGCACTCGACTTGGGTAGAGATAGCACATGATACACATGGCAAGAAAAATGAGACCGAGCGGAGAGTAAGGGCAGCAGGACTTTGGGCCCCTGTGCTATAGCTCCGCTTGTGTCGATTGAGGACCGAGCCGTGTGCGGGCCTGTTGAACAAGCTAGAACAGTACCGAAGACCTACCGGCTATATGGGAACCGGGAAACCGATGTAACTCGGTTAGCTGGGTGTTTAGGCATAGCTGGTCGTTTAGAGGGTAGGTTGAGAGCTCGAGGTGTAAATCGGCTGGCGGCACTGAGATGCGTGTGCAGAGACCTCTTGCTCGGGACGATTGGACCGGTTCAACATTTGGCTAACGAGTGAAAGGTGGTTGCGTACGGCGTCCGTGATGGTTGCTGTAGGCAACATCGAGTAGGGGCGTACGTGACAGGTTATTCAGGTAACCCTGCAGGTGTAAATCCATTATAATCGCCGTCCCTCGCGGTCAGTGAGTACCACTTGTTCACTATACCGTGACGTAGAAAGAACAGGCTAGTCACATGTTAAAATGTTGCTGATTGAAAGATGGACATTGCTTATTAATGATTTGTTGTAGCTTAGAGCTAATTAAAGTTCTTTTCAACTTTGGGCAAAGTACATGAGAGAAATGCGTTTCTTGTTTGATTGCGGCTCTCTCATGTGCCTTAGCGTAAGGTTCTCCACAACCTGTGGCTAAAACTTGAAAGTAAGGTTCCACTAATTAGGCGAGTCCTTTGCAACTTATTTTACCTCATGTACCTATTACCCCTCATGTAGAAGTTTCATGTTTAGGAGAGACGGGTCAGTCTTGATGAGCCTTCGTGCTCACTGCTTGTGTTTGAAGCTTTTGCAGGGTTCTATGGGGAAGGGACTCCCGAGGAGGAGACGGAACCCCAGGAGGGGAACCAGTCAAGTGGGAGTCATGCACGCCGCCGTGTTAGTGTGCGTGTTTGCTAGCAAGGACACGTTCCACGGCTGAACGTGAACTTGATGCATAGTCTACGCTCGTGAGTGTAGACTGGACATATTTTGGATGTAAAAATGTTCCTAAACCACTTTATGTAATAAAATTTTGCTTCCGCTTTATATCTTGGATGTGTGTTATCTGGTGCTGGGCAACGCAGTACCCCTCAGCGTGATCCTGGCTCGACAAGACCGTGGGGTCATTTCAGCATTGGTATCAGAGCTCGCTTGAGGTTTAACACACTAAAAAGGTCATCTTTTTCAAAAATCTAGTGAGGAATGAGTTAGTAGCCCGTATAAGGATGTTATTAGTGTATAGAAAGTGGCATACTAACCTAATTGCTTATGTAGGAAAATCGTGCATCTCGGGACGCTTTATGTCTTGGGGGGTGCACGTAAGCGCTGTCCACCAGTGCGCACAAGCTGAAGGGTGGAGCCCCACGGGTGGCAGGTAACCCGACCCGCTTTAATATCCTCTATGACTCTTCATGTCGTTTGGGGTATTCGAGCAACGTCCATCCCTGGCGTGCGTGGTGCAATTTGGGAGACCCCTTCACGTGGTCAGTAACGTGAGCACGTAGCTCAAGGCGTGTTTGGCTTGAGAACATCCGGGCGAGTGATGACGGCCGGGTGTACGAACTGTATGGATACCGGGCTCGGTGTGCAGCCGAGTCTGACGATTGTGTGAGTTATTTGCAGGTAGTCTAACCACCAAACGGTAGACGTGTAGCATCCGTGTGCGAGTGACGTTTAGTGCCACTGAACTAACGAAGCCGGCTAAGTCCGGTATAGGAGTTTCTTTTGAGGCAACGTAGTACCGTCATATGTCTTACAGTGCATCGCCACCGTACTACACTTTGTAACTTCTTACTTATGAAGAAATCATTCATGAATAACTTTAAACTAAAAATGGAAGTTGGAAAATACATATTAGTAATGAACTCCTCATCTGAACTAAGTTTCAAGGTGGAGGATTGATAGGTTTCTTTGTTTCTCAAAAACGGAGTGCTCTGTTCTGGCAGAAATTTTTGCTGGACTTTGATAGAGCATAACTCTGAAAAGATTGACCCAATGGAGGTATATGATACAGTTCTGGAAAGGTTTTTAATTGCTCTATAACTTCTTTGTAGAACTCCAGAGCAACATCACACGACAAATTGGTTGAATGTCCAGTTGAATGCAAACTGTTCAGACAACAGGACAGATGCAAATCTCCCAGGATGTTTCTGTAAAACACTTATAACATTCTGTAGAAAAATCCTTAAGGGTCATATGACACACCGTTGGAAAGGTTATGAGATAAGCAACATTGTTGTAGTTCAAAGTTTGTTCAGATTCCTATTGTATTTGCATATACAACCGTGATAAAACCAGCCACATACAAAGAAGATGATGGCAAATTTTATCCATGAATTCTGTCAACTTTGAAAAATCATAACTATTGATCCAGAAGTGCTATAGAAGCATGTGAATACTCGTTGGAAAGATATTGAAGTTAAATTTAACTCTTGTATATAACTTAAGTTATGAAAATGCTTCTAACTGGATAAAAATCTAGATGTAGTGCATCAAGATCTGTTCTGTACAGAGGAGGAAAATGAGTGATATCGTGCGGGCTAGTACAAGTTATGTGCCCCAAAAGTACCGGTTGGTGTTCCGAACGCCATTCAGTGAAATGGAGGCCCCTGTACGATTAAATCCTTAGAGGTTGATTACTGGTCAAGTACCACAACTTGCACCACCTCCAGAGCAGCAGCATCAGACGGTGGTTTGTACTCCATCGCTGCAGCTACATGTATCTAGTTCCAACCACAAGTTAGAGAAGGGCCGGAGAGACATCCGTGCTCTACTTGTGGTCGGATGGGCTATTATGCTAGTTATTGTATGGAGGAAATTCAAGGTTGCGGATCATCATACTTTCAATGATCAGACCCGTACCTATATCTGCAGAAAAAAGGGCAGACAAGGGGCAACATTCACTACACAGTGAGTGACGATGTTCCAGAAGGAGGAGCCATGTTAGCAGAGATGTTTTCTCTGAATTGGCTACCGGTATTAATTCTCTTGGACTTAGGTGCCACACCTAGCTTTGCTAGTCCATCTTTTGTGGCTCAACATCAGCTCCAAACCACTTTTACAAAGAGGTAATACCTCATATCTTCGCCGGGGCAGCATTACAAGAAGTGATGTTGTTTTCCGAGTACCTCTTTGTTTACGGGTTAGACTATAACCCACGAACCTCCTTACTCTTCGGGTCTCAAGATCGACATTATTTTGGGGATGTCGTGGTTGATTTACCACAAAGCGGTTCACAACATCAGTTTCGAACCGTTAAGCTCAAACTCCCCACGGCACGGTCTTCATACATTAGTTCTGGGCGTCAGTCGGCAATAGATTGCAATATTGAACCACTCAGAAACTGTTTAGATAGAGGGCAGTCCGGTGGTACATAAATTTCAGGAGGTGTTTCCCAATTGTTTACCAGGCATACCGCCCGAACAGGACGTAGAGTTCAATATTGAACTTGCGCCAGGAACGCCACTGAGTTCACGAAGGCCGTACAAAATGGCACCCAATGAATGAGCAGAGTGGAAGACACCACTGAATAACCCTGTGAGCAAAGGTTTTATATGACTGAGTCGTTACCTTGGGGTATTGAGCATTGTTTGCAAAAGAGAAGCACGAAACACTATGACTTTGTGTAGTGCTCGTCTGCTTAACACTGTGACAATCAAGAACCAGTACCCGTTACCACAAATCGACATATTGTTTGATCAGTTGGTCGAAGCAAAGATCTTTTCCACAATGGACTTAAGATCAGGGTACTATCAGATTGAGGTACGGGCTAAGGCTATTCCAAAGACAGCTTTTCGACAAGGCGCGGGCTTTACGGGTACCTTGTCATGTTCCTTGACCCCACCAATGCTTCAGCTCAATTCATGTACTTGATGAACTCGGTATTCATACCGGAGCTGGACATGTTTGTCGTGGTCTTCATCGCCGACCTACTGGTGTATTCCAAGTCGGAGGAAGAACACGAGGAGCACCTGCGTATAGTCTTGCAACGGCTGCGGGATCACAAGCTATATGCAAAATTAAGCAAGTGCGAGTTCTGGATATCGCAAGTGCCTTTTCTCGGGCATATCATCTCAGGGGAGGGCATCGCTGTAGACCCGAGTAAAATCACACAAGTGCTGAATTGGAAATCCCCGAGAACTGTTCATGAAGTACGGAGTTTCCTCGGACTCGCGGGATATTATCGGAGGTTCATTCCGAACTTCTCGAAGATTGCCAAGCCTATGACAGAGCTGCTAAAGAAGGCTACCAAATATGTTTGGAGTCCAGCGTGTGAAGCAGCATTCAAGGCTTTAGTCAAGCACTTAACATCAGCACCGGTTTTGGCGCAGCCAGACACAACAAAACCATTCGATGTGTACTGCGATGCATCCGGCATTGGGCTCGGATGTGTGCTGATGCAAGACCGAAGAGTGGTCGCGTATGGGTCGCGGCAGCTTAGAAACCATGAGCAGAATTATCCAACTCACGACTTGGAGCTCGCTGCCGTGGTACTTGCACTGAAAATGTGGAGGCACTACCTACTCGGTAACCTCGTACATTTATATACCGACCACAAGAGCCTCATGTACATATTCACTCAGAAGGAGCTGAACATGAGGCAACGAAGATGGTTGGAGTTGATAAAGGATTACGAAATAGAGATCCATTATCATCCCGGCAAGCAAACATGGTGGCGGATGCGCTGAGTCGCAAGTCACACGTTCATAATCTAACCATCACTCCGTTGGAAGAGAGCGAGCCACCAGTACGTGTAGTTCCCCCTAGAGCTCTCTACAATTTAGCTTTTATCCCCACCATCCGTGAATAAAGGGTGGCAGCCCAGGAACCGGACAAGGGCATGTCACAATTGCGGAGGCATATAGACAGTGGGGAGCTGAATTGATTCATGAAAGACGGAGACGACATCCTGAGATTGAAGGACAAAATTGTCGTACCCCGTAACCCGGAATTTAGAAAGAAAATTTTTGGACGGGGTTCACTTGTCAAAATTTTTATTCACCCTGATTCATTGGTCCATTTCAGGTTTTGAGAAGATGTGGCTCCGTTGCATACCGACTAGAATTACCAACAATATTCACCGGTGTGTAGGACATCTTCCATAATTCTCAGCTGAGGAAGTGTCTCAAGTGTTTAACCACCACTTGGCTGGGGAATATCAAGAAACTGAAACCAGATCTCGCACATTAGGAGGGACTGGTTCGAATCATCGACATAAAGGACCGAACCACACGCGACCATACATTGTGATTCTATAATGTTTTAGGGAGTTGTTACTCCAAGGTGTAAGCGACATGGGAGAGCGAAGGATTTCTTCGCGTCAATTATCCCGACTTTAGACGGCGCACGTTATTTAATTATCCACTATCCTCCATTTCATTTTTACCTTATAATCTCGGGATGAGATTCTTTTAAGGGGGGAGGAATGTAAATGTCCCAAAAAAAATATGAACACAAAGAAACTTATGTTTGCACAAAGTTAGTTTCATATGTAGGAAAAATGGGACTTGTTTAAACTTTTTCACATGTGATAATACACATGAAAGCTCCCTCTACACAAGTTCAATGGTTATTTGAAAACATGGAACAAAAAGGAATTTCAAACCAAGTAGGGAAGTAGCCATATGTGTGAGAGAGCTAAATTCAGATTTTGGAGCAAGTTGGTTCCACTCAAAAAAATTCAAATGAGATTAACACAATGGTTTTCAAAACTGTTGTATTAAAAATGTCATTTGCAGCAGCTAAGTCAAAGATCATGTTTCATATTTGAATTATTTAGGCCCAAATTAGGAGGTAGGCAAAGTCTCATGAACTTTTGAAGATATTTGCTACCCATTTTTCCAATTAGACCTAAATGTACAATGAATTCAAATACCTATTTGAATTCGAATGAATTGTGCCCAATTATCCAAATGCAGTTTAGTTTACAACTCCACACAGTTGAATTTCATCATTTGCAAATTTTTTGGGATATTTTGGAGAGATAAGGGAGAGATGGGGCCCACTTGTCATATGTATCAAAGTATCTCAGTAGAGGAATTGGGTCTCTGTTTTGCTGCCTTCGGGAGATCGACAGCAGCTGCTCGTGACATCACACCGGCAGCTGGTCGACCGCCCCGCATCCGACTCCAACGCCGATTCAGGCCCCCTCAGCGACCTCATCCATCCATAATGTGTTCTCCCTCTGCTCACGGACAGAGCACCGAGGCTCTCCCTCCCTCACACCGAGCCGAGCAAACTCGCCTCCCCCACACCACCGCTCGCTCGGTGACCTCCAAATTCCCATGAACTGAGGATAGTGAGTAGCAAGATGGCACTAGGGCGTCACCCTCGTCCTCCTTGACGTACTCCCGACCGGTGATCGGCTCTCCAACCCCGGGAGCAACGTGACCGCGCGAAGGCCGAACTGAACCCGATGATGAGGCTCCCGCGGAAAGCCCAATTTGGCGCTTGTCACAGCCAAGTACCGGCGCCCTTGGACGCGCCAAGGCACCATGCTGCTCTCCTCCCAAGCTCAGACCATGCCATGCACCACTGGGAGAGAATTTGGAAAATTTTCTCTGGTGTACTCGAATCGACCTCCCGGCACGGTAACATCAAATTCACCCGCCACCCATGTTCTTAGCTCGTCAATTCTTGCACACAGGACCGCCAGCAGATGGCGATCATTAACCCTTCACATCCGTAGATTGAAACTGGACGTTGGCCGAGTATTTCTAGGTTTTGTAACGGCAAATATGGCGGGGAGGATCGGGCTCACGGTGACAGGGTAGAGCCTCTCCCGAGCCTTGGCATGGCCGTGTCGACCTTCCCTGGGATCCCACGGTGCTATAGAGCCCTCCCACCGAGGTTTTGGCGTGCTAGAAGCGTCGGGCGACATCGCCGAAGTAATCCCGAGCCGCCACACCGTCACCACTGTCGGTTGGGGAAAAGGCTCCCATCGTGTTCAGCGCACGATTTTAGGCCCTAGCGGTGAGGGAGGACTTGGGAGCTGGCCGGACGGCAAAGTTCGGCTCAGTTCCGGCGAGCCCGCGGGCGCGAGGGCGCGGGTGGCCAGAGGTTGAAGATGACCGGTGGGTCCCGCTCGTCAGCGACAGGGATTCGAATTTCTGATCGACTGTGGCACTGGGATCTAGTGTGGCTGCACGGGAAATGTCCAGTAGCCCCGTGTGGCTCATCCCGGCAAGTGACACGTGGTCCCCCTGGACCCACAGTTAACGTTTAAACATTTTTAAGATTTCCAGTTTTTATTTCAACCTTGGGAGAGCCATAACTTTGTGTAGGAATGTCCAAAAATTGTGAAACAAATTTTGTTGGATTCCTCTCAAAGAGTACTATCAAGGGGTGCAGCCCAATTTATATGAAAATCCCTGAATTTGGCTCATTAATTCATATAAGGAAAATCTTGTGGGATTTATTCCAGGAGTTATATGTGTCGGAAAATTTCCAAATTTGTGCAGAAGGTTCTTACAAAAAATACTTGAACTCCAGTAAAAATTTCAGAGGCATTGGACCTCAGTTGCTTGGTCAAATGTGGTGTTGATTCCTTATGTCTCTGAAAATTGGAAAATAGAACAGAGCTCAATTTCAGATTTTCCCCAATTCTTGTGGAGCTCATATCTTTGTGTAGAAACCTCCAAATTTAGTGATTCAAATTGGGTTAGATTCCGATTGAAATACTCGATCCAAATATGCAACCCAATTTGTATGAAACTCACTATTTCATTCTGGAAAATTCTTTAAAGCTTTTCAGCAAAAGAATTTTAGAGGGAGTTTGGTTAATCCAAAAATTCTAAAATTTTGCCAAAATATTCTTTAGGGTGTTACTAGACTCCTGTAAAAGTTTCTGCTCATTTGGAATTAATTTGTTCGGGAAAAGTTCAGATTTTAAGTTGCTATATCCAAATGAATACAGAAATATTTCCAGAAAATTTCCAAAACTTGGAAATTCAATTCTGGGCAATTCTTAGTTCCAAAAACGCTAGGAAACTTCATGCAGACTCTATGAACTATAATTGAAATTATAGTTCACTAAGTTGGGCATGAACATGTGAGTTAATTCAAAATTAATTTCTTTGTGCTTAATTGCTTAGGGAATTGTTTTGAATAAAACACTCAATGAAAAGTGTTCATTTTTGGTCCAGAGCACTTTCATGTGACCAGGTATGCACAAGCAAATTTTCAGCTCAAATTGAGCCTTGAGTCTCCCTGTCCTTGTTCTCCATTCTATTGGATGTGAAGAACAACATAGGGTTGGGGTGGAAATTGTGCGAGACACAATTTCTTTCCACTTTAGCTGCAATTTAGCAAGCTAAGTCCCTGTGTAGTGTATGACTTCCTGTAAAAATTTCAAAGTCGATGGAGATGAGCATCTTTAGTTATGTCCAGATCATTAGAGCTCATCTTATATGACATTAGAGACTTAGTTAGAGATGTAATGAAACATCTAAGGTAGATTTAGTCTCTTTGAGTTCTTTGCACAACAGAGGCAACCACTTCATCCTTGGATCTCTACACAGCCTCTGTTCTTAAGAAGTTTTAATCTCTAAGCCTGTGAACTACATTATAAAGTACTATGCATATACATGTCGATAGGATTCACGATGAAGGACATCGACGGAGCCATCCCTTGACGTGTGGATCAGTTGAGCAAGTTCAGAAAGATCAAGGGATTGAAGATCACTAACTTCTATTATATACTACTACCCTATAAAGCAGGCAAGCTCCGGTTTGCATTAACCTTTGTACAAATTTTTATTGTTTTGAGCACTTACTTGAGTATCATTACTTCTTGCAATAGAGTCTTGTTTGAAACCCCAAATGCATAGCCAAGAAAACCATGGGTTGGGATTAAAATTGAAAACCTCGTTAGCCACTGCAATGCTAAGATAGAGTAGGATTCGGTACAAGTCGAGTAGTTGGAACTACTCACGAGCATAGGCTAGAGGCACTCGAATCGGGTAGAGATAGCACATGATACACATGGCAAGAAAAAGGAGACCGAGCGGAGAGTAAGGGCAGCAGGACTTTGGGGCCTGTGTGCTATAGCTCCGCTTGTGTCGATTGAGGACCGAGCCGTGTGCGGGCCTGTTGAACAAGCTAGAACAGTACCGAAGACCTACCGGCTATATGGGAACTGGAAAACCGATGTAACTCGGTTAGCTGGGTGTTGAGGCATAGCTGGTCGTTCAGAGGGTAGGTTGAGAGCTCGAGGTGTAAATCGGCTGGCGGCACTACGATGCACGTGCAGAGACCTCTTGCTCGGGACGATTGGACCTGTTCAACATTTGGCTAACGGGTGAAAGGTGGTTGCGTACGGCGTCCATGATGCTTGCGATAGGCAATATCGAGTACGGGCGTACATGACGGGTTATTCGGGTAACCCTGCAGGTGTAAATCAATTATAATCGCCGTCCCTCGCGGTCAGTGAGTACCACTTGTTCACTGTACCGTGACGTAGAAAGAACAGGCTAGTCACATGTTAAAATGTTGCTGATTGAAAGATGGACATTGCTTGTTAATTATTTGTTGTAGCTTAGAGCTAATTAAAGTTCTTTTCAACTTTGGGCAAAGTACATGAGAGAAATGTGTTTCTTGTTTGATTGCGGCTCGCTCATGTGCCTTAGCGTAAGGTTCTCCACAACCTGTTGCTAAAACTGGAAAGTAAGGTTCCACTAATTAGGCGAGTCCTTTGCAACTTATTTTACCTCATGTACCTATTACTCCTCATGTAGAAGTTTCATGTTTAGGAGAGACGGGTCAGTATTGCTGAGCCTTCGTGCTCACTGCTTGTGTTTGAAGCTTTTGCAGGGTTCTATGAGGAAGGGACTCCTGAGGAGGAGACGGAACCCCAGGAGGGGAACCCCGTCGAGTGGGAGTCATGCACACCGCCGTGTTAGTGTGCGTGTGTGCTAGCAAGGACACGTTCCAGGGCTGAACGTGAACTTGATGCGTAGTCTACGCCCGTGAGTGTAGACTGGAAATATTTTGGATTTAAAAATGTTCCTAAACCACTTTATGTAATAAAATTTTGCTTCCGCATTGTACCTTGGATGTGTGTTATCTGGTGCTGTGCAATGCAGTACCCCTCAGCGTGATCCTAGCTCGACAAGACCGTGGGGTCGTGTCATATTGTTATGTCTCTATGCCTTATGGCCTAAAGAATGCTCTCCCCACCTTTGTTCATGCTATGCACAAAACCTTTGGAGAGCTAATAAGAGACTTAGTTGAGGTGTACGTCGATGACATCGTTGACAAAGTCAGGAAGAGCTCATCCTTGTTGGATAACCTAGCTCTAGTATTTGACAAACTGCGCTCCACGCGCACTAAGCTGAACCCTGATAAATGTGTGTTTGGCGTATCCTCTGGGAAGCTCTTAGAGTTCCTGGTCTCAAACCGGGGGATCGAAGCCAACCCAGAAAAGATCAAGGCCATCGACCTGATGTGCCGCCCCCCCCCCCCCCCCCCCCCCGCCCGCATCAAGGATGTCCAGAAACTCACGAAATGCCTAGCCGCGCTGAGTCGGTTTATACCGAGGATAGCAGAGCGGGCACTTCCCTTCTTTAAGCTCCTGCGCAAATCCGGTCCTTTTGCTTGGACCGACGAAGCAGAAGAAGCATTCCAGGAGTTGAAGCAGCTCCTGACGACCCTACCCATCATGGTAGCCCCCGAGCCCGGATAGCACTTGCTGCTCTACATCGCGGTGACAACAGAAGTGGTGAGCATGGTCCTTATCGCAGAGCGGCCTGACCCCTCATCACCGCAGAGGACAAGCGCCAGGAGACCCCGGAGGCTCAAGACGACCTCCTGGAGCTCCAAGGTGACCTCCCGGAGGTCCAACGGGACCTCCCAGAGCTCCAAGATAACCCCGCGGAGGTCCAAAGGGACCTCCCAGGAGAACAAGAAGACCTCCCGGAGGTCCAGAACGACCACCCGGAAGTCCAACGGGACCTCCCGGAGGTCCAAGACGGCCTAGAAGGCCCTGGGTCCCAGCTCCCGGAGGCTCCCCCGGACCCGTCTACCTCCTGTTGGCCTGAGCCAATGGAGGAAGACACCTCAGGCCCAGGGGAGGGTCCGGACCATCCAGAGGCATGTCTACTACATCAGCGAAGTCCTCCATGACGCCAAGACAAGGTACCTGGAGGTCCACAAGCTGCTGTATGCAGTACTCATAGCGTCCAGGAAGCTCCGGCACTACTTCCAAGCCCACCGGATCTCGGTGGTCACCTCCTACCCGCTGAGGACTATCCTCCACAGCCCCAACGCGACCGGCAATGTCGCCAAATGGGCAGCGGAGGTAGCAGTGTTTGAGCTGGACTTCCTTCCTCGCCACGCAATCAAGAGCAAAGCACTGGCTGACTTCGTGGCCAAGTGGACTCCAATAACGACCATCCCAGGGGGCCCCGAAGATGGTGAACCAAAGCCCCGAGCTCCGGTCTTCACCGAGCCCCACTGGACGCTCTTCTTTGATGACTCCTCGCGAAAGCAGGGGGCCAGTGCTAGCGTACTGCTTCTCATGCCATCGGGGGAGCAGTTTGGGTACATGGTGCATCTCAATTTCAAGGCAACCAACAACATGGCGGAGTATGAGGCCCTCATCTTCGGCCTCAAAACGGCACTATCTCTCGGTGCTCGCCAGTTGTTGGCACAGGGCGACTCCCAGCTAGTCATCAAGCAAGTCAAGGGTGAGTTGTGACACCCTCATCTCGGGTGTCAGCATATGTTCATGTTTTATGAAGAAGAAAAACATTTTAAGAAAAGAAGGAACAGAGACAAGTATCAAAGGAATGGCCAATAAAGCTCTCCGAGAACACCGAAACACAACTTCCACGGCCAGCCGACCACGTGGCACGTTCGGATCTCATTCCCGAGAGATTGGGAGAGGTCTGACGCTAAACTAGGCTACGTGGCAGACTCGGGGGTCACCTCCGCAATTGAAAAGAGGTCTGACCCTGTGGGACACGTGCTGCCGCGGAGCTGGCCTCTGCGGAAGAAGCAAAGGCATTTTTTTAGGACACGTGTCAATCTCGGAGCTCATCTCAGAGAGAAGTCCGGGTCTATCGAACACGTGTCACCATCGGAGCTTATCACCGGAAGGTCCGTCGCAAAAACACGTGGCGTGCGCGGAGCTCGTCTCCGAAGAAGAGGGAGGTCTCGCTCGTGACACATGGCACAACCGGAGCTCGTCTCTGCGGATGAGGAGATACCAGGCCCGAAGGACACGTGGAGCTTCCAGAGCTCATCACCGCAGAGGTAACGAGTCTGAAGCGGTTCTTACGAGTAAAGATACCGGTGCGCAACGGAAACCGATCTAAAATCCACGATGTTATCAAAGATAAGACGTCAGGATCTAACAAAGATCTGAATAAGACTCTTATTCAGGATCCAATCAGATTAGGACTCTTCTCTTCCCGATTATAAACAGAACCCAAAACCTCCGGCCGAAACCACAAACTCCTCGTTCAACTCCTGAGCCGACAACTTAGAGCCCTAGCCCTAACTCGCCGAGCAAAACATCGCCGAAAGCACAACAAGAGAGATCATCGGAGGAGAACCAAGCGGTCTGAGGAGGACCCCGAAGACAAGAAGAACGTAAGGTAGGACTTCAATACCACCTTACGATATCATGTTGTTCATCTCTTTGCATCTGTTCTTCGATTCCTTTCGAACAGAAGCGTTTTCGTGGGCAGAACACTCGATGATCAGATTGATCTAAAGACAAGATCATCGCCACGTTCATCTTTGATCTGAACACCTCTGACCATGCAAACCATGCAAGAATACGTACAGATCAATCTAATGAAACTAATCATAGGATAGTATGCATGTGCATCATCGCATCTAGTTTAGGGTTTTGTGCATGATATTGATTGCTGTGAATATTGTATGCACGTGGACCCTACAAGCAGGACAAACTCAGGAAGCTGTCTACAACGAGCTGCAGCAACAAGGTTTTGAGAATCAAGGACAGCCGGAACTGCAAGAACAAGGCAAGTGCTCCTTGACCATGTTGATCCTATGTCTTGGGTAAAACTGTTTTGTTTTGCGAAAAGGTGTGTGTGCTGAGTCAAAACATGATGGGAAACCCTTTTTATAGGAGTTTACTAGTTTCGATTAAACCATCCTTGTCGTCAGGGAAGTTTATGAGTCGGGTATGGTTTTTGCTTTATGCTTCGCTGAGTTTATGGGATTGGGAAGCAAGATAGATGTGTCTAGCTAACTGCACTCGTACTGATAATCAGTAATTGATGAGGTTAATGAACATGGATCGGAGGGAAGATCTAGGCAAGCCTGGGTTTGTGAATGAGGTAGCATGAGATGGTGGTTTTACTTGCCGTAGATCTAAGGACCGGTTCATGCATGCACATGCCAGGATAACAGTGCCACCACAAGGCCAAGTATGGGTGCGGCTTAGCTGAGTAATTAGGTAAGTTGCTAGAGTGTTATGGACTGTGGAAGGCGCGGGGAATGGGAGTCGAGTGAGGACTGCCCTGGGAACCGCATGGCACAAGAGGGGGCCCGTGGGTGGGAGAATTGGAGATTCTAGCCTGCCGGTGAAACCTTAGTGAGTTCATACATCTAGTGGTATAATGGAGGTTCAGCAGTCGCCGACGGGTGACGAAATCACAAACTTGTGGGCAAAGAGGTGCAAACTCTGCAGAGTTATTAAAACTATCATGATAGCCGAGCTTACGGTTATGAGCACCTGGTTAAACTGCCATGATTAGATGGGATGGTTACTGGGATGGTTGCTGGAATGGGTATTGGGAAGGTTATTGGTTATGGTTATTGGTTATGGTTTGGTTTGGGACTGTTGAGTCCGGGGGATGAGATGGTTGCATGACTGATGGGTCATGACATGAGATTGGTCTCGGTGCGAGACGAGGTTGTTTTATGAGGTAAAATGGTAGCGAATACGAGGAGGTATTCGTGAGTAAGAATAAAAAGATTGGTTAATGTTCGGATGGAACACGGGAAGTGATGGAGGTATGATGGTAATTTAATACATGTTGGGATTACATTTAAACGTAAGTTGTTGTTTTATCATGGTTTTTACCGAACTGCTATTCTGCAAATAGCCCTCTTTATACCTACCTTGTTTATGAGCTGCATATCATGTGTTATTCCCGCACTTGCTGAGTACATCATTGTGCTCAAACTTGCATTATTATTTCTTCATCAACAGCAAGAGAAGACTACTATGAAGACCGAGTAGAGCATTATGGCGTGTGATCTATTCTCAACCTTCCCTGTGGAGGGAGTAGAGATGGAGCCACTTCTGCTTAGTCCCGCTTTCGTATTAGTTTTTGCTTCCGCATTTAAATAAGGACTTCCGCTGCATAGAATTAAGACTTCCGAGAATGAGTCCAAGACTCATGATGTGCTGTAATAAACTCTGTTATTCGTTGTAATATATAATCTGAATTCAGTTTGTGGAACGTATGTGTATGTGTGATGAACATCCTGGGCACACATATGCATTAGTTCTCGGTTCCATGGTTTTCCACAGAATCTGAGGGCGTCACAGATTGGTATCAGAGCCACGGGTTGACAGTAGGTTACACGCCTAGATAAAAACCTTAGGTTGATATTAGAATCACGGGTTAACAGCAAGTTATACCCCTAAATAGAAGCTACGCAGACCAAAGGAAGCATCCTAGGATGAATAGCTTGGATTGGCCTTGAAACCACCTTGACATAGGAAACCATCCTTGAATAGGAGTTGAGTGGGCCCTTGTGATGATTATTTGTGAATATGTGCTTAGTGTGAGTTGTGGGACGCCTCAACAATGTTGCCCATATCCACACGTAAGAAGAAAGAGGAGTGAAATGCTTCGGCACTTGATCACATCCTCATAAGGACTAATATATATAGTCCAACTCCCCTTGATGCATATAGTTGAAAGGACCTATCTAACCTTCTAACCTTCTATTCTATTTCGTTCTCTCTCACAGATGGTGAGAGGAAACGCCAGCCGAAGGAACGTCCAGGAAGATGACCACGAGGAAGTTCCTGCTAACCCCGGAGCTGGCGAAAACAACCTAGAAAGGTTGATGGCCATGCAAAACCAGCTTATGCAAACCATGATCCAAACTTTGGGTCAGTTGCAGGCCAACCAACACCCCGTTCCGGCACCACCGCCACCACCACCGCCGGCTCATAGCAGGCTGGGAGAGTTCATGAGGACTCGACCACCCACCTTTGCTCAAACAAGCGATCCAATGGAGGCCGATGATTGGTTGAAATCCATGGAGAAAAATCTTGCCATTGTTCAGTGCAACGACCGAGAGAAGGTTCTCTTTGCGTCGCATCAACTGATGGGAGCAGCTGCTGACTGGTGGGATGCCTTGAGCAACGCCCATGCCAATCCGGAAACAATCACTTGGACTGAGTTCAAGGAAAGTTTCCGCTTCCACTACATCCCTGTTGGCGTAATGATGCTCAAGAGGCAGGAGTTTGAAGGTCTCCGCCAGGGGCAGAAGAGTGTGAACGAATACCTCAACAAGTTCATACAACTGTCCCGGTATGCCCCCGAAGATGTCAACTCAGATCAGAGGAAGCAGTACCTGTTCATGAGAGGGTTGAACAATGAGATCCAAGTTCAGCTCCTCAACAATGACTACGTAAGCTTCCAGAAGCTGGTTGATAAGGCTATTGTGGTAGAAGTTATTGTGAGTTATGTAGAGGTAGGGATCAAGGCAAGTTGGATGTTTTGGTTGTGTGCTGGGTGCACGAGACTTGGGTTTGTGTTTAGTACTTGCCTGGATCCTAAGGACCGGTTCATGGAGCATGTAACCCGGCTTTACAGTGCCAACCACATGCTGAGATGGGGCAGCTTGGCCAATTAATTAGGTGTATCCCCGGCGTAGTATGGGTGTGTTGGATGGTGCGGGGAGTAGGTGTCAGCTGGACTACCATATGAACCGCAAGGCTCAAGAGGGGGCCACTGCAGCGGGGTTGGAGCCTCTTGTATGCTGTTAGGGGTGAAACCTCAGTGGGCCCACGCTCGTCGGGAATCCCTTTGTAAAGGCTTCGTAGTGATCTCCTGGCTACACACCTGGGAAGTGTGAATGTGGAACGCAGCCACTGGCATAATGGAGGTTCTTTTAGTCCACCCGGCAACGGGGGATGAAATCACTACTTGTGGGTACAGTGGTACAAACTCTGCAGAGTCAAAACTGTCTTGACAGCCGTGCTCACGGTTAAGAGCGGCCTGGACTTATTCATGATTAGAGGATTGATGGTTTTGGAAGTTAAGCGGGGAGCTTAACATTGGAAATGATGTTATGGTTATTGGATTATGATGATGGGATGGGAGATTGGGACCATTTCACCTGTGTAGTAATGTAGGTGCTTAATAAGCTAAGGTGATAGGTATTAATTGCGTAGTGCTTTAACCATGAGTTCAACCTTTCCATGTTCTAGCCATGCATGATATAATTTTCCCACACTTGCTGAGTACCATTGGTACTCAACCTTGCATATTTGTTGGTTTATATTGCTGCTCAGGTCAAGATAATGAGGTGGTGTATAATGACCAAGACTTTGGACCCGAGGAAGGTTTTTAGGTTCATGAAGACCCCCGGGCAACGCCTGTGATGGAGCCCTAAAGAATAATATTCCGCTGCTAGTTTATTTCCTTGTGATGAACTTATTATTGTCCATCGAGACATTTACTATGTAAGACTTACTTATATTCGACACCTGGCTTGTAATAAATGATGCTTCACTATTTGTCATCACATGTATGAGAAAATGATCCTGGCATACATGTGATATTCACTTGGTTGTTTCTTCGGAAAAACCGGGTCTGACAGAGGTGGTATCAGAGCCAAGGTTGCCCGTAGGAACGTGGACCTAGGTAGAAATGAACGTATTTAAGGGCCCTATTTTCTTAAAAACTATTTTCCAAGGTGTGGGTGGAAAAGTGTTATTAAAGGAGTCATTTTCTTCATCTTACCCCAACTTTCATTCAAAATAGGATTATTGTTTGAGATTTTATCTAACCTAATTTTAAATTCTTTTGTTTTAGATGGTTCGCATGATTCGCACCGCTCGTAAGTCCACAGGAGGGAGAGTTCCCGTAGTTGCCCTTGCCGAAAGAGAGGAGAGTCGTCCAGTGACGTACCTTTCCTACGGATTGGCAGTAGGAGATTTGTTGCGCCGTCTTCGACGTATGCTCGAAGCCGCCGGCAATACGGGCAAGCTTATCATCCACTATAACTCCACCAGGACCATCCGTGAGAAGAGGGAAGAATGGAGTTCGGAGATGAGGATTATACACGAGAATCAGCTGCTTAAGATTCACCACTCTCCAGCTTGTCGAGCAACACAAGTTGACGCGGAGAAAGATGTCACCTGGGAGGCCATCACCTGCCAGAGTCACATCTATCGTCGCCACTTGGATAAAACTGAGTACATGTATGTCCTCCAACGTGAGAGTGGTACCACGGAGTACAAGTACCCACTGGTGCAGCAAGGGACTTCCCATGAGCACATGGACTTGTGCTTGGAGGATGCTGCTATGCTCAGCACTCGACTGCAGGAGTGTCAACAAGAGCTTCAGGATGTCCGAGACACTCTGAAGGAAACGGAGGCGTTGCTGCGAGCTTGCTTAAAGGCGAGAGAAAGAGGAGGTGGGAATGAACTGTGTGTCACTGTGAGTGATCCATGGACTCCTGACTCCCCGGATCGCCGAGCAATCAGGCGTCGTCGCACTTCTCCACCAGCAGCCTCCCCACCCAGAGCAGAGTCAGAAGGTAGCCGAAATGAGGAGGAAGATCCCGAGGAGCCAGCTCAAGAGGACGAGTAGTGTAGAGTCTTTCCCCTAGCTAGCAAGAAGTCGAGTAGTCGAGTCGTTACGTAGTTAATGGTGTGATGATGCTTGGTGTGTGACGTGAGTTGTGGAAGCCATGAGCAATTGTCCACAGCCTCGTCTTCAGATTGTTTTGCTTTGGTGTGTGAACCCACAGGAAATAATAGTGCATTTATTTGGTGTGAGATATAAACCCTCGTAAAATTTTAACAAAGCCTCAACACTTCAAAGTACAAACAAATGAAAGTAGTAAGATGATGCTAAATGATTTCAAATTGACCTTGGTTGATTCTGCCAGATGGCCGGAAGAGGAAAAGGACGTGCTGCCAACCCCGCCAACAACAACGATGAGGCATGCAACCCTCATCTTTCTGGAGGCCAGGACAGGGGTGGTCGCCGTGAAGAAGTTGACCCTCTCCACCAAATGCTGGAGAATCAAAATCAGCTTATCCAGAACTTGACTCAAGTGGTGGCCAACTTGCATCAAGTTCCACCTCCACAAGCGGCACCACGCCAACCAAGGTTGAATGAGTTTCTAGGAACTCAACCTCCAAAGTTTGCAAGTGCTGCTGAACCTCTGGAGGCAGATGATTGGCTGAAGACCATTGAAAGTAAGATGAGGATTATACAATGCCAAGGGTATTAGAGGGTGCTGTTTGCCTCTCATCAATTGCATGGACCTGCTGCTGATTGGTGGACCGCCTACGTGGCCGCCCATCATGACCCTGAGAACATCACTTGGGAAGAGTTCAAGCGTAGCTTCCGCAACCATTACATCCCAAGAGGTGAACTCAAAAACAAGAGGAAGGATTTTCTGGGACTGCAGCAGGGAAACATGACGGTGAGGGAATACCTCACTAAATTTACTCAACTATCCCGTTATGCTCCACGAGACATAGAGACTGATGAGCAGAAACAAGATTGTTTCGTGGAAGGACTTACCGCAGAGATGCAGTGTGCAATGTCCTCCAATGAGTATGAAAGCTTTCAAAAGATGGTGGACAGAGCGTTTGTGGTGGAAAGGAAGCTAAAGGCCCTGGAAAATGAGAATAAGAGGAAGGCGGGGTGGTCACATCAAGCCTCAGGGAGCAACACCCGCCCACGTATGATGCAGCAACCTACGGGACAGACGAGCCGTGCTGCGGTACCCTATTCAGCACCAAGAGGGTACAACCCAAACTACAGGCCTCCCGCAGCACCTGCACAGCCGCCACGTCAGTTTGTGCAGCAGCCTCGCCCCGCATATCCACCTCGACCAGCAGTGCAAGGACCCCCGAACCAACCCCAAGACAGCAAAGGCCAAGCATCTAAGATTGGGGTGCAATGTTTCAGCTGTGGTGAAGTGGGGCACTACGCCCATAAATGCCCAAAGAAGAAGCCTGCGCCGCCACAACAGCAGAATGTAGTGAGAGGACGGGTGAACCATGTCACTATGGAGGAAGCACAAGAGGCACCCGACGTGGTAGTTGGTATGTTTCCTGCCAATTTACACCTTGCAACTCTGCTGTTTGATTCTGGTGCTACCCACTCGTTCATTGCTCAAGGGTTTGTTAAGAAGCATGACCTAGCAACCACACAAATGAACCATATGCTAGCGGTAAACTCTCCAGGTGGAGAAATAAGGACAAGACAGGTGTGTCCCAAAGTGAGCCTAGACATTAATGGGGTAGTATTTACGGCTAACCTCATAGTGATAGATTCACAAGGAATAGATATTATTTTGGGTATGGATTGGTTGACCAAACATAAAGGAATCATCCATTGTTCGACCAGAACGGTGGAACTAACTCACCCCAGTGGCACCAAAGTAAAGTTCATAACGATACACGAGCCTAGGAGGGACATTAAATTAAATCAAGTGGAGGTGAAAGTTGAGGAAATCAGGACTATCAGGGAATATCCAGATGTTTTTCCGGAGGAATTGCCAGGAATGCCTCCCGACCGTGACGTGGAGTTCGCAATTGAGCTAGTACCGGGAACAGCCCCGATATACAAGAGACCTTATCGAATGGACTCCAAGCAGCTAGAAGAGCTCAAGGAGCATTTGAGAGAACTGACGGAGAAGGGGTATATTCGCCCTAGTTCCTCACCATGGGGAGCTCCGGTGATATTTGTGCCCAAGAAAGACGGAACCCAAAGGTTATGCGTGGATTACCGTGCCTTGAATGAGGTAACCATCAAGAACAAGTACCCATTACCCCGCATTGAAGACTTGTTTGATCAGTTGAGGGGAGCTTGTGTGTTCTCGAAAATTGATCTCAGGTCGGGGTACCACCAACTCAAGATAAGGCAATCTGATATTCCCAAGACAGCTTTCGTATCTCGGTACGGACTGTATGAATACACTGTCATGCCTTTCGGGCTAACCAATGCCCCGGCATATTTCATGTACCTCATGAACAAGGTATTCATGGAATATCTGGACAAATTTGTGGTGGTTTTCATAGATGATATTCTCGTCTTCTCCAAAAATGAAGAAGAACATGAGAAACATCTAAGGTTGGTGTTACAGAGGCTGAGAGAACACCAACTATATGCCAAGTTGAGCAAGTGTGAGTTTTGGCTGAAGAGAGTTCCCTTTTTAGGACATATAATCTCGGAGGGAGGAATCTCAGTCGATCCCGCCAAAATCGAGGATATCCAGAAGTGGAAGACCCCTGAAAATGTCGGGGAAGTTCGAAGCTTTTTGGGCTTGGCTGGATACTATCGACGGTTTATTGAGGGATTCTCCAAGATCTCGAGACCTCTCACCAAACTGTTGGAAAAGGGAATCACATTCACCTGGACGCCACAGTGCGAGACGAGCTTTCAGGAGCTAAAGAAGAGATTGACAACAGCCCCAGTGCTGGTTATGCCAGATATGCAGAAGAATTTCACAGTGTACTGCGATGTCTCTGGAAATGGGTTGGGATGTGTTCTCATGCAAGAAGGACATGTCGTGGCATATGCATCCCGGCAGCTTCGGAAGCATGAGAAGAACTATCCTACACATGACCTAGAACTAGCCGCAGTGGTACACGCGCTGAAAATTTGGCGGCACTATTTGATGGGGAAGAGGACAGAGATATATACGGATCATAAGAGTTTGAAGTACATATTCACACAGCCAGATCTCAACCTCCGACAAAGGAGATGGTTAGAGCTAATCAATGACTTTGATGTGGGCATCAACTATCATCCCGGGAAAGCAAACGTCGTGACCGATGCTTTGAGTCGGAAAGTGCAGGTCAATAAGTTGAGTTTGAAGGACATGCCTGCAGAATTGAAGGACGAGGTTATAAGACTCAATCTATGTCTAGTAAATAGTGGTGAATCCATCGCCATGGAAGTGGACTCCACACTCGAGCGAGACATACGCGAGGGCCAAAAGAATGATGAGAAGATACAAGAGATCCGACAGCTCATCAAGGAAAATAAAGCTCCTGGTTTTAGAGAGGATGAACAAGTAACGGTGTGGCACGGGAAAAGAATCTGTGTGCCAGAAGTAAAGGAGATCCGTGAATTGATTTTAAAGGAGGCTCACGATTCCGACTATTCCATTCATCCTGGGAGTACGAAGATGTACCAGGATCTCTAGAGCAGGTATTGGTGGTATGGCATGAAGCGAGATGTCACGGAACATGTTGCCCTATGTGACACATGTCAGTTGGTGAAAGCAGAACATCAACGACCCGCGGGATTATTGCAACCACTCAAAGTACCTGAATGGAAGTGGGAAGAAATCAGCATGGATTTTGTCGTGGGATTGCCTAGGACCCAATCCGGGTATGATTCAATATGGGTCATTATTGATAGGCTAACCAAGGTAGCTCATTTCATCCCTGTGAAAGAAAGCTACAGCGGATCCAAATTGGCAGAATTGTACATGTCAAGGATTGTGTGTTACCATGGAGTGCCAAAGAAGATAGTGTCGGACTAGGGACACAGTTCACCTCGAGGTTTTGGCAGAAGTTGCATGAAACCATGGGAACCCATTTGAACTTCAGCTCTGCCTATCATCCCCAAACTGACGGGCAGACGGAGAGAACCAATCAGATCCTTGAAGATATGTTAAGGGCATGTGCACTCAAAAACAATAGGAGTTGGGACAAGAACTTACCGTATGCGGAGTTTTCCTATAACAACAGCTATCAAGCTAGTATGAAGATGTCACCGTTTGAAGCTTTGTATGGAAGGAAGTGCAGAACTCCCCTATTTTGGAACCAAACAGGAGAAAGCAAAGTGTTTGGTCCAGAAGTGCTACAAGAAGCCGAGGCGAAGGTGAGGGAGATTCGCAACAACTTGAGGATAGCACAAACACGCCAGAAGAGTTATGCTGATGTACGAAGAAGAGAACTCGTTTTCAACGTGGGAGACTATGTTTATCTCAAGGTGTCCCCTATCAGAGGACTTCGTCGGTTCAAGGTGAAAGGGAAGTTGTCACCTCGATACATCGGACCCTTTCAAGTTTTGGAAAGAAAAGGCGAAGTGGCGTACCAACTAGAGTTACTGGTTCATCTATCGGACGTGCACGATGTATTCCATATGTCACAACTCAAGAAATGCCTGAGGACGCCTGAGGAGGTGTTACCCATGAATGAAGTGGATGTAGCCGAAGATTTGTCTTATGCCGAGCAACCATACAAGATTTTGGAGACAATGGAACGCCTCACCAGAAATAAAAGAATCCGGATGTGCAAGGTGCAGTGGAAGCATCACTCAGAAGAGGAAGCCACCTGGGAACGGGAAGATGAGCTCAGGGCACAATTTCCGGAATTGTTTTCTTAGAAACACCAATCTCGAGGACGAGATTTCTTTTAAGGGGGGTAGAGCTGTAACACCCCAAATTTTGATTCAAAACTCTAAACCATGTTCAGAGGTGAATTTAAAAATTTTTAGACGTGTTGCATGTTTTGCAAAAATTCAAATTCAAACTGGAATTCAAATTATACTCAAAACAGAAAAGAAATGGAAAAAGAAAAAGAAAAACGGGAAAAAACCGGCCAGTGGGCCGAAACCCGCCAGCCGGCCCAGCTTCCCCGCGCTAGCCCGCCCCCGCGCGCGCCGCGCTGCCTCTCACAGACGGGTGGGACCCGCCTGTCATCCCTAACCCCGCAACCCCGGACTTTTCCCCGAGCGCGCGCGATCTTAACCGATCGGAAAACCCGTCCCGCAGCCCGAATTCCGGTCCCAGAGGACTCCAACTCGATCACAACAGACCCACCGCCCTTCCCCGGCTATAAAAACCCCAGCCCCGATCGGTTTTTCCCACGCGATCGCCGATTTTTACTCCGGTGAGCACCGAGACTTCGCCGGTGAATTCTGGCCGATCTAAGCTCGGAAACTCTGATCTAACTCGCTGGTCTTGATCCACCGCCTCCGGGGAACTTTGCAGGTGCAGAAAACTCGGAGAGTTACGGTGTAAATCCAGCGCCGACGAGCTTCGCCGTGGTTTTGCCTCGGACCTCGCCGCCGATCACTTTCCAGGACCCCCGAGCTCGAGAAAACCCCCAAGGTGAGATCCCTGACCTCCCCTCTACCGATCTATGCCATAAGATCACAGTTCTAGGCAGAATTCTCGCGGATCCGAAACTTTCCGGCGAGATCGCCGTTTCCCGCCGCCGTGCGCCGCCGGCAGCGCCGCCCGCGCTCGGTCAGAGCGACGTGGCCGCTTGTGCGCCGTTTATTTTAAAACGCACGGTAGGGTTTAAATCCCCGCGTACCGGTTCGATGTTATAATCTCAGCCGTCGGTTTAAAATCGAACGGTTCACGTCAGCCCCGCATTATAAAGACTGGAATTCTTACGTGCTACCCCCTGGGGTTCTCTGGAATTGAGAGCTAGCCCGGGAAACTTCAGATCTAGCCCCTGGAACTCCAGAAAATCATGCAAATTCAGTTAAAAATCAGTTTTAGCCCCTGGACTTAATAGAAATTAGGAAAAACACCTCTGATAAATGTAGCTAGACCCCTGGAAATTATGAAAATAATATTATAGACCCTGTAATGGGGTGAATTCATTATTTTAACCCTGTTTAGTAATTAATTTAGAAAATTGAATATGTAACTAGTGTTTAAAAATTAAAAAGTGGGACAAACATAATTGTCAAAATTAATTAAAAACTTTCTCAGTACTTAGAAAACTTTGGAGTGAGATAAAAATATATTTTTGGGCTGAAATGAATCTGTTTCATTTATTATTCACATTTATTAGTATAGGGACACATTTTTAAGTAAAGAATAGTTATAGAAAATAGGTAAAATAATTATAAAATAGTTTACATCAGAGGCAAAGGTCAAAATATGTTATTAAATTATTTAGGACCAGAACCTATACTGTTTAGATGATGTGTATTACTAATTTCATAATAAAATACACAATTATGCATAGGAATATAAATCTGAAAATATAGCAACTAGTAAATGATAAATGGAGTTTCTAAAATCCAAAGAATTCAGTTTAGGGTTGGTAGAAATTCTGAAGGCACATATGGAGAAGAAAAATACTTTTCATACATACCTGGTAGTGAAAAGGTGTAGTAGTTTAATATAAGGAATTTATTTAAAACCGAAACACAACACATATAATGGTGAATGAATTTCATAAATGTGAATGTGTGGTTTGTATGAAGTGTAAGTGTGAACTATGTCTTATGGATTGTTGTTTTTCTTTTGCTATGTGTGATGGTATGAAGTAGAACCTGTTCAAGAACAAGTTATTCATTTCCAAGACCAGGAATACCCATTTCAAGAGCAGCAAGAAGGAGGCAAGTGTCCTTGACCACTTTGATCCTATGCTACGATGTGTAGATAGAATTATTTGCATTGTCAAATGAAATATGAAACCCATGCTAGGAAAGTTTCCCTAGAACTGCATTACCTTGTTTCCTTGTAGCTTGGGTTGGGATTTATTTTGTCATGTCATTTATTTACATGCATATGCTTAGCCATGCTTAGAATGGGATATTTGGGATATGAGATCATCAGTTTATTATACCATACTCTTGAATGAGTTATTGTGAGTTATGTAGAGGTAGGGATCAAGGCAAGTTGGATGTTTTGGTTGTGTGCTGGGTGCACGAGACTTGGGTTTGTGTTTAGTACTTGCCTGGATCCTAAGGACCGGTTCATGGAGCATGTAACCCGGCTTTACAGTGCCAACCACATGCTGAGATGGGGCAGCTTGGCCAATTAATTAGGTGTATCCCCGGCGTAGTATGGGTGTGTTGGATGGTGCGGGGAGTAGGTGTCAGCTGGACTACCATATGAACCGCAAGGCTCAAGAGGGGGCCACTGCAGCGGGGTTGGAGCCTCTTGTATGCTGTTAGGGGTGAAACCTCAGTGGGCCCACGCTCGTCGGGAATCCCTTTGTAAAGGCTTCGTAGTGATCTCCTGGCTACACACCTGGGAAGTGTGAATGTGGAACGTAGCCACTGGCATAATGGAGGTTCTTTTAGTCCACCCGGCAACGGGGGATGAAATCACTACTTGTGGGTACAGTGGTACAAACTCTGCAGAGTCAAAACTGTCTTGACAGCCGTGCTCACGGTTAAGAGCGGCCTGCACTTATTCATGATTAGAGGATTGATGGTTTTGGAAGTTAAGCGGGGAGCTTAACATTGGAAATGATGTTATGGTTATTGGATTATGATGATGGGATGGGAGATTGGGACCATTTCACCTGTGTAGTAATGTAGGTGCTTAATAAGCTAAGGTGATAGGTATTAAATGCGTAGTGCTTTAACCATGAGTTCAACCTTTCCTTGTTCTAGCCATGCATGATATAATTTTCCCACACTTGCTGAGTACCATTGGTACTCAACCTTGCATATTTGTTGGTTTATATTGCTGCTCAGGTCAAGATAATGAGGTGGTGTATAATGATCAAGACTTTGGACCCGAGGAAGGTTTTTAGGTTCATGAAGACCCCCGGGCAACGCCTGTGATGGAGCCCTAAAGAATAATATTCCGCTGCTAGTTTATTTCCTTGTGATGAACTTATTATTGTCCATCGAGACATTTACTATGTAAGACTTACTTATATTCGACACCTGGCTTGTAATAAATGATGCTTCACTATTTGTCATCACATGTATGAGAAAATGATCCTGGCATACATGTGATATTCACTTGGTTGTTTCTTCGGAAAAACCGGGTCTGACAGAAGGTCCGTCGCAAAAACACGTGGCGTGTGCGGAGCTCGTCTCCGAAGAAGAGGGAGGTCTCGCTCGTGACACATGGCACAATCGGAGCTCGTCTCTGCGGATGAGGAGATACCAGGCCCGAAAGACACGTGGAGCTTCCGGAGCTCATCACCGCGGAGGTAACAAGTCTGAAGCGGTTCTTACGAGTAAAGATACCGGTGCGCAACAGAAACCGATCTAAAATCCACGATGTTACCAAAGATAAGACGTCAGGATCTAACAAAGATCTGAATAAGACTCTTATTCAGGATCCAATCAGATTAGGACTCTTCTCTTCCCGATTATAAATAGAACCCAAAACCTCCGGCCGAAACCACAAACTCCTCGTTCAACTCCTGAGCCGACGACTTAGAGCCCTAGCCCTAACTCGCCGAGCAAAACATCGCCGAAAGCACAACAAGAGAGATCATCGGAGGAGAACCAAGTGGTCTGAGGAGGACCCCGAAGACAAGAAGAACGTAAGGTAGGACTTCAATACCACCTTACGATATCATGTTGTTCATCTCTTTGCATCTGTTCTTCGATTCCTTTCGAACAGAAGCGTTTTCATGGGCAGAACACTCGATGATCAGATTGATCTAAAGACAAGATGATCGCCACGTTCATCTGTGATCTGAACACCTCTGACCATGCAAACCATGCAAGAATACGTACAGATCAATCTAATGAAACTAATCATAGGATAGTATGCATGTGCATCATCGCATCTAGTTTAGGGGTTTGTGCATGATATTGATTGCTGTGAATATTGTATGCACGTGGACCCTACAAGCAGGACAAACTCAGGAAGCTGTCTACAACGAGCTGCAGCAACAAGGTTTTGAGAATCAAGGACAGCCGGAACTGCAAGAACAAGGCAAGTGCTCCTTGCCCATGTTGATCCTATGTCTTGGGTAAAACTGTTTTGTTTTGCGAAAAGGTGTGTGTGCTGAGTCAAAACATGATGAGAAACCCTTTTTATAGGAGTTTACTAGTTTCGATTAAACCATCCTTGTCGCCAGGGAAGTTTATGAGTCGGGTATGGTTTTTGCTTTATGCTTCGCTGAGTTTATGGTATTGGGAAGCGAGATAGATGTGTCTAGCTAACTGCACTCGTACTGATAATCAGTAATTGATGAGGTTAATGAACATGGATCGGAGGGAAGATCTAGGCAAGCCTGGGTTTGTGAATGAGGTAGCATGAGATGGTGGTTTTACTTGCCGTAGATCTAAGGACCGGTTCATGCATGCACATGCCAGGATAACAGTGCCACCACAAGGCCAAATATGGGTGCGTCTTAGCTGAGTAATTAGGTAAGTTGCTAGAGTGTTATGGACTGTGGAAGGCGCGGGGAATGGGAGTCGAGTGAGGACTGCCCTGGGAACTGCATGGCACAAGAGGGGGCCCGTGGGTGGGAGAATTGGAGATTCTAGCCTGCCGGTGAAACCTTAGTGAGTCCATACATCTAGTAACCCCTATGTAAAAGGCTATTTTGTGATCTCTTGACCATACACCGACGGTTGTGTACTGGTATAATGGAGGTTCAGCAGTCGCCGACGGGTGACGAAATCACAAACTTGTGGGTAAAGAGGTGCAAACTCTGCAGAGTTATTAAAACTATCATGATAGCCGAGCTTACGGTTATGAGCACCTGGCTAAACTGCCATGATTAGATGGGATGGTTACTGGGATGGTTGCTGGAATGGGTATTGGGAAGGTTATTGGTTATGGTTATTGGTTATGGTTTGGTTTGGGACTGTTGAGTCCGGGGGATGAGATGGTTGCATGACTGATGGGTCATGACATGAGATTGGTCTCGGTGCGAGACGAGGTTGTTTTATGAGGTAAAATGGTAACGAATACGAGGAGGTATTCGTGAGTAAGAATAAAAAGATTGGTTAATGTTCGGATGGAACACGGGAAGTGATGGAGGTATGATGGTAATTTAATACATGTTGGGATTACATTTAAACATAAGTTGTTGTTTTATCATGGTTTTTACAGAACTGCTATTCTTCAAATAGCCCTTTTTATACCTACCTTGTTTATGAGCTGCATATCATGTGTTATTCCTGCACTTGCTGAGTACATCATTGTGCTCAAACTTGCATTATTATTTCTTCATCAACAGCAAGAGAAGACTACTATGAAGACCGAGTAGAGCATTATGGCGTGTGATATATTCTCAACCTTGCCTGTGGAGGGAGTAGAGATGGAGCCACTTCTGCTTAGTCCCGCTTTCGTATTAGTTTTTGCTTCCGCATTTAAATAAGGACTTCCGCTGCATAGAATTAAGACTTCCGAGAATGAGTCCAAGACTCATGATGTGCTGTAATAAACTCTGTTATTCGTGGTAATATATAATCTGAATTCAGTTTGTGGAACGTATGTGTATGTGTGATGAACATCCTGGGCACACATGTGCATTAGTTCTCGGTTCCGTGGTTTTCCACAGAATCTGAGGGTGTCACATGAGTGCTCCTGCAACGACCCGCAACTAGCTGCCTATCTGCTCTACGTGCAGATGCTGGAGAAAGACTTCCTCGTCTTGGACCTGTGCCATGTACCACGCGCCAGCAATGCTGCGGCCGATGATCTCTCAACGAAGGCCTCCACCGGAGCCCTGGTGCCCGAAGGAGTCTTCAAGAGGACGTTGCTGCGGCCCACAGTGTGACGGGACCACAGGACCTCGTCGGGTGGTGCCGTGTTATGCGGCACCCAACAGCACACGGTTGCAGAAACACATCATATTACATAAATAGTTTAGCGGAAGCGTACAAGAATGTTTTACAAATAGTTATATCATAGTAAACTACAGCGGAAGACTATCACTCTCACGATTCATATCTAAACTAGCAACAAAGAAACAGTCCAGCCCGCAGACGTTTCTTACTAGCAACATGAAGATCAATCTGCAGCGGCGAGGATGCTCTTTGAGTAAACACTGAGAGGTTCCCGAGTCTCATCGGCATCCCTTCTCATAAGCATCGAGTCAATTACCAGCTGTCGGTACCCGCGATATGGGGTACCCCGCGCACTGGGGAAAATGCCTAAGGAACTCGCCCTTCTCCGTAGGGAGAGCTCCGAAGGCACCACGCGTCTGGCGGGGCTGGACCTCCCTCTCCTCAGAGGAGAGCTCCGGGCCCGCCATGTGGCATACAGAGGCCGGACCTCCCCCTCCGCGGGAGAGAGGTCCGAAGGTGCCACGTATCCGGCGGGCCCGGACCTCCATCTCCTCAGAGAGGAGCTCCGGGACCGCCATGTGGCCGACAGAAGCCGAACCTCCCCCTCCGCGGGGAGAGGTCCGAAGACTCCACGTGTCCCGCGGGGCCGGACCCTCCTCTCCTCTGAGGAGGGCTCCGGGCCCGCCACGTGGCCAACAGAATGGCGCTGCCTGCCCCCGAGCGATAGGCAGCGGGCGTAAAGACGCCCCATACCTTGCCCGTACAAGGTATCCAAGGCCCGCGTCTTCCCAAGACGCGGAGACGCGGAGCACGCCTCTGTCAGGTGCCGTTGCGCCCAGTCGCATCACAGACTGGCGCGCAGTGTCAGAGCCTGCCAGCCAATAAACGCAGCGACAAGACATCCCATGCCACCCGCGCCGTCATCAACCACTACGACTAGCATGCGGCATGGGCAGGGCTGCAAGACGAATACTCAGAAGCCTTCGCCAGAGACAACTACCGGCATAACTGCAGATACGGTAGATGACAGACAATCTCCCCGGGACCACCTGTCGGGTCCCGGGCCCCCTTTGTAAGCCACCCGAGTCTTGGACTATAAAAGACTCGGGTAGGCGACGATAGCAAGGGTTCGCACTCTAGCTATTCACACCCAAGCTGTAACTCATCCTCAAGCTCAGGACTCCGGTTCTGAGCAGCAAGCAATACAGCGAGCTCCATAGCTCGCCGTGGACGTAGGGTTTTACGCTCCGGCGGCCTGAACCATGTAAAACTCGCCGTGTCAAGCTCTTACTAACTCGTCCATACGCTCAAGCTCTCCGCAAGGGACTAGCCCCACCGAAAAAAGAACCTCCGCGGGCTGCCCAGTGCAGGCTCGGGGGAAGTGTAGACCGAACACTTCGACATTTGGCGCGCCAGGAAGGGGTCCTTTTCCCCTTGCGCGACGAGTTTCCGCCGACGAAGATGACCAAGCTTCCTTCAGAGGCAAACTCTCCTCCTCCGCGTTCACGGCGAACCATGACCAGCGGGGAGTACATGTCGACACATTCAGGATGGAGTGTGTCGGCACAAGCTGGTAGCCAGCAGCCGACTCTGGCAACGCTGACTCCGGCAATGCAGGCTCCGACCAGTGTGAGATCTTCTGCAGCTCTGAGCGTACACCATGGGGTTGCTCTAGCTGCAGCAAGAGCACTACTGTGCAACCCACCTGCTGGGGATGCGCCCCATTCAGCGACCCAACAGTGGGTCCACGAGGTGGACCGCCTCGTCGTCGCCGCCGTGAACCCTCGGTTTCGGCGAGGGCGACGCCCCGGCCAACCGGCTGTGTCGCTGACGCGCACGCCAACGGTTGACGGGCAGACGGCGGATTCCAGCTCCTCCAGGCTCCCGTCGGCGGACCTAAGAAGGGAGCTGGAACGGTGCCACTTGGGCCAGGATGCCCGGGTGTACCTCGAGCGACGTCGAGAAAGGTGTCGCAACCAGGAGGTTGGCGACAGCATGACGTCGGCCTCGACCAAGCCTGGAGGGCAGATCTTCACCACGCGAGCCCTGCCCCAGGCATACGCCGCGCAGCATATGCCACAACCATATGCACTGCAAGCGGCGCCCCCGGTCTATGGTGAAGCCTTGCCCATGCCGGGGTACACGGTGCCAAGTGCGAACCAAGCGTTCGCAGCGCCAATACCTGCGGCAACAGGAGCAGGATATGCGGCTCTTGCACCCCACCTTCGCTTCGCGAGGTGGCCACGCAAGTTTCGGCCGCACCTGCCCGAGAAGTACGACGGCAGCGTCAACCCGGCGGAGTTCCTCCAGATCTACTCCACCGCCGTACTTGCAGCAGGAGGGGATGAGGCTGTCATGGCCAACTACTTCCCCGTCGCCTTGACCGGCCCGGCCCGGTCTTGGCTCATGAATCTCCCTCAGGGTTCCATAACATCCTGGGGAGAGCTCTGCCGGCAGTTCGTCGCCAACTTCGGCAGCTCCTTCACCCGTCCCGGCACGGAGCTTGACCTCCACGCCGTCAAGCAACAACCTGGGGAGTCGCTGCGCTCTTTCATCCAGCGGTTCTCCCAGGTACGCAACACTATCCCACATATCCAAAGTGCTTCTGTGGTGGTGGCGTTCCGGCAGGGTGTCCGGGACGAGAAAATGCTTGAGAAGCTCGCGACCAGAGAGGTCCGCGACGTCTCTGAGCTCTTCAGCCTGGCTGACAAATGCGCCAGAGCAGCTGAAGGGCGGAACTGGCACTCTCTGCCGACCTCCGAGTCAGGAGGACAGCCCGGGTCTGGCGCTGCTGCCTATGGGGGTGGCAAGAAGGCCAAGAACCGGGGCAGTGGCAAGATGAAGTCATCGTTCACGGCAACCGTCGCCGCAGCAGCGACGACTAGTGGAGCTCGGGGGCCACGCCCCGACAAAAGGCAGCGGCAGTCACCGGCCCCAGATAGTGACCAGAGCGGGCTATGCCCCGTGCATGGTGCCGGCAACCATACTGCTGCCGAGTGCTGGGATATCCAGAGGCTCGCAGAGCGCTTCTGCAAAGGAAGACAGCATAGAGCTGAAGCACCGCCCTACCCTCAGAGGGAGGGCAAGCAGAAGGTCGATGCTCCAGTCAGCGCCGCCCACCAGGTGGTTTTTCAGGAGCCTCAGCGTGTCATAAAGACAGTGCATACCGGTGAGGACTCCAGCTCCGATGGTGATGGGCCGGGGCGGTAGCCGGCTGTGGCTGCCGTCCCAGGTCAGTGGAGGCTGCGCTCCTGCGGCGTCAACCTTGGTGAAGCCCCAAGTAGTAGCAGCAGCCAAAGCACCGGTCACAATGGTGCAAGGTCGGGCTAGCCTCACTCGAGAGCACGCCTCCGTGCCTCGGACATACCTCCAGGGGGCCGCCCAATGTCTGTCAACCCCTTGAAGGCCTTGCCAGAAGGGGAAGACGCCTTAGGTCATCCAAGACGAGCCCGGGTCCACCTACCCCTTGAAGGCCTTAGCCAGAAGGGGAGAACTCCACGGGGGCCCCCAGGAGAAGCCGCGCAGGACCTGATCCAGCAAGATGACAACCTCGTTGACGAGACTCGGCTGCAGGTAACACCCCACAACACATGTTCTCGGCTGATGCTCTAAGCACTACCGCCAAAGAACCAAGAGCGTCACGGACCTGCAGAAGGGCAACCTGGTGTCGCGGCACGCTCTTTCCCGAGAAGGACCTATAAACTCTCCCCCAGCAGGGAAGGTCCCTTCCGAATCACGAAAGCTGCCGCCCCAGGTACACATGCCTTTCAACTGAGTGTGGGTTCCGTTCCCAAAACCCTTGGCATGGAGAAACACTGTAAGTCCTACTCCCCGAGCATTAGTAGAACAGGGTCATTCCTTTCTGTAATGAATCCCATAGAATTTAGGAACAGTGCTTGGGGCAGCTAAGTCTCAAGGGACGGTACAGGACTACGTCCAGTTTAGCCTGGTTCCGACCCTAAGCGCGTAGAGTCTTGCTTCCCTTGTAGACGAGACGGATCATTGCCTCCATGTACAGCCAGAATTTCACCTGTGGGCATGAACACAGAAACTTGTTCTACTTAGCTCTCTCTCATGCGCTCATTTAAATTATGCATTAATTTTTATGATCGCACTATCTATGTATGTTCATCGTACATCTAGCTCCCTCTCTCCCGCGCTCATCCATAGTCAGCATTCGCTATCCAACCGAGGGCGGCCGCGCTTGAGGCACCTGCCGATGGCCGAGTGAGTCTCTCGGGCCTCCCCCAGTCAGGTGTTGCGGTGCCAGTTGGTCACCTCCAGGAAAGGCCTGAGTTGTGCATGGGGGGTCCAGGGTGCGTATCCCGCTTAGCAGGCCCCGAGCCCAAAGAGTGCGCATCCTGCCCTCCGGAGGTACAGGGGAGTACAACCGCTTTGCCTGGTCATGAACCCAAAGAACGTGCACTTTGCTTCCCCAGCGCACGGCCCGGTACTAGGGACCGGACGATCGTACCCGGACCCCGGAGGGAGCCGGAGCTCCGGCGCCTCGAGCACAGAATTGCCCAAGCCGCGTATAACGGATCAGGATCGTAAGCCGAATAAGACTAGGAGACGGGAGGGGAGGACCCCCCGAGGAGAATTACGTTTCCTCTTCCTGTGTGCAGGACCTCCAGGTTATGGCAACGGGAACTGCATGAAGCGGGGGGGGGGGGGGGAAGGAGCTACCAACTACTCCGGCCTAGGACTGGAAGGACCGGGTCCCGCCCCTTCAGCAGGGGCGAGGCCCGAAGGCCCCACGTGTCCAGCAGTTCAGGGGCTCCCGCCTCCCCTGCGGGGGGGCTCCGGACTCGCCACGTGGCAGGCCAAAACCGGACCTCCCCCTCGGTGGTAGGGCTCCGAAAGCCCTACGTGTCCAGCAGGGCCAGAGCTCCCGCCTCCTGAGGAGGGGCTCCGGACCCGCCATGTGGCAGGCAGATCTGGAGCTCCCCATAGGGCGAGATCTGGAGACCCCCGGGGGCCCGTAACACAGTTAGGACCCAGGGAAGGTGTCTGTGCAGAGCTCCGAGATTGGAGAAGGCCTCTGAGTACCTTGCGGAGCTAAGGACTCAGTCAGGCAAAGCCAAGAAGGAGAGAAAAGGCATCACAGACACAAATATCTAAAAGAGTCAAATTATGCGAGGCTCCATGAGCTGGACTACAGACTCGATAAAAAGGGAGAAACAAGTCCTAAGGACCTCCCGGCTCACACCGGAACCTAGCGGCTACAAGGGCGGCCACATCCTCGACTTCAGCCCAGGCAGCTTCCTCCCGCTCCACGGTTGGGCCCTCTTTCGCTGGTTCCAGGGAGAAAGAGGGGTTGCGGCTCTTGAAGCATGCCAGCACATGAGAGGCGACCTCTAAGGCTAGGCCGCGTCCCTCGGCCTCAAGCTCGCTGGCGACCACCGAGTCTAGCCTGTCCAGCTTAGCGCCGATTGACTCCAGCACGGGGATCACCTCCGCCACCTTCAACGCAGGAGCCGCTGCCCTCACCGGACTGAAGCCAAGACGGATCAGGGCAGACCCCGCTCGATCAACGAAGCTTGAGACCGCATGAGCCTCGGAGGACCGCAAGGCCGAGAGCTCCTCCACCTCGCCGCGGGCTGCCTGCAGGGCCTCTAGGTTTCTATCGGAGAATTCCTTCTCCTTGGCCGCCAGGGAGCTCTCCCGAAGGTGGAGAGTCTTGGCGAGCCGCTCCAACTCAGAAGCATTGAAGTCGGCGGCCAACTCCTGTTCCAAGACCGCCCAGCGTTCGCGGGAGACCTGTTCCTCCCTCAAGTCGAGGTCTGCCTTCAGAATCTCTAGCTCCTCGATCCGAGCTCGAAGGTCATCCTCGCCCGCCGCCAGCTGCGCAGCGACCCTCTCCGCCTCGGCTGCCGTGGAACGCTCCCGTTCCTCAACGACGAGTTTACGGCCCTCCAACCGCTGCCATATCTCCTCAGCGGCAGAGAGGCTCTCCTCGGCCCGGGCGTGTGCCTCCAGGGCCTCCCTGTTGATCCGCCGCGATTCGGCGTCCATGCGGTTGACAGCCCGCTTCAGCCGGTCGAGGAGCACTTCCCTGAAGTCGAGCAACTCCTGCCTGGAGTCGAGCTCGCTCTTGACCTTCGCGGTCCGCTCCCGCAAAAGGTTCCCCCAGGTGAGGAGGCGATCCCGTTCAACTGTATACTCCTCCCGCTCGCGACCGCAAGACCTGCCGGACGCTCGTCTCGGCAAGCGCGAAGGCATCTGCCAGGGGCAATGGAGCAACAGAGGCCGGGGCATTTCCCCCGACCTCCTCCATCACCTCGTCCTCAAGAGGAGTCGATGCACCAGCGACCGAGACGAGACGCCAGTCAGGAGAAGCTGGCGCCGGGGCTCTGGCAGCCGGACCTGCCGGGCCCTCTTTAGCTTCTGGCTTCTTGACCTGTGGACCTGCCGGGCGCTGGAATAAAGGTCGGGTCGCCTGGTGCAGGGTCGACCTGCGCTGGCCTGGGGGCCACGGCGGCCGTCTTGGCAGGAAGAGATGACGCCGCCGCGGAGTCCGGGCACACCGAAACAGGAGAAGCTCGCGCTGGCTTGGGGGCCGCGGCAGTTGTCCCGGGTTCCGAGCGCAACGGCACAGACTCCCCACCAGTCGGGGATGGCCGGGAAGCGCGGGCACTCCAGCGGGCTCTGAACCCCGACTTCCAAGCCGGGGTAGGACTCCCAGAGCCCGCTGCCGTCACTGACGGCCGCACCGCAGTCGCTTGAACTGGCGGAGCAGGGGATGCCCCAGAAGCTCCCCTCAACGCATCAGCCCGGGGCCTCTTTGAGTCGCCACCGGAAGGAGTGCCAGGCACCTCAGATTCCCGACTTGGCACAGACGCCACCGCTGGAGGAGATCGAGCGCGCTTCTTCTCTGGTGGCGGGTTGGAGGCCATGACGAGGGAGGACTCAAGGGCAAGAGGGCAAAGGCACAAGAGTCCAAGAAGAAACGCTGGGAAGTGCGAAGGGAAGCCGCAATGCGGGTAAGATCCCCTCTAAAACCTTCCCAGGTGCAATTCCAGGCGATTTGGAACTCTTCAAATACGCCGCATCGGCAACCGCTTCGGCTCCTAGACCGAGCGCCGATGACAGGTGGACCCAAGCCGCCCGACTGAAGCGGTGGGTCAAGGAGTCAGTCTCCTAAGAAGACAAGCCAGCAAGGCACTTCGGCGGTTCCCGGAGAAAGCGCCGCAACATGCAGAACTGGCAGTCTTGGGAACCGCCGCAGTAAAAGCAACCATCAAGTGGGCGCACGCTCCCACGATCCCGCGGCCGTTCATGCTCCGGCAGCGGTCAATGCGGGACCTAGAGAAAGTGCGCGGATCAGAAGAGACGGAGGTCCCACCTCGGGCTCGGTATCTCCCCCGAGATGGGCCCGGGGGCCACTGTTGGTACCCGCGATATGGGGTACCCCCGCGCACAGGGGAAAATGCCTAAGGAACTCGCCCTTCTCCGCAGGGAGAGCTCCGAAGGCGCCACGTGTCTGGTGGGGCCGGACCTCCCTCTCCTAAGAGGAGAGCTCCGGGCCCGCCACGTGGCATACAGAGGTCGGACCTCCCCCTCCGCGGGAGAGAGGTCTGAAGGTGCCACGTATCCGGTGGGGCCGGACCTCCCTCTCCTCAGAGAGGAGCTCCGGGTCCGCCATGTGGCCGACAGAAGCCGAACCTCCCCCTCCGTGGGGAGAGGTCCGAAGGCTCCACGTGTCCCGCGGGGCCGGACCCTCCTCTCCTCTGAGGAGGGCTCCGGGCCCGCCACGTGGCCAACAGAATGGCGCTACCTGCCCCCAAGCGATAGGCAGCGGGCGTAAAGACCCCCATACCTTGCCCGTACAAGGTATTCAAGGCCCGCGTCTTCCCAAGACGCAGAGACGCAGAGCATGCCTCTGTCAGGTGCCGTTGCGCCCAGTCGCATCACAGACTGGCGCGCAGTGTCAGAGCCTGCCAGCCAATAAACGCAGCGACAAGACATCCCATGCCGCCCGCGCCGTCATCAACCACTACGACTAGCATGCGGCATGGGCAGGGCTGCAAGACAAAGAATCAGAAGCCTTCCCTAGAGACAACTACCGGCATAACTGGAGATACGGTAGATGACAGACAATCTCCCCGTGACCACGTGTCGGGTCCCGGTCCCCCCTTGTAAGCCACCCGAGTCTTGGACTATAATAGACTCGGGTAGGCGACGATAGCAAGAGTTCGCACTCTAGCCATTCACACCCAAGCTGTAACTCATCCTCAAGCTCAGGACTCCGGTTCTGAGCAGCAAGCAATACAGCGAGCTCCATAGCTCGCCGTGGACATAGGGTTTTACGCTCCGGCGGCCTGAACCACGTAAAACTCGCCGTGTCAAGCTCTTACTAACTCGTCCATATGCTCAAGCTCTCCGCAAGGGACTAGCCCCACCGAAAAAAGAACCTCCGCGGGCTGCCCAGTGCAGGCCCGGGGGAAATGTCGACCGAACACTTCGACACCTGCAAAACAACTCGGATAGCATACGTGAGCATAACGCTCAGCAAGGCTTAACCATCACCCTAAACATGAAACTCTAAGTGAGGTTATGAACCTAACATAGGATGGCATAAGCATAATTAAACTCACCTAAAAGTGAATCCTTACTTTCAGGTATTAATTGCAGCATTTTAAGTAATCCCTGGGCACGCTACATCGGGAGTCCACAATCAAACAAGAAACGCTTTCCCCCGATGTAAATTGCTCATGGCATAAAAGAATCGAGTTTGCACTAGCCTATTCATCAAGATCCAATACAACGCTAGTATAATACTTCACATCAATATGATTAGTTCCTTTCTCATGCAAGTTCTTACTACATCACGACTGTGAGAACAAGTATGCTCGGTCCATTCCGCGAGCGACGGTGATTCGAATCAATAAAACCCGGACTACACGAGACGTACTCCCGTACTCGACGTTGCCTACAACAACCATCACTGACGTCGTACGTGGCAGCCTTTCCCCCATTTCACCCCCGCTGAATCGATCAAGTCGCCCCGTACAGTAGCTACTCTCATGGTGCACCTTCCGACGTGAGATGTCATGAGAATATTCCCCACATACTGCACACCGGCCGTCCGCCTGAGGCGACCCGAAAAGTCCCAACGACAGCTTCCTGAGGTACATCGGTTTACTGGGTCCCATATAGCCAGCATAAGTCCGGTACACAACTCAAACTTGTTCAACAGGGCCGCATACGGATCGGTCCTTGACCGACACAGACAGGTCTATAGCACCCAGGCCCCTATGTCCTGCTGCCCCTACAACCTTCCGGTCTCAACTTTAACTTGCTACCTCATTTATGAACCAATCCCGTATGCCCCCGTTCCTGAAACTGTGAGTAGCATGTCACCACTCGACTTCTACCGAACCGTACTTAAGCATCGCAGTTCTACACGGTGAAAGACACCTACACAATACTCCATGGGTCATTTGGCTATGCAAGAGGAGTATCAAACACTAGACCCAATGCATAATTCATATCCTGACCGAAAGTGAATACAAAACAAAAACTTAACAGCTGTTAAATGCAAACCGGAGCTTGCCTGTTTTGCAGGGTAGTCGTATATAACAGTTAGTGTCCTTGCAGATCCACCCTTGATTCTGCGGAGCTTGATTCACTTCGATGAATCGCTCCTTTGAATCCCCTTCGTTGTGGTTCCTATTGAAATGCATATGCATATGTTTTATAGAATGTAATGGAAAGAAGTTATAGAATTACTTTCTTAGGAACAGAGGTTGTGTGGGAAAGCCAATCGTGGCTTGGTTTGCCTCTGTTGTGCAAAGAACAGAAATAAACTAACTTGACCATAAGGCCTTAGCTATACACTAATCATTTTCCCTAATGAACATAATAGATAAGCTGAAAGGATTTGAGTGCAACTGAATAACAAGAACTCCAATGTCCTCAAAACTTTTACAGCAGGTTCTATACTACCTAAGGATTTAGCTTGCCGAATTGCAGCTAATGTGGAGTCATATTGTGTCCTCCCTAATTCTCACAATATCTCTTATGTATTCCCACATATACACAAGTATGGAGAATAATAACAGGGAGTTCAAGGTCCCATCTTGGGCTGATAATTTACATGTGAGTTCTTGATCCAAAATTCAGCCCTTTTTCTTGAGTAGTTCTCCCAGAATAATTCTTTAAGCATTTGCAATCAAAAGAATTAATTCTGGAGTAATGTGCATTTTCATGCTAAATTAAGTGAACTACAATTCCAAGTATGTCTCAGAGAGTTTGCCTAAATTTCCCTATGATTTTTGGAGCTATGGATTGCTCAGGACAGATTTTTGAAGTGGGAAACATTTTCTGAAAATGTTTCTGGACTCTTTTGAACACAGTAGTTTGCATTTAGCAAATTCCTACTCAAATGATCTTTAAATGAGCTGAAAACTTGCTAGTAGGTCAATACTATGCTAAAGAATATTCTGGCAAAATTTGGGAATTTTTGGATAACCCAAACTCCCTCAATAATTCTTTTTCAGAAAACCTTCAAAGAATTACCCAGAATAAACTATTGGCTTTCATACAATTCTAAGTTCATATTTGGATAGAACTCAGAGAGATGAATCCAACCACAATTGAATCACTCAAATTGGAGTTTTCTACAGGGAGATATGAATTTCCAAAGATTGAGCCAACTCTGGATTGTTTTCCTATAGAGAATCCGGCTGGACCCACAGTTTTGAATTCCAGCAAATAGAAACGAAGCCACACCGGGCCACAGCGTCTCTGCGCGCCAACACACGGGATCCCGGCCACACCCAATCCTGGGTTTAAAATTTGAGCTGCTGACAGATGGGGCCCACGCTTCGTCTTCTACGTCCAGCTCCTCGCTCGCGCCCGCGCGCTCCCCCTCGCCCGAGTAACCGTAAACTCGCCGGACCGGCCTTCCCGGCCACCACCAGAGCTACAACTCGCCGCCAGGGGGTTTAGGGCCTCGAGGAACATGGCTGTGGGGTTTGCTAGGGCTGATGACGACCGGAACATGGCCAGCGACGTGTAACTGCCCCTGTGGTAGTTCGGCAGCGTCGCCCGAGGTCTCCAGACCTCAAAAACTTGTGCCTACGAGTCCTACAGCACCAGCGTACCTCTAGGAAGATCGACATGACCGCAAACTAGCTCGGAAATGGCTGAAACTAGGTTGTCATCGTGTGACTGAACGGGTCCGCCGTGAGCACCCCAAGAAAAGCTCGAAATTCGCCGGCCTGAGGCGTTTTCATGCGCTGGATGCAAAAGGGAAAATGATCGCCGGCTAATCCAGCTGCTACGCGCATGATTTTGGAAGCTAGGAAGAATTACAGAGCGGAAATTTGCTGAATCCATACCGGAAGCTCGGAATGAGGTCGCCGGAGCAAAACCTCAAAATTCGCCGCTGATAGCTCGTGGCACGGCCTGAGCTTGGGCTGAGAGAAGCACCGCACCCGTGCGCGTCCGTAGGTGTGATCGCTCGGCCGTGAAACCCGCTCAGAAGGGCTGTCCACGAGCGCCCGATCACTTTCTCGGATTAGGTCGCCGCGGCGTCGGTCGTTCTCGGGCACCAGTGGCCCCAGCTCACTTGCTCGTGGGTCAGGGAGGTGGAGGCTGATCTCAGGGAAAGGTTTAGCAGCTTGGGGGAGGGAAGAGCGCGGTGGTTTCGCCATTCTTCCGATCAGACCGAGAGCAGAGGGGAGGAGCTCGGGTTGCTCGGTGTTCTCGCGAGAGAGGAAGGCATCTACGCTTTGCTTCAGCCAGGGGCCACGTGATCACGTTGAAGACGCGGTCAGGACCGACCCCGGGGCGCCAGTGCGTGGAGACCGGCAGCAGGAGCTGTTGCCGGCAAGCTGCTCGGTGGCGCTCGCGAGCTGCTCGGGAAAAGTTCCCACCGAGAGTAAAACTTAGTGAGTAAGGCTCCTCCTTTAGCTCTATGACATGTGGGTCCCACCCCACATTTCTTCCCCTAATATCTTCTCAAGCTGATCTTTCCAATCCCCAGAATGCTAAGTTTAAAAAGGTGGGCTAGAATTTGAATTCTTCAAATTCAGTTTGAATTTGCAAGATTAAATCTCAATTTGGTTTAGAATTTGCAATTTCTTCTCTTTAGCTCTCCTTTGAGCCCACCCTACAATTGAAAAGATTGTGAGCAAACTTTTCCCTATAATTCCAACCATAGGGCTGCATGTTTTATTCAAAGTTTTTGGTCACTACATGTGTGAACTTTGAATTTCAAATCTGATTTTTAAACTTACATGCAAAGAGGTATTTAACTCCTTATTGGTTCAACACTTTTAAATAGAAAGGTGAACCTCATGTTGGATGTTCATCCATGTATTACCTTGCATGAAGAAAAGTTTTAGCAAGTCCCATTTTTCATGTCTTTGCCACACATATGAACACAAACCTTAAAAGAATCTCGTCCCAAGATTACAAAAGAGGAACGAGACGGGAGAGGTAATTACAAACTGTACAAAGCTAAAAATTCCAGATCGTTGGTGCGGAGGTAATCTTCACTTTCCCACGTCGCCTCTTCCGTGGTGTGATTTCTCCACAGCACCTTGAAGAATCTGATCGTCCGGTTCCGGGTTACCCGGATCTTTTGATCCAAAATCTGAACCGGTCGCTCGGTGTAGGTCAGGTCCGGTTTCAATTCGTCGATGTCCTCAGTGCGAACAGCAGCGGTGAATTTGAGGCACTTCCGCAGCTGTGATACATGAAATACATCATGAACACCCGCTAGACTTACCGGTATTTTCAGCCGGTAGGCTACGGGTCCGCACTTCTCCGTGATAGCAAAAGGACCAATAAAACGGGGAGCGAGCTTCCCCTTTACACCGAACTGGTGAATTCGCTTCATCGGGGATACACGAAGATAAACGTGTTCTCCGACGTCAAAATGTAATGGCCTACGCCTTTGATCAGTGTAGCTCTTCTGTCGGGATTGTGCAGCCTTTAAGTTCTCTTGTATCAACCGAACTCTGTCTTCGGCTCCGTTGACAAGATCAATCCCAAACAGAACTCTTTCGCCGGACTCACACCAATTCAGCGGTGTGCGACACTTCTGGCCATAGAGAGCTTCATACGGTGCCATTTTAATACTCGCTTGATAACCGTTGTTGTATAAAAACTCCGCCAGCGGTAGGTGATCATCCCAATTCCTACCGTGGTGGATGGCACACGCTCTCAACATATCCTCAAGTACTTGATTCACCCTCTCAGTTTGCCCATCGGTTTGAGGGTGATATGCGGAGCTCCTAATCAGCTTGGTGCCCAACGAGGCATGCAGCTGCTCCCAAAAACGAGCAACAAACAGCGCACCTCGATCTGAAATGATGGTCTTCGGGACACCATGTGAGCATATAATTCTGGATATGAATAACTCCGCATATTGCCTTGCTCGATAATGAGTGTTCACCGGTATGAAATGAGCCGACTTCGTCAACCGGTCGACGATCACCCATATCGAGTCATGCTTCCTGGATGTGAGCGGTAATCCGATGATGAAGTCCATACTCACATCCTCCCATTTCCACGCCGGTATCTTCAAGGGTTGTAGCGGTCCGGCTTTCCGCATATGATCCGCCTTGACCCTTCTACACGTATCACACTCGGATATGTATTTAGCGATCTCCCTCTTCATCCTCGTCCATCAAAATTTCTGTTTCAAATCTTGGTACATCTTGTTACTTCCGGGATGAATGGAAAACTTCGACAGGTGGGCTTCATCCAAGATCTTCTTCCGGAGTTTCATATTGCGCGGTACCACTATACGTTCGTTAAACCATATTGTACCGTTCTCATCCTTCCGGAAGAATTTCACCTCTCCGTTGTCCAGTCTTCTCCGTATGTGAGACATACCTCTGTCTCTTCTTTGAGCCTCAACAATCTCTTCATGGATTGTTGGAATGAGCGCGAGATTATAAAGCGCGCCATACGGAATGACACGGAGGCTTGGTTCTTCTTCTTCCCACTCAGCAGCCGCTAAGTTGTGAACGTGGGCTTTCCGACTAAGCGCGTCGGCAACCACGTTTGCTTTCCCCGGATGATAGTGGATCTCAATTTCATAATCCTTGATGAGCTCCAACCATCTCCGTTGCCTCATATTTAGCTCCTTCTGTGTGAAGATATACTTCAGGCTTTTATGGTCGGTGTAGAGGTGAACAAGATTACCCAGTAGGTAATGCCTCCACATCTTCAACACCAACACCACAGCAGCAAGCTCAAGATCGTGAGTTGAATAATGCTGCTCGTGGTTTTGCAGTTGACGAGACCCATAGGCGACTACACGCCCTTCTTGCATCAGAACACAGCCGAGACCGATGCCGGATGCATCACAGTATACATCAAATGGCTTCGTCGTGTCCGGCTGAGCAAGAACTGAAGCCGTTGTGAGATGTTTCACCAAAGTTTTGAATGCGGCTTCACATGCTGCATTCCACATGTATTTAGTGCCCTTCTTCAGCAGCTCCATCATTGGTTTAGCAATCTTTGAGAAGCTCGGAATAAACCTCCGATAATACCCCGCTAAACCTAGGAAACGTCGGACCTCGTGGACTGATTTGGGAGATTCCCACTTCAGAACTTGTTCAATCTTGCTGGGGTCCACGGCGATACCTTCTGCTGAAATAATATGGCCTAGGAAAGGCACTTGATCAATCCAAAATTCGCACTTGCTGAACTTGGCATATAATTGGTGCTCTCTCAACCGTTGTAGCACGATACGCAGATGTTCAGCATGCTCTTCTTCAGATTTGGAGTAAACCAATATGTCGTCGATGAATACTACGACGAACTTGTCTAACTCCAGCATGAATACAGAATTCATCAAGTACATGAAGTGTTCTGGAGCGTTGGTTAACCCAAATGACATGACGAGGTACTCGTAGAGTCCGTATCTCGTCGAGAAGGCTGTCTTCGGTACGTCTTCCGGTCGGATCTTGATTTGATGATACCCCGACCGAAGATCTATCTTCGAAAATACTTTTGCCCCCACAAATTGATCGAACAGGATGTCAATGCGGGGCAAAGGATACTTGTTCTTGATCGTGACAGCATTTAGAGGACGGTAATCAACACATAGCCGTAGTGTTTCGTCCTTCTTCTTAACGAACAGCGCTGAGCATCCCCAAGGTGAAGAACTTGGTCGTATGAAACCCTTGCTCATGAGTTCATTCAGTTGCTCTTTCAACTCCGCTAGCTCTCTAGGTGCCATCTTGTAAGGCCTTCGTGAGATAGGCGTCGTTCCCGGCGCCAGTTCAATCTTGAACTCGACGTCCCGTTCGGGCGGCATGCCCGGTAAGTCATCGGGAAAAACGTCAGGATAATCACGTACCACCGGAATATATTCAAGCTTCAGCGCTTCCGTGTGGTAGGCCTCTACCATATCTGGATCTTCGCTGTCCAAAAACAGCGTGTGCTGTCCGTAAATCGGCGAGTCGATCTGGACAGTCTGGTTACCGATATTGAGAACGGCACCGTGACGATTTAACCAAGACATCCCCAATATAATGTCTATCTTCTGCCTATCCAACATAATCAGCGATGTTGGGTATATTTTTCCGCCCAAACACAAAGTTGCTCGGCACACAATCTGACTGGCAGAGATATTTCCTCCTGGTGATCGTATAAGAAAACTCGTTGTGGGAGTATTGGTGGATAATTGGTGCTGATCCACGCATGTTTTGCTGATAAAAATTGTGGGTTGCACCGGAATCAAAAAGTATGAGCACGGGCACGTCTTTGAGAGTGAACATGCCCGCTAACACCGGTGCTCCCTCCGGGACATCCTCAATAGCCAGATGTTGCACACTCCCGGATTGCAATGCTGTTATGTTGACTGGAGCAGGTGGCGGCATACCACCTGATGATGATGGCTGTCCGGTGTTCACCAACTTCTCCCAGCATTCTTGCCTAAAATGCCCTGAACGGTGGCAATAAGAACACAGAGGTTTCCCCGGTTCTTCGTTGACTTGTGGTTGAGAAGTTAATGTACTTGGCTGCAGCAATGATGCCACAGGTGTCATTCGTTTCCGCGGCAAAGGTGTTGCTTCAAGACATGATTCTTGAGCAGGAAATCTGTACGGAGTTGATCTCACTGGCGCTTGCCATCTTTCATCTGATGGTGTGTGATACACCACACGGTATTTGCAAGGAACAACTGGTGTGTCTTCTAGCACATCCTCCCGGTCCCTCTTCTCTGCTTGACACTCAAGTGTCGCTTGTTCTGGTAGAAGAGCAGCACTGATCAACTCGGTGTAACAGCCTTGATTGAACAAAGCTATCTTCTCTTTTAGTATGGCAATTAAGTCATAGAAAAAGTAGTCACACATTGTAGCTTCGCTCGTCGCATAAGCAGGAGCATATTGTGCCAGAAGGTTGAATCGCCTGACATAATTGAGGACACTCATGTCCCCCTGCTTCAAGTTCCTGAATTCCTGCTTCTGGGCCTTGACAAAACCCATAGGAATGTGACGAGCCCGGAATGCTTCCTGAAATTCCGTCAATTCCACTTGATGGCCTTCCGGAACGGTGGCGAGATAGGCAAACCACCAGTTTCCGGCGGCTCCATGGAGCTGTTGAGCTGCAAATAATGTCTTCTGATACTCATCGCACTCAAACACTCCAAACTTGGACTCCATAACTCGAAGCCACTGATCAGCTTCCACTGGTTCATTGGCTTCCGTGAAAATTGGCGGTTGTGTCGCCAAGAAGTCCAAATAGGCGTTCCAAGGTGGAACGTCCTGTTGCGCGTGTTGGAGTAAGCCCTGTTGTACCAAGGCTTGGAGTAGTCTTGTGTTCTCTTGACTTGACTCGACCATCTGAGTCATGACATCCGCCCATACCATTGATGGCGGTGCCTGTGGTGGAGTCGAGTCATCACCGTCTCGATGAGAACCTTCAGTCCTACTCGGAGAATGAGTACGCACCATACTGCAAAAGCATAATTTTGAGGGGAGTCAAAACTTGATCTAGCAGTATATGAAAGTATGTAAAACATGAACATGCTAAAACTTTATGAAAGCATAACAATTCATGTTTACGCATCCTTCTAAAGCCAACAGAAACAATCCCCATTTGCTGTACAGAACCGACCTTTCTGTACTTAACCGAGATTTGGATCCATTTAGCAGAATTTTCATAACTCTAGTTGAATACCAAAGTTAAAGTTAACTTTAGTATATTTTCAAAGAGTACTCATATGCCCCTAGATCATCTCAGGATCAATAGCTATCACTGTTCAAAGCTGACAGAATTTCTGAGTAAATTTTGCCAGCACCTCCTTTGTATGTGGCTGTTTTCATCACAGTTTTACATACAAATGGAGTACAATTCTGAACAAACTATAAACTACAAAATCGTTGCAAGTTTCATAACCTTTCCAACGGTGTATTACATGACCCTTAGAAATTTTTCTACAGATTGTTATGGCCAATTTACAGAAACATCCAGAGAAGTTTGCAGCTGCTCTGTTTTCTGAACAGTTTGCATTCATCTGGAAATTCAACCAAGTTGGTGTCGGATTTGGCTGTGGAGTTCTACAGAAAAGTTGTAGAGCACTTAATAAACTGTCCAGAACTGTATCAAACACCTCCATTGGGTCAATCTAATCAGAGTTACGGTCTGTTAAAGCCCAGAAAAATTTCTGTCTAAACAGAGCGCTCTGTCTTTGATATCAAAAGAAGCCTAACAAGTCTCTTCTTTGAAACTTAGTTCAAATGAAGAGCTCAGTAACTAATATGTGCTTTATCACATCCATTTTTAGTTTGGAAGTTAGTCATGAATGATTTCTTCGTAGGTAAGAATACTATCCAGTGTAGTACGGTGACAATGCACCGTAAGACATGTGACGGTACTACGTTGTCTCACCAAAGAAAAACCTAACCGGATTACACCGGCATACACGTATCATTAGGTGGCACTAAAACGGTCACTCACAAACGCGTTCTACATGCACTAAGGTTTTTGTGGTTAGCACCTACATAAGCCACACTCAATCATCAGGTTCGGCTGCACACCGAACCCGGTATCCATAACAGTTTGTACACTCGCCCGTCTTCACTCGCCCAGGTGTTCTCAAGCCAAACACGCCTTGTGCTACGTGTTCACGTTACTGACCATGTGACGGGGTCTCCCAAATTGCACCACGCCTGGGACAGACGCTGCTCGAATACCCCAACTGACATGAAGAGTCGTAGAGGATACTAAAGCGAGTCGGGTTACCTGCCACCCGTGAGGCTCCACCCTTCAGCTTGTGCGCACTGGTGGACAGCGCATACGTGCACCCCCCAAGACAAAAACGTCTCGAGATGCATGATTTTCTGACATAACAAATAGGTTAGCTTGCCACCTTCATATTATGCTAATAGTAGTCCTTATGTGGGCCTAGTACCGTTAACTCACCGTATCCTACGTTTTTGACATAATATGATGCTCAATCCGTGCTCTGTTCCCAACGCAGCTGTGATACCAGCTGTGACGGGACCACAGGACCTCGTCGTGTGGTGCCGTGTTATGCGGCACCCAACAGCACACGGTTGCAGAAACACATCATATTACATAAATAGTTTAGAGGAAGCATACAAGAAAGTTTTACAAATAGTTATATCAGAGTAAACTACAGCGGAAGACTATCACTCTCACGATTATATCTAAACTAGCAACAAAGAAACAGTCCAGCCCGCGGACGTTTCTTACTAGCAACACGAAGATCAATCTGCAGCGGCGAGGATGCTCTTTGAGTAAACACTCGGAGGTTCCCGAGTCTCATCGGCATCCCTTCTCATAAGCATCGAGTCAATTACCTGCAAAACAACTCGGATAGCATCCGTGAGCATAACGCTCAGCAAGGCTTAACCGTCAACCTAAACATGAAACTCTAAGTGAGGTTATGAACCCAACATAGGATGGCATAAGCATAATTAAACTCGCCTAAAAGTGAATCCTTACTTTCAGGTATTAATTGCAGCATTTTAAGTAATCCCTGGGCACGCTACATCGGGAGTCTACAATCAAACAAGAAACGCTTTCCCCTGATGTAAATTGCTCATGGCGTAAAAGAATCGAGTTTGCACTAGCCTATTCATCAAGATCCAATACAACACTAGTATAATACTTCACATCAATATGATTAGTTCCTTTCTCATGCAAGTTCTTACTACGTCACGACTGTGAGAACAAGTATGCTCGGTCCATTCCGCGAGCGACGGTGATTCGAATCAATAACACCAGGACTACACGACACGTACGCCCGTACTCGACGTTGCCTACAACAACCATCACTGACGTCATACGTGGCCGCCTTTCCCCCGTTTCACCCCCGCTGAATCGATCAAGTCGCCCCGTACAGTAGCTACTCTCATGGTGCACCTTCCGACGTGAGATGTCATGAGAATATTCCCCACATACTGCACACCGGCCGTCCGCCTTAGGCGACCCGAAAAGTCCCAACGACAGCTTCCCGAGGTACATCGGTTTACTGGGTCCCATATAGCCATCATGAGTCCGGTACACACCTCAAACTTGTTCAACAGGGCCGCATACGGATCGGTCCTTGACCGACACGGACAGGTCTATAGCACCCAGGCCCCTATGTCCTCCTGCCCCTACAACCTTCCGGTCTCAACTTTAACTTGCTACCTCATTTATGAACCAATCCCGTATGCCCCCGTTGTTCCTGAATCTGCGAGTAGCATCTCACCACTCGACTTCTACCGAACCGTACTTAAGCATAAGCAGTTCTACACGGTGAAAGACACCTACCCATTACTCCATGGGTCATTTGGCAATGCAAGAGGAGTATCAAACACTAGACCCAATGCATAATTCATATCCTGACCGAAAGTGAATACAAAACAAAAACTTAGCAGCTGTTAAATGCAAACCGGAGCTTGCCTGTTTTGCAGGGTAGTCGTATATAACAGTTAGTGTCCTTGCAGATCCACCCTTGATTCTCCGGAGCTTAATCCACTTCGATGAATCGCTCCTTTGAATCCCCTTCGTTGTGGTTCCTATTGAAATGCATATGCATATGTTTTATAGAATGTAATGGAAAGAAGTTATAGAATTACTTTCTTAGGAACAGAGGTTGTGTGGAAAAGCCAAGCATGGCTTGGTTTGCCTCTGTTGTGCAAAGAACAGAAATAAACTAACTTGACCATAAGGCCTTAGCTATACACTAATCATTTTCCCTAATGAACATAATAGATAAGCTGAAAGGATTTGAGTGCAACTGAAGAACAAGAACTCCAATGGCCTCAAAACTTTTACAGCAGGTTCTATACTACCTAAGGATTTAGCTTGCCGAATTGCAGCTAATGTGGAGTCATATTGTGTCCTCCCTAATTCTCACAATATCTCTTATGTATTCCCACATATACACAAGTATGGAAAATAATAACAGGGAGTTAAAGGTCTCATCTTGGGCTTATAATTTACATGTGAGTTCTTGATCACATGAGAGTAATCTGGTCCAAAATTCAGCCCTTTTTCTTGAGTAGTTCTCCCAGAATAATTCTTTAAGCATTTGCAATCAAAAGAAATAATTCTGGAGTAATGTGCATTTTCATGCTCAATTAAGTGAACCACAATTTCAAGTATGTCTCAGAGAGTTTGCCTAAATTTCCCTATGATTTTTGGAGCTATGGATTGCTCAGGACAGATTTTTGAAGTGGGAAACATTTTCTGAAAATGTTTCTGGACTCTTTTGAACACAGTAGCTTGCATTTAGCAAATTCCTGCCCAAAGGATCTTCAAATGAGCTGAAAATTTGCTAGTAGGTCAATACTATGCTAAAGAATATTCTGGCAAAATTTGGGAATTTTTGGATAATCCAAACTCCCTCAATAATTCTTTTTCAGAAAACCTTCAAAGAATTACCCAGAATAAACTATTGGCTTTCATACAATTCTAAGTTCATATTTGGATATAACTCAGAGAGATGAATCAAACCCAATTGGAATCACTCAAATTGGAGTTTTCTACAGGGAGATATGAATTTCCAAAGATTGAGCCAACTCTGGAATTGTTTTCCTATAGAGAATCCGGCTGGACCCACAGTTTTGAATTCAAGCCAATAGAAAAGAAGCCACACCGGGCCACAGCGTCTCTGCGCGCCAACACACGGGATCCCGGCCACACCCGATCCCGGGTTTAAAATTTGAGCTGCTGACAGACAGGGCCCACGCTTCGTCTTCTACCTCCCACTCCTCGCTCGCACCCGCGCGCTCCCCCTCGCCGGAGTAACAGGAAACTCACCGGACCGGCCTTCCCGGCCACCGCCAGAGCTACAACTCGGCGCCAGGGGGTTTAGGGCCTCGAGGAACATGGCTGTGGGGTTTGCTAGGGCTGCTGACGACCGGAACATGGCCGGCGACGTGTAACTGCCCCTGTGGTAGTTCGGCAGCGTCGCCCGAGGTCTCCAGCCCTCAAAAACTTGTGCCGACGAGCCCTACAGCACCAGCGTACCTCTAGGAAGATCGACATGACCGCAAACTACCTTGGAAATGGCTGGAACTAGGTTGTCATCGTGTGACTGAACGGGTCCGCCGTGAACACCCCAAGAAAAGCTCAAAATTCGCCGGCCTGAGGCGTTTTCATGCGCTGGATGCAAAAGGGAAAATGATCGCCGGCTAATCCAGCTGCTACGTGCAAGATTTGAGAAGCTAGGAAGAATTAGAGAGCGGAAATTTGCTGAATCCATACCGGAAGCTCGGAATGAGGTCGCCGGAGGAAAACCTTAAAATTCGCCGCTGATAGCTTGCGGCACGGCCTGAGCTTGGGCTGAGAGCAGCACCGCACCCGTGCGCGTCCGTAGGTGTGATCGCTCGGCCGTGAAACCTGCTCAGAAGGGCTGTCCATGAGCGCCCGATCATTTTCTCGGATTAGGTCACCGCGGCGTCGGTTGTTCTCGGGCACCGGTGGCCGCAGCTCACTTGCTCGTGGGTCAGGGAGGTGGAGGCTGATCTCAGGGAAAGGTTTAGCAGCTTGGGGGAGGGAAGAGCGCGGTGGTTTCGCCATTCTTCCGATCGGACCGAGAGCGGAGGGGAGGAGCTCAGGTTGCTCGGTGTTCTCGCGAGAGAGGAAGGCAACTACGCTTTGCTTCGGCCAGGGGCCACGTGATCACGTTGAAGACGTGGTCAGGACCGACCACGGGGCGCCAGTGTGTGGAGACCGGCAGCAGGAGCTGTTGCCGGAAAGCTGCTCGGTGGCGCTCGTGAGCTGCTCGGGAAAAGTTCCCACCGAGAGTAAAACTTAGTGAGTAAGGCTCCTCCTTTAGCTCTATGACATGTGGGTCCCACCCCACATTTCTTCCACAAATATCTTCTCAAGCTGATCTTTTCAATCCCCAGAATGCTATGTTTAAAAAGGTGGGCTAGAATTTGAATTCTTCAAATTCAGTTTGAATTTGCAAGACTAAATCTGAATTTGGTTTAGAATTTGCAATTTCTTCTCTTTAGCTCTCCTTTGAGCCCACCCTACAATTGAAAAGTTTGTGAGCAAACTTTTCTCTATAATTCCAACCATAGGGCTGCATGTTTATTCAAAGTTTTTGGTCACTACATGTGTGAACTTTGAATTTCAAATCTGATTTTTAAACTTACATGCAAAGAGGTATTTAACTCCTTATTGGTTCAACACTTTTAAATAGAAAGGTGAACCTCATGTTGGATGTTCATCCATGTATTACCTTGCATGAAGAAAAGTTTTAGCAAGTCCCATTTTTCATGTCTTTGCCACACATATGAACACAAACCTTAGTTTTTATTCATACACATTTTCGGGACTTTTACACACAGCCAGGCCTGTCGAGCCGGGCGAAGGGGGCGGGACCAGCACCTCGAAGCTGGCGGTCCCAGCGGCCCTGCTACCATGGACGCCGCCAAGGATCGTAAGCGTCACTGGGCACTTCGTGCTACCCATCGCTCAAAATCCAGAAGCTCAAGTCAGACCCGATGCATGGATCACGGAGATCCGTGACTACTTGAAAGACAATATCCTCCCTGATGAACGTGTATCCGCTGAACGGATCATGCGCATGGCTAAAAGATACGCGCTAGTAGAAGGGGATCTCTACTGGCATATCGCCAACCACGTCCTATTGCGGTGCATAACCCAGGGGGAAGGCTGCGACTTGCTTGCTGAGATCCATAGAGGCGAATGTGGGAGTCACTCTTCCTCACGCACACTCGTCGGTAAAGCCTTCCGGCATGGCTTCTACTGGCCGACAGCACTCCGGGATGCCGTCAAGCTGGTCAAGAGCTGCATGGCATGCCAGTTTCATGCCAAGCAGATCCACACATCGGCTTAGGCGGTACAGATGATACCGCCCTCGTGGCCATTTGCGGTATGGGGGTTGGACATCCTGGGGCCATTCGCCAAAGCCGTCGGGGGATTCCGGTACCTCTACGTCTCCATCGACAAGTTCACCAAGTGGCCGGAAGCTAGACCCGTCAACAACATTAACAAGCAATCCGCAGTCAAATTCATCAAGTCAATCGTCTGCAGGTTCGGGGTCCCGAACAGAATCATCACTGTCGAAGTGTGTAGCCGACACTTCCACTGGGCCTGCTCTGGGCAGCCCGCGGAGGTTCTTTTTTGGAGGGGCTAGACACTCACGGAGAGCTCACGCGTTAGGAACGATGGAGGGAGAAGCTTGACACAGATTTTTACGTGGTTCAGGCCGCCGGAGCGTAAAACCATACGTCCACGGTGAGCAGAGATGCTCGCTGTATTGCTTGCTCTCAGGGGCGAACCCTGCGTGAGAGTGTGCAAAAGGCGAACCCTACGGGAGAGTGGGTCAAATGTCGAACCCTAAGGTGCGAATGGCTGAGGTGTGAACCCTTGCTAACGTTGCCTACCCGAGCGTTTTATAGTCCAAGCCTCGGGTGGCTTATGGGCCTGGGACCCGACAGGTGGTCCCGGGGAGATTGCCTTTCATCTACTGTATCTGCAGTTACGCCGGTAGTTTTCTCTGGCGAGGGCTTCCGAGTCTTCGTTCTGCTGCCCTACCCATGCCGCAAGCTAGTCGTAGTGGTTGATGATGGCAGGGTTGCAGGGGATGTCTTGTCGCTGTGTTTATTGGCGTACAACCTCTGACGTGGTGCGACATTCTTTACTGCGATGTGATTGGGCGCAACAGCACCTGACAGAGGCATGCTCCGCGTCTCCGCGCCTTGGGAAGGCGCGGGTCTTGAATACCTTGTACGGGCAAGGTATGGCGCGTCTTTACTCTCGCTGCCTACCGCGCGCGGGCGGGCAGCGCTGCTCTGCTGCCCACGTGGCGGGCCAGGAGCTCTACTCTGAGGCGAGGGAGGTCCGGACCCACTGGACACGTGGAGCCTTCGGAGTTCTCCCCGCGGAGGGGGGACGTACGGCTCTGCTGGCCACATGGCGGGCCCGGAGCCCTCCTCTGAGGAGAGGGAGGTCCGGCTCCGCCGGACACATGGAGCCTTTGGAGCTCTCCCCGCGGAGGGGGGAGGTCCGGCCCTGTTGGCCACGTGGCGAGCCCGGAGCTTTCCTCTGAGGAGAGGGACGTCTGGCCCCGCTGGACACGTGGCACCTTCGGAGCTCTCCCTGCGGAGAAGGGCGAGGTCCTTACGCAGTTTCCCATGTGCGCGGGGGTACCCCATATTGAGGGTACCGACAATCACCGACAACGGGACCCAGTTCACCAGCGCAGCATTCCAAAACTACTGCGAAGACCTCGGCATCCAGGTGTGCTATGCCTCGTTGCTCACCCAAAGAGCAATGGGCAAGTTGAGAGGGCCAATGTTGAGATCCTTCGGGGCCTCAAGTGGGTGGACGAGCTTCCGAGCACACTGTGGGCTAACCAGACATCCCAAAGTCGGGCCACCGGGGAGACACCCTTCTTCATGGTGTACGGGGCCGATGCTGTTCTCCCCCGGAGATCACCATGGGGTCTCTCCGTGTCCGAACTTACGACGAAGCCACGCAGGACAACCTCTAGCGTGAAGACATCGACCTCGTCGACGAGGCTCGATTACACGCAACGCTCCACAATGCACGGTACCGGCAGGCGCTCTGGCGCTACCACCAAAGGACCGTGCGTGTCCGGGAGCTCGAAGAAGGCGACCTGGTACTGCGGCGCATACTTTCTCACGAAGGGACCAAAAAACTCTCCCCCAGCTGGGAAGGTCCCTTCCGAGTCACGAAAGTTTGCCGCCCCTGGTGCGTACGCCTTTCCACCGAGGATGGGGATCCGCTCCCGAACCCTTGGAACATAGAACACCTCCGTAAGTTCTATCCCTAGAGCAGTAGTAGGACAGTTTTTTTATTTCTGTAATAAATCCCATAGAGTCCGAGAACAGCGCTCGGAGCAGCTATGTCCCAGGAGATGGTCCAGGACTACGTTTCAGCTTGGCCAGGTTCCGACCCTAAGCGCGTAGAGTCTTGCATCCCTTCTTAATGGGGCGGGTCGTTGTCTCCATGTTTAGCCTGCCTTCCTCCTATGGATATTTATATGGAAAGAAACCCGTCCTGCCATGCTGATACCCTTGTGCTCATTTAAATTACGCATTAATTTTTATGACCGCACTTTCCATGTATGCTCACTGTACATTTAGCTCTCCTTTCCCACTCTCATCCCTAGTCAGCATTTGCTATCCTATCAAAGACGGTCGCGCTTGAGGTACCTGCCGATGGCCAGGGGGCCTCTCGGGCCTTCCCCAGTCAGGTGCTGCGACGCCAGTTGGTCACCTCCAGGAAAAGCCTACGCTGTGCATGGGGGGTCCAAGGTGCGTAGCCTGCTTTGCCTAGTTCCGACCCAAAGCACGCGCGCCCTACCCTTCGGAGGTCCAGGGGAGTACAGCCTGCTTTGCCTGGTTCCTGTACCAAAAGCCTGTGCACTCTGCCTCCCCAGCGTTACGGTCCAGTACTAGGGGCCGGACGGTCGTACCCTGACCTCGGAGGGAGCCGGACCCCCGGCGCCAGGCGCACCGAATTGCCCAAGCCCCGTATACCGGACCAGTACCGTAAGCCAAATAAGACTATGAGATAGGAAGGGGAGAGCCCCCAAGGAGAATTACGGTTCCCTTACTTGTGTGTAGGACCTCCTGGCCTTAGCTCCCCCGTAGGAGTATGGTAGGTGTGCCCAAACCATTGGCCACACCTACCAGGGGGCAACTACGGGGACCGCGCGAAGAAAGACCGGAGCTCCTGACTACTCCAACGCAAGACCGGAGGATCCAGACCTCGCCCCCTTTGCAGGGGCGGGTTTCGAAGGCCCCACGTGTCCGGCGGGGCTGGGGCCCCCCTCTCCTAAGAGGATAGCTCCGCGCCCGCCACGTGGCCGGCAGAGCCGGACCTCGCCCCCTCCGTGGGGCGAGCCCCGAAGGCTCCACGTGTCCAGCGGGGCTGGACCTCCCTCTCCTAAGTGGAGGGCTCCGAGCCCGCCACGTGGCCAGCAGAGCAGGACCTCCCCCCTCCGCGGGGAGAGCTCCGAAGGCTTCACGTATCCAATAGGGCCGGACCTCCCTCTCCTCAGAGGAGCTCCGGGCCTGCCACGTGTCAGCAGAGTCGGACCTCCCCCCGTCCTTACGGGGCGAGCTCCGAAGACCCCTTGGGCCCTTAACACAACAAGGACCCGAGGAAGGTGTCTGTGCAAGACTTCAAGATTGGTGAAGACCTCCGAGTTCCTTGCGGAGCTAAGGACTCGGGCAGGACAAGTCAAGAAGAAGATAAGGAACAGACACAATAATCAAGAGTCTATTCATTCATTCAAGGCTCCATGAGCTGGAATACAGACTCAACAAAAGCAAAAAAGAAAAGATACATGGCCTTCTGGCCGCAGAGGCGACTGCCTAGGAGTCCTCGGACTTCCGCTGGAACCTAGAGGCTATGAGGGCGGCCATGTCCCCGACTTCGACCCTGGCAGCTTCCTCCCGCTCAACAACGGGGCCCAGTCTCACCGGCTCCAGAGAGAAGGAAGGGTCTTGGCTCCGGAAGCACGCCAGCACGTGTGTGGCGACCTCCTTCGCCAGGCCCCGTCCCTCCGCCTCAAGCTCGTCGGCGATCACGGCTTCGAGCCTGTCCAGCTTGGCACCGATGGACTTGAGCGCCAGGATCGCCTTGGCCACCTCCTGCACCAGAGCCCCCGTCCTCACGGGGGTGAATCTGAGGGGTACCAGGGCGGACCCCGCCTGGTCGACGAAGCTCCAGACTGCTCGGGCCTCGACGGCCGCGAAGACTGGAGCTTCTCCACCTCTTGGCGGGCTGCCAGCAGGGCATCGAGTCCCTCCTCAGAGAATCTCTTCTCCTTGGGTGCCAGAGAGCTTTCCCGAAGCTGGAGATCATGGGTGAGCCGCTCCAACTCCGATGCCTGGAAGTCAGCCGCCAGCTCATGATCCAGCGCCGCCTGGCGCTCCCGGGAGGCCTGCTCCTACATCACGACAAGAGCTGCCTCCCGAAGCTTCAGCTCCTCAGCTCGGGCCTTCAGCTCGCCCTTGCTGGCCTCCAGCCGTGTGGCGACCTTCTTCTCCTCGGCCGCCAGAATGCGCTCCCGATCCGCGATGGCGCACTCGTGGCGCACCAGCTGCAGCTGCAGATCCTCCATGGCAGTGGAGCGTGCCTCGGCCCTGACGTGAGCCTCACGGGTCTCTTGGTGGAGCCGCTGGGTCTTGGAGTCCAGGCGGTCGACGGCCCTCTTCTGAGCATCGAGAAGCGCCTCCATGGCATCGAGCCTCGACCGCCTTGAGTCGAGCTCCGCCCTAACCTCCTGAGTCCGCTGCTTCAGGAGATTCCCCCGCTGAGGAGGCGTTCCCTCTCCCCAGCCAGCACCTCCCGCTCTCGCTCCAGGGCGGCCTGGACCTGCCGGACGATCGCCTGGGCAAGATCCAAGGCGTCCGCCAGGGGCAGCGGGGCGGCAGAGGCCGAAACCGCGCCCCCGACCTCCTCCATCACGTCGTCGTCTGGTGTAAATGCCGGCATCTCAGCAACCGAGATGAGGCGCCGATCTGGGGAAGCCGGAAGGCCTGCAGCTGCTCCTACCGCCTCAGCACCGGAGGGTCGGGCGCCGCCAGTCGGCTCCGCTGAGCCCTCGACAACCGCCGGCTTCCGAGCTGGCAAAGGGGGACAAGCGGGTGCTGCCGCCGCCACCGCAGGGGTTGATCCCAGCGGCGCAGAAGAAGCCTGCGCCGACTTTGGGGCCGTCTGAGCCGCCACAGCTTCCGGACGCTGCGGCGCAGATCCTCCGCTAGCTGGAGATGGCCGGGGAACAGACTAACCCCCGGCAGCCGATGAGTCCCTGCCAGCATGGGAAGCTCTCAGGCTAAGAAAAGGAGAAAGGACCACTAGTTCTAAAATCCGGAAAGAACAACACTTACCGAGGGACGCGAACGCTCCAACGGGCATTGAGCCCCGGCTTCCGAGCCGGGACAGAACCACCGGAGCCTGCCGCAACCGCCTGCGCCTGCGCCGCAGGTACCCGGACCGGTGGAGCAGGAGATGCACCCGGAGCCCCCTTAGGAGGCGGAGCAGTAGGGCTCCCACCGGCAGCGCCTCTGGTGCAGCTTGCCGATCCAGTCCCTGAAGCCCGGGGCACCCGCGTCCCCAGTTGAGTCCTGGCGCTGCTCCCTCTGGCGTCGCCGCCTGCCGAGCCTGCGGCCGGGACGTTCATTGGCTGGGGCGCCGGAGCTCTCGGCTCACCCCCCCGGGCACCGCTGCACCGGCGTCCCCCCTCGGAGCTCCTTCGCCTGAGGAAGGAGGGCGGGACGCCCGGGGCTCCTCAGACCGCCACTGTCCGAGAGGAGGCCCGTCGGAACGGAAGACCCGAGACCTCTTGGGGTCGCCGCCCAACGAACCGACGACTCCCGAAGATGGGCGCAAGGGTACCCCGGTTCCCTGGCTCGGTGCAAACAGCGCCCTCGGAGGGGACCGGGCACGCTTCTTCTCCGGCTGCCCAGAGGCCGGCTCCTTCCCATTTCCCTTGTCGACGGTCCGAGCTCCGTCGACCCTCGGCACGGGTTGGGCGTCAGCCAACGCCACGCGCTCCGCTCCAGAGCGCTCGACCCCGGGGATCGAGATCCCCCGGAAGGCATCCCCAACCTGACACACGGCGATCGCGATGTCTTCCAGGTTTGGCATCTTCCGCAGCAACTCCGCCCTCCACTGCGGCTCCAAGAAGAGAGGAGTATAGGAGGCCCGGAAAGTGAGGTCACAGCTCACCCTTGCCACCATCTCGTACAGAATCTCCTCAGAATGGTCGGAGCCGAGACCCGTGTCCAACATGGGGCAGTCGTGCTCGCCAGTGTAATACCACGCCGGACGGCTGCGCTCTTGCAAGGGCGCAACGCGGCGTGACAGGAAGTCTGTCAGCACCATCAGGGTCTTGAGCCTCTATTTGGCCAGAAACCGGATCCGCTCCAAGACCGGCACGTACTCCGGCTCCAGCTCCAGGATCTCCTCCTAGAAGCGACGCTCGGTGGTCGGGCCAGCAGTCGGCAGCTGAAGGCGATCATGCTCGTTGGTCTTCACGATCACCCAGTTCTCCCTCAAGCCTTCCCACCTCGCCGCGCCGAAAGGAAGAAGGTATCCAGATACCTTCGGATCCTTGCAGCGATGCTGGAAGTAGTACGCCCCCAGCTGATTCTTCGGGCCACGCCCAGTTGTCCGCAGCACGAAAAAGTAGCGGAAGAGCGTCACCGAAGCGCGCACTCCCACAAACATCTCGCAGAAGTGCACGAAGACGGCGGCCATCGCGAAGGAGATGGGGGAGAGATGATGAAGCTGGAGACCGTACGTCTCCCGCAGCGTCACGAAGAAGGAAGAAATTGGCGGGACGAACCCCGCCAAGGTGTAGGCGGTGAAGTAAACAATCTTCCCCTATCCTGACACAAGGGGAGAGATCCCTGCCGGAGCCAGCGCTTCTGCTCCTCCGCATGCCAGCCCAGCAGCTTGCGTACCGCCCCAAGCTCGGCTGACAGGACGGGACGCGGCGGAGACAGGTTGGAAGCCATGGCCAATGGAAGCTCAAGAACTCAGAGGCTGAGAAGGCTTGAGCGCTCAGAGGACTCTGGAGGGTTCAGGCATAGGGAAGTGCGAAGGGAAGCCCATGATGCGGGTAAGATCCCCTTTTAAACTTCCCGAACGCGATTCAAAGTGATTTGAAACTCTTCTAATACGCTGCTTGGGACAACCGCTTCAGCTCCAAGACCAGGCTTCAATGACAAGTGGACCCGAGCCGTCCAGCAGAAGTGGTGGGCCTAGAAGTCAGTCTCCCAGGAAGTTGGTCCGACGGGACAGTTCAGTTGTCCCTGAAAAGGTGCTGCGACGTGCAGAAGTGGCAGACTTGGGAACCGCCGCAGTAAAAGCAGCCATCAAGCAGGGCTCACGCTCCCACGATCCCACGACTGTTCGTGCTCCAGCGACGGTCAAAGTGGGTCTTTGAGAAGGTGCACGAAGTAGAAGAGACGGGGGCCCCACCTCGGGCTCGTTATCTCCTCGGAGATGGGCCCGGGGGCCGCTGTCGGTACCCTAAATATGGGGTACCCCCGCGCACAGGGGAAATCGCCTAAAGACTTTGTCCCTTCCGCAGGGGCAAGCTCCGAAAGCCCCACGTGTCCTGCGGGGCCGGACCTCCCTCTCCTCAGAGGAGGGCTCCGTGCCCGCGACGTGGCCGGTAGAGCTGAACCTCCCTTCTCCGCAGGGAGAGCTCCGAAGGCTCCACATGTTGGGCCGGACCACCCTCTCCTCAGAGGAGAGCTTCGGGCCCGCCACGTGGCCAGCAGAACCGGACCTCCCCCCTCCGCAGGGAGAGCTCCGAAGGCTCCACGTGTCCAGCGGGGCCGGACCTCCCTCTCCTCAGAGGAGAGCTCCGGGCCCGCCACGTGGCCAGCAGAGCCGGACCTCCCCCCACTGCAGGGAGAGCTCCGGAGGCTCCACGTGTCCAGCGGGGCCGAACCTCCCTCTCCTCAGTGGAGAGCTTGGGGCCCACCATGTGGCCAGCAGAACAGCGCTACCTGCCCCCGCGCGGTAGGCAGCAAGTGTAAAGGCACGCCATACCTTGTCCGTACAAGGTATTCAAGACCCGCGCCTTCCCAAGACGCGGAGCACGCCGCTGTCAGCTGCTGTTGCGCCTAGTCGCATCGCAGTGAAGACTGGCACGCCGCGTCAGAAGTTGTACGCCAATAAACACAGCGACAAGACATCCCCTACCGCCCCTGCCGTCATCAACCACTACGCATAGCTAGCGGCGTGGGCAGGGCGGCAACACAAAGACTCAGAAAGCCCTCGCTAGAGACAACTGCCGAGGTAACTGCAGGATACGGTAGATGGCAGGCAATCTCCCCGGGACCACCTGTCAGGTCCCAGGCCCACCTTGTAAGCCGCGCGAGCCTTGGACTATAAAAGGCTCGGGTAGGCAACATTAAAAAGGGTTCGCTCTTTAGTGTTTCGAACTCGACTCATACGCTCAACACTCAAGCAATACAATGAGCACCTCTGATCACCGTGGACGTAGGGTTTTACGCTCCGGCAGCCTGAACCACGTAAAAAATCTCTGTGTCAACCTTCTCCTTCCTTCGTCCCTAACGCTCAAGCTCTCCGTGAGGGACTAGCCCCTCCAAAAAATAACCTCCACGGGCTGCCCAGTGCAGGCCTGGGGGAAGTGTCGACAGCTACACTTCGACAGCCTCGAACTTGCCTCCGCCGCGCCTCGCCCGAACGAAAGACCTCGGGCCGGTGCATAAGCTGCTAGGCTGGCACGCGGAGGAGCAGAAGCGCTGGCTCTGGGGGGATCTCTTCCCTTGTGTTTGGAGAGGGGGGAGATCATTTTCTTCACCGCTTAAGCGTTGGCGGGGTTTGTCCCGCTAATCTCCTCATTCTTTGTGACTCTGCTAGAGACGTACGGTCTCCAGCTTCATCACCTCTCCCCCAACTTCTTTTGTGATGGTCGCCGTCTTCGTGCACTTCTGTGAAATGTTCGTGGGAGTGCGCGCTTCAGTGACGCTCTTCCGCTACTTCTTCGTGCTGCGTACGACCAGGTGCGGCTCGAAGAACCAGCTGGAGGCATAATACTTCCAGCATCGCTGCAAGGACCCGAAGGTCTCTGGGTACCTTCTGCCCTTCAGCGAGGCGAGGTGGAAAGGCTGGCGGGACGACTGGGTGATTGTGAGGACCAATGAGCACGATCGCCCTCAGTTTCTGTCTGATGGTCCAACCACAGAGCGCCGCTTCTGGGAGGAGATTCCAGAGCTGGAGCCGGAGTACGCGCCAGTCTTGGAGCGGATCTGGTCCTTGGTGGATCAGGGACTAACGTCCCTGATTGTGCTGACAGACTTCCTGTCACGCCGTATTGCGCCTCTGCAGCAGCGCAGTCATCCGGCGTGGTACTACACTGGTGAGCACGACTGCACCAGGTTGGACACGGGTCTCGACTCTGAACCATCCGAGGAGATGCTGTACGAGATGGTGGCAAGGGTGAGCGGCGACTTCATCGATGGCGGCGTCCTCATCATCGCAGCCTCCTGCATCCCTCTCTTCTTGGATCCAAGGTGGAGGGAAGAGCTGCTGCGGAAGATGCCGAATCTGGACGACATCGGGATCGCCGTGCATCAGGATGGAGACGCCTTCTGGGGAATCTCGATCCCCGGGGTCGAGCGCTCCGGAGCAGAGTGCGAGGGGTCGGTGACACGACCCCACGGTCTTGTCGAGCCAGGATCACGCTGAGGGGTCCTGCGTTGCACAGCACCGAATAACACACATCAAAGGTACAAAGCGGAAGCAAAACTTTTATTACATAAAGTGGTTTATGAACATTTGTACATCAAATTAAGTCCAGTCTACACTCACGGGCGTAGACTACGCATCAAGTGCATGTTCAGCCCTTGAACGTGTCCTTGCTAGCACACACACACACACACTAACTCTGAGGCGTGCACGGCTCCCACTCGACGGGGTTCCCCTCCTGGGGATCCGTCTCCTCTTCAGGAGCCCTTTCCTCATAGAACCCTGCAAAAGCTTCAAACACAAGCAGTTAGCACAAAGGCTCAGCAAGACTAACGCGTCTCTCCTAAACATGGAACTTCTACATGAGGGATTGATCGGTTACATGAGGAAAAATCATTTGCAAGGACTCGCCTAATTAGTAAACCTTACTTTCAAGTTTTAGAAGCAGGTTGTGGAGAACCTTACGCCAAGGCACATGAGAGAGCCGCAATCAAACAAGAAACGCATTTCTCTCATGTACTTTGCCCAAAGTGAAAGGAACTTTAGTTCGCTCTAAACTACAACAAATCATTAACAATCAAAGTCCATCTTTCAATCAGCAACATTTTAACATGTCACTAGCCTGTTCTTTCCACGTCACAGTACAGTGAACAAGTGGTTCTCACTGACCGCGAGGGACGGCGATTATAATCGATTTACACCTGCAGGGTTACCCGAACAACCCGTCACGTACGCCCGTACTTGATGTTGCCTACAACAACCATCACGGACGTCGTACGCAACTACCTTTCACCCGTTAGCCAAATGTTGAACCGGTCCAATCGTCCCGAGCAAGAGGTCTCTGCACACGCAGCTCAGTGCCGCCAGCCGATTTACACCTCGAGCTCTCAACCTACCCTCTGAACGACCAGCTATGCCTCAACACCCAGCTACCCGAGTTACATCGCTTTCCCGGTTCCCATATAGCCGGTAGGTCTTCAGTACTGTTCTAGCTTGTTCAACAGGCCCGCACACGGCTCGGTCCTCAATCGACACAAACAGAGCTATAGCACACAGGCCCCAAAGTCCTGCTGCCCTTACTCTCCGCTCAGTCTCATTTTTCTTGCCATGTGTATCATGTGCTATTTCTACCCGAGTCGAGTGTCTCTAGCCTATGCTCGCGAGTAGTTCCAACTACTCGACTTGTACCGAATCCTACGCTATCTTAGCATTGCAGTAGCTAACAGGGTTTGCAATCCTAAACCCAACCCATGGTTTTCTTGGCTATGCAATTGGGTTTCCAAACAAGACTCTAATGCAAGGAATCATAATACTCAAGTAAGTGATCAAAACAATAAAAATTTGTAAACAGGTTAATGCAAACCGGAGCTTGCCTTGCTGCTCTTGGTCGTAGGCTAGCTGTTCCTCCGGAGTAACGAAGTCTAGGACTTCGAGTTCCTCCTCTACCTTAGCGACTACATGATACAAGAAGTACATGTATTAAATTAATGCATTTGAATTGACTTTTAAACTTGTGAAAACTATAACTCTTAATAGACAGACCTAATACCTGTGAAACTTTTACTGTGGCTTGGTTACAACCTATGCAGAGACTTGGTCAAGTTTTAGTTGCAGCAAAGCTCATGTGAGCCCCCCACAATTAATTATGTACTTGACCTTAATTGAAGGCTTTTAGGGTGTTCTAAGGATTTTCATGAAACATCTATGACTTTCTGAAAACTAGATTTTCAGAGGTTTCTAATGGAGTTGGTCTCACTTAATTTGAAGGTTCCTAGCTAAAGATATGAGCTAAACAATTTCAGAGAAAATTCTGAAAATGTTTCTGAACGTTTTTCTATTTTCTCTCGAACAGTTTCACTAATCACACCATTAGGTGGATCAAATGAGCTCAAATGGATCTGAAATTTTTATGGTAGTTCAGGGATATTTTGGTGAATATCCCAGCAAAATTTCAGAATTTTTCCCCAAAGGATTCTCCAGTTAAAATTCCAAACAGTTTAAACTTTGAGGAATTAATTCTGGAGAAATAAGGGTTTCCATGAAGTGAAACATGATTTGCTGCAACGTTCCCAGAGGGCTGAATCCAAAAAAATTTGGTTCACTCGATTTGGAGCTTTCTAGCTAAAGTTATGAGGATTTGAAGTTTGGACTAAAACTGAAATTCGGGGAAAAAGTTTAAATCTGCCGGGGCCCGCGGGGACACGTGTTAGGCGCGCAGGCGACAGCACACTGAGGCCCACAGGGTTTTTTGCGCACCAGCACACCAGATCCCGGCTGCAGCCCGATCCCGATTTAAAATATCTGCCGCTGACAGCTGGGGTACACCCCCTTTGTCCACCTCTCGCGGCCCGCGCTCTGCCGCCGGGGTACCTCGCCGGAGAGCTCGCCGGCAGCTTCTGTGGAGTTCCAAGCTTCACTATTTTGGCTGCCCCTGCCTACTTTCACTCGGGGAACACGATTCCGGCCTCAGATCATCATGAAAATGGCCGGCACATGGTCAGCGACGAGCAGCAGCCTCGGGAGAACTTCGGCCGTGTTGGCTGTCCTCCCTAGCACCTAACCCGATCGAGCTAAGGATCGTCGAGCATCAGTGGACCATAGGAAAGGTCGACATGAGCTCCACGGAGCTCGGGAAAGGCTGTGTTTGGCTGTCACCGTGCGACCTAGGCCGGAAATCAGGATTTCTTCTAAAACTCGAAGAACAGCGGTTTCCCTCCACGGTTCTTCGTGGTTCCTGCTCCTATGGACTCGTACGGGCTACTAGAAGTGATCCTCTCCATGAGAGGATGAGTGATGCAATGTGTCTTACGAATTTCTCTGATCGGTACATACCTCACTTTTGCACACCATCACGAAAACATGAAATTCTGGCCTAAGAAGCGTTTGTCGCGCCGCCGGAGCTTGCGGGAATGAAAGAGGGACTGAAGGCGAACCTCTTTGCTGTTCACAGCTCGGTGAACGGTGGGCTGTGGTGGACGGAAGAATGGTTCCCGCAGTGGCAGCTCGAGCTGAACCGGCAGAGAAAGGATCGCCGTGGTGGAGCTCGGGGAAGACTGCGCAGGGTCTGGAACCGATGCGAAGGTGTTGAAGATGGCTTGGCGCACCCGGTGCTGGTCTCAGATCGCCGGGAGGGTCACTGGATCGGCCGGGCGAGGAGCTTCGGCTTTCTGGGTGGAAATGCGACGAGGCAGCGGTGAAGACCCCCTGCGACTGCTCGGGCACGCAGATAGGGACCCTGCGAGGCGGTTCACCGGCCGAGGGCGGCAAGCAGCTGCTGTCCTCGCCGTTTCTTCGCCGTGGCGGTCGCTGCAGCGCACGCGAGTACCCGAGCTGAGCTCTCAGTCGGTTTCTTCTGCCTCAATGGCTGACATGTGGGTCCCACCCGGGGTTTTAACCTCTGAAATTCACTCCTAATCACTGTCGGTACCCGCGATATGGGGTACCCCCGCGCACAGGGGAAAATGCCTAAGGAACTCGCCCTTCTAAGCAGGTAGAGCTCCGAAGGCGCCACACATCCGGTGGGGCCGGACCTCCCTCTCCTCAGAGGAGAGCTCCGGACCCGCCACGTGGCATTCAGAAGCCGGACCTCCCCCTCCGCGGGCGAGGGGTCCGAAGGTGCCACGTATCCGGCAGGGCCGGACCTCCCTCTCCTCAGAGGGGAGCTCCGGGGCCGCCACGTGGCCGACAGAAGCCAAACCTCCCCCTCCGCGGGGAGATGTCCGGAGGCTCCACGTGCCCCGCGGGCCGTACCCCCCTCTTCTCTGAGAAGGGCTCCGGGCCCACCACGTGGCCAGAAGAACGGTGCTGCCTGCCCCCGAGTGATAGGCAGCGGGCGTAAAGACGCCCCATACCTTGCCCGTACAAAGTATTCATGGCCCGCGTCTTCCCGAGACGCGGAGGCGCGGAGCACGCCTCTGTCAGGTGCCGTTGCGCCCAGTCGCATCACAGACTGCGCGTGGTGTCAGAACCTGCCAGCCTATAAACGCCGCGACAAGACATCCCATGCCGCCTGCGCCGTCATCAACCACTATGACTAGCGTGCGGCATGGGCAGGACGGCAAGACGGAGACTCAGAAGCCTTCGCCAGAGACAACTACCAGCATAACTGCAGATACGGTAGATATCAGTCAATCTCCCCGGGACCACCTGTCGGGTCCCGGGCCCCCTTGTAAGCCACCCGAGTCTTGGACTATAAAAAAGGCTCGGGTAGGCGACGATAGCAAGGATTCGCACTTTAGCCACTCGCACCCTGGGTTCGCACTCTGCAACTCATACGCTAGCCATACACTCCCAAGCTGTAACTCACCCCCAAGCTCAGGACTCCGGCCCTGAGCAGCAAGCAATACAGCGAGCTCCATAGCTCGCCGTGGATGTAGGGTTTTACGCTCCGGCGGCCTGAACCACGTAAAACTCTCTGTGTCAAGCTCTTACTAACTCGTCCATCAGCGCAAGCTCTCCTCAAGGGACTAGCCCCACTGAAAAAAGGACCTCCGCGGGCTGCCCAGTGCAGGCCCGGGGGAAGTGTCGATCGAACACTTCGACATTTGGCGCGCCAGGTAGGGGGGTTTTTCCCTTGCGCGACGAGTTTCTGCCGACGAAGATGACCAAGGTCCCTTCAGCGGCAAACTCTCCCCCTCCGCGTTCATGGCGAACCGTGACCAGCGGGGAGTACATGTCGACGCACTCAGGACGGAGTGTGTCGGCACAAGCTGGAAGCCAGCAGCCGACTCGGGCTACGCCGACTCCAGCGATGCAGGCTCCGACCAGTGTGAGATCTTCTGCAGCGCTGAGCGTACACCATGGGGGTGCGTTAGCTGCAGCAAGAGCGCTGCTGCACAACCCACCTGCTGGGGATGTGCCCCATTCCGCGACCCAGCAATGGGTCCGCGAGGTGGACCGCCTCGTCTTCGCCACCGCGAACCCTCGGTTTCGGCGAGGACGGCGCCCCGGTCAACCGGCTGTGTCGCTGACGCGCACGCCCACGGTTCACGGGCAAACGGCGGATTCCAGCTCCTCCAGGCTCCCGTCGACGGACCTGAGAAGGGAGCTGGAACGGTGCCACTTGGGCCAAGATGCCCGGGTGTACCTCGAGCGACGTCGAGAAAGGTGACGCAACCAAGAGGCTGGCGACAGCATGTCGTCGCCCTCGACGCAACCTGGAGGGCAGGTCTTCGCCACGTGAGTCCTGCCACAGGCATACGCCACGCAGCATATGCCACAACCGTATGCGCCACAACCAGCGCCCCCGGTTTATGGTGCAGCCTTGCCCGTGCCGGGGTACATGGTGCCAACTGCAAACCAAGCGTTCACAGTGCCAATACCTGCGGCAGCAGGAGCAGGATGTGCAGCTCTTGCACCCCACCTTCGCTTCGCGAGGTGGCCACGCAAGTTTCGCCCGCACCTGCCTGAGAAGTACGACGGTAGCGTCAACCCGGCGGAGTTCCTCCAGATCTACTCCACCGCCGTACTTGCCGCAGGAGGGGATGAGGCTGTCATGGCCAACTACTTCCCCGTCGCCTTGACCGGCCCAGCTCGGTCTTGGCTCATGAATCTACCTCAGGGGTCCATAACTTCCTGGGGAGAGCTCTGCCAGCAGTTCGTCGCCAACTTCGGCAGCTCCTACACCCGTCCCGGCACGGAGCTTGACCTCCACGCCGTCAAGCAACAACCTGGGGAGTCGCTGCGCTCTTTCATCCAGCGGTTCTCCCAGGTACGCAACACCATCCCGCATATCCAAAGTGCTTCTGTGGTGGTGGCGTTCCGACAGGGTGTCCGGGACGAGAAGATGCTTGAGAAGCTCGCGACCAGAGAGGTCCGCGACGTCTCTCAGCTCTTTAGCCTGGCGGACAAATGCGCCAGAGCAGCTGAAGGGCGGAAATGGCACTCTCTGCCGACCTCCGAGTCAGGAGGACAGCCCGGGTCCGGCGCTGCTGCCTATGGGGGTGGTAAGAAGGCCAAAAACCGGGGGAGTGGCAAGATGAAGTCATCGTTCACGGCTCCCGTGGCCGCAGCTGCGACGACTAGTTGAGCTCGGGGGCCACGCCCCGACAAAAGGCAGCGGCAGTCACCGGCCCCAGACAGTGACCAGGGCGGGCTATGCCCCGTGCATGGCGCCGGCAACCATACTGCTGCCGAGTGCTGGGATATCCAGAGGCTCGCAGAGCTCTTCCGCAAAGGAAGACAGCAGAGAGCTGAAGCACCGTCCTACCCTCAGAGGGATGGCAAACAGAAGGTCGATGCCCCAGTCACCGCCGCCCATCAGGTGGGGTTCCAGGAGCCTCAGCGTGTCATAAAGACAGTGCATAAAGGTGAGGACTCCAGCTCCGACGGTGACGGGCCAGGGCGGTAGCCAACTGCGGCACGCCTCCGTGCCTCGGACATACCTCCCGGGGGCCGCCCAAGATCTGTCAACCCCTTGAAGGCCTTGCCAGAAGGGGAAGACACCTTAGGTCATCCAAGATGAGCCCGGGTCCACCTACCCCTTGAAGGCCTTAGCCAGAAGGGGAGAACTCCCCGGGGGCCCCCAAGAGAAGCCGCGCAGGACCTGATCCAGCGCGAAGATGACGACCTCGTCGACGAGACTCGGCTGCAGGTAATACCCCACAACGCGCGGTCTCGGCTGATGCTCTAAGCACTACCGCCAAAGAACCGAACGCATCGGGGGCCTGCAGGAGGGCAACCTGGTGTCACGGCACACTCTATTCAATGAAGGACCCATAAGCTCTCCCCAGCAGGGAAGGTCCCTTCCGAATCATGAAAGCTGCCGCCCCAGGTACACATGCCTTTCAACCGAGTGTGGGATCCGTTCCCAAAAATCCTTGCCATGAAGCAACACTGTAAGTCCTACTTCCCGAGCATCAGTAGAACAGGGTTATTCCCTTCTGTAATGGATCCCATAGAATTTAGGAACAGAGCTTGGGGCAGCTAAGTCTCAAGGGACGGTACAGGACTGCGTCCAGTTTAGCCTGGTTCCGACCCTAAGCGCGTAGAGTCTTGCTTCCTTTGAAGACGAGGCGGAATATTGCCTCCATGTACAGCCAGAATTCCACCTATGGGCATGAATACAGAAACCTATTCTACTTAGCTCTCTCTCATGCGCTCATTTAAATTATGCATTAATTTTTATGATCGCACTACCAATTTATGTTCATCGTACATCTAGCTCCCCCTCTCCCGCGGTGATCCATAGTCGGCATTCGCTATCCTACCGAAGGCGGCCACGCTTGAGGCACCAGCCGATGGCCGAGTGAGTCTCTCGGGCCTCCCCCAGTCAGGTGTTGCGGTGTCAGTTGGTCACCTCCAGGAAAGGCCTGCGTTGTGCATGGGGGGGGGGGTCCAGGGTGCGTATCCAGCTTAGCAGGCCATGAGCCCAAAGCATGCGCATCCTGCCCACCAGACGTACAGGGGAGTACAACCGCTTTGCCTGGTCATGAACCCAAAGCACGTGCACCCTGCTTCCCAAGCGCATGGCCCGGTACTAGGGATCGGACGACCATACCCGGATCACGGAGGGAGCCGGAGCTCCGGCGCCTCGAGCACAGAATTGCCCAAGCCGCGTATAACGGATCAGGATCGTAAGACGAATAAGACTAGGAGACAGGAGGGGAGGACCCCCCGAGGAGAATTACATTTCCTCTACCTGTGTGCAGGACCTCTAGGTTACGGCAACGGGGACTGCATGAAGCGGGGGGAAAGGAGCTATCAACTACTCCGGCCTAGGACTGGAAGGACCGGGTCCTGCCCCTTCAGCAGGGGCGGGGCCCGAGGGCCCCACGTGTCCAGCGGGCCCGGAGCTCTCGCCTCCCCTGAGGAGGGCTCCGGGCTCGCCACGTGGCAGGCGGAAACCGGACCTCCCCCCGGTGGGAGGGCTCCGAAAGCCCTACGTGTCCAGCATGGCCGGAGCTCCCGCCTCCTAAGGAGGGGCTCCGGACCCGCCACGTGGCAGGCAGAATTGGAGCTCCCCATAGGGCGAGATCCGGAGACCCCCGGGGGCCCCTAACACGGTTAGGACCCGGGAAAGGTGTCTGTACAGAGCTCCAAGGTTGGAGAAGGCCTCTGAGTACCTTGCGGAGCTAAGGACTCAGTCAGGCAAAGCCAGGAAGGAGAAAAAAGACATCACAGACACAAAAATATAAAAGAGTCAAACTATGCAAGGCTCCATGAGCTGGACTACAGACTCGATAAAAAGGGAGAAACAAGTCCTAAGGACCTCCCGGCTCCCGCCGGAACTTTGCGGCTACTAGGGCGGCTACGTCCTCGACTTCAGCCCTGGCAGCTTCCTCCCACTCCACGGCTGGGTCCTCTCTCACTGGTTCTAGCGAGAAAGAGGGGTCGCGGCTCTTGAAGCATGCCAGCACATGTGACGCGACCTCTAGGGCTAGGCCGCGACCCTCGGCCTCAAGCTCGCTGGCGACCACCGATTCTAGCCTTTCCAGCTTGGCGCCGATCGACTCCAGCGCGGGGATCACCTCCGCCACCTTCAACGCAGGAGCCGCGACCCTCACCGGACTGAAGCCAAGAGGGATCAGGGCGGACACCGCTCGATCCACAAAGCTCGAGACCGCAAGAGCCTCGGAGGACCGCAAGGCCGAGAGCTCCTCCACCTCGCGGTGGGCTGCCTGCAGGGCCTCTAGGTTCCTCTCGGAGAATTCCTTCTCCTTGGCCGCCAGGGAGATCTCCCGAAGATGGAGAGTCTTGGTGAGCCGCTCCAACTCAGCAGCCTTGAAGTCGGCGGCCAACTCCCGGTCCAAGACTGCCCGGCGTTCATGGGAGACCTGTTCCTCCCTCAAGTCGAGGTTTGCCTTCAGAATCTCCAGCTCGTCGATCCGAGCTCGAAGGTCATCCTCGTCCGCTGCCAGCTGCGTGGCGACCCTCTCCGCCTCAGCTGCCGTGGAAAGCTCCCGTTCCTCAACGTCGAGTTTACGGCGCTCCAACTGCTGCCGTATCTCCACAGCGGCAGAGAGGCTCTCCTCGGCCCGGGCGTGTGCCTCCAGGGCCTCCCTGTTGATCCGCCGTGATTCGGCGTCCATAATGTCGACAGCCCGCTTCATCCGGTCAAGAAGCACTTCCCTGAAGTCGAGCAACTCCCTCCTGTAGTCGAGCTCGCTCTTAACCTTTGCGGTCCTCTCCCGCAAAAGGTTCCCCCAGGTGAGGAGGCGATCCCGTTCAACCGTATACTCCTCCCGCTCGCGACCTAGTGCAGCCAAGACCTGCCGGACGCTCGTCTCGGCAAGCACGAAGGCATCTGCCAAGGGCAATGGAGCAACAGAGGCCGGGGCAGTTCCCCCGACCTCCTCCATTACCTCGTCCTCAAGAGGAGTCGATGCACCAGAAACCGAGACGAGACGCCGATCAGGAGAAGCTGACGCCGGGGCACTGGCGGCCGGACCTGCCGGGCCCTCTTTAGCTTCTGGCTTCTTGACCTGTGGAAAGGAGCGAGCCGGGGAAGGCGGCGCTGGAATAAAGGCCGGGCTGCCTGGTGCAGGATCGACCTGTGCTGGCTTGGGGGCCGTGGCGGCCGTCTCGGCAGGAAGAGACGACGCCGCCGCGGAGTCCGGGCACACCGGAACAGGAGAAGCTCGCGCTGGCTTGGGGGCCGCGACAGTTGTCCCGGGCTCCGAGCGCAACGGCCCAGACTCCCCGCTAGTTGGGGGTGGCCGCGAAGCGCGGACACTCCAGCGGGCTCTGAACCCCGACTTCCGAGCCGGGGTAGGACTCCCAAAGCCCGCTGCCGTCACTGACGGCCGCGCCGCAGTCGCTTGAACTGGCAGGGCAGGGGACGCCCCAGAAGCTCCCCTCAACACATCAGCCCGGAGCAGATTCCCGACTTGGCACAGATGCCGCCGCTGGAGGAGATCGAGCGCGCTTCTTCTCTGGTGGCGGGTTGGAGGCCATGGCTAGGGAGGACAAAAGCACAAGAGTCCGAGAAGAAACTCTGGGAGGTGCGAAGGGAAACCGCAATGCGGGTAAGATCCCCTCTAAAAACCTTCCCAGGTGCAATTCCGGGCGATTCGGAACTCTTCGAATACACCGCATCGGCAACCGCTTCGGCTCCTAGACCGAACGCCGATGACAGGTGGGCCCAAGCCACCCGACTGGAGCGGTGGGTCAAGGAGTCAGTCTCCTAAGAAGAAAAGCCGGCAAGGCACTTCGGCGGTTCTCGAAGAAAGCGCCGCATCATGCAGAAGTGGCAGTCTTGGGAACCGCCGCAGTAAAAGCGACCATCAAGTGGGCGCACGCTCCCACGATCCCGCGACTGTTCGTGCTCAGTCAGAGGTCAAGGCGGGACTTAGAGAAAGTGCGCGGATCAGAAGAGACGGAGGTCCCACCTCAGGCTCGCTATCTCCCCCGAGATGGGCCCGGGTGCCACTGTCGTTACCCACGATATGGGGTACTCCCCCGCACAGGGGAAAATGCCTAAGGAACTCGCCCTTCTCCGCAGAGAGAGCTCCGAAGGCGCCACGCGTTCGGCGGGGCTGGACCTCCCTCTCCTCAGAGGAGAGCTCCGGACCCGCCACGTGGCATACAGAAGCCGGACCTCCCCCTCCGCGGGCGAGGGGTCCGAAGGTGCCACCTATCCGGCAGGGCCGGACCTCCCTCTCCTCAGAGCGGAGCTCCGGGGCCGCCACGTGGCCGACAGAAGCCGAACCTCCCCCTCCGCGGGGAGAGGTCTGGAGGCTCCACGTGCCCCACGGGCCGTACCCCCCTCTTCTCTGAGAAGGGCTCCGGGCCCACCACAGGCCAGAAGAACGGTGCTGCCTGCCCCCGAGTGATAGGCAGCGGGCGTAAAGACGCCCCATACCTTGCCCGTACAAAGTATTCAAGGCCCGCGTCTTCCCAAGACGCGGAGGCGTGGAGCACGCCTGTGTCAGGTGCCGTTGTGTCCAGTCGCATCACATACTGGCGCGTGGTGTCAGAACCTGCCAGCCAATAAACGCCGCGACAAGACATCCCATGCCGCCTGCGCCGTCATCAACCACTACGACTAGCATGCGGCATGGGCAGGGCGGCAAGACGGAGACTCGGAAGCCTTCGCCAGAGACAACTACCGGCATAACTGCAGATACGGTAGATATCAGTCAATCTCCCCGGGACCACCTGTCGTGGCTCGGGCCCCCTTGTAAGCCACCCGAGTCTTGGACTATAAAAGGCTCGGGTAGGCGAAGATAGCAAGGGTTCGCACTTTAGCCACTCGTACCCTGGGTTCGCACTCTGCAACTCATACGCTAGCCATACACTCCCAAGCTGTAACTCACCCCCAAGCTCAGGACTCCGGCCTTGAGCAGCAATCAATACAGCGAGCTCCATAGCTCGCCGTGGACGTAGGGTTTTACGCTCCGGCGGCCTGAACCACGTAAAACTCTCTGTGTCAAGCTCTTACTAACTCGTCCATCCGCGCAAACTCTCCGCAAGGGACTAGCCCCACCGAAAAAAGAACCTCCGCGGGCTGCCCAGTGCAGGCCCGTGGGAAGTGTCGATCGAACACTTCGACAATCACTGTTGTAAACAGTGAGCCCCAAAATACCGATGGTGATTCAAATTATTCACCTGTCGAACTGTTCGGTCGACACTTCCCCCGGGCCTGCACTGGGCAGCCCGCGGAGGTTCTTTTTTCGGTGGGGCTAGTCCCTTGCGGAGAGCTTGCGCGTATGGACGAGTTAGTAAGAGCTTGACACAGAGAGTTTTACGTGGTTCAGGCCGCCGGAGCATAAAACCCTACGTCCACGGCGAGCTATGGAGCTCGCTGTATTGCTTGCTGCTCAGGGCCGGAGTCCTGAGCTTGGGGGTTAGTTACAGCTTGGGAGTGAATGGCTCGCGTATGAGTTCAGGGTGCGAGTGGCTAAAGTGCGAACCCCTGCTATCGTTGCCTACCCGAGCCTTTTATAGTCCAAGACTCGGGTGGCTTACAAGGGGGGCCTGGGACCCGACAGGTGGTCCCGGGGAGATTGACTGTTATCTACCATATCTGTAGTTATGCCGATAGCTGTCTGTGGCGAAGGCTTCCGAGTCTCTGTCTTGCAGCCCTGCCCATGCCGCATGCTAGTCGTAGTAGTTGATGACGGCGCAGGCGGCATGGGATGTCTTGTCGCGACGTTTATTGGCTGGCAGGTTCTGACACCGCGCGCCAGTCTGTGATGCGACTGGGCGCAACAGCACCTGACAGAGGCGTGCTCCGCGTCTCGGGAAGACGCGGGTCTTGAATACCTTGTACGGGCAAGGTATGGGGCGTCTTTACGCCCGCTGCCTATCACTCGGGGGCAGGCAGCACCGTTCTTCTTGCCACGCGGCGGGCCCGGAGCCCTTCTCAGAGAAGAGGAGGGTCCAGCCCGCTGGGCACGTGGAGCCTCCGGACCTCTCCCTTCGGAGGGGAGGTTCGGCTTCTGTCGGCCACGTGGCGGCCCCGGAGCTCCCCTCTGAGGAGAGGGAGGTCCGGCCCTGCCGGATACGTGGCACCTTTGGATCCCTCGCCCGCGGAGGGGGAGGTCCGGCTTCTGTATGCCACGTGGCGGGTCCGGAGCTCTCCTCTGAGGAGAGGGAGGTCCGGCCCCGCCGGACGCGTGGCGCCTTCGGAGCTCTCCCTGCGGAGAAGGGCGAGTTCCTTAGGTATTTTCCCCTGTGCGCGGGGGTACCCCATATCGCAGGTACCGACAGTGGCCCCCGGGCCCATCTCGGGGGAGATAGTGTGACACCCTCACCTCGGGTGTCAACATATGTTCATATTTTATGAAGAAGAAAAACATTTTAAGAAGAGCAGAAACAGACACAAGTACCAAAAGGATAGCCGATAAAGCTCTCCGAGAGCACCGAAGGCAACTTCCGCGGCCAGCAGGCCACGTGGCGTGATCGGAGCTCATCCCTGCGAAGTGGGGAGAGGCCGCCGCCAAGCTGGCTACGTGGCAGGCTCGGGACTCATCTCCGCAAAGGGGAAGAGGTCCGATCCTGTGGGACACGTGTTGCCCACGGAGCTAGCCTATGCGAAAGAAGCAAAGGCATCTCCGCAGGACACATGTCATCCTCGGAGCTAGTCCTCGCGGAAATCAGAGGACCATCCGCGCGGGATACGTGTCGATCTCGGAGGTCACCTGCGAGAGGTCATGTTCTATTGGACACGTGTCGACCGCGGGGCATGTCCCTGAGGAATGAAGAAGAGGAAGACCGGCGCCAACACGTGGCGTGCGTGGAGCTCACCTCCGAAGAAGAGGGAGGTCTCGCTCGTGACACGCGGCACAACCGGAGCTCGTCTCTGCGGATGAGGAGATACCAGGCCCGGAGGACACGTGGAGCTTCCGGAGCTCATCACCACGGAGGTAACAAATTCTGGAGCAGCTGTTACGCGTAAGGACACCGGTACACAACAGAAACCGATCTAGAATCCACAATGGTTAACCGAAGATAAGACATCAGGATCTAACAAAGATCTGAATAAGACTCTTATTCGGGATCCAATCAGATTAGGACTCTTCTCTTCCCAATTATAAATAGAACCCAAAACCTCTTGCTGAAACCAAAAACTTCTCTTTCAACTCCTGAGCCGACGACTTAGAGCCCTAGCCCTAACTCGCCGACCAAAACATCGCTGAAGCACAGCAATGGAGATCATCGGAGAAGAACCCAGCGGTCTGAGGAGGACCTCGAAGAACGCGAGGTAGGACTTCAATATCATTGTGTTCATCTCCTTGCATCTGTTCTTCAATTCCTTTCGAACAGAAGCCTTTTCGTGGGCAGAACACTCGATGATCAGGTTGATCTAGAGACCGGATCATCACGAACAACTCTGACCATGCAAGCCATGCAAGAATAAGTACAGATCAATCTAATAAAACTAATCATAGGATAGCATGCATGTGCATCATCGCATCTAGTTTAGGGTTGTGCATGATATTGATTGCTGTGAATTTTGCATGCACGTGAATCCTACATAGCAGAACAAGCTCAGGGAGCTGTCTACGATGAGCTGCAGCAACAAGGTTTTGAGAATCAAGAACAACCGGAACCGCAAGAACAAGGCAAGTGCTCCTTGACCATGTTGATCCTATGTTTTGGGTAAAACTATTTTGTTTTGCTAAAAGGTGTGTGTGCTGAGTCAAACATGATGGGAAACCCTTTTATACGAGTTTACTAGTTTTTGTTAAACCACCCTTGTCTCCTGGGAGGTTATGAGTCGGGTATGGTTTTGCTTTATGCTTCGCAGAGTCTATGGGATTGGGAAGCGAGATAGATGTGTCTAGCTAACTGCACTCATATTGATGATGAGAAACTGATGTTAACAATGGATATGGATCGGAGGGAGATCTAAGCAAGCCCGGGTTTGTGAATGAGGTAGCTTGAGATGGTGGTTTACTTGCCATAGATCTAAGGACCGGTTCATGCATGCACATGCCAGGATAACAGTGCCACCACAAGGCCAAGTATGGGTGCGGCTTAGCTGAGTAATTAGGTAAGTTGCTAGGGTGTTATGGACTGTGGAAGGTGCGGGGAATGGGAGTCGAGTGAGGACTGCACTGGGAACTGCATGGCACAAGAGGGGGCCCGTGGGTGGGAGAATTGGAGATTCTAGCCTGCCGGTGAAACCTTAGTGAGTCCATACATCTAGTAACCCCTTTGTAAAGGCTATTTTGTGATCTCTTGACCATACACCGACGGCTGTGTACTGGTAAAATGGAGGTTCTGCAGTCGCCGACGGGTGACGAAATCACAAACTTGTGGGTAAAGAGGTGCAAACTCTGCAGAGTTACTAAAACTATCATGATAGCCGAGCTTACGGTCACGAGCACCTGGCTAAACTGCCATGATTAGATGGGATGGTTATTGGAATGGTTACTGGGATGACTATTGGAATGGTTATTGGGAAGGTTCTTGGTTATGGATTTGGTTGTGGATTTGGTTATGGTTATTGGTTTGGAACTGTTGAGTCCGGGAGATGAGATGGTTGCATGACTGATGGGTCATGACATGGAATTGGTCTCGGTATGAGACAAGGTTGATTTGTGAGATGAGATGGTAGCGAATACGAGGAGGTATTCGTGAGTATGAATAAAGGATTGGTTAATGTTTGGATGGAACATGGGGAGTGATGAAGGTATGTTGGTAATTTAATACATGCTGGGATTACATTCATCTAAGGCTAAGTTGCTGTTTTATCACGGTTTTATAAATCTGCTTTTCTGCAAATAAACCTTTTTATACCTACCTTGTTTATGAGCTGCATATTATGTGTTTTGCCGCACTTGCTGAGTACATCATTGTACTCAACCTTGCATTATTACTTCATCCTCAGCAGCAGGAGGAGAATACTATGAAGATCAAGTGGAACATTATGGCGTGTGATCTGTTCTCAACCTTGCCTGTGGAGGGAGTAGAGATGGAGCCACTTCTGCTTAGTTTTGCTTCCGCATTAGTTTTTGCTTCCGCATTTAAATAAGGACTTCCGCTGAGAGCATGAGTCCAAGACTCATGAGATATTGTAATAAACTCTGTTATTCATGGTAATATATAATCTTAATTCAGTTTGTGGAACGTATGCATATGTGTGATGAACATCCTCGGCACACATATGCATTAGTTCTCGGTTCCGTGGTTTTTCCACAGAATTGAGGGCGTCACAGATTGGTATCAGAGCCACGGGTTGACAGTAGGTTACACGCCTAGATAGAAACCTTAGATTGATATTAGGGCCACGGGTTAACAGCAAGTTACACCCTAAATAGGAGTCACAGGTAGCTAAGCCACGCTGACCAAAGGAAGCATCCTAAGGCGAATAGCCTAGATTGACCTTTAAAACCATCCTTGAATAGGAGTTGAGTGGGCCCTTGTAATGATTATTTGTGAATATGTGCTTAGTGTGAGTTGTGGGACGTCTCAACAACGTTGCCCATATCCGCACGTAAGAAGAAAGAGGAGTGAAATGCTTCGGCACTTGATCACATCCTCATAAGGACTAATATATATAGTCCAACTCCACTTGATGCATATAGTTGAAGGGACCTACCTAACCTTCTAACCTTCTATTCTATTTTGTTCTCTCTCACAGATGGTGAGAGGAAACGCCAGCCGAAGGAACGTCCAGGAAGATGACCATGAGGAAGTTCCTGCTAACCCCGGAGCTGGCGAAAACAACCTAGAAAGGTTGATGGCCATGCAAAACCAGCTTATGCAAACCATGATCCAAACTTTGGGTCAGTTGCAGGTCAACCAACAACCCGTTCCTGCACCACCGCCACCACCACCGTCGGCTCATAACAGGTTGGGAGAGTTCATGAGGACTCGACCGCCCACCTTTGCTCAAGCAAGCGATCCAATGGAGGTCGATGATTGGTTGAAATCCATGGAGAAGAAGCTTGCCATTGTTCAGTGCAACGACCGGGAGAAGGTTCTCTTTGCGTCGCACCAACTGATGGGAGCAGCTGCTGACTGGTGGGATGCCTTGAGCAACGCCCATGCCAACCCGGAGACAATCACTTGGACTGAGTTCAAGGAAAGTTTCCGCTCCCACTATATCCCTGTTGGCGTAATGATGCTCAAGAGGCAGGAGTTTGAAGGTCTCCGCCAAGGACAGAAAAGTGTGAATGAATATCTCAACAAGTTCATACAACTGTCCCGGTATGCCCCCGAAGATGTCAACTCAGACCAGAGGAAACAGTACCTGTTCATGAGAGGGTTGAACAATGAGATCCCAGTTCAGCTCCTCAACATTGACTATGTAAGCTTCCAGAAGCTAGTTGATAAGGCTATTGTGGTGGAAAACAAGATCCGAGAGATCGAGCGAGAGTGCAAAAGGAAGATGCCATACCAGCCCCAAGGGAGCAACGTACGACCTAGATACATGCCCCCTGCACCGCAGTATGGATCGACCACTCCTACGAACCGCCCTGGTCAGCCACCACAGCAACGGTTCGTTGCACCAGCACCTCGTGCGCCCATGCCTCCTGCGCCCCGGCCTAACAATGGCGCTCCTGTTCAAAACCCCCGCCCCAACGTACCTGCTGCCGTAGGCAACAGGGCATGCTTTGCATGCGGGGAAGTAGGCCACGTCGCTAACCAGTGCCCGAGGAGAGGCCCTGGACAGCAAGGTAACTTGCCCAAACAGAACCAGCGACCAAACGGAGGGGACAACCAAGGGAACCGTGGACCGCAGAACTATGCTCGTGGCCACGTTAACCATGTCACTGCTGAAGAAGCACAACAGGCTGAGGACGTCGCAATTGGTATGTTCCTTGCCAACTCCAACCAAGCCACCATTTTATTTGATTCCGGAGCATCACATTCCTTCATATCATCCAAATACGTTGCCAAACATCATCTACCCGTATCCCACTTAGAATGTGCTATGTTAGTTAATTCTCCCGGAGGAGAAATGAGGACTAGTATAGTATGTCCTAAGGTAAGCCTTAAAATAAGGGGGGTAGACTTCCTTGCCAACCTTATTGTTTTGGACTACCACGGGATTGACATTATACTCGGAATGGACTGGTTAAGCAAGCACAATGGAGTAATCCAATGTGCTGAAAGGAGCGTGCAGTTGACAAACGAACACGGTATTCGTGTCGAGTTTGAGTCAGCCCCGCAAGCAACCGAACGGGTAGATTTGAACCATGTCGAAGGAACAACATTGGACAGCATTCCAGTGGTTCAGGAATTTTCGGACGTGTTCCCGGAAGAGCTCCCGGGAATGCCACCTGACCGGGACGTCGAGTTTGCCATAGATTTGGTACCCGGAACTGTACCTATAGCTAAGAGACCATATAGGATGCCCGTCAACGAGTTAGTTGAACTCAAGAAGCAAATTCAAGAACAGTTGGAGAAGGGTTTTTATCCGTCCAAGTTCGTCACCATGGGGAGCCCCGGTACTTTTCGTGGACAAGAAGGACGGAACCCAAAGAATGTGCGTGGACTACAGGTCTCTCAACGAGGTGACAATCAAGAATAAATACCCTCTGCCCCGTATAGAGGACCTGTTCGATCAAATGAAAGGAGCCCAAGTATTCTCCAAGATTGATCTTCGTCGGGATATTTCCAGCTGAAGATTAAGCCCTCCGATATACCTAAGACAGCCTTTCGGACACGGTATGGTTCATATGAATATACCGTTATGTCTTTTGGATTGACGAATGCACCCGCATACTTCATGTACCTTATGAACAAGGTTTTCATGGAGTACATAGACAAGTTCGTCGTGGTTTTCATCGACGACATTATGGTGTATTCAAAAAGTAAGGAGGAGCATGAATAACATCTGAGATTGACCTTGCAGAAGTTGCGCGAGCATCAGTTGTACGCCAAGCTCGACAAGTGTCAATTTTGGCTGAAGGAAATATCCTTCCTAGGCCACATCATCTCCAAGGAAGGGGTATCGGTTGATCCTGGAAAGGTGAGAGATGTTCTGAAGTGGGACCAACCGAAGAGCGTGAGGGATATTCGGAGTTTCCTTGGGACGGCAGGATACTATCGGCGCTTCATTAAAGACTTCTCTAAAATAGCAAAACCTATGACGGAGTTACTAATGAAGGGAAAAATATTTCAATGGACACAAGCCTGCCAAGAAAGTTTTGAGGAACTCAAGAAAAGGCTAACCACAGCACCAGTTCTGGTATTGCCAGACGTAAGCAAGAGCTTTGACATATATTGTGACGCATCCAGACAAGGGCTCGGATGTGTGCTCATGCAGGAAGGACAAGTGGTAGCCTATGCCTCACGACAATTAAAGAAGCATGAGCTTAACTATCCTACACATGATTTGGAGTTAGCAGCAGTGGTGCATGCATTGAAGATTTCGAGACATTATATCCTTGGTCATCGATGTGAGATCTATACGGATCATAAAAGCCTCAAGTACATATTTACACAAACGGACTTGAATTTGAGGCAATGTCGATGGTTAGAACTCATCAAGGATTATGATGTAGGAATCAACTACCACCCCGGGAAGGCCAATATAGTAGCTGACATATTGAGCAGAAAGGGAGCATGCCACCAACTCACGGTTCGGGAGCTACCACCCGAACTACATAAGGAGTTTGAATGGTTACACCTCGGATTCTTGAATAACATGGAAATAATGGAGATCCACCCCTCATTGGAGCAAGAAATAAGAAAGGGCCAAGCAACGGACGAGGGGATCAAGGAGATCAAGGAAAGAATCCGACAAGGGATAGAGAAGGATTTCAAGGAGGATGAAAAGGGTACGCTTTGGCTAGGAAAAAGGATTTGTGTGCCAAACCTAAGACACCTTCGTGACATGATATTACGGGAGGCACATGATTCACCATATTCCATACATCCAGGGAGCACCAAAATGTACAAGGACTTGAAAACTTGCTATTGGTGGGATTGTATGAAGAGGGATATAGCCGAATACGTTGCCCTATGCGACACATGCCAACGGGTAAAAGCCGAACATCAAAAACCCGCTGGATTGTTGCAACCTTTGAAAATACCTGAATGGAAATGGGAGGACATCAGTATGGACTTCATTGTCGGATTGTCACGAACTCAGTCAGGATACGACTCCATCTGGGTCATTGTGGACCGGTTGATGAAAACCGCCCATTTTCTTCCGGTAAAGACAAGTTACAACGTTACACAGTTGGCAGAATTGTACATGGAGCAGATCGTGTGCCGTCATGGAGTTCCGAAGAGGATAGTCTCAGATCGAGGTTCTCAGTTTACCTCTAGATTCTGGAGGAAGCTGCAGAAAGCCATGGGTACACGACTGGATTTTAGCTCCACCTATCACCCACAAACAGATGGACAAACCGAAAGGACAAACGAAATTTTGGAAGACATGTTGAGAGCTTGCGCCTTGAAACGTGGGCGTAGTTGGGATAGGAGTTTACCGTATGCCGAGTTCTCCTATAACAACAGCTATCAAGTTAGCTTGAAGATGTCGCCTTTCGAAGCCTTATATGGTAGACGGTGTAGAACGCCGCTTTTCTGGAACGAGACTGGAGAGAACCAGGTGTTTGGACCCGAAGTACTACAAGAGGCTGAAAAGCAAGTCCAAACAATACAGGAAAACTTAAAGGCTGCTCAGTCACGACAGAAAGGCTATACGGACAATAGGCGTATGAAGTTGACCTTTGAAGTAGAAGACTTCGTATACCTTAAGGTATCGCCTATCTGAGGCCAACGACGTTTTAACGTCAAAGGCAAACTAGCGCCTCGCTACATCGGACCCTTTAAGATTTTGGACAAGCGAGGAGAAGTAGCCTATCAACTAGAGCTCCCAAACCACCTCTCCGACGTACATGACGTGTTTCGTGTATCCCAGCTCAAGAAGTGCTTAAGAGTACCAGAGGAACAAGTGTCAATGGGAGAACTTGAACTTCAAGAGGACCTGACTTACGCAGAACACCCTGTCCGAATCTTGGACGTAAAGGAAAGGGTCACCCGGAACAAGGTGATTCGATGGTGCAAGGTACAATGGAGCCATCACACTGAAGCTGAAGCCACATGGGAACGTGAAGAGGATATCAAGGCAGAATTTCCCCATCTATTTCCTACTAACGAATCTTGAGGACGAGATTCAATTTAAGGGGGGTAGATTTGTGACACCCTCACCTCGGGTGTCAGCATATGTTCATATTTTATGAAGAAGAAAAACATTTTAAGAAGAGTAGAAACAGAGACAAGTACCAAAAGGATAGCAGATAAAGCTCTCCGAGAGCACCGAAGGCAACTTCCGCGGCCAGCAGGCCACGTGGCGTGATCGGAGCTCATCTCTGCGAAGTGGGGAGAGGCCGCCACCAAGCTGGCTACGTGGCAGGCTCGGGACTCATCTCCGCAAAAGGGGAAGAGGTCTGATCCTGTGGGACACGTGTTGCCCATGGAGCTAGCCTCTGCGAAAGAAGCAAAGGCATTTCTGCAGGACACATGTCATCCTCGGAGCTAGTCCTCGTGGAAATCAGAGGACCATCCGCGCGGGATACGTGTCGATCTTGGAGGTCACCTGCGAGAGGTCCTGTTCTATTGGACACGTGTCGATCGCGGGGCATGTCCCTGAGGAAAGAAGAAGAAGAAGAGGAAGACCGGCGCCAACACGTGGCGTGCGTGGAGCTCACCTCCGAAGAAGAGGGAGGTCTCGCTCGTGACACGCGGCAATACCGGAGCTTGTCTCTGCGGATGAGGAGATACCAGGCCCGGAGGACACGTGGAGCTTCCGGAGCTCATCACCGCGGAGGTAACAAATTCTGGAGCAGCTGTTACGCGTAAGGACACCGGTACGCAACAGAAACCGATCTAGAATCCACAATGGTTAACCGAAGATAAGACGTCAGGATCTAACAAAGATCTGAATAAGACTCTTATTCGGGATCCAATCAGATTAGGACTCTTCTCTTCCCGATTATAAATAGAACCCAAAACCTCTGGCCGAAACCACAACTTCTCTTTCAACTCTTGAGCCGACGACTTAGAGCCCTAGCCCTAACTCGCCGAGCAAAACATCGCTGAAGCACAACAAGGGAGATCATCGGAGAAGAACCCAGCGGTCTGAGGAGGACCTCGAAGAACGCGAGGTAGGACTTCAATATCATTGTGTTCATCTCCTTGCATCTGTTCTTCAATTCCTTTCGTACAGAAGCCTTTTCGTGGGCAGAACACTCGATGATCAGGTTGATCTAGAGACCGGATCATCACGAACACCTCTGACCATGCAAGCCATGCAAGAATAAGTACAGATCAATCTAATAAAACTAATCATAGGATAGCATGCATGTGCATCATCGCATCTAGTTTAGGGTTGTGCATGATATTGATTGCTGTGAATTTTGCATGCACGTGAATCCTACATAGCAGAACAAGCTCAGGGAGCTGTCTACGACGAGCTGCAGCAACAAGGTTTTGAGAATCAAGAACAACCGGAACCGCAAGAACAAGGCAAGTGCTCCTTGACCATGTTGATCCTATGTTTTTGGTAAAACTATTTTGTTTTGCTAAAAGGTGTGTGTGCTGAGTCAAACATGATGGGAAACCCTTTTATATGAGTTTACTAGTTTTTGTTAAACCACCCTTGTCGCCTGGGAGGTTATGAGTCGGGTATGGTTTTGCTTTATGCTTCGCTGAGTCTATGGGATTGGGAAGCGAGATAGATGTGTCTAGCTAACTGCACTCGTATTGATAATGAGAAACTGATGTTAACAATGGATATGGATCGGAGGGAGATCTAGGCAAGCCCGGGTTTGTGAATGAGGTAGCTTGAGATGGTGGTTTACTTGCCATAGATCTAAGGACCGGTTCATGCATGCACATGCCAGGATAACAGTGCCACCACAAGGCCAAGTATGGGTGCGACTTAGCTGAGTAATTAGATAAGTTGCTAGGGTGTTATGGACTGTGGAAGGTGCGGGGAATGGGAGTCGAGTGAGGACTGCCCTGGGAACTGCATGGCACAAGAGGGGGCCCGTGGGTGGGAGAACTGGAGATTCTAGCCTGCCGGTGAAACCATAGTGAGTCCATACATCTAGTAACCCCTTTATAAAGGCTATTTTGTGATCTCTTGACCATACACCGACGGCTGTGTACTGGTAAAATGGAGGTTCTGCAGTCGCCGACAGGTGACGAAATCACAAACTTGTGGGTAAAGAGGTGCAAACTCTGCAGAGTTACTAAAACTTTCATGATAGCCGAGCTTACGGTCACGAGCACCTGGCTAAACTGCCATGATTAGATGGGATGGTTATTGGAATGGTTACTGGGATGACTATTGGAATGGTTATTGGGAAGGTTCTTGGTTATGAATTTGGTTGTGGATTTGGTTATGGTTATTGGTTTGGAACTGTTGAGTCCGGGAGATGAGATGGTTGCATGACTGATGGGTCATGACATGGAATTGGTCTCGGTATGAGACAAGGTTGATTTGTGAGATGAGATGGTAGCGAATACGAGGAGGTATTCGTGAGTATGAATAAAGGATTGATTAATGTTCGGATGTAACACGGGGAGTGATGAAGGTATGTTGGTAATTTAATACATGCTGGGATTACATTCATCTAAGGCTAAGTTGCTGTTTTATCACGGTTTTATAAATCTGCTTTTCTGCAAATAAACCTTTTTATACCTACCTTGTTTATGAGCTGCATATTATGTGTTTTCCCGCACTTGCTGAGTACATCATTGTACTCAACCTTGCATTATTACTTCATCCTCAGCAGCAGGAGGAGAATACTATGAAGATCACGTGGAACATTATGGCGTGTGATCTGTTCTCAACCTTGCCTGTGGAGGGAGTAGAGATGGAGCCACTTCTGCTTAGTTTTGCTTCCGCATTAGTTTTTGCTTCCGCATTTAAATAAGGACTTCCGCTGAGAGCATGAGTCCAAGACTCATGAGATATTGTAATAAACTCTGTTATTCATGGTAATATATAATTGAAATTCAGTTTGTGGAACGTATGCGTATGTGTGATGAACATCCTGGGCACACATATGCATTAGTTCTCAGTTCCGTGGTTTTTCCACAGAATTGAGGGCGTCACAGATAGCGAGCCCGAGGTGGGACCTCCGTCTCTTCTGATCCGCACACTTTCTCTAAGTCCCGCCTTGACCGCTGTCGGAGCACGAACAGTCACGGGATCGTGGGAGCGTGCGCCCACTTGATGGTTGCCTTTACTGCGGCGGTTCCCGAGGCTGCCATCCCTGTACGTCGCAGCGCTTTCTTCGGGAACCGCCTAAGCGCCTTGCCGTCTTGTCTTTGGGGAGACTGACTCCTTGACCCACCGCTTCAGTTGGGCGGCTTGGGTCCACCTGTCGTCGGCGCCCGGTCTCGGAGCCAATGCGGTCGCCGATGCGATGTACTCGAAGATTTTCGAATCACCTCGAATCGTTCCTGGAAAGTTTTAAAAGGGGATCATACCCGCATCGCAGCTTCCCTTCGCATTTCCTAGCGCTTGTTCTTCCCTTGAACTCTTGCGCCTCGGCTTTCCTGTCCTTGTGCTCTCTTTCGCCATGGCTTCCAACTTGCTCCCGACGCGCCTCGTTCGTTCTTCCGAGCTTGGGCCAGTGTGCAGGCTGCTGGGCTGGCGCTCAGAAGAACAGAAACACCGGCTTCGCCGAGGATCTCTCCCCCTGATCCTGGAAAAGGGGGAGATTGTTTTCTTCACTGCTTATGCTCTGGCGGGGTTTGTTCCGCCGATTTCTTCCTTCTTTGTCACCCTGCTGGAGACATACGGCCTCCAGCTCCACCATCTTTCCCCCAACTCTCTCGCAATGGCTGCAGTTTTTGTCCACTTCTGCGAGATGTTCGTTGGGGTGCACGCTTCCGTGACGCTCTTCCGCTACTTCTTTGTGTTGCGGACGACTGGGCATGGCTCGAAGACTCAGATGGGGGCCTATTACTTCCAGCATCGCTGCAAGTATCCCAAGGTCTCTGGATACCTTCTGCCCTTCAGTGCATCAAGGTGGGAAAACTGGAGGGAGAGCTGGGTGGTAGTGCAGACCGACGAGCACGATCGCCTACAACTCCCAACCGCCAGCCCAACCACCGACCGTCACTTCTGGGAGGAGATCCCTGAGCTGGAGCAGGAGTACTCCCCGGTCTTGGAGCGGATCCGGTTCTTGGCCAATGAGGGGCTAACGTCTCTGATGGTGCTGTTGGACTTTATGTCGCGCCGTATTGCACCCTTGCAGCAGCGTAGTCGCCCCGCGTGGTACTACACCGGCGAGCAGGACTGTACCAGGCTGGAGAGGGGCCCCGGCACTGACCCTTCCGACGAGGAGCTGAACGAGATGGTGGGCAAGGTGAGCGGTGACTACATCCCCAGTGGCGACCCCGCCCTTCCGCCCTCTGCCACCCCCCTCTTCTTGGAGCCACAGAGGAGGTCAGAGCTCCTGCGGAAGATGCCGAACCTTGACGACATCGGGATCGCCGTCCGGCAGGTCGGGGATTGTGACACCCTCACCTCGGGTGTTAGCATATGTTCATATTTTATGAAGAAGAAAAACATTTTAAGAAGAGTAGAAACAGAGACAAGTGCCAAAAGGATAGCCAATAAAGCTCTCCGAGAGCACCGAAGGCAATTTCCACGGCCAGCAGACCACGTGGCGTGTTTGGAGCTCATTCCCGAGAAATTGGGAGAGGTCCGCCGCTAAACTAGCTACGTGGCAGGCTCGGGGGTCACCTCCGCAATTGGAAAGAGGTCCGACCCTATGGGACATGTGCTACCGCGGAGCTAGCCGCTGCGGAAGAAGCAAAGGCATTTTTATAGGACACGTGTCATCCTCGGAGCTAGTCCTCGCGGAAATCAGAGGACCATTCGCGGGGGATACGTGTCAATTCCGGAGCTCATCTCAGAGAAGTCCGGATCTATCGGATACGTGTCGCCACCGGAGCTTATCACCGGAAGGTCCGTCGCAGCTAAACACGTGTCGACCGCGGGGCATGTCCCTGAGGAAAGAAGAAAAGGAAGACCGGCGCCAACACGTGGCGTGCGTAGAGCTCACCTCCGAAGAAGAGGGAGGTCTCGCTCGTGACACGCGGCACAACCGGAGCTCGTCTCTGTGGGAGAAGAGATACCAGGCTCCGAAGGACACGTGGAGTTTCCGGAGCTCATCACCGGGGAGGTAACGAGTCTGAAGCGGTTCTTACGTGTAAAGATACCGGTGCGCAACGGAAACCGATCTAAACCCCACGATGGTTACCGAAGATAAGACATCAGGATCTAACAAAGATCTGAACGAGACTCTTATTCGGGATCCAATCAGATTAGGACTCTGCTCTTCCCGATTATAAATAGAACTCAAAACCTCTGGCTGAAACCACAAACTTCTCTTTCAACTCCTGAGCCGACGACTTAGAGCCCTAGCCCTAACTTGCCGAGCAAACCATCGCTGAAGCGCAACAAGGGAGATCATTGGAGGAGAACCAAGCGGTCTGAGGAGGACCCTGAAGACAAAAAGAGCGTGAGGTAGGACTTCAATACCACCTTACGACATCATGTTGTTCATCTCTTTGCATCTGTTCTTCGATTCCTTTCGAACAGAAGCTTTCTCGTGGGCAGATCACTGATGATCAGTTTGATCTAAAGACAAGATCGTCGCCACATCCACCTTTGATCCGAACACCTCTGTCCATGCAAGCCATGCAAGAATACATACAGATCAATCTAATAAAAACTAATTGTAGTATAGCATGCATGTGCATCATCGCATCTAGTTTAAGGATTACGCATGATATTGATTGCTGTGAATCTTGTATGCACGTGAATCCTACATAGCAGGACAAGCTCAGGAAGCTGTCTACGACGAGCTGCAGCAACCAGATTTTGAGAATCAAGAACAACCGGAACCGCAAGTACAAGGCAAGTGCTCCTTGACCATGTTGATCCTATGTTTTGGGTAAAACTATTTTGTTTTGCAAAAAGGTGTGTGTGCTGAGTCAAACATGATGGGAAAACCCTTTTTATAGGAGTTTACTAGTTTTGATTAAACCATCCTTGTGCCTGGGAAGTTTATGAGTCGGGTATGGTTTTTGCTTTATGCTTCGCTGAGTCCATGGGATTGGGAAGCGAGATAGATGTGTCTAGCTAACTGCACTCGTACTGATAATAAGTAATTGATGAGGTTAATGAACATGGATCGGAGGGAAGATCTAGGCAAGACTGGGTTTGTGAATGAGGTAGCATGAGATGGTGGTTTTACTTGCCGTAGATCTAAGGACCGGTTCATGCATGCACATGCCAGGATAACAGTGCCACCACAAGGCCAAGTATGGGTGCGACTTAGCTGAGTAATTAGGTATGTTGCTAGAGTGTTATGGAATGTGGAAGGCGCGGGGAATGGTAGTCGAGTGAGGACTGCCCTGGGAACTGCATGGCACAAGAGGGGGCCCGTGGGTGGGAGAATTGGAGATTCTAGCCTGCCGGTGAAACCTTAGTGAGTCCATACATCTAGTAACCCCTTTGTAAAGGCTATTTTGTGATCTCTTGACCATACACCGACGGACGTGTACTGGTATAATGGAGGTTCTGCAGTCGCCGACGGGTGACGAAATCACAAACTTGTGGGTAAAGAGGTGCAAACTCTGCAGAGTTATTAAAACTATCATGATAGCCGAGCTTACGGTCACGAGCACCTGGCTAAACTGCCATGATTAGATTGGGATGGTTATTGGGAAGGTTCTTGGTTATGGTTATCGGTTATGGTTATTGGTTTGGAACTGTTGAGTCCGGGAGATAAGATGGTTGCATGACTGATGGGTCATGACATGAGATTGGTCTCGGTGTGATACGTGGTTGTTTTATGAGGTGAGATGGTAGCGAATACGAGGAGGTATTCGTGAGTATGAATAAAAGATTGGTTAATGTTCGGATGGAACATGGAAAGCGATGGAGGTATGTTGGTAATTTAATACATGTTGGGATCACATTTAAACTTAAGTTGCTGTTTTATCACGATTTTATAAATCTGCTTTTCTGCAGATAAGCCTTTTGTTACCTACCTTGTTTATGAGCTGCATATCATGTGTTATTCCCGCACTTGCTGAGTACATCATTGTACTCAACCTTGCATTATTATTTCTTCATCAGCAGCAAGAGAAGACTACTATGAAGACTGAGTAGAGTATTATGGCCTGTGATCTGTTCTCAACCTTGCCTGTGGAGGGAGTAGAGATGGAGCCACTTCTGCTTAGTTTTGCTTCCGCATTAGTTTTTGCTTCCGCATTTAAATAAAGATTTCCGCTGCATAGAAATAAAGACTTCCGCTGTGAGCATGAGTCCAAGACTCATGAGGTGTTATAATAAACTCTGTTATTCGTGGTAATATATAATCTGAATTCAGTTTGTGGAACGTATGTGTATGTGTGATGAACATCCTGGGCACACATATGCATTAGTTCTCGGTTCCGTGATTTTCCACAGAATTGAGGGCGTCACAGATTGGTATCAGAGCCACGGATTGACAGTAGGTTACACGCCTAGATAGAAACCTTAGATTGATATTAGAATCACGGGTTAACAGCAAGTTATACCCCTAAATAGAAGCTACGTGGACCAAAGGAAGCATCCTAGGATGAATAGCTTAGATTGGCCTTGAAACCACCTTGACATAGGAAACCATCCTTGAATAGGAGTTGAGTGGGCCCTTGTGATGATTATTTGTGAATATGTGCTTAGTGTGAGTGGTGGGACATCTCAATAACGTTGTCCATATCCACACATAAGAAGAAGGAGATGTGAGATGTTTCGGCACTTGCTCACATCCTCATAAGGGCTAATATATATAGTCCAACTCACCTTGATACATATAGTTGAAAGGACCTTCCTAACCTTCTAACCTTCTATTCTATTTCGTTCTCTCTCACAGATGGTGAGAGGAAACGCCAGCCGAAGGAACGTCCAGGAAGATGACCACGAGGAAGTTCCTGCCAACCCCAGAGCTGGCGAAAACAACCTAGAAATGTTGATGGCCATGCAAAACCAGCTTATGCAAACCATGATCCAAACATTGGGTCAGTTGCAGGCCAACCAACACCCCGTTCCGGCACCACCGCCACCACCACCGCCGGCTCATAACAGGTTAGGAGAGTTCATGAGGACTCGACCACCCACCTTTGCTCAAGCAAGCGATCCAATGGAGGCCGATGATTGGTTGAAATCCATGGAGAAGAAGCTTGCTATTGTCCAGTGCAACGACCGAGAGAAGGTTCTCTTTGCGTCACACCAACTGATGGGAGCAGCTGCTGACTGGTGGGATGCCTTGAGCAACGCCCATGCCAACCCGGAGACAATCACTTGGACTGAGTTCAAGGAAAGTTTCCGCTCCCACTACATCCCTGTTGGCGTAATGATGCTCAAGAGGCAGGAGTTTGAAGGTCTCCGCCAAGGGCAGAAAAGTGTGAATAAATACCTCAACAAGTTCATACAACTGTCCCGGTATGCCCCCGAAGATGTCAACTCAGATCAGAGGAAGCAGTACCTGTTCATGAGAGGGTTGAACAATGAGATCCAAGTTCAGCTCCTCAACAATGACTACGTAAGCTTCCAAAAGCTGGTTGATAAGGCTATTGTGGTGGAAAACAAGATCCGAGAGATCGAGCGCGAGTGCAAAAGGAAGATCCCATACCAGCCCCAAGGGAGCAACGTACGACCTAGATACATGCCCCCTGCACCGCAGTATGGATCGACCACTCCTACGTACCGCCCTGGTCAGCCGCCACAGCAACGACTCGTCGCACCGGCACCTCGTGTGCCCATGCCTCCTGCGCCCCGGCCTAACAATGGCGCTCCTGTTCAAAACCTCCGCCCCAACGTACCTGCTGCCGTAGGCAACAGGGCATGCTTTGCATGCGGGGAAGTAGGCCACTTCGCTAACCAGTGCCCGAAGAGAGGCCCTGGACAGCAAGGTAACGTGCCCAAGCAGAATCAGCGACCAAACGGAGGGGACAACCAAGGGAACCGAGGACCGCAGAACTATGCTCGTGGCCACGTTAACCATGTCACTGCTGAGGAAGCACAACAGGCTGAGGACGTCGCAATTGGTATGTTCCTTGCCAACTCCAACCCAGCCACCATTTTATTTGATTCCGGAGCATCACATTCCTTCATATCATCCAAATATGTTGCCAAACATCATCTACCCGTCTCCCACTTAGAATGTGCTATGTTAGTTAATTCTCCCGGAGGAGAAATGAGGACTAGTATAGTATGTCCTAAGGTAAGCCTTAAAATAAGGGGGGTAGACTTCCTTGCCAACCTTATTGTCTTGGACTCCCACGGAATTGATATCATACTCGGAATGGACTGGTTAAGCAAGCACAATGGAGTAATCCAATGCGCTGAGAGAAGCGTGCAATTGACAAACGAACACGGTATCCGTGTCGAGTTTGAGTCAGCCCCGCAAGCGACCGAACGGGCGGATCTGAACCATGTTGAAGGAGTAGCATTGGACAACATTCCAGTGGTTCAGGAATTTTCGGATGTGTTCCCGGAAGAACTTCCAGGTATGCCACCTGACCGGGATATTGAGTTTGCCATAGATTTGGTACCTGGAACTGCACCCATAGCTAAGAGACCATATAGGATGCCCGTCAACGAGTTAGTTGAACTAAAGAAGCAAATTCAAGAACAGTTGGAGAAGGGTTTTATCCGTCCAAGTTCGTCACCATGGGGAGCCCCGGTACTTTTCGTGGACAAGAAAGACGGAACCCAAAGAATGTGCGTGGACTACAGGTCTCTAAACGAGGTGGCAATCAAGAATAAATACCCTCTGCCCCGTATAGAGGACCTGTTCGACCAAATGAGAGGAGCCCAAGTATTCTCCAAAATTGATCTTCGGTCGGGATATTTCCAGCTGAAGATTAAGCCCTCCGATTTACCTAAGACAGCCTTTCGGACACGGTATGGTTCATATGAATATACCGTTATGTACTTTGGATTGACAAATGCACCCGCATACTTCATGTACCTTATGAACAAGGTTTTCATGGAGTACTTGGACAAGTTCGTCGTGGTTTTCATCGACGACATCATGGTGTATTCAAAAAGTAAGGAGGAGCATAAAGAACATCTGAGATTGACCTTGCAGAAGTTGCGCGAGCATCAGTTGTATGCCAAGCTCAACAAGTGCCAATTTTGGATAAAGGAAATATCTTTCCTAGGCCACATCATATCCAAGGAAGGGGTATCGGTTGATCCTGGAAAGGTGAGAGATGTTCTAAAGTGGGACCAACCGAGGAGCGTGAGTGATATTCGAAGTTTCCTTGGAATGGCAGGATACTATCGTCGCTTCATTAAAGACTTCTCTAAGATAGCAAAACCTATGACGGAGTTGCTAATGAAGGGAAAGGTCTTTCAATGGACACAAGCCTGCCAAGAAAGTTTTGAGGAACTCAAGAAAAGGCTAACCACAGCACCAGTTCTGGTATTGCCGGATGTAAGCAAGAGCCTTGACATATATTGTGACGCATCCAGACAAGGGCTCGGGTGTGTGCTCATGCAGGAAGGACAAGTGGTAGCCTATGCCTCACGACAATTAAAGAAACACGAGCTTAACTATCCTACACATGATTTGGAATTAGCAGCAGTGGTGCATGCATTGAAGATTTGGAGACATTATATCCTCGGTCATCGATGTGAGATCTATACGGATCATAAAAGCCTCAAGTACATATTTACACAAACGGACTTGAATTTGAGGCAACAACGATGGTTAGAACTCATCAAGGATTATGATGTAGGAATCAATTACCACCCCGGGAAGGCCAATGTGGTCGCTGACGCATTGAGCAGAAAGGGAGCATGCCACCAACTCACGGTTCGGGAGCTACCACCCGAACTACGTAAGGAGTTCGAACAGTTACACCTCGGATTCTTGAATAACATGGAAATGATGGAAATCCACTCCTCATTGGAGCAAGAAATAAGAAAGGGACAAGCAACGGACGAGGGGATCAAGGAGATCAAGGAAAGAATCCGACAAGGGATAGAAAAGGATTTCAACGAGGATGAAAAGGGTACGCTTTGGCTAGGAAAAAGGATTTGTGTGCCAAACCTAAGACACCTTCGCGACATGATATTAAGGGAGGCACATGACTCACCCTATTCCATACATCCAGGGAGAACCAAAATGTACAAGGACTTGAAAACTTGCTATTGGTGGGATGGTATGAAGAGGAATATAGCCGAATAGGTTGCCCTATGCGACACATGCCAACGGGTAAAAGCCGAACATCAAAAACCCCCTGGATTGTTGTAACCTTTGAAAATACCTGAATGGAAATGGGAAGACATCAGTATGGAATTTATTGTCGGATTACCACGAACTCAGTCAGGATACGACTCCATCTGGGTCATTGTGTACCGGTTGACGAAAACCGCCCATTTTCTTCCGGTAAAGACCAGTTACAACGTTACAACAGTTGGCAGAGTTGTACATGGAGCAGATCGTGTGCCGTCATGGAGTTCCGAAGAAGATAGTCTCCGATCGAGGTTCTCAGTTTACCTCTAGATTCTGGAGAAGTTGCAGAAAGCCATGGGTACACGACTGGATTTTAGCTCCGCCTATCACCCACAAACAGATGGGCAAACCGAGAGGACAAACCAAATTTTGGAGGACATGCTGAGAGCTTGCGCCTTGAAACGTGGGCGTAGTTGGGATAGGAGTTTACCGTATGCCGAGTTCTCCTATAACAACAGCTATCAAGCTAGCTTGAAGATGTCGCCTTTCGAAGCCTTATATGGCAGACGGTGTAGAACCCCACTGTTCTGGAACGAGACAGGAGAGAACCAGGTGTTTGGACCCGAAGTACTACAAGAGGCTGAAAAGCAAGTCCAAACGATACGGGAAAACTTAAAGGCTGCTCAGTCACGACAGAAAGGCTATGCGGACAATAGGCGTAGGAAGTTGACCTTTGAAGTAGGAGACTTCGTATACCTTAAGGTATCGCCTATCCGAGGCCAACGACGTTTTAACGTCAAAGGCAAACTAGCGCCTCGCTACATCGGACCATTTAAGATTTTGGACAAGCGAGGAGAAGTAGCCTATCAACTAGAGCTCCCAAACCACCTCTCCGACGTACATGACGTGTTTCATGTATCCCAGCTCAAGAAGTGTTTGAGAATACCAGAGGAACAAGTGTCAATGGGAGAACTTAACCTTCAAGAGGACCTGACTTACGCAGAATACCCTGTCCGAATCTTGGACGTGAAGGAAAGGGTCACCCGAAACAAGGTGATTCGATGGTGCAGGGTACAATGGAGCCATCACACTGAAGCTGAAGCCACATGGGAACGTGAAGAAGATATCAAGGCAGAATTTCCCCATCTATTTTCTACTAACGAATCTCGAGGGCGAGATTCAATTTTAGGGGGGTAGATTTGTGACACCCTCACCTCGGGTGTTAGCATATGTTCATATTTTATGAAGAAGAAAAACATTTTAAGAAGAGTAGAACAGAGACAAGTACCAAAAGGATAGCCAATAAAGCTCTCCGAGAGCACCGAAGGCAATTTCCACGGCCAGCAGACCACGTGGCGTGTTCGGAGCTCATTCCCGAGAAATTGGGAGAGGTCCGCCGCTAAACTAGCTACGTGGCAGGCTCGGGGGTCACCTCCGCAATTCGAAAGAGGTCCGACCCTATGGGACATGTGCTACCGCGGAGCTAGCCGCTGCGGAAGAAGCAAAGGCATTTTTATAGGACACGTGTCATCCTCGGAGCTAGTCCTCGCGGAAATCAGAGGACCATTCGCGGGGGATACGTGTCAATTCCGGAGCTCATCTCAGAGAAGTCCGGATCTATCGGATACGTGTCGCCACCGGAGCTTATCACCGGAAGGTCCGTCGCAGCTAAACACGTGTCGACCGCGGGGCATGTCCCTGAGGAAAAAAGAAAAGGAAGACCGGCGCCAACACGTGGCGTGCGTAGAGCTCACCTCCGAAGAAGAGGGAGGTCTCGCTCATGACACGCGGCGCAACCGGAGCTCGTCTCTGTGGGAGAAGAGATACAAGGCTCCGAAGGACACGTGGAGTTTCCGGAGCTCATCACCGCGGAGGTAACGAGTCTGAAGCGGTTCTTACGTGTAAAGATACCGGTGCGCAACGGAAACTGATCTAAACCCCACGATGGTTACAGAAGATAAGACGTCAGGATCTAACAAAGATCTGAATGAGACTCTTATTCGGGATCCAATCAGATTAGGACTCTTCTCTTTCCGATTATAAATAGAACCCAAAACCTCTGGCTGAAACCAAAAACTTCTCTTTCAACTCCTTAGCCGACGACTTAGAGCCCTAGCCCTAACTCGCCGAGCAAACCATCGCTAAAGCGCAACAAGGGAGATCATTGGAGGAGAACCAAGCGGTCTGAGGAGGACCCTGAAGACAAGAAGAGCCTGAGGTAGGACTTCAATACCACCTTACGACATCATGTTGTTCATCTCTTTGCATCTGTTCTTCGATTCCTTTCGAACAGAAGCTTTCTCGTGGGCAGATCACAGATGATCAGTCTGATCTAAAGACAAGATCGTTGCCACGTCCACCTTTGATCCGAACACCTCTGTCCATGCAAGCCATGCAAGCATACGTACAGATCAATCTAATAAAAACTAATCGTAGTATAGCATGCATGTGCATCATCGCATCTAGTTTAAGGATTACGCATGATATTGATTGCTGTGAATCTTGTATGCACGTGAATCCTACATAGCAGGACAAGCTCAGGAAGCTGTCTACGACGAGCTGCAGAAACCAGATTTTGAGAATCAAGAACAACCGGAACCGCAAGTACAAGGCAAGTGCTCCTTGACCATGTTGATCCTATGTTTTGGGTAAAACTATTTTGTTTTGCAAAAAGGTGTGTGTGCTGAGTCAAACATGATGGGAAAACCCTTTTTATAGGAGTTTACTAGTTTTGATTAAACCATCCTTGTCGCCTGGGAAGTTTATGAGTCGGGTATGGTTTTTGCTTTATACTTCGCTGAGTCCATGGGATTGGGAAGCGAGATAGATGTGTCTAGCTAACTGCACTCGTACTGATAATAAGTAATTGATGAGGTTAATGAACATGGATCGGAGGGAAGATCTAGGCAAGACTGGGTTTGTGAATGAGGTAGCATGAGATGGTGGTTTTACTTGCCGTAGATCTAAGGACCGGTTCATGCATGCACATGCCAGGATAAAAGTGCCACCACAAGGCCAAGTATGGGTGCGGCTTAGCTGAGTAATTAGGTAAGTTGCTAGAGTGTTATGGACTGTGGAAGGCGCGGGGAATGGGAGTCGAGTGAGGACTGCCCTGGGAACTGCATGGCACAAGAGGGGGCCCGTGGGTGGGAGAATTGGAGATTCTAGCCTGCCGGTGAAACCTTAGTGAGTCCATACATCTAGTAACCCCTTTGTAAAGGCTATTTTGTGATCTCTTGACCATACACCGACGGACGTGTACTGGTATAATGGAGGTTCTGCAGTCGCCGACGGGTGACGAAATCACAAACTTGTGGGTAAAGAGGTGCAAACTCTGCAGAGTTATTAAAACTATCATGATAGCCGAGCTTACGGTCATGAGCACCTGGCTAAACTGCCATGATTAGATTGGGATGGTTATTGAATGGTTATTGGGAAGGTTCTTGGTTATGGTTATCGGTTATGGTTATTGGTTTGGAACTGTTGAGTCCGGGAGATAAGATGGTTGCATGACTGATGGGTCATGACATGAGATTGGTCTCGGTGTGAGACGTGGTTGTTTTATGAGGTGAGATGGTAGCGAATACGAGGAGGTATTCGTGAGTATGAATAAAAGATTGGTTAATGTTCGGATGGAACATGGAAAGCGATGGAGGTATGTTGGTAATTTAATACATGTTGGGATCACATGTAAACTTAAGTTGCTGTTTTATCAGATTTTATAAATCTGCTTTTCTGCAAATAAGCCTTTTATTACCTACCTTGTTTATGAGCTGCATATCATGTGTTATTCCCGCACTTGCTGAGTACATCATTATACTCAACCTTGCATTATTATTTCTTCATCAGCAGCAAGAGAAGACTACTATGAAGACTGAGTAGAGTATTATGGCGTGTGATCTGTTCTCAACCTTGCCTGTGGAGGGAGTAGAGATGGAGCCACTTCTGCTTAGTTTTGCTTCCGCATTAGTTTTTGCTTCCGCATTTAAATAAAGATTTCCGCTGCGTAGAAATAAAGACTTCCGCTGTGAGCATGAGTCCAAGACTCATGAGGTGTTGTAATAAACTCTGTTATTCGTGGTAATATATAATCTGAATTCAGTTTGTGGAACATATGTGTATGTGTGATGAACATCCTGGGCACACATATGCATTAGTTCTCGGTTCCGTGGTTTTCCACAGAATTGAGGGCGTCACAGGGATGCCTTCCGTGGTATCACCATCCCGGGAACTGAGCACTCCGGGTCAGGGCACGAGGCGTCTGCTGCTGTCAAACCCTCCCCCAGAGCTGACAGAACTCAAGCCGCCGACAAAGGGAAGGGGAAGGAGCCGGCCCCCGGGCATCCAGAGAAGAAACGCGCGCGGTCCCCTCCGAGGGCACCGCTTGTGCCGAGTCACGGTGCCGGAGCTACCTTGCTCCCATCTCCCGGGGGTGCTGGTCCATCGGGTGGCGACCCGAAGAGGCCCCGGGTGTCCCTCCCCGGCGGGCCTCTCCCCAGACAGCGGCCGTCCGAGTCAGCCCAAGTACCTCGTCACCCTTCCTCAAGCGGAGGGGTTTCCAGGACAGATGCTAGTGGGGCCACGCCGGCGAGTGTGCCGGTGACCCAGGCGTCACGCTCTGCGATCGTTCCAGCCGCTGGTCCCGGCGGTTGAGCTCCAGCCCAGAGGCCAGTGCTGCAAGCCCGCTGGAGTGCTCATGCCACCCAGTAAGTGTTGCTCTTTCTGGCTTGTAGGAGCAGAGCTCTTGTCTCCTCTCTTATCCTGAGGGTTTTCTCTTCTTGCAGGGACCGACCCGCTGCTGGGGGCGGGCCTCTTACCCGGCCGCCTTCAACCGACGGAGGCTCCGTGCTGCAGCACCTGGGGACCGTGGTGGCTCCCATAGTCCCCAAATCGACGAGGGCTCCCTCTGCGCTGGCGAGTTCACCCTTCGTGGTGGCCGCATCTGCTCCTATCCGCCCTCCTCCACCAGTCCAGAAGTCCGGTCCTGTGACTGGGAGGGCTGCTGTAGGTGCGCCTGCTGGCCCCCTGGCCTCCCTAGGACAGCGCCCCACCCTGGTTTCTGAGGCGCCGGCGCCTCCGCCGGTCTTAGACTCGACAGGGGGGTCCAGTGGCGTGACTCCTGTCCCCCCTGCCCCGGTGCCCGTGTGGGATGCCCTGGGGCGTGTCCAGACCAGCGCCCGACAGCTTGAATCCGCCTTTGACCAGGAGCGGGGGGCGCTGGCCGGCGAGAAGGAACGTCTTCTCAGCTGGCAGCAGCGGGCCCAGGAGGCTAAGGCGGACCTTGATTCGAGGCAGTCAAGTCTTGAGGCCGTGAGTGCTCTGCTTGGCACTCTGAAGAAGGCCATTAGCCGCTTGGGGTCAGAGTCCCAGAAGGTTCGTGCCACCTACCGCGAGGCTCTGGCCCACGCTGAAGCCAAAGCCAAGGAGCGTTCCGCCGCCGCGGAGGAGTTGCAGCTGCAGGCAGCCCACCGGGAGTGCGCCGTCGCCGATCGGGAACGTGCTGTTGCGGCCGAGGAGGAGAAGACCACCGCCCGGCTGAGGGCCAAAGTGGAGGAGCTAAGGGCTCGGACCGAGGATCTGTAGCTCCGTGAGTCGGCTGTTGCCGCGAGGGAGGAGGAGTTTTCCCAGGAGCGCCAGGCGGCGATGGATCACGAGCTGGCGGCTCGCCAAGAGGTGGAGAAGCTCCAGTCCTTGCGGTCTGCTGAGGCCCAGGCAGTCTGGGGCTTTATTGCCAAGGCGGGGTCCGCCTTGGATCCTCTTGGCTTCAGCCCTGTGCAGGCGGAGGCTCCGGCACGGCCGATGTCCGAAGCAATCCCGGCACTTGAGTCCATTGGCGACGAGCTGGGTCGGCTCGAAACAGTGATCGCCGACGAGCTTGAAGCGGAAGGTCGGGGCCTTGCGAAGGAGGTCGCTATGCACATTCTGTCGTGCTTCCTGAGCCGAGACCCTTCCTTTCCTCTGGGGCCAGTCCGTCTAGGACCCGTCGCCGATCGGGAGGAAGCTGCCAGGGCCGAAGCCGAGGACTTGGCCGCCCTCGTAGCCTCCAGGTTTCATCGGGAGTCCGGGGACTCTTAGGCATTTGCCCCCGTGGCCACAGGGCCCTGTACTTCCCTTTTTATTTTTGTTGAGTCTGTAGCCCAGCTCGTGGAGCCTTTGTATGAACAGACTCCTGTTTCTTTCTGTGTCTGCATGTCCTAGTCTTCTTCCTGGCTTTTTCCTGGCCGAGTCCTTAGCTCCGCAAGGTACTCGGAGGCCTTGACCAATCTCGAAGATCTGCACAGACACCTTCTCCGGGTCCTCACTGTATACTAAGGGCTCCGGAGGTCTACAGGGCCTGCCTTACGAGATCGGAGGGGGTCCGGGCCTGTTGGCCACGTGGCAGGCCCGGACCTCCCCTCTGAGGGCACGTGGAGTCCTCGGACCTCTCCCCGCAGAGGGGGGGGGTCCGGCTTTTGTTGACCACGCGGCGGGCCCGGAGCTCCCTCTCAAGGAGGTGGAATGTCTGGCCCCGCTGGACACGTGGGACCTTCGGGCCACGCCGCCTGTGAGGTCTAGTTCTTTGATCTTACCTTGGGGTTTCGGTCTTGCGTGATCCCGTAGCGGCCCCCTGGTAGGTGCGTTCCATTGGATGGATGTGCCTACCATATTCCTGCGGGGAGCTGAGGCCGAGAGGTCCTGCACACAAGTAAGGGAAACGTAATTCTCCTTGGGGGCTCCCCCCCTCTATCTCTTAGTCTTATTTGGCTTACGGTCCCCGTCCATATGTACGGTGCTTGGGGACTACCGTGCGCGAAGTGCCGGGGGCTCGGGGCCCCCCTGGCTATGGGCCGGTACCTCCCACGCAACCGCCTTTGGTAGGGCAGCAAATGCCGACTAAAGATGAGAATGAGAAGAGGGAGCTGAACGCATGGTGAACACGCGCTAGCAGAGCAATCATAAAAATTTAATAAGTAAACTAGATGAGCACCAAAGAAGAGCAACGTAGGACAGGTTTCTTTTCATATAAATTTCCATAGGGGGAAGGCCGGCTGAATATGGAGGCCACGACCCGCCTCAAGGGAAGCAAGACTCTACGCGCTTGGAGTCAGAACCAGGCGAAGCTGAACGTAGTCCTGGACCGTCCCCTGAGGCTTAGCTGCACCAAGCACTGTTCCTGGATTTTATGAAATTTATTATAAAAAGAAGGGTCTGTCCTATTGTTGCTCTAGGGGTAGAACTTACAACGGTGTTCTGTGTTCCGAAGGTTCGAGAGCGGGTCCCCATCCTCGGTTCTGGGGAATGGTCCCAGGCCCAGGATGTCCAGCCCCAGTATGGCAAATGGTCATGTGGGCTGGATCATCTGTACCGTCCAAGCCAGTGTATGGATCTGCTTGGCGTGGAACAGGCACGCCTTGCAGCTCTCGACCAGCTTGACGGCATCCTAGAGTGCTGCCGGCTAGTAGAAGCCCTGCCGAAAGGCTTTACCGACAAGCGTGCATGAGGAAGAGTGACTCCCACATTCGCCTCCATGGATCTCAGCGAACAAGTCGCAGCCTTCCCCCTGGGTTATGCACCGCAATAGGATGTGGTTGGCGCCGCGTCGGTAGAGATCCCCCTCTACCTCAATGTGTCTCTTAGCCATATGCATGATCCACTCAGCGGATACACGTTCATCAGGGAGGATATTGTCTTTCAAGTAGTCCCGGACCTCCGTGATCCATGCATCGGGTCTGACTTGAGCATCTGGATCTTGAGCGCTGACTTGCACGGAGTCCCCAGTGACGCTTATGATCCTTGGCAGCGTCCATGGCCGCCGGGACCGCCAGCTTCGAGGTGCTGGTCTAGCCCCCTTCGCCCGGCTCGGCGGGCCGGGCTGTGGGCCGCGGCAACATCCTCTCGAAGCCCCCTTCGGGCACAGGTGCTCCGGTGGGGGTCTCCGTGGAGAGGTCGTCAGCTGCAGCCTTGCTAGCGCGCGGTACGTGGCACAGGTCCAAGGCGAGGAAGTCTTTGTCCACCATCTTGCTTGATAGCTAGCCTAGAGACAGGGCTGTCTTTAGGCCAAGGATGAGTGCTTCATACTCTGCCATGTTGCTGGTTGCCTTGGAATTGAGACGCACCATATACCCAGACGGCTCCCCCGATGGCATGAGGAACAGTATGCTAGCACCGGCCCCCTGCTTCCGCAAGGAGCCGTTGAAGAAGACCATCCAGTGAGGCCCGGTGTAGGCCAGAGCCCGGGGTCCTGGTTTGAATGAATTGATTAGAATTCAAATTCAGTTTGGTTTGAATGAATTTCAGCACATGTTCAGTTTGAAATTCAAATAAAGTTTTGTCGGTACCTGCGATATGGGGTACCCCCGCGCACAGGGGATAATGCCTAAGGAACTCGCCCTTCTCCACAGGGAGAGCTCCGAAGGCGCCACGCGTCCGGCGGGGCCGGACCTCCCTCTCCTCAGAGGAGAGCTCCGGACCCGCCACGTGGCATGCAGAAGCCGGACCTCCCCCTCCACGGGTGAGGGGTCCGAAGGTGCCACGTGTCTGGCATGACCGGACCTCCCTCTCCTCACAGGGGAGCTCCGGGGCCGCCACGTGGCCGACAGAAGCCGGACCTCCCCCTCCGCGGGGAGAGGCCCGGAGGCTCCACGTGCCCCGCGGGCCGGACCCTCCTCTTCTCTGAGAAGGGCTCCGGGCCCGCCACGTGGCCAGAAGAACGGTGCTGCCTACCCCCGAGTGATAGGCAGCGGGCGTAAAGACGCCCCATACCTTGCCCGTACAAGGTATTCAAGGCCCGCGTCTTCCCGAGACGCGGAGACGCGGAGCACGCCTCTGTCAGGTGCCGTTGCGCCCAGTCGCATCACAGACTAGCGCGCGGTGTCAGAACCTGCCAGCCAATAAACACCGCGACAAGACATCCCATGCCGCCTGCGCCGTCATCAACCATTACGACTAGCGTGCGACATGGGCAGGGCGGCAAGACGGAGACTTGGAAGCCTTCGCCAGAGACAACTACCGGCATAACTACAGATACGGTAGATATCGGTCAATCTCCCCGGGACCACCTGTCGGGTCCCGGGCCCCCTTGTAAGCCACCCGAGTCTTGGACTATAAAAGGCTCGGGTAGGCGACGATAGCAAGGGTTCGCACTCTGCAACTCATACGCTAGCCATACACTCCCAAGCTGTAACTTACCCCCAAGCTCAGGACTCCGGCCCTGAGCAGCAAGCAATACAGCGAGCTCCATAGCTTGCCGTGGATGTAGGGTTTTACGCTCCGGTGGCCTGAACCACGTGAAACTCTCTGTGTCAAGCTCTTACTAACTCGTCCATCCGCGCAAGCTCTCCGCAAGGGACTAGCCCCACCGAAAAAAGAACCTCCGCGGGCTGCCCAGTGCAGGCCCGGGGGAAGTGTCGATCGAACACTTTGACATTTGGCGCGCCAGGTAGGGGGCTTTTCCCCTAGCGCGACGAGTTTCCACCGACGAAGATGACCAAGCTTCCTTCAGCGGCGAACTCTCCTCCCTTGCCTCTGCGGCAAACCGCGACAAGGGGGGAGCACATGTCAACACACTCGGGACGGAGTGTGTCAGTACAAGCTGGGAGCCAGCAACCGGCTCTGGCAGCGCCGACCCCGGCAATGCAGGCTCCAACCAGCATCAGGTCTTCAGTAGCGCTCGGCGTACCCGGTGGGGGTGCGCTAGCTGCAGCAAGGGCGCTATTGTACAATCTGCCCGCTGGGGACGCGCATCAGGCAGCGAGCCAGCAGTGGATTCGCGAGGTAGACCGTCTCGTCGTCGCCGCCGCAAACCCTCGACTTCGGCGGGGACGACGCTCTGGCCAACCGGCCGTGCCGCTGATGCGCGCACCATTGGTTGATGAGCAGACGGCAGATTCCAGCTCTACCAGGCCCCAATCAACGGATCTGAGGACAGAGCTGGAGCGGTGTTGCCTGGGTCAAGATGCCCGGGTATACCTCGAGCAACGCCGAGAAAGGCGTCGCTACCAAGAGGCTGACGACAGCATGACGTCGGCCTCGACCCAGCCTGAAGAGCAGACCTTCGCCACGCGGTCTCTGCCCCAGGCCTGCGCCGTGCAGAATATGCCACAGTCATATGTCCTGCAGATGGCGCCACCGTCTTATGGTGCAGCCTTGCCCATACCGGGGTACACTGTGCCCAGTGCGAACCGAGCGTTCGTGGCACCAGAACCTGCGGCGACAGAAGCAGGGTGTGCGGCCCTCGCGCCCCACCTTCGCTTCGCGAAGTGGCCGCGCAAGTTTCGGCCGCACCTGCCCGAGAAGTACGACGGCAGCGTCAACCCGGCGGAGTTCCTCCAGATCTACTCCACCGCCGTACTTGCCGCAGGAGGGATGAAGCCGTCATGGCCAATTACTTCCCTGTCGCCTTGACCGGTCCAGCCCCGTCTTGGCTCATGAACCTCCCCCAGGGTTCCTTAACTTCCTGGGGAGAGCTTTGCCGGCAGTTCATCGCCAACTTCGGCAGTTCCTACACCCGGCCTGGCACGGAGCTCGACCTCCACGCCGTCCAGCAACAACCTGGGGAGTCGCTGCGCTCTTTCATCCAGCGGTTCTCCCAGGTGCGGAACACCATCCCACACATTCAAAATGCTTCTGTGGTGGTGGCATTCCGGCAAGGCGTCCGGGACAAGAAGATGCTCGAGAAGCTCGCGACCAGGGAGGTCCGCGATGTCTCAGAGCTCTTCAGCCTGGCAGAGAAGTGCGCCAGGGCAGCCGAAGGGCGAAACTGGCACTCGCTGCCGTCCTCTGAGTCAGGAGCACTGCTTGGATCTGGTCCTACTCCCTGTGGAAGCAGCAGGAAGGCCAAGAACCGAGGCAGAGGCAAGATAGAATCACCGACCGCAGCTCCAGTCGTCACTGCAGCGACGTTCAGTGGGGCACGGGGGCTGCGCCCCGACAAGAGACAGCGAAGATCACCAATCCCAGGAGGTGATCAAGGCAATATATGCCCCGTGCACGGCAGCTGTCGACACACCACTGCCGAGTGCCGGGAGATCAGGAAGCTCGCAGAGCACTTCCGCAAAGGGAAGCAGCAGCGGGCTGATGCCCTACCTTTCCGTCCAAAGGAGGGCAAACAGAGGGTCGATGTCCCAGACAGCATCAACCACCCAGAGGAGGTCCAAGAGCCTTAGCGCGCCGTGAAGGCGGCACACAGTCATGAGGACTCCAGCTCCAGCGACGATGAGCGTCGAAAGAAGCTCTACGTCATATACGGCGGGTCCACTGACCCCTCGTCCCGAAACGCAGTCAAGACTCTGCGCCGAGCGGTAGCGTCGGTGGCGCCACTCCTAAGTGCCGCCCCGCACCTTAAGTGGATGGGGACCCCCATCAGCTTTGACGCCACCGACTGCCCCAGGAACATGGCTGGGGCCGGCCAACTACCGCTCCTGGTAGCTCCGACCATCGCCAACGTGAGAATGTGCCACGTTTTGGTGGATGGTGGAGAGGGGCTGAACCTCATCAGCCGTGCAGCGTTCCAGAAGCTGCAGATCCCGATGGACAAGCTCACCCCGTCGAGCCCGTTCTCAGGGGTAGGGCCGGGACAGGTCATTCCCTACGGCAACGTTAGCCTCCCGGTGACCTTCGGAGCTCCGGACAGCTATCGGACAGAGTACATTCTGTTTGACGTAGCGGAGATAGACCTCCCCTTCAACGCTATAATCGGCAGGCCAGCCCTGTATCGATTCATGGCAGTAGCCCACTACGGCTACCTCGTCCTGAAGATGCCAACACCTACATGCGTCCTCAGGATTCGTGGAGACCGCACTGCTGCAGTGTCGGCCTTAGAGAAACTCCAGGCGCTCGCAACAGCTGGGGCATCAGCCCCCGGCAGTGCAGAGCCGGACCAGCTTCGCCCGAGCGCACGTCACCGTGCCTCCGCCACAGCACCCCGGATGCAACCCCTCGACGAGGGCGGCGTCCCCTTGATGGTCGTCCAAGTCGGCGCCGAAGCCACCCAGACCACCCGGGTAGCCGGGGGCATGGATAGCAAATAGGAAGGCGCGCTCGTCACCTTCCTCCAGCATAACGTTGATGTGTTTGCATGGCAGCCGTCACAGATGCCGGGGATCCCCAGGGAGGTGATCGAGCACCACTTAAAGGTCTTCCCCGACGCCCAGCCGGTTCAACAGAAGCCCGGCAAGCAGTCCATCGAGCGGCAAAACTTCATTCGTGAAGAAGTCAAGAAGCTGCTGGACGCTGGCTTCATACGGGAGGTTCACCACCCCCGGTGGTTGGCGAACCCCGTCGTTGTCCCGAAGGCCGGCGGGAAGCTCCGGATGTGCATCGACTACACAAGTCTCAATAAGGCATGTCCCAAAGATCCATTCCCTCTCCCTAGAATTGATCAAATAGTAGACTCAACGTCAGGCTGTGATATGCTGTGCTTCCTACACGCCTACTCGGGTTTTCATCAGATCCCCATGTCTATGGAGGATGTGGAGCACATCTCCTTCATTACAGTAGACGGCCTTTATTGTTATGTGTCTATGCCTTACGGCCTAAAGAATGCACTCCCCACCTTTGTGCGAGCAATGCACAAAACCTTTGGGGAGTTAATAAGAGACCTAGTTGAGGTGTACGTCGATGACATAGTTGTCAAGGTCAAGCAGGGCTCATCTTTGTTAGATAACCTAGCCTTAGTCTTTGACAAGTTGCGCTCTACGCGCACCAAGCTGAACCCCGATAAATGTGTGTTCGGTGTGTCCTCTGGGAAGCTCTTAGGATTCTTGGTCTCACACCGAGGGATTGAGGCCAACCCAGAGAAGATCAAGGACATTGACTTGATGCGGCCCCCTGCCCGCGTCAAGGAGAAGTTGGCGACGAACTGTCGGCAGAGCTCTCCCCAGGAGGTTATGGACCCCTGAGGTAGATTCATGAGCCAAGACCGAGCTGGGCCGGTCAAGACGACGGGGAAGTAGTTGGCCATGACAGCCTCATCCCCTCCTGCGGCAAGTACGGCGGTGGAGTAGATCTGGAGGAACTCCGCTGGGTTGATTCTACCGTCGTACTTCTCGGGCAGATGCGGGCGAAACTTGCGTGGCCACCTTGCGAAGCGAAGGTGGGGTGCAAGGGCCGCACATCCTGCACCTGCTGCTGCAGGTACTGGCGCTGCGAACGCTTGGTTCGCACCTGGCACCGCATATCCCGGCATGGGCATGGCTGCACCATAGACCGGGGCCGCTACTTGCGGCGCATATAGCTGTGGCATATGCTGCGCAGCATATGCCTGAGGCAGGGCTCGCGATGCGAAGGCCTGCCCTTCTTGTTGTGTCGAGGCCGACGACATGTTGTCACCTGCCTCATGGTTGCGACGCCTCTCTCGGTGTCGCTCGAGGTACACCCGGGCGTCCTGACCCAAGTGGCACCGTTCCAGTTCCCTTCGCGGGTCCGTCGACAGGAGCCTGGAGGAGCTGGAATCCGCCGTTAGCCCGTCAACCATGGGTGTGCGCGTCAGCGACACAGCCGGTTGTCCAGGGCGCTGTCCTCGCCGAAACCGAGGGTTCGCGGTGGCGACGACGAGGCGGTCCACCTCGCGGACCCATTGCTGGGTCGCTGAATGGGGCGCATCCCCCGCAGGTGGGTTGCGCAGCAGCGCTCTTGCTGCAGCTAGTGCACCTCCATGGTGTACGCTCAGCGCTGCAGAAGATCTCACACTGGTCGGGGCCTGCATAGCCGGAGTCGGCGTTGCCGGAGTCGGCTGCTGGCTACCAGCTTGTGCCGACACACTCCGTCCTGAGTGTGTCGACATGTACTCCCCAGTGGTCACGGTTCGCCGTGAACGCGGAGGGGGAGAGTTTGCCACTGAAGGAAGCTTGGTCATCTTCGTCGGCAGAAACTCGTCGCGCTAGGAGAAAAGCCCCCTACCTGGCGCGCCAAATGTCGAAGTGTGCGGTCGACACTTCCCCCGGGCCTGCACTGGGCAGCCCACGGAGGTTCTTTTTTCAGAGGGGCTAGTCCCTAGCGGAGAGCTTGCGCAGATGGATGAGTTAGTGAGAGCTTGACACGGCGAGTTTTACGTGGTTCAGGCCGCCGGAGCGTAAAACCCTATATCCACGGCGAGCTATGGAGCTCGCTGTATTGCTTGCTGCTCAGGGCCGGAGGCCTGAGCTTGGGGGTGAGTTACAGCTTGAGAGTGTATGGCTAGCGTATGAGTTGCAAAGTGCGAACCCTTGCTATCGTCGCCTACCCGAGCCTTTTATAGTCCAAGACCCGGGCGGCTTACAAGGGAAGCCGGGACCCGACAGGTGGTCCCGGGAAGATTGTCTATTATCTACCGTATCTGCAGTTATGCCGGTAGTTGTCTCTGGTCGAAGGCTTCTGAGTCTTCATCTTGCCGCCCTGCCCATGTCGCACGCTAGTCGTAGTGGTTGATGATGGCGCAGGCGGCATGGGATGTCTTGTCGTGGTGTTTACTGGCTGACAGGTTCTGACACCGCGCGCCAGTCTGTGATGCGACTGGGCGCAACGGCACCTGACAGAAGCGTGCTCCGCGTCTTGGGAAGACGCGGGCCTTGAATACCTTGTACGAGCATGGTATGGGGCGTATTTACGCCCGCTGCCTATCGCTCGGGGCAGGCAGCGTCGCTCTGCTGCCATGTGGTGGGCCCGGAGCCCTTCTCAGAGAAGAGGAGGGTCAGCCCCGCGGGGCACGTGGAGCCTCCGGACCTCTCCCCGCGGTGGGGGAGGCCCGGCTTCTGTTGGCCACGTGGCGGGCCCGGAGCTCTCCTCTGAGGAGAGGGAGGTCCGGCCCCGCTGGACACGCGGCGCCTTCAGGCCTCTCTCCTGCGGAGGGGGAGGTCCGGCGTCTGTATGCCACGTGGCGGGCCCGGAGCTCTCCTCTGAGGAGAGGGAGGTCCGGCCCCGCCGGACGCGTGGCACCTTCGGAGCTCTCCCTGCGGAGAAGGGCGAGTTCCTTAGGAATTTTACCTTGTGCGTGGGGGTACCCCATATCTCAGGTACCGACAGCCTCCTAGGGGGGCTCCGGGAGCACCCCCTGCTCCGCCGGTCCGGGTGCCAGCGGCGCAGGTCCCGGCGGCAACGGCATGCTCCGGCGGCTCTGCCCCGACTTGGAAGCCGGGGCTCCATGCCCGTTGGAACGTTCGCGTCCCTCGGTAAGTGTTGCTCTTACCGGATTTCAGGACTTGCATTGTTTTCTTATTTTCTTTACCCGAGAGCTTCCCATGCTTGTAGGGACTCACCGGTTGACGGGAACGAGTCTGTTCCCCGGCCATCTCCGGCTAGCGCAGGATCTGTGCTGCAGCGTCCGGAAGCTGCGGCGGCTTCGCCGGCCCCCAAGTCGGTGCATGCTTCTTCTGTGCCGGTGAGACCAGCTCCTGCGGCGGTGGCGGCAGCACCCGTTCGTCCTCCTTCACCAGCTCGGAAGCCGGCGGTGGCTGTCGAGTGCTCGCCAGGGCCGGCTGGCGACGTCCAGCCTGTGACACCCTCATCTCGGGTGTCAGCATATGTTCATGTTTTATGAAAAAGAAAAACATTTTAAGAAAAGAAGGAACAGAGACAAGTATCAAAGGAATGGCCAATAAAGCTCTCCGAGAACACCGAAACACAACTTCCACGGCCAGCCGACCACGTGGCGCGTTCGGAGCTCATTCCTGAGAGATTGGGAGAGGTCCGACGCTAAACTAGGCTACGTGGCAGACTCAGGGGTCACCTCCGCAATTGGAAAGAGGTCCGACCCTGTGGGACACGTGCTGCCACGGAGCTGGCCTCTGCGGAAGAACTGCTATTCTGCAAATAGCCCTCTTTATACCTACCTTGTTTATGAGCTGCATATCATGTGTTATTCCCGCACTTGCTGAGTACATCATTGTGCTCAAACTTGCATTATTATTTCTTCATCAACAGCAAGAGAAGACTACTATGAAGACCGAGTAGAGCATTATGGCGTGTGATCTATTCTCAACCTTGCCTGTGGAGGGAGTAGAGATGGAGCCACTTCTGCTTAGTCCCGCTTTCGTATTAGTTTTTGCTTCCGCATTTAAATAAGGACTTCCGCTGCATAGAATTAAGACTTCCGAGAATGAGTCCAAGACTCATGATGTGCTGTAATAAACTCTGTTATTCATGGTAATATATAATCTGAATTTAGTTTGTGGAACGTATGTGTATGTGTGATGAACATCCTGGGCACACATATGCATTAGTTCTCGGTTCCGTGGTTTTCCACAGAATCTGAGGGTGTCACAGATTGGTATCAGAGCCACTGGTTGACAGTAGGTTACACGCCTAGATAGAAACCTTAGGTTGATATTAGAATCACGGGTTAACAGCAAGTTATACCCCTAAATAGAAGCTACGCGGACCAAAGGAAGCATCCTAGGATGAATAGCTTGGATTGGCCTTGAAACCACCTTGACATAGGAAACCATCCTTGAATAGGAGTTGAGTGGGCCCTTGTGATGATTATTTGTGAATATGTGCTTAGTGTGAGTTGTGAGACGCCTCAACAATGTTGCCCATATCCACACGTAAGAAGAAAGAGGAGTGAAATGCTTCGGCACTTGATCATATCCTCATAAGGACTAATATATATAGTCCAACTCCCCTTGATGCATATAGTTGAGAGGACCTATCTAACCTTCTAACCTTCTATTCTATTTCGTTCTCTCTCACAGATGGTGAGAGGAAACGCCAGCCGAAGGAACGTCCAGGAAGATGACCACGAGGAAGTTCCTGCTAACCCCGGAGCTGGCGAAAACAACCTAGAAAGGTTGATGGCCATGCAAAACCAGCTTATGCAAACCATGATCCAAACTTTGGGTCAGTTGCAGGCCAACCAACACCCCGTTCCAGCACCACCGCCACCACCACCGCCGGCTCATAACAGGCTGGGAGAGTTCATGAGGACTCGACCACCCACCTTTGCTCAAACAAGCGATCCAATGGAGGCCGATGATTGGTTGAAATCCATGGAGAAAAAGCTTGCCATTGTTCAGTGCAACGACCGAGAGAAGGTTCTCTTTGCGTCGCACCAACTGATGGGAGCAGCTGCTGACTGGTGGGATGCCTTGAGCAACGCCCATGCCAACCCGGAAACAATCACTTGGACTGAGTTCAAGGAAAGTTTCCGCTCCCACTACATCCCTGTTGGCGTAATGATGCTCAAGAGGCAGGAGTTTGAAGGTCTCCGCCAGG